>CM061134.1:124129266-124846219 GCA_030789695.1 Scilla litardierei
ACTAACTTCCCTTTAACGGAAGAGACGAATCCCATCTAAGTCATTCACTTACCTCGTATGCTTCAGGTGTCATCCAACCTAAGATCTTTCAGCAGGCCTGGCCTCAAAGCTATATCATAGATCTAAGTGACACTATTCACACACAGGTTCTTACAAATGACTTGAGGTCTTAATGACCAACTTGCATATCATCACTACAGAGTTATTAATGACAGTTTAGTTAAAATTTAACCATTTAATAACTATTAATTGGGTCATTCAGTGAACTCATTTCCTAATGAGCACATGTGCATTGTTTCCGACTTTACCAGGTCGAATGACTATGAGATCATCATTGCCCTATAAGGTTAGACGAAGACACAATGGTCTGTCTGATGTGTCAATATCCTTTTCTTGACACATCTATGACCACGAACGTTTTAAGACTTAAGTTCTTGTCAGTCATTTACTTCTCACAATCGAGATATACATCTAGATACGTAATGACCTCACTTTTAGTCTAAGTAAATTATCCAAGTATTTGATTCATAGAATTTATACTAGGACAATTATTATCTTTTGTATGTATGAACAAGATGTTATATTAGGATAAGTTGCCTCAATGGCACATATCTTCCTACAACACCATCCTTGATGCTAACCACTTTTGGAGAGTAATGTGAGATCTCTTGTCACGTGTTTGGAGCATCCGCTATCATATATCCATCCTTTCCTTTTAGAGCCATTATGTCTATTATTGCTCTTTTTCTTGTTCTTGGGTACCTACACAATATACATAAGCTCATGGTACCCAAGCTTTATTGGGTCCAAGGGGATTAGCCCTTTGAAAACCAAGTCCAAGTGGACTTTGGCTTCCAAAAATAGTTACCACTATTTATCACATCGCTAAAATAGGAATTAACATAAGCATTCCTATCATTTATGCTAGTGTTCTTAGAACCCCAAATTGTGTATATTTTGGGTGACCTTTTCCTAGTTGCTTGCACATTTGGTTGAGTTCTATGTGGTGCATGCTTCCTACGAGCTTGAGATCTAGCATATGAAAATGGAGGTGGATAAGCATGAGATATATATGGGTCATATGCAAAATTAGGAGCATGCATATTATATGCAACATATGAAGCATACATGTGATGTGGTGGATGAGCATAAGTAGGAGTGTTATGTGTATGAGCATATGAATGTGTAGGAGCACGTGCATGAGTATTTCTCAAATGTGAGTTTGCACATGCCCGTGGGTGTGGAGCATAAAATGTGTCATAACTGTCCACATGTGAAGTAGGAGATTTCCTACGTGTATGAGTGTTGGTGTACATATATGCATGACCTTTCTTTTGGTTTCCACCCTTAGTGTATTTCTTGCCAAAAGAAGGAGAGTGTGAAGTGGTGGCACACGTGTCCAATTGCCATTATCCTTTGTTAAATCTCTTAACTTGGGAGGACATGAGCTCATATTTCTCTCTAAGAGAAGAAATATTGGTATCCAAGGTAGACACACGTGTTTTGAGCTTGTGCACTTAGGTTTTAAGAGGATCATTCTCAATACCCAATTGTGTGTTTTGTGAAGCTAGATCAATACTATCTTTAGAATAATCTTGATCTAGTTGAGATTTGAGGGAAATTCACCTCATTTCTCAAGATGTTATTTGAGAAACCAAATTTGCTTTCTCAAGTGTACGTATATCAACAATGGTGTCATTGTTGATGATGCATGGCATGGATGATTTGCTAATATTAGTTTTCTTTAAAATAATATACCTAAGCATAAGAGATTGATACTTCGAAAATAATTCTTCGTTAGCAATACGAAGTTCATCCATGGTTACATCGGGTTCATCATTGTCAATATCACTCTCATCGAAGAATAGATCTTCTCGAGCCATGAAGAACATATGTGCACTTTCACCCTTCTCATCCTTGGATTCACTTGAGGAATCTCCGCTTGAATCATTGAACGTCCCAACAAATCCTTTCTTTTTGTCATTCTTGAATTTGTCGGACTTGTGGTACTTTGGAGCTTTCCACTTTTCTTTGTTTCTAAGCATTGGGTAATACTTCTTGATGTGCCCCAGCTTGTTACACTTAAAACAAAGAGAAGACAAATTGTTAGTGGAAGCAAATTTAGATTTGGAAGGAAATTTACCTTTGCGAAAGAAGCGTTGGAACTTCTTCGCCATTTGCACCATTTCTTCCAAATCCATTTCGTTCTCGGATTCATCACTATCAGAGGATGAAAAAGTAGCCTTGAAGGCTAACGCTTTCTTCTTGGCCTCCGTTGGGTTCATCATCGCTCTAATCTTCATTCAGTTCTCCCTTCTTACTTCATGAGACATAAGAGTACCGATGAGATCCACCACGGTGTAGTTCTTCATGTCATTGACATCCTCAATGGCGATTGCACTTCTTTCTCCTTTTGAGGTCATTCCTATGATTATCTTTCTCACCTTTTCTTGTTGGGTGTAAACTTTACCAAGATCTTCAAGCTCATTGGTGATGTCGATGAAGCGACCGTACATCGTTGCAATGTTCTCATTATCCTGCATATGAAACATATCGAAATTTTGTGTTGCAATATATAATTTAAACTACTTTACCTTGTTCGTTCCCTCGTGGGTCACGACGAGATGGTTCAACATTTGATATGCACTCTTACATGTGCATATCTTATTGCACTCATCCGATCCAATGCACAATGAACAGCGTTCATAGCCTTAGCATTGTTCACCTCGGTGGACTTCTCGGCAGGAGTCCATTTGTCAAAATCTTATTCAGTGGTTTCCAACATACTCCTTATAGAGGATTCTCCAAAGAGAAGAACTCCTATGAAATGTCTCCATCCGACACTTCCAATAGCCAAATTCGTGCCAATGAAACGCGGAGGATGAACCGTAGATTGTCCTTCGAAGACGGTAAACACACCATCACGATCGTGATTTTTGTACGAAGGAGGTGGAGGAACATTGTTGTTGGCTGCCATAGCAAAATATATTACGCTCTGATACCAATTGTAAGGACCCTGGCTATGAGGAAAACACTAGAAGGGGGTTGGACAGAGTTTATAAAATTTAAATGATAGTTATACCAATTTAAATTCCTAACCAACAATAAATACGGAATTATAAATAACCCCAAAATAAAACAATGCTAACACAAAGTATGTTTCAAGGTTTTGGATTACCCAAGTCAACTCCAGAATTGTTTCCGGTAATCCTATGTCCATTCCACCCGGATAGCTCCAAATACTCAAGTTAGAACCCTAACTTGTTGTTCCCTTTAAACCCACTTGTAGCAACCATACAAGTGTAATCGAAATACAATCGATGTCCTTGACTCCCACAACTTGGGATCAAGCAAACCACTCTTACAAACTGAGAGTAAAACTAATATCGAGAGATATGAAACAATGAATTAGCAACACTTACAATCACCTATGCCGTGAAGTAGAACTTGAAGGAGCAAGTATGTTGTGTGTTGGAGTCTCTTTCAAGAAGAGAGAAAGCCCTTTCTCTTGTCACCACCAATAGCATAGAGGCTATCACTTTGGATCTAGGTTCAGAGCAAGAGAGAATAAGATTGGAAATCTAGGGGTTTTGGATTTTGGAGCTTGAGAACTTGAAGATGAAAGCGTAGGGTTTTTCAAGAGATGATCAAGAATTCTAAGAGATTCTCAATGGAAGATTAGAAGCCCTCTTTATATGTTCTCTAAAACCCTCAAACAGAATTCCCAAAACCCCCTTTGAAATCCGTGGAGAAACAGCGAACCGATAGAATTTACACAATGGACAGTCGATTGATGCACTTTGTCAGAGGGTAAGTGAGAATTCAAACAATAACTTACCACGTAGGACAGTTGACTGATGAAAGTCTGACAGGTGCATGTAAACCTAACAGGTGACTAAGAAACATTCTATAGGCGAATGAGTGAAACATGAGTAAGTTGCAAAAATTCAGGAAGTTTTGAGAAGACCGGGCAGGCGACTGATGTGGTATCCACATGCACCTGTGCCATGGGCAAGTGACTGTGAAACCAACATCAGTCGTCTGGTCGAAACTTCAAAATCTTGTCAAACACCAAGTGTTAGGACACGGATTGACATGCGACTGAAGAAGCATTCACAGGCGCTTGTACCATGGGTAGGCGACTCTAAAATCAACATCAGTCGTCTGGCTGAAACTTGCTTAACTTGCCAAAACGCAAAGTGTCAAGACAAGTATATACATGCGACCGAAGAAGCATTCACAGGCGCCTGTGCCATGGGCAGGCGTCTGTAAAACCAACCATCAGTCGACTGACCAAAAGAAGACAAGTTAAAGATCTTTGGGCAAGAGAGACATGTGACTGACTAACAAGTCACAGGCGACTGTAACTGAACTGGTGCATGTACTTTATACATCAGTCGCCTGATGAAAGTTATAGCTGAAAGCCCAAAAACCAAATGATAAAGTATGGGCAAAACAGACGACTATAAAACAAATCACAGGCAACTGTTTGGAGACATGCGGCTGTAAATCGTTCAGAAGTCTCCTGCTGAAAGTCCAAAATGCACATGCTTGAGAATTATGTATTTGAGGCCAAGGAAATGTGATCTAATGATTTCCTAGGACAGAAATAAAGATGTGTGTGTGCTCTAACATAATTCTACTTCTAAACTACATACTAGAAGAGAGTAAAAAGTTTACATCTTGTATTTGCCTCTCTTCTTTCGATATAATGAGTTTGAAGTCTTCTGGGAGCTTCAATCAACATCTTCGATCATCCAATCCACTTTGCATGCTTTTATTGATCCTTGAGTGAAATTCATTGCTAATTGATCTTCATGATATGCTTAGGCAATGGATTAACTGCAAGTATGGGATTAGTCACAAGTATTTATGTTTGCTCATCATCAAAACCAAGTAGGGAGAAGTCTAATACTCAACATCATGTTGGTCAGCTATTCGATCAGGGGCCGACGCCCTCATTGGCCGATCTAGGTATACAATCGGGGACCACTCTCAAGACCTAGCTGGCTGATCGGCTATACAATCGGGGGCTGACGCCCTCGTAGGCTGATCTAGCTATACTATCTGGGATAACTCTCAAAAGATCTTGCGGGATGATCATCTATACAAATGACGACCGATGCCCTCGCAGACTGATTGAGCTATACGATCAGGGGATAACACTCAAAAGACCGTGCAGGCTGATCGATAATAAGATCAGGGGCCAATGCCCTCGCAGGCTGATCTAGGTACACGATCAGGGAAAACTCAGAAGACCTCGCGAGCTGATCTAATTTTACGATTAGGAAACTCTCAAAAGACATTGCAAGCTACCTGGCTATATGATCGGGGGCAGAAGCCCCCGCGGGTCGATTTAACTATAAGATCGAAGATCACTCTCAGTCGACCTATCGACCTTAGCACTGCTACATCACCCGACCTCAACCTCCGTAGCAGTTGAGCTCGGGAGATGGAGGCCAATGATACAGCACTGGGCCAACAGAAAAGCCCACATCTTCGCCCTAACAGTTCAGAAGGCTGGCCACTTCTTTCTTTAAGGCGACAACTTATCTAACTGTTGGGCTTCTTTGTTTAAAGCATCAATGAATGTAGTCATTAAAATTATTTATTTTCTCCATAGCTCGGCTCGATACTATCGGTTGATCTCCCATCAGATCGGTCATAGTTACCACGAGCCTCCACGAGGCACTATCTGATTTAAGCATAGGATGGGATTAAGTCGGACCACAAATCCGATCCTCCCTAACGAGCTCTTCGTATTGCAAGAAGCTGAAGGTCGACCAGAAATAGCCCGGATGTGGCTCCAATAACTCGGACAAGGCTCCAGTAGCTCAGAACTTGGTTGAGACAACCCGGATCGTGGTCTATTCAACACGGGGCCAGCTCGTTCAGCAGTTAGTTAGCTGGCAGCATCATCCTACGCCAGCTACTACAACCGTACCATCATCCAACAATATCAATGTTGAGAAAACACCAGTGAACATGGCTCATGTCCAAATCGAGAGTACATGCATGTCCCAGTGCTACCGAAATTAAGATCCATACAGAGAGATCTAAAAATAGATACAATGCTTTTGAATCACGTACACTATTTTTGGATCATCCGTGACCAATTTCTTCAACATTCCAATATCTTCATCAAAAGCTAGCCATAAGCTAACGATCGAGGACTAGGGGCAGACCCATGTTGATGGTTGGGGGGTGCCCCCCCAAACAATTTTACAAAAATTAACCCCCCCCCCCATTTTACAAAAAATACATGCATACATATATATGGCAGCACATCCGTAATTTAAGGTTAAATAAATAAAATTCAACTAAATTAACAAGGTTGTTCCTTTGGCTTGGTGGTTGATCGCCTCATCTCCAATCATATGTCACGGGTTCAATTTCGATAGTGGTATAGTTTAGTAAATATTTATATTTTTAGGTAGAAGAAGGGTTATTTGTCTAGTAAATTTTTAGATTTTTATATAAAATAACATTTAAATTTATCCGCAAATATTTTAGACTTTCTTTTGAAGCTATTCCGTTTTTTCATTATATTTTTAATTATAGCATGGCGAAGTCAGCATCTAATTGAGAAAAGAATCTAAACAAAAATATAACTTAGTTTAAGCTTAAATTCTCACATAGATATTTTGTACAACATCGCATTTACGTACTTTACGAATGCAGTTTGAATGTCTTATTGTAACGCCTCACAGCCCTCCGGCCATCTAATCCTGGTTCTGCCCCTGTCGAGAACGGACCTTAATTATGATGCTAATTAAGAGAAGAAATTAGCGTTCTTTCTTTCAGAAACCCCCGGGGTACGTAATGGACTCATCCGAGATTTCTAGAAGCTCATCCAAATAATCTGATCCCAAATCCTCAAGAATCAACACATTGTCCGACCTGCTCTTCCAGAATTTGGCCGGCCTCCTACCTCTGGCCGATGAGTGCTTCCTCTGTAGGGCCAACACTGGCGTGGTCCCTTCTTTGATGCGGCTAAGCCCATTTTGCTCGTCCGACACGTGATCGGTCGGAAAATTGAACTTCGCTTTGGGCCCTCTCGACGAAAGAGCCGCCTCATCGTAAGCCAAGGCGACCTCCTCCGGGCTGTCAAACGTTCCCGACCACACCCGTTTCCCGTCTCGGTTCGAATCCCTTATCTCGACCGTGAATCTCCCCCACGGACGCGCTCGGACCCCTATGTAGGGTTTGCTTCTCTCCCCCCCGTCACTCTAGCCTTCTTCTCGTTAGCCCTCCTCTGTCGGTGTCTTCGGGAAAAACATGGGAAAAACTTGGGTGTCTTTGGGCATGATGCTGTCTCGAGACATAGAGGCGGGTTCGTAGTAGAAGTGGCCGTCCCAAGGGGACGGAAAAGGCACCGGCGAGCCCATCGGCCACTACAGCAATTTACCCTGCACGTTATAATTCAAACCATGGCTAATAAGGCCAATTAGTAGTTGTTATTATCATAAATGTTGCTAATATTTTTATTAGAAATGGTTATGTTCTAATAGAAGCAGTTACCATATAATAAATATTTTTAAATAATTAAAAAATACTTTTAAATGGATTTAATCATAGTAGAAATAAGTGCTTTGGTGTTGTTAGAATTGTATTAGAAACTGCTGGTAATTGTTTATTATCTTTTAAATAGATGAATAATTAAAATTAAACCAAATATGTGAAATAGTAAAACACGCTTCTGGGCGTGAAGCCGCATGTTTTTCAGGAGAAGCCACGCATTCCCGCACGCCGAAAAAACCACATCCAAAATTTTTCGCTAAAACCAAAAAACTCTAATTCCATCTAAACAATTTATGTTATTCCTTTTCAGGTTTAATCTCTCTCTCTCTCTCTCTATACCAAAATTTTTCCCTCTAACCCAGAATTTTTTGCTACAACCAAAAACATCTGATTTCATTATATGCCAAAAATCTATGATGCGATCTGAATCTAAACAATTTTGGGTGGGAATTTTTCGTTTAAACCTCTAATTTTACAAAAATTAACCCCCCCCCTTTTACAAAAATTACATGCATACATATATATGGCAGCACATCCGTAATTTAAGGTAAAATAAATAAAATTCAACTAAATTAACAAGGTTGTTCCTTTGGCTTGGTGGTTGATCGCCTCATCTCCAATCATATGGTCATGGGTTCAATTTCGATAGGGATATTGTTTAGTAAATATTTATATTTTTAGGTAGAAGAAGGGTTATTTGTCTAGTAAAATTTTAGAATTTTATATAAAATAACATTTAAATTTATCCGCAAAAATTTTAGACTTTCGTTCGAAGCTATTCCGTTTTTTCTTTATATTTTTAATTATAGCATGGCGAAGTCAGCATCTAATTGAGAAAAGAATCTAAATAAAAATATAACTTAGTTTAAGCTTAAATTCTCACATAGATATTTTGTACAACATCGCATTTATGTACTTTACGAATGCAGTTTGAATGTCTTATTGTAACGCCTATCAGCCCTACGGCCATCTAATCCTGGTTCTGCCCCTGTCGAGAACGGACCTTAATTATGATGCTAATTAAGAGGTGAAATTAGCGTTCTTTCTTTCAGAAACACCTGGGGTACGTACTGGACTCATCCGCGATTGTTAGAAGCTCATCCAAATAATCTGATCCCAAATCCTCAAGAATCAACACATTGTCCGACCTGCTCTTCCAGAATTTGGCCGGTCTCCTACCTCTGGCCGATGAGTGCTTCCTCTGTAGGGCCAACACTAGCGTGGTCCCTTCTTTGATGCGGCTAAGCCCATTTTGCTCGTCCGACACGTGATCGGCCGGAAAATTGAGCTTCGCTTTGGGCCCTATCGACGAAAGAGCCGCCTCATCGTAAGCCAAGGCGGCCTCCTCAGGGCTGTCGAACGGCCCCAGCCACACCCGTTTCCCATCTCGGTTCGAATCCCTAATCTCGGCCGCGAATCTCCCCCATGGATGCTCTCGGACCCCTATGTAGGGTTTGCTTCTCTCCCCCTCGTCACTCTGGCCTTCTCGTTTGCCCTCCTTTGTCGGTGTCTTCGGGAAAAACATGGGAAAAACATGGGTGTCTTTGGGCATGATGATGTCTCGAGACATAGAGGCGGGTTCGTAGTAGAAGTGGCCGTCCCAAGGGGACGGAAAAGGCCCCGGCGAGCCCATCGGCCACTACAGCAATTTACCCTGCACGTTATAATTCAAACCATGGCTAATAAGGCCTATTAGTAGTTGTTATTATCATAAATGTTGCTAATATTTTTATTAGAAATGGTTACGTTCTAATAGAAGCAGTTACCATATAATAAATATTCTTAAATAATTTAAAAATACTTTTAAATGGGTTTTATCCTAGTAGAAATAAGTGCTTTGGTGTTGTTAGAATTGTATTAGAAACGGCTGGTAATTGTTTATTATCTTTTAAATAGATGAATAATTAAAATTAAACCAAATATGTGAAATAGTAAAACACGCTTCTGGGCGTGAAGCCGCATGTTTTTTAGGAGAAGCCACGCATTCCCGCACACCGAAAAAACCACATCCAAAATTTTTCGCTAAAATCAAAAAACTCTAATTCCATCTAAACAATTTATGTTATTCCTTTTCAGGTTTAATCTCTCTCTCTCTACCAAAGTTTTTCCCTCTAACCCAGAATTTTTTGCTACAACCAAAAACATCTGATTTCACTCTATGTAAGAAATCTATGATACGATCTGAATCTAAACAATTTTGGGTGGGAATTTTTCGCATAAACCTCCAATTTTACAAAAATTAACCCCCCCCCCCCATTTTACAAAATTACAAGCATACATATATATGGTAGCACATCCGTAATTTAAGGTAAAGTAAATAAAATTCAACTAAATTAACAAGGTTGTTCCTTTGGCTTGGTGGTTGATCGCCTCATCTCCAATCATATGGTCATGGGTTCAATTACGATAGGGATATGGTTTAGTAAATATTTATATTTTTAGGCAGAAGACGGGTTATTTGTCTAGTAAACTTTTATATTTTTATTTAAAATAACATTTAAATTTATACGCAAAAATTTTAGACTTTCGTTTGAAGCTATTCCGTTTTTTCTTTATATTTTTAATTATAGCATGGCGAAGTCAGCATCTAATTGAGAAAAGAATCTAAACAAAAATAAACTTAGTTTAAGCTTAAATTCTCACATAAATATTTTGTACAAAATTGCATTTTCGTACTTTACGAATGCAGTTTGAATGTCTTATTGTAACGCCTCCCAGCCCTCCGGCAATCTAATCCTAGTTCTGCCCCTGTCAAGAACGGACCTTAATTATGATGCTAATTAAGAGAAGAAATTAGCGTTCTTCTTTCAGAAACCCCCGGGGTACGTACTGGACTCATCTGACATTGCTAGAAGCTCATCCAAATAATCTGATCCCAAATCCTCAAGAATCAACACATTGTCCGACCTGCTCTTCCAGAATTTGGCCGGCCTCCTACCTCTGGCCGATGAGTGCTTCCACTGTAGGGATAACACTGGCATGGTTCCTTCTTTGATGTGGCTAAGCCCATTTTGCTCGTCCAACACGTGATCGGCCGGAAAATTGAGCTTCGCTTTGGGCTCTCTCGACGAAAGAGCCGCCTCATCGTAAGCCAAGGCGGCCTCCTCCGGGCTGTCGAACGTCCCCAGCCAAACCCGTTTCCCGTCTCGGTTCGAATCCCATATCTCGGCCGCGAATCTCCCCCACGGACGCGCTCGGACCCCTATGTAGGGTTTGCTTCTCTCCCCCCCGTCACTCTGGCCTTCTTCTCGTTTGCCCTCCTCTGTCGGTGTCTTCGGGAAAAACTTGGGAAAAACTTGGGTGTCTTTGGGCATGATGATGTCTCGAGACATAGAGGCGGGTTCGTAGTAGAAGTGGCCGTCCCAAGGGGACGGAAAAGGCCCCGGCGAGCCCATCGGCCACTACAGCAATTTACCCTGCACATTATAATTCAAACCATGGCTAATAAGGCCTATTAGTAGTTGTTATTATCATAAATGTTGCTAATATTTTTATTAGAAATGGTTACGTTCTAATAGAAGCAGTTACCATATAATAAATATTTTTAAATAATTAAAAAATACTTTTAAATGGGTTTTATCATAGTAGAAATAAGTGCTTTGGTGTTGTTAGAATTGTATTAGAAACTGCAAGTAATTGTTTATTATCTTTTAAATAGATGAATAATTAAAATTAAACCAAATATGTGAAATTGTAAAACACGCTTCTGAGCGTGAAGCCGCATGTTTTTTAGGAGAAGCCACGCATTCCCGCACGCCGAAAAAACCACATTCAAAATTTTTCGCTAAAACCAAAAAACTCTATTTCCATCTAAACAATTTATGTTATTCCTTTTCAGGTTTAATCTCTCTCTCTCTCTCTCTCTATCAAAATTTTTCCCTCTAACCCAGAATTTTTTGCTACATCCAAAAACATTTGATTTCACTTTATGCCAAAAATCTATGATGCGATCTGAATCTAAACAATATTGGGTGGGAATTTTTCGCTTAAACCTCCAATTTTACAAAAATTAACCCTCGCCCCCCAATTTTACCAAAATTACATGCATACATATATATGTCAGCACATCCGTAATTTAAGGTAAAGTAAATATAATTCAACTAAATTAACAAGGTTGTTCCTTTGGCTTGGTGGTTGATCGCCTCATCTCCAACCATATGGTCATATGGTCATGGGTTCAATTTCGATAGGGATATTGTTTAGTAAATATTTATATTTTTAGGTATAAGAAGGGTTATTTGTCTAGTAAACTTTTAGATATTTATATAAAATAACATTTAAATTTATCCGCAAAAATTTTAGACTTTCGTTTGAAGCTATTCCGTTTTTACTTTATATTTTTAGTTATAGCATGGCGAAGTCAGCATCTAATTGAGAAAAGAATCTAAACAAAAATATAACTTAGTTTAAGCTTACATTCTCACATAGATATTTTGTACAACATCGCATTTACGTACTTTACGAATGCAGTTTGAATGTCTTATTGTAACGCCTCCCAGCCCTCCGGCCATCTAATCCTGGTTCTGCCCCTGTCAAGAACGGACCTTAATTATGATGCTAATTAAGAGAAGAAATTAGCGTTCTTTCTTTCAGAAACCCCCGGGGTACGTACTGGACTCATCCGAGATTGCTAGAAGCTCATCCAAATAATCTGATCCCAAATCCTCAAGAATCAACACATTGTCCGACCTGCTCTTCCAAAATTTGGCCGGCCTCCTACCTCTGGCCGATACATGCTTCCTCTGTAGGGCCAACACTGGCGTGGTCCCTTCTTTGATGCGGCTAAGCCCATTTTGCTCGTCCGACACGTGATCGGCCGGAAAATTGAGCTTCGCTTTGGCCCCTCTCGACGAAAGAGCCGCCTCATCGTAAGCCAAGGCGGCCTCCTCCGGGCTGTCAAACGTCCCCAGCCACACCCGTTTCCCGTCTCGGTTCGAAGCCCTTATCTCGGCCACGAATCTCCCCCACGGACGCGCTTGGACCCCTATGTAGGGTTTGCTTCTCTCCCCCCGTCACTCTGGCCTTCTTCTCGTTTGCCCTCCTCTGTCGGTGTCTTCGGGAAAAACTTGGGAAAAACTTGGGTGTCTTTGGGCATGATGATGTCTCGAGACATAGAGGCGGGTTCGTAGTAGAAGTGGTCGTCCCAAGGGGACGGAAAAGGCCCCGGCGAGCCCATCGGCCACTACAGCAATTTACCCTGCACGTTATAATTCAAACCATGGCTAATAAGGCCTATTAGTAGTTGTTATTATCATAAATGTTGCTAATATTTTTATTAGAAATGGTTACGTTCTAATAGAAGCAGTTACCATATAATAAATATTTTTAAATAATTAAAAAATACTTTTAAATGGGTTTTATCATAGTAGAAATAAGTGCTTTGGTGTTGTTAGAATTGTATTAGAAACTGCTGGTAATTGTTTATTATCTTTTAAATAGATGAATAATTAAAATTAAACCAAATATGTGAAATAGTAAAACACGCTTCTGGGCGTGAAGCCGCATGTTTTTTAGGAGAAGCCCCGCATTCTCGCACGCCGAAAAAACCACATCCAAAATTTTTCGCTAAAACCAAAAAACTCTAATTCCATCTAAACAATTTATGTTATTCCTTTTCAGGTTTAATCTCTATCTCTCTCTCTACCAAAATTTTTCCCTCTAACCCAGAATTTTTTGCTACAACCAAAAACATCTGATTTCACTCTATGCCAAAAATCTATGATACGATCTGAATTTAAACAATTTTGGGTGGGAATTTTTCGCTTAAACCTCCAATTTTACAAAAATTAACCCCCCCCCCATTTTACAAAAATTACAAGCATACATATATATGGTAGCACATCCGTAATTTAAGGTAAAGTAAATAAAATTCAACTAAATTAACACGGTTGTTCCTTTGGCTTGGTGGTTGATCGCCTCATCTCCAATCATATGGTCATTGGTTCAATTACGATAGGGATATTGTTTAGTAAATATTTATATTTTTAGGCAGAAGAAGGGTTATTTGTCTAGTAAACTTTTAGATTTTTATATAAAATAACATTTAAATTTATCCGCAAAAATTTTAGACTTTCGTTTGAAGCTATTCCGTTTTTTCTTTATATTTTTAGTTATAGCATGGCGAAGTCAGCATCTAATTGAGAAAAGAATCTAAACAAAAATATAACTTAGTTTAAGCTTAAATTCTCACATAGATATTTTGTACAACATCGCATTTACGTACTTTACGAATGCAGTTTGAATGTCTTATTGTAACGCCTCCCAGCCCTCCGGCCATCTAATCCTAGTTCTGCCCCTGTCCAGAACGGACCTTAATTATGATGCTAATTAAGAGAAGAAATTAGCGTTCTTTCTTTCAGAAACCCCCGGGGTACGTACTGGACTCATCCGAGATTGCTAGAAGCTCATCCAAATAATCTGATCCCAAATCCTCAAGAATCAACACATTGTCCGACCTGCTCTTCCAAAATTTGGCCGGCCTCCTACCTCTGGCCGATGCGTGCTTCCTCTGTAGGGCCAACACTGGCATGGTCCCATGTTTGATGCGGCTAAGCCCATTTTGCTCGTCCGACACGTGTTCGGCCAGAAAATTGAGCTTCGCTTTGGGCCCTCTCGACGAAAGAGCCGCCACATCGTAAGCCAAGGCGGCCTCCTCCGGGCTGTCGAACATCCCCTGCCACACCCGTTTCCCGTCTCAGTTCGAATCCCTTATCTCGGCCACGAATCTCCCCCACGGACGCACTCGGACCCCTATGTAGGGTTTGCTTCTCTCCCCCCCGTCACTCTGGCCTTCTTCTCGTTTGCCCTCCTCTGTTGGTGTCTTCGGGAAAAACTTGGGAAAAACTTGGGTGTCTTTGGGCATGATGATGTCTCGAGACATAGAGGCGGGTTCGTAGTAGAAGTGGTCGTCCCAAGGGGACGGAAAAGGCCTCGGCGAGCCCATCGGCCACTACAGCAATTTACCCTGCACGTTATAATTCAAACCATGGCTAATAAGGCCTATTAGTAGTTGTTATTATCATAAATGTTGCTAATATTTTTATTAGAAATGGTTACGTTCTAATAGAAGCAGTTACCATATAATAAATATTTTTAAATAATTAAAAAATACTTTTAAATGGGTTTTATCATAGTAGAAATAAGTGCTTTGGTGTTGTTAGAATTGTATTAGAAACTGCTGGTAATTGTTTATTATCTTTTAAATAGATGAATAATTAAAATTAAACCAAATATGTGAAATAGTAAAACACGCTTCTGGGCGTGAAGCCGCATGTTTTTTAGGAGAAGCCACGCATTCCCGCACGCCGAAAAAACCACATCCAAAATTTTTCGCTAAAACCAAAAAACTCTAATTCCATCTAAACAATTTATGTTATTCCTTTTCTGGTTTAATCTCTATCTCTCTCTCTACCAAAATTTTTCCCTCTAACCCAGAATTTTTTGCTACATCCAAAAACATCTGATTTCACTTTATGCCAAAAATCTATGATGCGATCTGAATTTAAACAATATTGGGTGGGAATTTTTCGCTTAAACCTCCAATTTTACAAAAATTAACCCCCGCCCCCCATTTTACCAAAATTACATGCATACATATATATGTCAGCACATCCGTAATTTAAGGTAAAGTAAATAAAATTCAACTAAATTAACACGGTTGTTCATTTGGCTTGGTGGTTGATCGCCTCATCTCCAATCATATGGTCATGGGTTCAATTACGATAGGGATATGGTTTAGTAAATATTTATATTTTTAGGCAGAAGACGGGTTATTTGTCTAGTAAACTTTTAGATTTTTATATAAAATAACATTTAAATTTATCCGCAAAAATTTTAGACTTTCGTTTGAAGCTATTCCGTTTTTTCTTTATATTTTTAGTTATAGCATGGCGAAGTCAGCATCTAATTTAGAAAAGAATCTAAACAAAAATATAACTTAGTTTAAGCTTAACTTCTCACATAGATATTTTGTACAACATCGCATTTACGTACTTTACGAATGCAGTTTGAATGTCTTATTGTAACGCCTCCCAGCCCTCCGGCCATCTAATCCTGGTTCTGCCCCTGTCCAGAACGGACCTTAATTATGATGCTAATTAAGAGAAGAAATTAGCATTCTTTCTTTCAGAAACCCCCGGGGTACGTACTGGACTCATCCGAGATTGCTAGAAGCTCATCCAAATAATCTGATCCCAAATCCTCAAGAATCAACACATTGTCCGACCTGCTCTTCCAAAATTTGGCCGGCCTCCTACCTCTGGCCGATGCGTGCTTCCTCTGTAGGGCCAACACTGGCATGGTCCCATGTTTGATGCGGCTAAGCCCATTTTGCTCGTCCGACACGTGATCGGCCGGAAAATTGAGCTTCGCTTTGGGCCCTCTCGACGAAAGAGCCGCTTAATCGTAAGCCAAGGCGGCCTCCTCCGGGCTGTCGAACGTCCCCAGCCACACCTGTTTCCCGTCTCAGTTCGAATCCCTTATCTCGGCCACGAATCTCCCCCACGGACGCACTCGGACCCCTATGTAGGGTTTGCTTCTCTCCCCCCCGTCACTCTGGCCTTCTTCTCGTTTGCCCTCCTCTGTCGGTGTCTTCGGGAAAAACTTGGGAAAAACTTGGGTGTCTTTGGGCATGATGATGTCTCGAGACATAGAGGCGGGTTCGTAGTAGAAGTGGTCGTCCCAAGGGGACGGAAAAGGCCCCGGCGAGCCCATCGGCCACTACAGCAATTTACCCTGCACGTTATAATTCAAACCATGGCTAATAAGGCCTATTAGTAGTTGTTATTATCATAAATGTTGCTAATATTTTTATTAGAAATGGTTACGTTCTAATAGAAGCAGTTACCATATAATAAATATTTTTAAATAATTAAAAAATACTTTTAAATGGGTTTTATCATAGTAGAAATAAGTGCTTTGGTGTTGTTAGAATTGTATTAGAAACTGCTGGTAATTGTTTATTATCTTTTAAATAGATGAATAATTAAAATTAAACCAAATATGTGAAATTGTAAAACACGCTTCTGGGCGTGAAGCCGCATGTTTTTTAGGAGAAGCCAAGCATTCTCGCACGCCGAAAAAACCACATCCAAAATTTTTCGCTAAAACCAAAAACTCTAATTCCATCTAAACAATTTATGTTATTCCTTTTCAGGTTTAATCTCTATCTCTCTCTCTACCAAAATTTTTCCCTCTAACCCAGAATTTTTTGCTACAACCAAAAACATCTGATTTCACTCTATGCCAAAAATCTATTATACGATCTGAATTTAAACAATTTTGGGTGGGAATTTTTCGCTTAAACCTCCAATTTTACAAAAATTAACCCCCCCCCCCATTTTACAAAAATTACAAGCATACATATATATGGTAGTACATCCGTAATTTAAGGTAAAGTAAATAAAATTCAACTAAATTAACACGGTTGTTCCTTTGGCTTGGTGGTTGATCGCCTCATCTCCAATCATATGGTCATGGGTTCAATTACGATAGGGATATTGTTTAGTAAATATTTATATTTTTAGGCAGAAGAAGGGTTATTTGTCTAGTAAACTTTTAGATTTTTATATAAAATAACATTTAAATTTATACGCAAAAATTTTAGACTTTCGTTTGAAGCTATTCCGTTTTTTCTTTATATTTTTAGTTATAGCATGGCGAAGTCAGCATCTAATTGAGAAAAGAATCTAAACAAAAATATAACTTAGTTTAAGCTTAAATTCTCACATAGATATTTTGTACAACATCGCATTTACGTACTTTACGAATGCAGTTTGAATGTCTTATTGTAACGCCTCCCAGCCCTCCGGCCATCTAATCCTGGTTCTGCCCCTGTCCAGAACGGACCTTAATTATGATGCAAATTAAGAGAAGAAATTAGCGTTCTTTCTTTCAGAAACCCCCGGGGTACGTATTGGACTCATCCGAGATTGCTAGAAGCTCATCCAAATAATCTGATCCCAAATCCTCAAGAATCAACACATTGTCCGACCTGCTCTTCCAAAATTTGGCCGGCCTCCTACCTCTGGTCGATGTGTGCTTCCTCTGTAGGGCCAACACTGGCATGGTCCCTTCTTTGATGCGGATAAGCCCATTTTGCTCGTCCGACACGTGATCGGCCGGAAAATTGAGCTTCGCTTTGGGCCCTCTCGACGAAAGAGCTGCCTCATCGTAAGCCAAGGCGGCCTCCTCCGGGCTGTCGAACGTCCCCAGCCACACCCGTTTCCCGTCTCAGTTCGAATCCCTTATCTCGGCAACGAATCTCCCCCACGGACGCACTCGGACCCCTATGTAGGGTTTGCTTCTCTCCCCCCGTCACTCTGGCCTTCTTCTCGTTTGCCCTCCTCTGTCGGTGTCTTCGGGAAAAACTTGGGAAAAACTTGGGTGTCTTTGGGCATGATGATGTCTCGAGACATAGAGGCGGGTTCGTAGTAGAAGTGGTCGTCCCAAGGGGACGGAAAAGGCCCCGGCGAGCCCATCGGCCACTACAGCAATTTACCCTGCACGTTATAATTCAAACCATGGCTAATAAGGCCTATTAGTAGTTGTTATTATCATAAATGTTGCTAATATTTTTATTAGAAATGGTTACGTTCTAATAGAAGCAGTTACCATATAATAAATATTTTTAAATAATTAAAAAATACTTTTAAATGGGTTTTATCATAGTAGAAATAAGTGCTTTGGTGTTGTTAGAATTGTATTAGAAACTGCTGGTAATTGTTTATTATCTTTTAAATAGATGAATAATTAAAATTAAACCAAATATGTGAAATAGTAAAACACGCTTCTGGGCGTGAAGCCGCATGTTTTTTAGGAGAAGCCACGCATTCTCGCACGCCGAAAAAACCACATCCAAAATTTTTCGCTAAAACCAAAAAACTCTAATTCCATCTAAACAATTTATGTTATTCCTTTTCAGGTTTAATCTCTCTCTCTCTCTCTACCAAAATTTTTCCCTCTAACCCAGAATTTTTTGCTACAACCAAAAACATCTGATTTCACTCTATGCCAAAAATCTATGATACGATCTGAATCTAAACAATTTTGGGTGGGAATTTTTCGCTTAAACCTCCAATTTTACAAAAATTAACCCCCCCCCCCCATTTTACAAAAATTACAAGCATACATATATATGGTAGCACATCCGTAATTTAAGGTAAAGTAAATAAAATTCAACTAAATTAACAAGGTTGTTCCTTTGGCTTGGTGGTTGATCGCCTCATCTCCAATCATATGGTCATGGGTTCAATTACGATAGGGATATTGTTTAGTAAATATTTATATTTTTAGGCAGAAGAAGGGTTATTTGTCTAGTAAACTTTTAGATTTTTATTTAAAATAACATTTAAATTTATACGCAAAAATTTTAGACTTTCGTTTGAAGCTATTCCGTTTTTTCTTTATATTTTTAATTATAGCATGTCGAAGTCAGCATCTAATTGAGAATAGAATCTAAACAAAAATAAACTTAGTTTAAGCTTAAATTCTTACATAAATATTTTGTACAACATTGCATTTACGTACTTTACGAATGCAGTTTGAATGTCTTATTGTAACGCCTCCCAGCCCTCCGGCCATCTAATCCTAGTTCTGCCCCTGTCGAGAACGGACCTTAATTATGATGCTAATTAAGAGAAGAAATTAGCGTTCTTTCTTTCAGAAACCCCCGGGGTACGTACTGGACTCATCCGAGATTGCTAGAAGCTCATCCAAATAATCTGATCCCAAATCCTCAAGAATCAACACATTGTCCGACGTGCTCTTCCAGAATTTGGCCGGCCTCCTACCTCTGGCCGATGAGTGCTTCCTCTGTAGGGCTAACACTGGCGTGGTTCCTTCTTTGATGCGGCTAAGCCCATTTTGCTCGTCCGACACGTGATCGGCCGGAAAATTGAGCTTCGCTTTGGGCCCTCTCGACGAAAGAGCCGCCTCATCGTAAGCCAAGGCGGCCTCCTCCGGGCTGTCGAACGTCCCCAGCCACACCCGTTTCCCGTCTCGGTTCGAATCCCTTATCTCGGCCGCGAATCTCCCCCACGGACGCGCTCGGACCCCTATGTAGGGTTTGCTTCTCTCCCCCCGTCACTCTGGCCTTCTTCTCGTTTGCCCTCCTCTGTCGGTGTCTTCGGGAAAAACTTGGGAAAAACTTGGGTTTATTTGGGCATAGTGATGTCTCGAGACATAGAGGTGGGTTCGTAGTAGGAGTTGCCGTCCCAAGGGGACGGAAAAGGCCTCGGCGAGCCCATCTGACACTACAGAAATTTACCTTGCACGTTATAATTCAAACCATGGCTAATAAGGCCTATTAGTAGTTGTTATTGTCATAAATGTTGCTAATATTTTTATTAGAAATGGTTACGTTCTAATAGAAGCAGTTACCATATAATAAATATTTTTAAATAATTAAAAAATACTTTTAAATGGGTTTTATCATAGTAGAAATAAGTGCTTTGGTGTTGTTAGAATTGTATTAGAAACTGCTGGTAATTGATTATTATCTTTTGGATAGATGAATAATTAAAATTAAACCAAATATGTGAAATAGTAAAACACGCTTCTGGGCGTGAAGCCGCATGTTTTTTAGGAGAAGCCACACATTCCCGCACGCCGAAAAAACCACATCCAAAATTTTTCGCTAAAACCAAAAAACTCTAATTCCATCTAAACAATTTATGTTATTCCTTTTCTGGTTTAATCTCTCTCTCTCTCTCTCTCTCTACCAAAATTTTTCCCTCTAACCCAGAATTTTTTGCTACAACCAAAAACATCTGATTTCACTATATGCCAAAAATCTATGATGCGATCTGAATCTAAACAATATTGGGTGGGAATTTTTCGCTTAAACCTCCAATTTTACAAAAATTAACCCCCGCCCCCCAATTTTACCAAAATTACATGCATACATATATATGTCAGCACATCCGTAATTTAAGGTAAAGTAAATAAAATTCAACTAAATTAACAAGGTTGTTCCTTTGGCTTGGTGGTTGATCGCCTCATCTCCAATCATATGGTCATATGGTCATGGGTTCAATTTCGATAGGGATATTGTTTAGTAAATATTTATATTTTTAGGTAGAAGAAGGGTTATTTGTCTAGTAAACTTTTAGATTTTTATATAAAATAACATTTAAATTTATCCGCAAAAATTTTAGACTTTCGTTTGAAGCTATTCCGTTTTTTCTTTATATTTTTAGTTATAGCATGGCGAAGTCAGCATCTAATTGAGAAAAGAATCTAAACAAAAATATAACTTAGTTTAAGCTTAAATTCTCACATAGATATTTTGTACAACATCGCATTTACGTACTTTACGAATGCAGTTTGAATGTCTTATTGTAACGCCTCCCAGCCCTCCGGCCATCTAATCCTGGTTCTGCCCCTGTCAAGAACGGACCTTAATTATGATGCTAATTAAGAGAAGAAATTAGCGTTCTTTCTTTCAGAAACCCCCGGGGTAAGTACTGGACTCATCCGAGATTGTTAGAAGCTCATCCAAATAATCTGATCCCAAATCCTCAAGAATCAACACATTGTCCGACCTGCTCTTCCAGAATTTGGCCGGCCTCCTACCTCTGGCCGATGAGTGCTCCTCTGTAGGGCCAACACTGGCGTGGTCCCTTCTTTGATGCGGCTAAGCCCATTTTGCTCGTCCGACACGTGATCGGCCGGAAAATTGAGCTTCGCTTTGGGCCCTCTCGACGAAAGAGCCGCCTCATCGTAAGCCAAGGCGACCTCCTCTAGGCTGTCAAATGTCCCCAGCCACATCGGTTTCCCGTCTCGGTTCGAATCCCTTATCTCGGCCGTGAATCTCCCCCACGGACGCGCTCGGACCCCTATGTAGGGTTTGCTTCTCTCCCCCCGTCACTCTGGCCTTCTTCTCGTTTGCCCTCCTCTGTCGGTGTCTTCGGGAAAAACTTGGGAAAAACTTGGGTGTCTTTGGGCATGATGCTGTCTCGAGACATAGAGGCGGGTTCGTAGTAGAAGTGGCCGTCCCAAGGGGACGGAAAAGGCCCCGGCGAGCCCATCGGCCACTACAGCAATTTACCCTGCACGTTATAATTCAAACCATGGCTAATAAGGCCAATTAGTAGTTGTTATTATCATAAATGTTGCTAATATTTTTATTAGAAATGGTTACGTTCTAATAGAAGCAGTTACCATATAATAAATATTTTTAAATAATTAATAAAATACTATTAAATGGGTTTTATCATAGTAGAAATAAGTGCTTTGGTGTTGTTAGAATTGTATTAGAAACTGCTGGTAATTGTTTATTATCTTTTAAATAGATGAATAATTAAAATTAAACCAAATATGTGAAATAGTAAAACACGCTTCTGGGCGTGAAGCCGCATGTTTTTTAGGAGAAGCCACGCATTCCCGCACGCCGAAAAAACCACATCCAAAATTTTTCGCTAAAACCAAAAAACTCTAATTCCATCTAAACAATTTATGTTATTCCTTTTCAGGTTTAATCTCTCTCTCTCTCTCTACCAAAATTTTTCCCTCTAACCCAGAATTTTTTGCTACAACCAAAAACATCTGATTTCCCTCTATGCCAAAAATCTATGATACGATCTGAATCTAAACAATTTTGGGTGGGAATTTTTCGCTTAAACCTCCAATTTTACAAAAATTACCCCCCCCCCCCATTTTACAAAAAATACAAGGCATCTATTCTATAAAGGATGAAGATTTTGAATGTTTGTCCCAGTTGGACAAGATGACTAGGACATATGAGGTTATGACTAGGACCAGGACTTGATGACTAGGATTGGGATAAGTTTTGGAGGGAAATTTGTGTGGAAGATTTGAAAATTGAAATTTGAGGGGACTTAAGGATGAAGATTTTGAATGTTTGTCCCAGTAGGACAAGATGACTAGGACATATGTGGTTATGACTAGGACCAGGACTTGATGACTAGGATTACGATAAGTTTTGGAGGGAAATTTGTGTGGAAGATTTGAAAATTCAAATTTGAGGGGACTTAAATTTTGGGGGGAAACTTAAATTTGGGGGGAAACTTGAAATTTGGGGGTGAAATTTGTAGGGGGGGATTAAATAAACCGTGCCCTATGGGCATGAGTAATGCCTAGTACATATATATGGTAGCACATCCGTAATTTAAGGTAAAGTAAATAAAATTCAACTAAATTAACAAGGTTGTTCCTTTGGCTTGGTGGATGATCGCCTCATCTCCAATCATATGGTCATGGGTTCAATTACGATAGGGATATTGTTTAGTAAATATTTATATTTTTAGGTAGTAGAAGGGTTATTTGTCTAGGTAACTTTTATATTTTTATTTAAAATAAGATTTAATTTTATACGCAAAAATTTTAGACTTTCGTTTGAAGCTATTCCGTTTTTTCTTTATATTTTTAATTATAGCATGGCGAAGTCAGCATCTAATTGAGAAAAGAATCTAAACAAAAATAAACTTAGTTTAAGCTTAAATTCTCACATAAATATTTTATACAACATTGCATTTACGTACTTTACGAATGCAGTTTGAATGTCTTATTGTAACGCCTCCCAGCCCTCCAGCCATCTAATCCTAGTTCTGCCCCTGTCGAGAACGGACCTTAATTATGATGCTAATTAAGAGAAGAAATTAGCGTTCTTTCTTTCAGAAACCCCCGGGGTACGTACTGGACTCATCCGAGATTGCTAGAAGCTCATCCAAATAATCTGATCCCAAATCCTCAAGAATCAACACATTGTCCGACGTGCTCTTCCAGAATTTGGCCGGCCTCCTACCTCTGGCCGATGAGTGCTTCCTCTATAGGGCTAACACTGGCGTGGTTCCTTCTTTGATACGGCTAAGCCCATTTTGCTCGTCCGACACGTGATCGGCCGGAAAATTGAGCTCGCTTTGGGCCCTCTCGACGAAAGAGCCGCCTCATCGTAAGCCAAGGCGGCCTCCTCCAGGCTGTCGAACGTCCCCAGCCACACCCGTTTCCCGTCTCGGTTCGAATCCCTTATCTCGGCCGCGAATCTCCCCCACGGACGCGCTCAGACCCCTATGTAGGGTTTGCTTCTCTCCCCCTGTCACTCTGGCCTTCTTCTCGTTTGCCCTCCTCTGTCGGTGTCTTCGGGAAAACTTGGGAAAAACTTGGGTGTCATTGGGCATGATGATGTCTCGAGACATAGAGGCGGGTTCGTAGTAGAAGTGGCCGTCCCAAGGGGACGGAAAAGGCCCCGGCGAGCCCATCGGCCACTACAGCAATTTACCCTGCAAGTTATAATTCAAACCATGGCTAATAAGGCCTATTAGTAGTTGTTATTATCATAAATGTTGCTAATATTTTTATTAGAAATGGTTACGTTCTAATAGAAGCAGTTACCATATAATAAATATTTTTAAATAATTAAAAAATACTTTTAAATGGGTTTTATCATAGTAGAAATAAGTGCTTTGGTGTTGTTAGAATTGTATTAGAAACTGCTGGTAATTGTTTATTATCTTTTAAATAGATGAATAATTAAAATTAAACCAAATATGTGAAATAGTAAAACACGCTTCTGGACGTGAAGCCGCATGTTTTTTAGGAGAAGCCACGCATTCTCACACGCCGAAAAAACCACATCCAAAATTTTTCGCTAAAACCAAAAAACTCTAATTCCATCTAAACAATTTATGTTATTCCTTTTCAGGTTTAATCTCTCTCTCTCTCTACCAAAATTTTTCCCTCTAACCCAGAATTTTTTGCTACAACCAAAAACATCTGATTTCACTATATGCCAAAAATCTATGATGCGATCTGAATCTAAACAATATTGGGTGGGAATTTTTCGCTTAAACCTCCAATTTTACAAAAATTAACCCCCGCCCCCCAATTTTACCAAAATTACATGCATACATATATATGTCAGCACATCCGTAATTTTAGGTAAAGTAAATAAAATTCAACTAAATTAACAAGGTTGTTCCTTTGGCTTGGTGGTTGATCGCCTCATCTCCAATCATATGGTCATATGGTCATGGCTTCAATTTCGATAGGGATATTGTTTAGTAAATATTTATATTTTTAGGTAGAAGACGGGTTATTTGTCTAGTAAACTTTTAGATTTTTATATAAAATAA
Organism: Scilla litardierei; assembly: GCA_030789695.1. Classification (NCBI taxonomy): domain Eukaryota; kingdom Viridiplantae; phylum Streptophyta; class Magnoliopsida; order Asparagales; family Asparagaceae; genus Scilla; species Scilla litardierei. The sequence continues at coordinate 124,153,878 of CM061134.1, forward strand.
CATTTAAATTTATCCGCAAAAATTTTAGACTTTCGTTTGAAGCTATTCCGTTTTTTCTTTATATTTTTAGTTATAGCATGGCGAAGTCAGCATCTAATTGAGAAAAGAATCTAAACAAAAATATAACTTAGTTTAAGCTTAAATTCTCACATAGATATTTTGTACAACATCGCATTTACGTACTTTACGAATGCAGTTTGAATGTCTTATTGTAACGACTCCCAGCCCTCCGGCCATCTAATCCTGGTTCTGCCCCTGTCATGAACGGACCTTAATTATGATGCTAATTAAGAGAAGAAATTAGAGTTCTTTCTTTCAGAAACCCCCGGGGTACGTACTGGACTCATCCGAGATTGCAAGAAGCTCATCCAAATAATCTGATCCCAAATCCTCAAGAATCAACACATTGTCCGACCGGCTCTTCCAAAATTTGGCCGGCCTCCTACCTCTGGCCGATGCGTGCTTCCTTTGTAGGGCCAACACTGGCGTGGTCCCTTCTTTAATGCGGCTAAGCCCATTTTGCTCGTCCGACACGTGATCGGCCGGAAAATTGAGCTTCGCTTTGGGCCCTCTCGACGAAAGAGCTGCCTCATCGTAAGCCAAGGCGGCCTCCTCCGGGCTGTCGAACGTCCCCAGCCACACCCGTTTCCAGTCTTGGTTCGAATCCCTTATCTCGGCCGCGAATCTCCCCCACGGACGCGGACCCCTATGTAGGGTTTGCTTCTCTCCCCCTCTCGGCCGTGAATCTCCCCCACGGACGCGCTCGGACCCCTATGTAGGGTTTGCTTCTCTCCCCCCCATCACTCTGGCCTTCTTCTCGTTTGCCCTCCTCTGTCGGTGTCTTCGAGAAAAACTTGGGAAAAACTTGGGTGTCTTTGGGCATGATGATGTCTCGTGACATAGAGGCGGGTTCGTAGTAGAAGTGGCCGTCCCATGGGGACGGAAAAGGCCCCGGCGAGCCCATCGGCCACTACAGCAATTTACCCTGCACGTTATAATTCAAACCATGGCTAATAAGGCCTATTAGAAGTTGTTATTATCATAAATGTTTCTAATATTTTTATTAGAAATGGTTACGTTCTAATAGAAGCAGTTACCATATAATAAATATTTTTAAATAATTAAAAAATACTTTTAAATGGGTTTTATCATAGCAGAAATAAGTGCTTTGGTGTTGTTAGAATTGTATTAGAAACTGCTGGTAATTGTTTATTATCTTTTAAATAGATGAATAATTAAAATTAAACCAAATATGTGAAATAGTAAAACACGCTTCTGGGCGTGAAGCCGCATGTTTTTTAGGAGAAGCCACGCATTCCCACACGCCGAAAAAACCACATCCAAAATTTTTCGCTAAAACCAAAAAACTCTAATTCCATCTAAACAATTTATGTTATTCCTTTTCAGGTTTAATCTCTCTCTCTCTCTCTCTCTACCAAAATTTTTCCCTCTAACCCAGAATTTTTTGCTACAACCAAAAACATCTGATTTCACTCTATGCCAAAAATCTATGATACGATCTGAATCTAAACAATTTTGGGTGGGAATTTTTCGCTTAAACCTCCAATTTTACAAAAATTAACCCCCCCCCCATTTAACAAAAATTACAAGCATACATATATATGGTAGCACATCCATAATTTAAGGTAAAGTAAATAAAATTCAACTAAATTAACAAGGTTGTTCCTTTGGCTTGGTGGTTGATCGCCTCATCTCCAATCATATGGTCATGGGTTCAATTACAATAGGGATATTGTTTAGTAAATATTTATATTTTTAGGCAGTAGAAGGGTTATTTGTCTAGTAAACTTTTAGATTTTTATTTAAAATAACATATAAATTTATACGTAAAAATTTTAGACTTTCGTTTGAAGTTATTCTATTTTTTCTTTATATTTTTAATTATAGCATAGCGAAGTCAGCATCTAATTGAGAAAAGAATCTAAACAAAAATAAAATTAGTTTAAGCTTAAATTCTCACATAAATATTTTGTACAACATTGCATTTACGTACTTTACGAATGCAGTTTGAATGTCTTATTGTAACGCCTCCCAGCCCTCCGGCCATCTAATCCTAGTTCTGCCCCCGTCGAGAAAGGACCTTAATTATGATGCTAATTAAGAGAAGAAATTAGCGTTCTTTCTTTCAGAAACCCCCGGGGTACGTACTGGACTCATCCGAGATTGCTAGAAGCTCATCCAAATAATCTGATCCAAAATCCTCAAGAATCAACACATTGTCTGACCTGCTCTTCCAGAATTTGGCCGGCCTCCTACCTCTGGCCGATGAGTGCTTCCTCTGTAGGGCTAACACTGGCGTGGTTCCTTCTTTGATGCGGCTAAGCCCATTTTGCTCGTCCGACACGTGATCGGCCGGAAAATTGAGCTTTGCTTTGGGCCCTCTCGACGAAAGAGCCGCCTCATCGTAAGCCAAGGCGGCCTCCTCCGGGCTGTCGAACGTCCCCAGCCACACCCGTTTCCCGTCTCGGTTCGAATCCCTTATCTCGGCCGCGAATCTCCCCCACGGACGCGCTCGTACCCCTATGTAGGGTTTGCTTCTCTCCCCCCCGTCACTCTGGCCTTCTTCTCGTTTGCCCTCCCCTGTCGGTGTCTTCGGGAAAAACTTGGGAAAAACTTGGGTGTCTTTGGGCATGATGATGTCTCGAGACATAGAGGCGGGTTCGTAGTAGAAGTGGCCGTCCCAAGGGGACGGAAAAGGCCCCGACGAGCCCATCGGCCACTACAGCAATTTACCCTGCACGTTATAATTCAAACCATGGCAAATAAGGCCTATTAGTAGTTGTTATTATCATAAATGTTGCTAATATTTTTATTAGAAATGGTTACGTTCTAATAGAAGCAGTTACCATATAATAAATATTTTTAAATAATAAAAAAATACTATTAAATGGGTTTTATCATAGTAGAAATAAGTGCTTTGGTGTTGTTAGAATTGTATTAGAAACTGCTGGTAATTGTTTATTATCTTTTAAATAGATGAATAATTAAAATTAAACCAAATATGTGAAATTGTAAAACACGCTTCTGGGCGTGAAGCCGCATGTTTTTTTAGGAGAAGCCACGCATTCCCGCACGGCGAAAAAACCACATCCAAAATTTTTCGCTAAAACCAAAAAAACTCTAATTCCATCTAAACAATTTATGTTATTCCTTTTCAGGTTTAATCTCTCTCTCTCTCTCTCTCTACCAAAATTTTTCCCTCTAACCCAGAATTTTTTGCTACAACCAAAAACATCTGATTTCCCTCTATGCCAAAAATCTATGATACGATCTGAATCTAAACAATTTTGGGTGGGAATTTTTCGCTTAAACCTCCAATTTTACCAAAATTAACCCCCCCCCCCGCATTTTACAAAAATTACAAGCATACATATATAAGGTAGCACATCTGTAATTTAAGGTAAAGTAAATAAAATTCAACTAAATTAACAAGGTTGTTCCTTTGGCTTGGTGGTTGATCGCCTCATCTCCAATCATATGGTCATGGGTTCAATTACGATAGGGATATTGTTTAGTAAATATTTATATTTTTAGGCAGTAGAAGGGTTATTTGTCTATGTAACTTTTATATTTTTATTTAAAATAACATTTAAATTTATACGCAAAAATTTTAGACTTTCGTTTGAAGCTATTCCGTTTTTTCTTTATATTTTTAATTATAGCATGGCGAAGTCAGCATCTAATTGAGAAAAGAATCTTAACAAAAATAAACTTAGTTTAAGCTTAAATTCTCACATAAATATTTTGTACAACATTGCATTTACGTACTTAACGAATGCAGTTTGAATGTCTTATTGTAACGCCTCCCAGCCCTCCGGCCATCTAATCCTAGTTCTGCCCCGGTCGAGAACGGACCTTAATTATGATGCTAATTAAGAGAAGAAATTAGCGTTCTTTCTTTCAGAAACCCCCGGGGTACGTACTGGACTCATCCGAGATTGCTAGAAGCTCATCCAAATAATCTGATCCCAAATCCTCAGGAATCAACACATTGTCCGACCTGCTCTTCCAGAATTTGGCCGGCTTCCTACCTCTGGCCGATGAGTGCTTCCTCTGTAGGGCTAACACTGGCGTGGTTCCTTCTTTGATGCGGCTAAGCCCATTTTGCTCGTCCGACACGTGATCGGCCGGAAAATTGAGCTTCGCTTTGGGCCATCTCGACGAAAGAGCCGCCTCATCGTAAGCCAAGGCGGCCTCCTCCGGGCTGTCCAACGTCCCCAGCCACACCCGTTTCCCATCTCGGTTCGAATCCCTTATCTCGGCCGCGAATCTACCCCACGGACGCGCTCGGACCCCTATGTAGGATTTGCTTCTCTCCCCCCCGTCACTCTGGCGTTCTTCTCGTTTGCCCTCCTCTGTCGGTGTCTTCGGGAAAAACTTGGAAAAAACTTGGGTGTCTTTGGACATGATGATGTCTCGAGACATAGAGGCGGGTTCGTAGTAGAAGTGGCCGTCCCAAGGGGACGGAAAAGGCCCCGGCGAGCCCATCGGCCACTACAGCAATTTACCCTGCACGTTATAATTCAAACCATGGCAAATAAGGCCTATTAGTAGTTGTTATTATCATAAATGTTGCTAATATTTTTATTAGAAATGGTTACGTTCTAATAGAAGCAGTTACCATATAATAAATATTTTTAAATAATTAAAAAATACTTTTAAATGGGTTTTATCATAGTAGAAATAAGTGCTTTGGTGTAGTTAGAATTGTATTAGAAACTGCTGGTAATTGTTTATTATCTTTTAAATAGATGAATAATTAAAATTAAACCAAATATGTGATATAGTAAAACACGCTTCTGGGCGTGAAGCCGCATGTTTTTTAGGAGAAGCCACGCATTCCCGCACGCCGAAAAAACCACATCCAAAATTTTTCGCTAAAACCAAAAAACTCTAATTCCATCTAAACAATTTATGTTATTCCTTTTCAGGTTTAATCTCTCTCTCTCTCTACCAAAATTTTTCCCTCTAACCCAGAATTTTTTGCTACAACCAAAAACATCTGATTTCACTATATGCCAAAAATCTATGATGCGATCTGAATCTAAACAATATTGGGTGGGAATTTTTCGCTTAAACCTCCAATTTTACAAAAATTAACCCCCACCCCCCAATTTTACCAAAATTACATGCATACATATATATGTCAGCACATCCATAATTTAAGGTAAAGTAAATAAAATTCAACTAAATTAACAAGGTTATTCCTTTGGCTTGGTGGTTGATCGCCTCATCTCCTATCATATGGTCATATGGTCATGGGTTCAATTTCGATAGGGATATTGTTTAGTAAATATTTATATTTTTAGGTAGAATAAGGGTTATTTGTATAGTAAACTTTTAGATTTTTATATAAAATAACATTTAAATTTATCCGCAAAAATTTTAGACTTTCGTTTGAAGCTATTCCGTTTTTTCTTTATATTTTTAGTTATAGCATGGCGAAGTCAGCATCTAATTGAGAAAAGAATCTAAACAAAAATATAACTTAGTTTAAGCTTAAATTCTCACATAGATATTTTGTACAACATCGCATTTACGTACTTTACGAATGCAGTTTGAATGTCTTATTGTAACGCCTCCCAGACCTCCGGCCATCTAATCCTGGTTCTGCCCCTGTCAAGAGCGGACCTTAATTATGATGCTAATTAAGAGAAGAAATTAGCGTTCTTTCTTTCAGAAACCCCCGGGGTACGTACTGGACTCATCCGAGATTGCCAGAAGCTCATCCAAATAATCTGATCCCAAATCCTCAAGAATCAACACATTGTCCGACCTGCTCTTCTAGAATTTGGCCGGCCTCCTACCTCTGGCCGATGAGTGCTTCCTCTGTAGGGCCAACACTGGCGTGGTCCCTTATTTGATGCAGCTAAGCCCATTTTGCTCGTCCGACACGTGATCGGCCAGAAAATTGAGCTCCGCTTTGGGCCCTCTCGACGAAAGAGCCGCCTCATCGTAAGTCAAGGCGACCTCCTCCAGGCTGTCAAACGTCCCCAGCCACACCCGTTTCCCGTCTCGGTTCGAATCCCTTATCTCGGCCGTGAATCTCCCCCACGGACGCGCTCGTACCCTTATGTAGGGTTTGCTTCTCTCTCCCCCCGTCACTCTGGCCTTCTTCTCGTTTGCCCTCCTCTGTCGGTGTCTTCGGGAAAAACTTAGGAAAAACTTGGGTGTCTTTGGGCATGATGCTGTCTCGAGACATAAAGGCGGGTTCGTAGTAGAAGTGGCCATCCCAAGGGGACGGAAAAGGCCCCGGCGAGCCCATCGGCCACTACAGCAATTTACCCTGCACGTTATAATTCAAACCATGGCTAATAAGGCCAATTAGTAGTTGTTATTATCATAAATGTTGCTAATATTTTTATTAGAAATGGTTACGTTCTAATAGAAGCAGTTACCATATAATAAATATTTTTAAATAATTAAAAATACTATTAAATGGGTTTTATCATAGTAGAAATAAGTGCTTTGGTGTTGTTAGAATTGTATTAGAAACTGCTGGTAATTGTTTATTATCTTTTAAATAGATGAATAATTACAATTAAACCAAATATGTGAAATAGTAAAACACGCTTTTGGGCGTGAAGCCGCATGTTTTTTAGGAGAAGCCACGCATTCCCGCACGCCGAAAAAACCACATCCAAAATTTTTCGCTAAAACCAAAAAACTCTAATTCCATCTAAACAATTTATGTTATTCCTTTTCAGGTTTAATCTCTCTCTCTCTCTCTCTACCAAATTTTTTCCCTCTAACCCAGAATTTTTTGCTACAACTAAAAACATCTGATTTCACTATATGCCAAAAATCTATGATGCGATCTGAATCTAAACAATATTGGGTGGGAATTTTTCGCTTAAACCTTCAATTTTACAAAAATTAACCCCCGCCCCCTAATTTTACCAAAATTACATGCATACATATATATGTCAGCACATCCGTAATTTAAGGTAAAGTAAATAAAATTCAACTAAATTAACAAGGTTATTCCTTTGGCTTGGTGGTTGATCGCCTCATCTCCAATCATATGGTCATATGTTCATGGGTTCTGTTTACGGGTGTTTTCTCACCACTGCTCGTTGACCACCAGATGTGTGGTCAACGTGGTCAAGGGGCCAGTTTGGGGGTCCCTTGGGTTCGCCGAGTCCGCTTGTGCTCGGTGGGGGAGAGCGGAGGGGAAGCCTCGGCTCGGTGAGTCACACTCGGCCTCGGTCGGGTCGGGCTCGGCCTCGGTCGTATCCGTGTCGAGGGGTAGCCTCGGTGCCTTGCGATTGAGTCGGTGCTTGATCAGTCGTCTTCCTGGCGACTGCGTCGGTGATGGCCGACCGACGCCGAGGGGTAACCTCTGCGTCTCGGATGTCTTCTTCCTGGACAGATGAAGAAACTCGTCAGGGAGGCCGGACCTAGGTTCCGGCCAAAGCCCCTCCGATGCCTAAGTCAGATCAGGATCTAAAAGGATACTCGACGGGGGAGATCCGGCTTGTGAAGAAGCCGGAATCGTCAACCCAGGCGGCGCGAGTATTGGGGGAGGGAGGAGATGGAGTGGCAAAAGCCTAGGTCGTTGATGGAGTACCTCTGTGTGGGTTACCTGAGTTTTTCCTCCTTTTGCTTCGTCGTCCTGGCCTTCCCCTTATAGGGTTCTTCCTGATTGCCCCACGTCCTGCCTCCTCTCATGTCCCCTGATCTGCCTCCGCCTCCTCCCATTCCCGTGACGTGGTGAGGTGGCCCATTAACGGGTCGTTAATGGCCATCATGGGATCGTGGATTCAGGGGGGCGGTTAATCCGGCCGTATGGGGGCCGGTCGGGTGTACCCGAGGGCGAGGTGGTTGGGCCTTCCGCTCCGTCCGTGGGCCTCCATTGGGAGGGCCCGTCTTCTCTAGCGGGCTTCTCCTTTGAGATTGGGCCGTGGGCCGTTGTGCTTTGGGCTCGCTGATATTAGTCGTAACAATTTCCCCCATCGCCTGGACCGTTCGGCTTCCGTCGGTTCGGTGCGGGTGATGTGACTCTTTCGTGACCTGTTGGATGCATCAGTCGAGGCCCTGCTATTAAATGAGCGTCATTATTACCGCTCCGTTTGAACTTCTGTTGGTGCGGTTTTTGAAGCATCGCCGCCGTTTTGATGTCGCCACGTGCCCCTTGCATTCATCTTCCACCGTGTGTTGGTTTGTCCAAAGGGCACCAGGGAAGAAGCGCCGACATCAGTAGAACTCCCTCGGCCAGATTTTCCTTCCGCATCTCCTTTTTCCTAATACTGCTCCAGTTATTTTCTGCCGTGGATCGACCGCTCCTCGTCATGTCTTCTTCTCCTGCCCCCGGCCCGGGTTGTCAAGAGGATGCAGTCCACCTTGACTCGTCTGGTAGCCCCGGCTCGGCGGTTGGTAGTCAGGAGAATGATCCCTCAGTGGTTCCTCCAGAAGTTCTGGTATGTCCTTCTTCCTTTTGTGCCACCTCCACCGGAGAGCTGCGAGACCGCTATCTTCTACCCCCTATTATATCCGAGCCCCTGAACCTAACGAGCGAATTTGTTTTCCGGGTCCGAAGACGGTCGGGGTGTACGAGGTGTGCTTCCGGTTCGGGCTTCGGTTCCCCCTTCATCCTTTCGTTGTTGAGTTTCTGCACACTCATCGCGTGGCCTTATGCCAGTTCTGCCCCAATGCGATCGGGCTCGTCATCGGGTTTGTCGTGCTTTGCCTTCAGAAGGGGGTGGTCCCTTCTCCCTGAATCTTCTCCCAGTTCTATCGGCTGAGCCGCCACCAGTCTGGGGCCTGGATTTTACATCAGCGCTCGGCCCTCGAAGAGCCTGATTCTGGGGTTACCGAGCTCTGTCAAGCTCTGGAAGGGGGAGTACCTCTTCGTCGTTGGCCCGTCGGATATGGATTTCCCGACTTACTGGAGCGCCGACGTGATGTTGGCTCCGGAGCTGGGTGACCCGACTGCGGCTGAACTCGAGAGCGTGGAGGCTCTGTTGGCGATCCCCCCAGGCGATCAGAAAGTCTCCGTTCTCTTTTCCGACCTCAACCTACGGAAGACCACGTGGCCATCTGGTGAGTCTTGCTACCCTTCGCTGCTCCGAAGGTAGTGTTCGGTGGCCACTGTTTTGCGGCCGGTGGGGTTGGTAGTTGATGACTTTCTCCTATGCAGGTGGTTTTCCCCCCAGTCCTTCTGCCCTCCCCCGTCAAATTGGGGTTCCGGATCCTGCCTCTCGGAGAGGAGATCATGTACTGGCGGTCCGGAAGAAACAACGTGTTGATCGTCCGACGGCTGGTGTTGAGAAGTTGAAGAGGAAAGTCCCCTCTTCCTCCCAGCATGGCATCCCTAAGAGGGCCCGCACCCCCACCGGGGAGGTCGGTGCCTCATTACCCCAGTGTCGTGATCAGTCATCCTCGGCCGAGGAGGTTTGGCCATGGGCTGGCCCTTCCTATCCGCGGCCGGGCCCTCTTCCCGATATATATGAGCGGTATCTTGGTGCGTTCTGCTCCTCCCCTACAGACTTGCCTCCGGGAGGGAGGATCCTCCCCGTCCTTGCTTCCCCGTTGGAGCGGGGGAGTCGGTCTTTTCCGGCTGCAGTGTGGCGGCGAGGGTCGCTGAGAATGGGAGTCTCTCCTTGGACCGAGCTGCTTTGGATGAGGTTAGCGGCGACCGTCTGGCCGCTTTCGTGGTGCAGGCGGGCCAACAGGTGGATTTTCTTCCCTAACCCAGTCTTTTGCTGCTATCTTCACCTTACTCCCGCCTCTTTCGTGCAGCTATCCTCCGTTGGCCTCTCGATGAGGCGCCAATTTGTGGCTCTTTCCAAGGCGAACGCGGCACCCGTTCCTGGTGCCCGGGAAGTCGAGGAGGAGGCCGACCACTTGTCCCAGGCACTAGTGAAGTCCCTGGAATCTCGCATGGCCGAGCTTTCCTCTGCCTTGGAGAAGTCGGACCAGGAAAAAGCCTTAGCTTTGGTCGAGAAGTCCAAGGCCGAGGAGCGAATTGCCGTGCTCACCGCGGCCCCTAATGCGGCGGCCTAGGCGGTCGCCGATCCGAGTCCTTCACGGCTGATGCCCAAGAACTCGGTGCCCTGCTGGAGGCGGCGGAAAAGCGGGAGAGAGCCCTCCTATCTCAGCTTGACGCGAGATCGAGAGAGATCGAGAGGATCCGATCTGATCATCAGCAGCAGGTGGCCGCTCTCAAGGGTCGGGTTCGTGAGCTGGAGGAAGTGGAACTTGCCAATGCCGCCCAGGATGCCGTGAAGGAATACGCCCTTTCCTTTGTCACTAAGGCCACGTCCTCGGCGTTCGAGAAGGGCTTTGCCCGTTGTCTGGCCGAAGTCCGAAAGAAATTCCCGCTTGCGGAGATCAACCTTGAGGAACTTCAAGCGTACTCAGATGAAGAGGAAGAGATCCCAGGGCGGTCCAGTGCCTCTCCCGCCGATGGCCTTGAGGGGGTCCTCCGAGAGGATGAGGGTGGGAGTGCCTAGGTCCCTCGCCTGGTCCTTAAGTTTTCCGGGACCAGAGCTTTTTGGTGTAACCCCTCGTGCTTCCCGAGAGTAAAAGCGTCTTTTCCTTGCTTGTTATGGCTTAACTCCTCCCTCGGGGTCGAGCCTTGTTTGGAATTCCTATCGGAGTAGAGACAGTGTTCCTGTCGTTCGGGCCGAGGGAGTTTCCCTTGGCTCGCCTTAGTGCATTCGTATCGGGGGAGTTACCCCCGACTTGGTTGGCACGCCGACGGGCCGAGGGATTTGCCCCCGGCTCGGTTTATCATGCCGTCGCATCAGGGGGGTTGCCCCTGGCTCAGTTGGCATGCCGACGGGCCGAGGGATTTGCCCTCGGCTCGATTAATCATGCAGCCGTGGCGGGGGAGTTGCCCCCGGCTTAGTTGGCGTGCCGACGGGCCGAGGGATTTGCCCTCGGCTCGGTCAATCGTGCAGCCGTGGCGGGGGAGTTGCCCCCGGCTTAGTTGGCTAGTTGGCCTGGGGAGCGACCCCATGTCTTGCGACTAGCCATTGAGGCCGACCTCTGAGGTCATCCTCACGACCGACCCGTCTGGGGAGCTGCCCTTGGCCTCGCGGTCGGTCGATGCACCGGTCTACGGGTGGAGTTGCCCCCGGCCTTACGATCGGTTTGATTTGCCTCGTTCGAAGGGGGGGCTAACCTTGCCTAGAGGCTGGCTCATCCCGGATGATGGTAATACTTTTCCGCAGCCAGGCCACAAGAGAAAAGTAGGATCAAATCAGTTTATTGAACATGAGGGAAAAGGAGTTACATTCGCGGGCGATCCCGTAGACTTTTTACTGGTAATACTTGCGCAGATGCTCGGTGTTCCAGGAATGGGTGAGGGCCTTTCCCTCCGGGGTTGCCAGCCGGTAGGTGGCAGGTCCTAGAACTTTGACCACCTGATAGGGACCTTCCCATTTGGCTGCCAGCTTCCCTTTGTGCACGACCTCTGGACAGAAGACCGTTTTTCTCAGGACCAAGTCCCCTTGGCGAAAACTCCGCTCCTTGATGCGGGAATTGTAGTAGCGCGCCACCTTTTGCTTCTGGCGGATGATGGTGGCCAAGGCCTACTCTCGTCGCTCACCTAGGAGCTCCAAGCCGAGCTCCAATCCCTCGACATTTCTTTTCTCGTCGAAATGTTGGAAGCGGAGGGACTCCTCGCCCACCTCGACCGGGACTACCGCTTTGGCGCCATAGGTGAGCATGAATGGGGTCTCACCCGTATCCTGTTTGTGAGTTGTTCGATAAGACCAGAGTATCCCGGGAAGTTCTTCAGGCCACTTCCCTTTGGCGCCTTCTACCTTCTTACGGAGGGGCTCTATGATGCATTTATTGGCGGCCTCGGCCATCCCATTGGTCTGGGGATGTGCCATCGAGGTGAAGAGTAACTTGATCTTCCACTCGGCGCAGAAGTCTTTAAACCCAGTCGAGTCGAATTGTTTCCCATTGTCGGTGACGATGGCACGGGGGATTCCGAATCTGGAGATGATGGAGTTCCACACGAAGCTCTTTTCCTTCTTCCAGGTGATGGAGGCTAGAGGTTCAGCTTCGATCCATTTGGTGAAGTAGTCCACGGCTACGATCTGGTATTTCCTTTGCCCTCGGCCCGTCATGAACGGTCCCAGGATATCGAGCCCCCACTTTACAAAAGGTATTGGGCTGACGATTGGGATGAGCTCTGAAGGGGGAATGGACCCAGTGCTGGCGAATCTTTGGCATTCCTGGCACCTTTGGACATACTCTGTCGCGTCACGTACCAGGTTTGGCCAGTAGTACCCTTGCCGCAAGATCTTCTGGGCGATTGTTGTGCCTCCATGGTGGTTCCCGTAGGTGCCCTCGTGCACTTCCCTGATGACGTAGTCAGCTTCCTGGGGGCCGAGGCACTTAAGGTAGGGGAGGATGTCTGTCTTTGTCCACTGTCTTTTGTAGAGGGTTCCTTCGTGCATCACATACCGGAGCGCTTTCCTCTCCAAGGTTCGACGTTCCTCTACATCGGTCAGCATTTCCCCAAGGGTGAGGTACCGGATGATCGAGTCCATCCAGGTGGGGTCTCCGTCAATCGCCATTACCTCCTTCTCTTCCGTGCTGGGGCTCCTGAGGTTCTCCATGTAGACGGTGCGACCCAACTCCCTGGGCGAGGAAGAAGCCAGTTTAGACAGTGCGTCTGCTCGGGCATTCTCCGACCGTGGGAGGTGAAAGGCCTCGGCCCTTTTGAATTTGGACATCTCAGTCTTGGCCGTGGCCAAGTAGTCCTGCATTGTTCCTTCATGTGCCCCGTAGCTCCCTTGTAGCTGGTTAACGATGAGCTTCGAGTCACTGAGGAGTCATACGCACTCAGCTCCGAGTTCTCGGGCCAGCTTTAAGCCGTTTATTGCGGCCTCATACTCGACCACATTGTTGGTGGCCGGGAACTCGAACCTAAGTGCGTATTCGACGAAGTTCCCCTCAGGAGACCGAATCATGATCCCAGCTCCGCTCCCAGCCCGTGTCGCCGAGCCGTCCACGTGAATAATCCATGTGTCCAGATCGCCTGAGTGGCTAGCCGAGTTGATGTTAGTCGTAAGTAAGTACAAAGGTTGGTTCGTTACCATTTCCGGGACGTCTCCTGGCGCAAAGGCTCTTTCTTCTATGGTACACTCAGCGATGAAGTCGGCCAGTGCCTGTCCTTTGATGGCCGTACGAGGCTTGAATCGCAGGTCAAATTCGCTCAACTCGACCCCCCAGTTCAACATCCTTCCCATTCGGTCAAACCTTTTGAGGTTCTGTTCCAACTGGGATCGGTTAGGACCAGTATCGTGTGAGCCTGGAAGTAGGGTCGGAGTCATCTAGCCGAGAGGACGAGGGCGTACGCTAACTTCTCCATCGGCGTGTACCGCCCCTCCGCGTCTTTCAAGACGCGACTGGTGTAGTATACTGGCCTCTGTACCCCATCGTCTTCCCGAATCAGTACCGAGCTCACAGCTTCCATCGTGCAGGCTAGATACAGGCTCAACGATTCCCCCTCTCACGGTTTGGAAAGGAGTGGTGGGCTGCGGAGGTACTCTTTGAGATCGGCGAAGGCTCGGGAGCAGTCCTTATCCCATTGTATTGTCTTCCTCTTGTCGGCTGGCGCGGTGATTGCCTTCCTCAGAGTCTTGAAGAACGGGAGAGATCTTTCCGCCGACCGGGACAGAAATCGCCCGAGGGCGGTGATGCGGCCATTCAACCTCTGCAACTCCTTGATGGTTGTAGGTTCCTGCATGTTGATTAGTGCATCAATTTTGTTTGGGTTGGCCTCGATCCCGCGATTAGTGATCATGAATCCCAGGAATTTGCCGGATCTAACGCCGAACGTGCATTTCGCGGGATTGAGCCGAATATTGTACCTTCACAGCCGTTCAAAGGTTTCCCTAAGGTCGGCAATGTGATCTGCAGGATCCTTCGACTTCACCAGCATGTCGTCGACGTAGACCTCCAGGTTTCTTCCTATCTGTGAGTCGAACACCTTGTTGACCACTCTTTGGTAGGTTGCCCCCGCGTTCTTCAATCCGAAGGGCATCTTCTTGTAGCAGAAGGTACCTCGGTCCATTGTGAAAGCCGTCATCTCTTTGTCATCAGGACCCATCTGGACCTGGTTGTACCCAGAGTAGGCGTCCATGAAGCTGAGCATCTCGTATACCGAGGCGCTGTCCACGAGGTGGTCAATCCGCGGTAGTGGATAGCTGTCCTTGGGACAGGCCTTGTTGAGGTCGCTAAAATCCACACACATCCGCCACTTCCCATTGGGTTTTCTGACCATTACCACGTTAGACAACCATTTGGGGTACCAGACCTCTCGGATGAAACCGGTGTCAAGGAGTCGCTCTACTTCATCAGAAGCCGCCTTCATCTTCTCACCTCCTAAGTTTCGCTTCTTCTGCCGGACGGGTCTGAAGTTGGGGTCGGCGTTCAATCGATGAACTATCATCCGTGGATCAATGCCAGGCATATCCTCGGCCGACCACACGAAGACGTCCAAGTTAGCCTCCAAACATTCGACAAGCTTGCGCTTCGAGTCAGGATCTAGCCCTGACACAATGGAGATGAATCTCCCCTCCACGCTCGTGACGTGAATCTGCTCTTTTTCTTCTGCAGGGGTGGGCCTCGGTCCGTGCCTCAGGTCGAGGGAGGCCATTGGACCGCCCAGCGCCTCGATGACCTTCTCGTCTGCCAAGTGATAGCAGATCTTATCTCCCTTCGTGTCGCCGTTAACTTGCCCGACCCCCTTCGGGGTCTGAAATTTGATTGTCCGGTGGAGCATCGATACCACCGCATTGATAGCGTTTAGGAGGGGGCGACCGATGATGCCATTGTACGCCGAGCCGACTTTCAGCACAATGAATTCCACCGTCAGTGTCACCGAACCGGGCGCTCTCCCTAGCGTGACCGGGAGGTGGATCGCCCCGATGATAGGTGCAGAATGTCCTGTGAAGCCGACCACGGGCCCTGTGCATGGCTCCAAGTCTTCGTCGCGCAACCCCATCCTTTCTAAAGTCGAGGTAAAGAGGATGTCGCACGAGCTACCGGTGTCGACCAGTAGCCGCCGCACCACGGAGGTATCCACGATCAGGGACACCACTAGCGCTTCGCCCGATCCCGGCTTTTCCCACGTTCTGTCGATCCTACCGCCCCGGGAAGCCACTGGACGGCCGCCGGTTCCCTCAACACTGTCCTCTGCTCGACCCACGCTTGCCGCCCGGTTCGCGTGTATGGAAGGCGTGGCCTTGCCTCGCTCGCCACGGAGTGGGTCTGTGCCCTCCACCGGGGCCGCGCCTTTTCTCCGTCCCCTGCGGCGGAGCCTTGTCATTATCGGTGTGGTGGTTTTATGTGGGCGTTGTTTACGTTCCCACAGACGGCGCCAGATGTTTACGAGTGTTTTCTCACCACTGCTCGTTGACCGCCAGATGTGTGGTCAACGTGGTCAAGGGGCCGGTCTGGGGGTCCCTTGGGTTCGCCGAGTCAGCTTGTGCTCGGCGGGGGAGAGCTGAGGGGAAGCCTCGGCTTGGTGAGTCACGCTCGGCCTCGGTCGGGTCGGGCTCGGCCTCGATCGTATCTGCGTCGAGGGCTAGCCTCGGCACCTTACGATTGAGTCGGTGCTTGATCAGTCGTCTTCCTGGCGACTGCATCGGTGATGGCCGACCGACGCCAAGGGGTAACCTATGCGTCTCGGATGTCTTCTTCCTAGACAGATGAAGAAACTCGTCAGGGAGACCGGACCTAGGTTTCGGCCAAAGCCCCTCCGATGCCTACGTCAGATCAGGATCTGAAAGGATACTCGGTGGGGGAGATCCGGCTTGTGAAGAAGCCAGAATCGTCAACCCAGGCGGCGCGAGTATTGGGGGAGGGAGGAAATGGAGTGGCGAAAGCCTAGGTCGTTGATGGAGTACCTCTGTGTGGGTTACCTGAGTTTTTCCTCCTTTTGCTTTGTCGTCCTGGCCTTCCCCTTATAGGGTTCTTCCTGATTGCCCCGCGTCCTGCCTCCTCTCACGTCCCCCTGATCCGCCTCCGCCTCCTCCCATTCACGCGACGTGGTGAGGTGGCCCATTAACGGGTCGTTAATGGCCATCATGGGAACACGGATTCAGGGGGGACGGTTAATCCGGCCGTATGTGGGCCGTTCGGGTGTACCCGAGGGCGAGGTGGTTGGGCCTTCTGCTCCGTCCGTGGGCCTCCCTTGGGAGGGCCCGTCTTCTCTAGCGGGCTTCTCCTTTGAGATTGGGCCGTGGGCCATTGTGCTTTGGGCTCGCTGATATTAGTCGTAACAGGTTCAATTTCGATAGGGATATTGTTTAGTAAATATTTATATTTTTAGGTAGAAGAAGGGTTATTTGTCTAGTAAACTTTTAGATTTTTATATAAAATAACATTTAAATTTATCCGCAAAAATTTTAGACTTTCGTTTGAAGCTATTCCGTTTTTTCTTTATATTTTTAGTTATAGCATGGCGAAGTCAGCATCTAATTGAGAAAAGAATCTAAACAAAAATATAACTTAGTTTAAGCTTAAATTCTCACATAGATATTTTGTACAACATCGCATTTACGTACTTTACGAATGCAGTTTGAATGTCTTATTGTAACGCCTCCCAGCCCTCCGGCCATCTAATCCTGGTTCTGCCCATGTCAAGAACGGACCTTAATTATGATGCTAATTACGAGAAGAAATTAGCGTTCTTTCTTTCAGAAACCCCCGGGGTACGTACTGGACTCATCAGAGATTGCTAGAAGCTCATCCAAATAATCTGATCCCAAATCCTCAAGAATCAACACATTGTCCGACCTGCTCTTCCAAAATTTGGCCGGACTCCTACCTCTGGCCGATGTGTGCTTCCTCTGTAGGGCCAACACTGGCGTGGTCCCTTCTTTGATGCGGCTAAGCCCATTTTGCTCGTCCGACACGTGATCGGCCGGAAAATTGAGCTTCACTTTGGGCCCTCTCGACGAAAGAGCCGCTTCATCGTAAGCCAAGGCGGCCTCCTCCGGGCTGTCGAACGTCCCCAGCCACACCCGTTTCCCGTCTCGGTTCGAATCCCTTATCTCGGCCACGAATCTCCCCCACGGACGCGCTCGGACCCCTATGTAGGGTTTGCTTCTCTCCCCCCCGTCAATCTGGCCTTCTTCTCGTTTGCCCTCCTCTGTCGGTGTATTCGGGAAAAACTTGGGAAAAACTTCGGTGTCTTTGGGCATGATGCTGTCTCGAGACATAGAGGCGGGTTCGTAGTAGAAGTGGCCGTCCCAAGGGGACGGAAAAGGCCCCGGCGAGTCCATCGGCCACTACAGCAATTTACCCTGCACGTTATAATTCAAACCATGGCTAATAAGGCCTATTAGTAGTTGTTATTATCATAAATGTTGCTAATATTTTTATTAGAAATGGGTACGTTCTAATAGAAGCAGTTACCATATAATAAATATTTTTAAATAATTAAAAAATACTTTTAAATAATTAAAAAATACTTTTAAATGGGTTTTATCATAGTAGAAATAAGTGCTTTGGTGTTGTTAGAATTGTATTAGAAACTGCTGGTAATTGTTTATTATCTTTTAAATAGATGAATAATTAAAATTAAACCAAATATGTGCAATAGTAAAACACGCTTCTGGGCGTGAAGCCGCATGTTTTTTAGGAGAAGCCACGCATTCCCGCACGCCGAAAAAACCACATCCAAAATTTTTCGCTAAAACCAAAAAACTCTAATTCCATCTAAACAATTTATGTTATTCCATTTCAGGTTTAATCTCTCTCTCTCTCTCTACCAAAATTTTTCCCTCTAACCCAGAATTTTTTGCTACAACCAAAAACTTCTGATTTCACTCTATGCCAAAAATCTATGGTGCGATTTGAATCTAAACAATTTTGGGTGGGAATTTTTCGCTTAAACCTCCAATTTTACAAAAATTAACCCCCCCCACCCTTTTACAAAAATTACATGCATACATATATATGTCAGCACATCCGTAATTTAAGGTAAAGTAAATAAAATTCAACTAAATTAACAAGGTTGTTCCTTTGGCTTGGTGGTTGATCGCCTCATCTCCAATCATATGGTCTTGGGTTCAATTTCGATAGGGATATTGTTTAGTAAATAATTATATTTTTCGGTAGAAGAAGGGTTATTTGTCTAGTAAACTTTTAGATTTTTATATAAAATTACATTTAAATTTATCCGCAAAATTTTAGACTTTCGTTTGAAGCTATTCCGTTTTTTCTTTATATTTTTAATTATAGCATGGCGAAGTCAGCATCTAATTGAGAAAAGAATCTAAACAAAAATATAACTTAGTTTAAGCTTAAATTCTCACATAGATATTTTGTACAACATCGCATTTACGTACTTTACGAATGCAGTTTGAATGTCTTATTGTAACGCCTCCCAGCCCTCCGGCTATCTAATCCTGGTTCCCCCCCTGTCGAGAACGGACCTTAATTATGATGCTACTTAAGAGAATAAATTAGCGTTCTTTCTTTCAGAGACCCCCGGGGTACGTACTGGACTCATCGATATTGCTAGAAGCTCATCCAAATAATCTGATCCCAAATCCTCAAGAATCAACACATTGTCCGAACTGCTCTTTCAGAATTTGGCCGGCCTCCTACCTTTTGGCCGATGAGTGCTTCCTCTGTAGGGCTAACACTGGCGTGGTACCTTCTTTGATGCGGCTAAGCCCATTTTGCTCGTCCGACACGTGATCGGCCGGAAAATTGAGCTTCGCTTTGGGCCCTCTTGACGAAAGAGCCGCCTCATCGTAAGCCAAGGCGGCCTCCGCCGGGCTGTCGAACGTCCCCAGCCACACCCATTTCCCGTCTCGATTTGAATCCCTTATCTCGGCCGCGAATCTCCCCCACGGACGCGCTCAGACCCCTATGTAGGGTTTGCTTCTCTCCCCCCCGTCACTCTGGCCTTCTTCTCGTTTTCCCTCCTCTGTCGGTGTCTTCGGGAAAAACTTGGGAAAAACTTGGGTGTATTTGGGCATGATGATGTCTCGAGACATAGAGGCGGGTTCGTAGTAGAAGTGGCCGTCCCAAGGGGACGGAAAAGGCCCCGGCGACCCCGTCGGCCACTACAACAATTTACCCTGCACGTTATAATTCAAACTATGGCTAATAAGGCCTATTAGTAGTTGTTATTATCATAAATGTTGCTAATATTTTTATTAGAAATGGTTACGTTCTAATAGAAGCAGTTACCATATAATAAATATTTTTAAATAATTAAAAAATACTTTTAAATGGGTTTTATCATAGTAGAAATAAGTGCTTTGGTGTTGTTAGAATTGTATTAGAAACTGCTGGTAATTGTTTATTATCTTTTAAATGGATGAATAATTAAAATTAAACCAAATATGTGAAATAGTAAAACACGCTTCTGGGCGTGAAGCTGCATGTTTTTTAGGAGAAGCCACGCATTCCCGCACGCCGAAAAAACCACATCCAAAATTTTTTCGCTAAAACCAAAAAACTCTAATTCCATCTAAACAATTTATGTTATTCCTTTTCAAGTTTAATCTCTCTCTCTCTCTATCAAAATTTTTCCCTCTAACCCAGAATTTTTTGCTACAACCAAAAACATCTGATTTCACTCCATGCCAAAAATCTATGATGTGATCTGAATCTAAACAATTTTGGGTGGGAATTTTTCGCTTAAACCTCCAATTTTACAAAAATTAACCCCCCCACCTAATTTTACAAAAATTACATGCATACATATATATGTCAGCACATCCGTAATTTAAGGTAAATTAAATAAAATTCAACTAAATTAACAAGGTTGTTCCTTTGGCTTGGTGGTTGATCGCCTCATCTCCAATCATATGGTCATGGGTTCAATTTCGATAGGGATATTGTTTAGTAATAATTTATATTTTTAGGTAGAAGAAGGGTTATTTGTCTAGAAAACTTTTAGATTTTTATATAAAATAACATTTAAATTTATCCGCAAAAATTTTAGACTTTCGTTTGAAGCTATTCCGTTTTTTCTTTATATTTTTAATTATAACATGGCGAAGTCAGCATCTAATTGAGAAAAGAATCTAAACAAAAATATAACTTAGTTTAAGCTTAAATTCTCACATAGATATTTTGTACAACATCGCATTTACGTACTTTACGAATGCAGTTTGAATGTCTTATTGTAACGCCTCCCAGCCCTCCGGCCATCTAATCCTGGTTCTGCCCCTGTCGAGAACGGACCTTAATTATGACGCTAATTAAGAGAAGAAATTAGCTTTTGTTTCTTTCAGAAACCCCCGGGGTATGTACTGGACTCATCCGAGATTGCTAGAAGCTCATCCAAATAATCTGATCCCAAATCCTCAAGAATCAACACATTGTCCGACTTGCTCTTCCAGAATTTGGCCGGCCTCCTACCTCTGGCCGATGAGTGCTTCCTCTGTAGGGCCAACACTGGCGTGGTCCCTTCTTTGATGCGGCTAAGCCCATTTTGCTCGTCCGACACGTGATCGGTCGGAAAATTAAGCTTCGCTTTGGGCCCTCTCGACGAAAGAGCCGCCTCATCGTAAGCCAAGGCGACCTCCTCTAGGTTGTCGAACGTCCCCAGCCACACCCGTTTCCCGTCTCGGTTCGAATCCCTTATCTCGGCCGCGAATCTCCCCCACGGACGCGCTCGGACCCCTATGTAGGGTTTGCTTCTCTCCCCCCCGTCACTCTGGCCTTCGTCTCGTTTGCCCTCCTCTGTCGGTGTCTTCGGGAAAAACTTGGGAAAAACTTGTGTGTCTTTGGGCATGATGATGTCTCGAGACATAGAGGCGGGTTCGTATTAGAAGTGGCGGTCCCAATGGGACGGAAAAGGCCCCGGCGAGCCCATCGGCCACTACAGCAATTTACCCTGCACGTTATAATTCAAACCATGGCTAATAAGGCCTATTAGTAGTTGTTATTCTCATAAATGTTGTTAATATTTTTATGAGAAATGGTTACGTTCTAATAGAAGCACCATATAATAAATATTTTTAAATAATTAAAAAATACTTTTAAATGGGTTTTATCATAGTAGAAATAAGTGCTTTGGTGTTGTTAGAATTGTATTAGAAACTGCTGGTAATTGTTTATTATCTTTTAAATAGATGAGTAATTAAAATTAAACCAAATATGTGAAACAGTAAAACACGTTTCTGAAGGTGAATCCGCAAGTTTTTTTAAGGAGAAGCCACTCGTTCCCGCACGCTGAAAAAAAACCACATCCAAAATTTATCGCTAAAAACCAAAAACTCTGATTCTGTTATGAACTCAAGAGATGATATCAATCTAAAAATGGTTAAGTAGTCATGGCACTAAGCCATGTCTCTCTATATATTCATCATCAATGGGGTACTAAGAATAACAAGGGACCACCACTACTAAGTAGTGGGGTGTAATGGGGAGATAATGAGGGGAGGGAGACCAAAAGCCTCCCTCAACTCACAACACTCCCCTTCATCTCTCCATTACATTGGGTTAAGTATATGCGTACTTCAGGATTCAATATGCTAATTAGATAGATACTTCTGGATCCAGAGCCACTGTGGTTGCCCTGTTAAAACCTTAGCTGTGGAAAATCCAGTGGGAAAAACCGTTAGCTTAAGGGAAAAGAATACAACCAACTGGTGACTCCCCCTGATCCATACAAGCATTATACTTGTAGGTCTTTTAGCTTTCATTAGAGGGTGGACACTTCAGGGTCCAGAGTTAAATGAGATTGCCTCATTAAAACATTTGGCTATAGAAAACCCAATGGGAAACCCCATAGCTAAGGAAAAAGAGTACAACACTAATATCAACTCCCCTGATCTGTACAAGCTTCAGGCTTGCTGATCTCCTTTGTATCTAAACAATCATTCCTATTCGTCTATACATCTCTCATGCTCTGAAAGCAAATACAATCATTACTCATCTACACAAGTTTCACTCATATCTGCGGCTACTGGAAAACGGTGGCGCTCTGAAGCGGTACGCTCTTCGAAGTTGGTAGATGACTCCATGTTTGTATTATTTTACTCAGTCTTCACTATGTCTGCAAGGTACTACTGGCCCTGGCTGAGCGTATTCTAGACTTGATTCTTGGATGATGAGCTTCTCAGAAGATATATATATTTGGAGGATAATGTGAAGATCTTTAGGAGGTGGCTGGCCATTTGTGCTTAGTCATCGCGATGATCAGTAAACCTGCATATACGATATATATATTCCTTGACACTTGAAAGTTGCGCAGAAGCAGCTTATCCTTGGTCCAGTGGTGCTCTCCAGGGCAGCACTGTACCTGGCTAACAGCTTTACTGCTGACGCTCTAATAGAGACACGTGCAATTGGCCAGATAAAGGAGTGTAACTAGTACACTAGAGCTAGGCTCTTCAGGACCTAGGATGTCATCCCCCTCTTCCAGCGACCGGAAGGCATTATAAATAAGCAGCTATTTTTAACAGATTGCAAATGGACATCTTTCCTCATAAACTCCTGGTGTATGAAGAATATGACAAGATTCCACCACGAAAGTGTTTTAATCTGTAAGCCGGGATAATACCTTGTTTTGCCTAGGTATTTCATTTCGAAGGTATGCTAAAGGCTATCAGATATCTTAATGGTCTCTGCAGGAGATCCTATTAAATGTAAGTCGTCTACATATACGGCGACTATTACAAACCATATCCACGTTCTTTTGATAAAGATACACAGGCATAATTCATTATTAATGAATCCTTGATCAGCAAGGAAATCGCTAAATATGTTATACCATATTTTTATGGATTGCTTAAGATCATATAATGATCTTTGAAGCATTTATAGAGAAGACATTCCTACATTTTTCTTTCATCTCTGGGGTAGAGTAAACCCTTACAGAAGCTACATATAGAGCTCTATATCTATATAGCAGTATAGATATGCGGTCACAACATCCATGAGCTGCAATTCTTGTCTTTTCCAGAGACGTTTAGGCTTAGTATGAAATAGGAAAATGATCACATTTCCTTAATTTCTTATCCTTATGGAAATCCAACTTATAATCCGTAGGTTTTACACATTCAGGTGTTGGGACTACTGGTCCAAAGACTTGTTGAGTATTGATTCCCTGGATTTGGTTTTGGATGATGAGCAAACATAAATATCTCGTACTAACTCTTTGTGAGCGTAGTTATGGAGATCATCGCCAAAATTCTATGAACATCAAAAGCGACATCTCAAGACTTCTCAATACGCGTGATCGTGTGCCTGAAGCTTCGTTGAAGCTCAAGGAGTTTTATTGAAGTCAAGAGTGAAGATTGAAGCTTTGAAGACGGTTCGTTATGTTTAATTTATTGTCTTCTAGCTTCATAGAATAGAATGTTAAGCCTTGAGTATGACTTACATTATAATCTTCATTTCGCTCATATCTTAGAGCTAGGGTTATCATAGAATCCATTAGAAACTTTCCCGAAGCCTATCGCTTCTTCCCTCGGCTTCTAGTGCATCTTAGTTGGTTCAAGTAGAAGAACCAACTGCCTAGATGACGATCTAGTCGGTTGGCAATTCCTCTTGAACCGACTAGATGTCCTTGCTCAATTCAGCCTGGCACTGTTGATCAATTAGTCGGTCAAAGAAGGCGATCGACTAGATGACGATCTAGTTGGTTAGGAATCTTTCTCAGACCGACTAGTTATCATTGCCTCTGTTCAGCTTAACTTACTGTTTACAGTTAGTCGGTCAAAGCACAACGACCGACCGACTAGTTGAGAAACTAGTCGGTTGGAAGTTGTTCTTAAACCGACTAGCTGTATTTGAATTCAGCCTTTTTGATTTCATCTCTTAGTCGGTCTAAGAACACTCACCGACTGACTAGTTGTGAAACTAGTCGGTTGGCAAGTCTTCATAGACCGACTAGTTCTATTTGTCTGAACTTTCTCTTTTGGCTGTTCTCAGGTTAGTCGGTTCATGTTCAATCACCGACCGACTAGTTGAGAAACTAGTTGGTCAGTGATCCTTCTTTGACCGACTAGTCTGCTTCAGAATAGAGCCGTTGGGAATCTTTTGAGCACGATTTTTCTTGCCTCTATAAATACAAACCTGATTCGGTTGAGGCAAGGTAATAGGTCCATTATCCAAGCTATTTCAGACCTAAGAGAAGAGTTTTCTCAAGCTATTTCTAAGCTCTCTCTTCTCACCAAGAATCTCTCCCTCACTCTTTGAGACATATTCCTCGAGAGAGATTCTCTCCATTGTGAGCCATTCAAGCCAAGGGCTTTGAATCCAAGTCACCAACTCCTCCCTAGCCATCTATTGATGTCCATCTTGGTGGAGCTAGGGTTTGGTGCTTGTTTTTTCCTCAAAATCCATTCTTGCCCTAATTTGGTAAGTATAATCAAGGCATAGGATTTTGTGGTAAGTGTTTCATTATTTCATCTCATTTGTTATTTGAGTTTGTCTCTCGGTTGTGAGAGAGTTTGTGATCCCGGGTTGTGGGAGTCACAATTCCATTGTGTATGATTTGGTCTTGTAGAGGTTTTTCTTCAAGAATTTCATAGTGCAAAATCTTGAGTTAGTGGTTTCTAACTCAAGTATCCGGAGGGGATCCGGGTGGTTGGGACGTAGGATCACCGGGAACAAGTCGGGGAGACTTGGGTGGATCCGAACCCGTTACATGCTTTGTTTGCGTTTGTCTATTCTTGTTGTTTGTAGTCTATTCCGCATTGTTGTTTGTATGTTTGCACAATAATTAGGAATAACACTCTTGATTATTTTAAAGTACTATTCACCCCCCCTCTAGTACGTGTGCAGTAGCTTCCTAGGGCACTACAATTGGTATCAAAGCCAGAGTTCATAGCTATGACAAACAACGACTACAACGTCTTCAAGGATCGTCAAGGATCTTCTTCCGTTATGGAAGGACAATCCTCTGTCAGGCCTCCTCACTTCAACGGGACCAACTATGGGTACTGGAAATGCCGGATGGAAACCTTCCTCCGGAGCGCTTCACTTTGGAGAGCCATATTGACGGAGTATGTCGAGCCCGCCGAACAAGACTTCATGAAATGGACTACCGCGGAGGTTGCCGTGGAGGTAAACAATGCCAAGGCAATGAATGCCTTGCAATGTGCGTTGGAGCCCGAAGACTTCAACAAGATATGCACATGTAAGAGTGCATATCAAGTATTTAACCAACTCCTCATCTTGCACGAAGGAACGAGTACGGTAAAAGATTCTAAACTCGTTGTCGCTAACAAAGAATTCGAGTTGTTTCAATGGAACATGGTGAAACTATGAAGGACTACTATGCTCGCTTCGTGGACATTTCCAACGAATTGGAAGCTCTTGGGAAGATCTACACCCAAAAGGAGAAAGCCGCGATGATTATTGACGGACTTCCTTCTTGTTGGGAAAAGCGTACCTTCGCCATCGAGGAAGGTAACGATATGAATAAGTACACTGTTGTACAACTAATGTGTACCTTGTTGTCTTATGAGGTACGCAAGAAAAGTAAGATCAAGATGAAGGAGAAGATGAAGGCGTACTTGAAGCAAGACGAGCCAAAGAAAAAGGCGATTGCGTACAAGGCCGCTCCATCTACAGATGATGAAGAATCGGAAGAAGAGTTAGACATAGAATCCATTGCCCGTATGGGAAAGGAGTTCGACCGATTCTTCCGAAAAGGTAACTTTAGAAATAAATCTAAAGTTAGTTCGACTAATGTTTCTACTCCCGTGTGTTATAAATGCAACAAGCCAGGACACATCAAGCTGGATTGTCCTCTCAACAAACACAAGGAGAAGTGGAAGGCATCCAAGTACGACAAGTCGAGAAAGTACAAGAAAGGACTTGTCGGCACATTCACCGACTCAGAAGAGGACTCCTCAAGTGGAGAGTCGGATGATGAACGCGTGGAGAAAGCACACACGTGTTTCATGGGAAAAGAGGAACGTGATCAAGGGACCTCCTTCGATGAAAGCGAGGATGAAAGCGAGGATGAAGGCTAAGAGGTAACTATGGATGAACTTAGATTAGCCAACGAACCACTTTGGAATAAGTTTTCTAATTTGGCTACTAGATTTATTGAGACTAAAAATGAGTTAACTAGTCTTCAAACCTCGCCTAAGCATATCATCGTCATCAACGACACCGTTGTTGAAGGGTTGAGAAATGAGATTGTAAATCTCAAATCTCAACTTGAGCATGTTCATATCGAGGATTCGGATGAACATGTGATAGCAGATTTGATGTCTCTGACTTGCGTTTATATTTCATATATTTGCGCATGTTTTCTTCCGTGTTTCTCCGTATTTTCTGCCGTCTTGTATTCGTTTTCTCGTGTTTTCTTGTTTTCTTTCACTTTTCTGTGTTTTTTGTATTTTGCAGGATTTTTCCAGCATTTGGGACATAAAATGACGATATCATGAGTCCCCGGAGCAACGGGAGGAGTCACGCGTGATCCAGGGGGTCAAACGACGAAGATCGCATCTTTCAGCCCCTCACCCGACCGGTTGGTCACTTCCAACCGATCGGGTGATGCACGCGTGCACCACCCGGACACAAGTTGGAGCGGCCAAGAAGTCACCCGGTCGGTTTAGTGACCGGTTCAAACGCCCCAATTCTCGGGAATTTGGAGCTGGATTCCAACCGATCGGGTGACATCTCACCCGATCGGTTCATCTGTAGCCGCATCGCCTCAAATATCGAATCGACGGCTCCACTCGCTCTCTTCAGTGACCGGTTGAAGCTCCCGAAGCATGATGGCCAAAGCAACAAGCGGCGCACCTGATAGGTTGATGTTTCAACCGATCGGGTGGCCTTTTCTTCCGCCTTTGCGCGCTGCTGATGCACTCATTGAAGATCTACTATCATTCCAGAGGGATTTTGGGTGATCTCTTATTTTTTTAGCGTCGGCTTCGTTGTTAGCTTTCCAACAATAGGTCGCATGCCCAAATCTGATTTTTCTATATTTTTCTGGAATTTGAGTCGTTTTTCTCCGTCTTTTTCTTTTTCTTTTTCTTTTCTTCTTTTTATCTCTTTCTCCTAAAGATGAACCCTATGATGAACTGCCACAAAATCACACACACCTAGCATAGCATCGATAATCACATTCACTAACCCTAGGATATCGAGTCCCCCTGCATTTCACGCATCGTGGGTCCACTTAGCTTTTTGTGAGTCGTGCGTCGTGCTTAGCTGTGTGGTGTGCTTCTACTTTGTGATTTTACTTTATATACCTGTCCAGGAATGACCCCTAAACTATCATGTTTCGATTTGAATATGCGGTATTTATTTCTCCTGTCTGCTTCTGCATGCTTTATTTATGCATATCGTGTACTTCAATTCGCATGTGTCGGGATTCCACAATTGAGGACTAGGATAACCCATTTAGCCCATGCTCTAACTAGCGGGAATAGTTTCCTTTGCCCAAGTGTTTAGATTCCGATTTCTTTTTTGTTTTACTTGGTGCAAATCCCCTCGTCGTGTACCGTTCTCCCACTTGGGAGAGTACACATGTATACACCCCAATATCCAAAAAATCCAAAAAAGGGAGAAAAGAAAAGAAAAATTTTTATAGCCAAAAGCCAAAAAAATATACAAATACCCAAAACCCAAAAAAATATTTCCCCTGCTTGCCGAGAATAAAGGGAAGGCGAGAATTTGCACCGAGTGTTCTTCTCCACATCATCTCAACCCCCATCGTTTTCGAAAACACTTGGCTTAGGAACTTTTTAGCTATTATCTAGGCTATAGTGTGGTGATTTCCTTAACCCTAGTTGTGGAGTCCCTGACGCATACTATGTTTCGATTCTCTCTCTATTCTCATGCATGCTTTAACTACATATATTCACCGCTTAATTCGAATCGAATCGATATTTGGGTCATTTCTTGGATTTGTGTATATCGAGCTTTATCGCACAACGTAGATAGTGACACCATCTGCTAGCACACGACCACACTCACTCGCGCTTCACCGCGTGGGCCCACGGCACTTGTCTGGACTCGTATTCCTTGGTTTAGTGATCCGATTTAGCGTTTGCTTGCTTGGTGTGTCGTTTTTGATTTTGTTGGCCCTGGTGGGCGATCTAGGATTTAAAGTTTTCTCTTTCTCTCTTTCTCCCTATTTTCTCCCTCCGAGCTCCTACTCTCACTCGTCTTCCTCGAGGACGAGGAAGAGTTCAGCTTGGGGGATTTTGACGTGCGTTTATATTTCAAATATTTGCGCACGTTTTCTTCTGTGTTTCTTCGTATTTTCTGCCGTCTTGTATTCGTTTTCTTGTGTTTTTTGTTTTCTTTCACTTTTCTGTGTTTTTTGTATTTTGCAAGAATTTTCCAGCATTTGGGACGTAAAACGACGATATCATGAGTCCCCAGAGCAACGGGAGGAGTCACGCGTGAACCAGGGGGTCAAACGACGAAGATCGCATCTTTCCGCCCCTCACCCGACCGGTTGGTCACTTCCAACCGATCGGGTGATGCACGCGTGCACCACCCAGACACAAGTTGGAGCGGCCAAGAAGTCACCCGGTCGGTTTAGTGACCGGTTCAAACGCCCCAATTCTCGGGAATTTGGAGCTGGATTCCAACCGATCGGGTGACATCTCACCCGATCGGTTCATCTGTAGCCGCATCGCCTCAAATATCGAACCGACGGCTCCACCCGCTCTCTTCAGTGACCGGTTGAAGCTACCGAAGCCCGATGGCCAAAGCAACAAGCGGCGCACCCGATAGGTTGATGTTTCAACCGATCTGGTGGCCTTTTCTTCCGCCTTTGCACGCTGCTGATGCACTCATTGAAGATCTGCTATCATTCCAGAGGGATTTTGGTTGATATCTTATTTTTCTAGAGTCGGCATCGTTGTTAGCTTTCCAACGATAGGTCGCATGCCCAAATCCGATTTTTCTATATTTTTCTGGAATTTTCGGAGCGCAGCTGTGTGCTGAAATTGGCAGCAGTCTAAATTTTCATTTCACCCGATCGGGTGAGTTACCACTCGACCGGGTGAGCTCATTTTATACGGATTTGAGCTCTCTGTTTATTCCACCCGATCGGGTGAGTTTCCACCCGATCGAGTGGGCCTGTTTTAACAGTTTTGAGTGGGTTTCGGACCCGAACTGTTAAGGGTTTTGAGGGGCTTTTAAATACAAGTTTGGGGCACGACTTAGGGAGGGGTTCTTCAGTTTTTCTAGGGCTTTTGCCCCTTTCTCTTATGAGTTTTAGGTTAGATTAGATTAGGTTTTATCTTCTAATAAAATCTTGTAAAGGATTGAAGAATCAATGGCAAGATAAGTATTTCTTTTCCCATTTCATTGTTTTGTGTTATTTTTGTTTTGCTCAATGATGAATGTTTGTTTGGATTTATTGATTCCTATCATGTTCTTCATCATCGAGTAGTATTTGATGAACCCTAATACGGGTTAGGGTAGGATTGATGCTTGGAAATTTTCATTTGGCTTGGTTGCATGGCATGTGTTCGATGAAATGTGTCAATGAGGATTTCTAGCAATCTAAGTCCAATTCGTACGACAACACATTAGTTGTGTTGGGGATTGAGGTCCGGTGTCTTGTCCTGTCAAGATCCACTTTGATTATTGCTAGAAATCACATTCGACCTATTTGGACATTAGGGTTACGCGGGAGCGTTTCATTGTCATTGGCAGGAGAAAGACCGCCTCTGACCGTCGGGCCAAGGGGGAATAAACTTGGCGGTTGACTCCTGATCACTCCATATTTTACACTTTTTTCCCGCATGTCTGCATGCCATTTAGATCGCTCAAATCATGTTTTTCACGGTATATCGACGATATTGTGACGTGCGCTTATATTTCATATATTCACGCACGTTTTCTTTTGTGTTTCTCCGTGTTTTCCTTCGTCTCTTATTCGTTTTCGTATATTTTCCCGTTTTCTTTCACTTTTCTTTGTTTGTCCATGATTGCAGGAGTTCGATCACGTAGGGGACGTTTTACGATGATATCCCAAGTCCCCGGAGCAACGGGAGAAGTCACGCGTGATCCATGGGGTCAAACGTCGAAGAATTCATCTTTCAGCCCCTCACCCGGTCGGTTGATCATCTTCAACCGATCGGGTGATGCACGCGTGCACCACCCGGTCTCTACCGCAGCTCACAAAGAAGTCACCCGACCGGTTCACAGACCGGTTCTGCGGGCGGCTGTTCTCTGTTTTTTCGAGTAGAATTCCAACCGATCGGGTGACTCTCACCCGGTCGGTTCATCTGTAGCTGAGAAAAAGAGCTGAAGACACGGGCGCCGAACCGACCGGTTCACCCGACTGCTCCAAGATCCAACCGGTCGCTCAAGAACTCACCCGATCGGTTCATGAGATCGGGTGAAAACTCGCCGTTTTCTGTAATTTATCTGTAACGGATCAACCGATCGGTTGACTTGTCAATCGATCGGTTGATGCGTAAGTCTATATATAGAACCCCTAGGGTTCCAGAAACGAGAGAGTTGTATTTTTTTACTGTTTTATTTCCTTGTGACGGCTGTAATTGTTACTCTTAAGTAAGTTTTCAGATCTTTCTAAAATTTTAGTATTGTCTTTATTACTCCTTTACTTCCGCATTGCAATTGTCCGATTATGATTTCAACGGTTAAATTTCATTTAGATTGCTTTTTCATGAATTTTTGTGAGTAGTTCCCAAATCTGGGATTTTGGCGGAAACCCCTTCGGGGCTCTTCCCGATGCGTCCATAGGGTTAGGAAATCGATAGGGAGTAGGAATCTAACGGTTACGCGGGGCGTTTCATTGTCATCGGCGGGAAAAATACCGCCTTTGACCGTCGGGCCAAGGGGGAATAAACTTGGCGGTTGACTCCCTAGCCATAGCTCACGCCTTTAGCGTAGACGCCAAATCCTAGCACGCGGGAGCGGCAGGATGAGACGTTGGGAGATATCGTTGCGGACTTAGTGCTCCCGGGATCGATCAGTGTTAATGGACACGGGAGTGCCCACTGATCGAATCCGGGAAGTCTGGTGTATCATCCTGGGCACCGACCGGAATATCGGGCCCATGGGACGCCGGTACCACTTTCAGAGGCAACGTCTCACCATTAGACCCTAATCCCGATCACTATCCATACCCGTAGGCCGTATCGGCGAGAGTCTCTCGTCAGGTTGGAAACCAAAGTGCCGGGTTTACTTTCTTTTTGTTCATACGCTTTTATTTTCTTTCGTGACAACCATCTACCGATTCGGGCTAGCTCGCCCCTCGGGGTGATTCAGGTCCTACCTGACCCAAGCACAACCTCGCCTCCCTGAGTTCGATATTCCCGCACCCTACACTAACCGTGAAACTTGCGGTAAACGACACCGCGCCGCCGCGACGCAAGCGGGGCGCCGGTCAATTTTATGGCGCCGTTGCCGGGGAGGCAACATGCTTGTTATTTTAGGATCTCATGAACCCTCGTGTCTAGCTCACATCCCTACCTCCCGATAATTTTCGCATTCTCCTTTTTCTTTTTATTTTTCTTAGTTTTATTTCTTATTTTATCTGTCTCTTTCCCACTTGTCACTTCACGGGTGTTTGTTGTTTTTCATGCACAGGAGTTCAAGGAGTCTTGACGACTTGATCCCCCTCGATCCAGAGATTAACGCCACCCTTAGGCGCTTGGCCGCCGAGAAGCGGAGAAGGGAAGATCCCGAATCCATGGAGGAGAACACCCCACCTCAGAAGTCTCTGCTGGAATACTCGATGCCATTTATCGAGTCCACTTCCCCATCCGTCCTCCAGCTATCACGGCCCAAAGCTTTGAGCTAAAGCCGTCATTGGTGACGTGGATCCAGCAGGATCAGTTTGCGGGTGCACCCATGGAGAGCCCGATCGAGCATCTAGACTCCTTCTTGGAGAAGTGTGACACCTTCCGGATCAATGGTGTCACGACAGAGGCTATCCGTCTGAAGCTGTTCCCCTTCTCTTTGCGAGACAAAGCAAAGCAATGGCTAAGGGGGAAGGACCCCAACACTTTCAACACCTGGGAGAAGCTCTCCAACGCTTTTTTGACAAAGTTCTTTCCTCCGGGGAAGACCATGAAGTTGAGGAGTGAAATCTCCTCCTTCTCCCAGGCCAGCCACGAGTCCTTGCATGAAGCTTGGACGAGATATAAAGAGATGCAAAGAAGATGCCCTCACCATGAGCTTCCGAAGTGGCAGATTATTAATCTGTTCTATAATGGGTTGAGGGATGACCTGAAATCTTCTATGGACGCCGCGGCTGGGGGTTCCTTCATGTCTAGAAGTGAGGAGGATCCCGGGCATATTCTAGAAAATATGGCATCCAACAATGAGCGGTGGTGTGACGAGAGAGCCACACCAAGATCCGGGGGTGTACACAGAGTCGAGGACGTCGACAAACTTTCAAGCAAGTTTGACTTGCTTTCGACCCAGATCTCTGCACTAATGGTTGGAGCCGGTGGGGCCGATACACAGCAGATTTCAGCAGTAGAGTCCGGATTCTTCGGGGAATTCGACGGTGGTGACATCTCACCACCGTTGGATCAGGCGAGCGCACTATTTTACAACCCTACGGGAAATGCGCCGTACCCGCCAAGGACAAATTCCAACCCGGCCTACTCTCCAAACAACCGGAACCACCCGAACTTCAGTTACCGGCCACCATTTCAGCCCTCGCCGCCTCAGCAGCCGCAGCAACAAGCATATCAGCCGGCTAGGCCACAGCAGAGTCAGTTTCAACAGCAACAATATCAGCAGCAACCATCTCAGCAACAATCTCACGCCCCCAGGAATCAGCAGCCGTTCCAGCAGCAGCAGCAGTATGGCCAACAGAGGACCGTCTCTCCGGTTGAGTCTCTCTTGACTCAATATATTACCAACCAGGAGAGGATCAACCAGAAGCTGGAAATGGGTCAGCGGACCCTCACGGACCAAGTAACCCAGCTGGGGTTACAAGTGGCGAACCTTGCAAGGTCACAAAACCAATTACCGCCAAAACCGGAGGTGAACCCGAGGGGAGTAACCCAGACATCGGCACTCTTGCACGAGCACGCAAATGTGTCCGCTATAGTTCTGAGAAGCGGGACACAAATTCCTACTAGAGTGCCCCCTAGCAACCCGGAAGCACCGTCGGTCGTTGAGAAACCGATCGAAAAATCAAACGACGTCGGTGCTTCGTCATCAAATCCTATGACTCCGGAGGGAGTCTCTGAAGATGAGAAAGAGAAGAAGGAGGAAGAGAGCCCTAAAGTGTATAAACCCGTTGTGCCATTTCCCCAACGGTTGGCTCAGGCAAAAATTGATGAGAAATATGGCAAGTTCTTCGCCATGGTCAAGGACCCGAGTTTGCAGATCCCCTTCCTAGAAGCAATCGAAACAATCCCCTCATATGCAAAATTCTTGAAAGATTTGGTGACTAGAGGGTCCAGAAAGGAGAAAGTAGTGTTGACGGCGGAGTGTAGCGCTCTTATCCAGAGGGCAAATCCGCCGAAACTTAAAGACCAGGGGAGCTTTTCCATTCCTTGCACGATCGGGGCAGTGAAGATTCATCGTGCACTCGTCGATCTCGGAGCGAGTGTTAGTTTGATGCCCTTGTCGATGTACAGAAGGATAGGGATGGGTGATTTGGAACCCACCGGGATGACCCTACAACTAGCTGACCGGTCGGTAAAATATCCGGTGGGAGTTATGGATGACCTTCCCGTGAATGTGAGAGGGGTGCATGTGCCTGTGGACTTTGTAGTCATGGACATGCCCGAAGACGCACACACCCCCATTATCCTGGGACGGCCTTTCATGGTCACTGCTGGCGTTCTAATAGATGTGAAGAACGGAAAACTATCTTTGAACGTCGGCGGAGAGAAAGTTGAGTTTGACCTGGGATTATCTATGAAGCACCCCGATCCCCCTGATGACCCTGGATGCAATTTGCTTGAGATAGAAGAAGAAAAAGCTGTAGAGGAGAGCTCCTGGGAGATTCTCCTGAGAAACCCCCCCGATGACTTGGGGGATTTAGAAGATGAAGAAGGCCCCGAAGACAAAGAAGCTGCTGGAAAACCAAGTGCAGCGAGAACGACCCCTCCCGGGTTCCCCAAGACTCCTCCTGCGAGGAGAACGGGGAAAGAGCCCATGGATCTCACTAAAGACGAGGTCCGGATCATGAAAAAGATGGCGGGAAGCGCCAACACCAAGGAAAAGCCCCCGGACCCCAAGAACAAGGGAAGGGTAGTCGAGCAAGTATTTTTCCAGCCGCTAACCACTCCAAGTGCCTTCAGCTCCAGCGAGGAAGAGATGCCGAAATTTGGGCATCACCCGTATCAGCCACCATGAGCATCTCTTGCGGGCGTCGAGCCAACGACGTTAAACAAGTGCGCTTCATGGGATGCAACCCATGTTCTAAACTTTTTCTCTAACTTTTAGCGTTATTTTTTTTACTTTATTTTATCTATTTTTATAAATAAAATCAACCGCGAGAACATCCGTTCGGGGACTTAATCAAATCTATTGGTTTTTGCAGAAAACAAGCCCCAACCGATCGGGTGACATCTCACCCGATCGGTTGGGAAGTATCAGATACATGCCGAGATCTGTCCCCATATGACCCGATCGGTTGAGTAATGAAGAGACCGGGTGGCAGACCGGGTGAACTGGGGGGAACTCTCGGGAAATTTTGGGGAATATCAACCGATCGGTTGAGTTCGAGCGCGATCGGTTGACCTGACCGGGTGAGCAGCCCTAAATTCTCGGGAAATTGAGTGGAGCGGCCAACCGATCGGTTGACAAGTCAACCGATCGGTTCGCCTGTAGCATTTCTTCGGCAAGATTTTCGACTTAATAGTCAACCGATCGGGTGACAAGTCCCCGATCGGTTCGACTTAAAACCCTATATAAACCCCCCCGACACCCGCTCGTTTCCGTCTCGCCCGATCGCAACAACCCCCAAAATCTCGCCGTCGTTTCGCCTTCCACTCTCTCCCAACAACCGATCTTCAACCGATCTTCCTCCCCCACAGCCTCTACTCCTCCATTACTCCTTCTCCCCACCACCTCCATCAATCCCTCCATCATCTCAACCCTCTCTCTCCTCCCATTCCGAGATTTTGACCTAATTTTCCCCCAAACCACCCCCATTTCGAAAATTATTGCCGAAGGAGTTCGCCGCAGCTCCACGCTACTCTCGCTGAACAGTGTGGGGGCATCAACGAGCAAGCTCCACCATTCCGCTTGGGTAAACTCGCTCCTAAGCTTATATTTATATATTTGCCCTATTTATCGTACTTGCTCGTTTGTTTGTGTTAGTGTGCATCCACGATTTTCGCACTAATTCTTGCTCGCACACACACACACGGCCAAGGATAAGGACAAAGGAAAAGAAATTATGAGGGAAGAGGAGCCGTCTCGAAAGAGACGAAAACAAACATGCCCCCCTTCCCGTACACGAGCACTTACACTTGGCCCTCCTCCACCTATTATTCCCCCTGTGGACCCAATGTTGGGCCCACACGGGTATATTTTTCGGAACCCGGAGCACAAAGATTTTTACCGTCGGCTTGATGCTCGAGGGCATCTATCCACTAAGTTTCCGCACGCACAAACACTTGTCGATCTCGGTGTCTTCACCGAGGTCGAATCTCTTTTCGGTAACTTAGGATGGTTAGCCTTTCTTAATGCACATGCCGTATCCTACCCGGCACTCACACTCGAATTCCTCTCCACACTTACTTGGGAGTCCGGGTCGATCATTAGATTCCGGGTGCGTAACCGTAGTGTCACCACGAACCTGAACACGATTAACGATATATTTGGTTTCCCCAATCTCGGGGATGATTCCATCCGACACTACGGGTACACGCCCGAGTTTGATGTCGATCAATTCTGGTTCCACCTCACGCTGATCCGCGACTACCCCCGAGGAAGGGCCAAGGCCTCCTCCATCATTCATCCCGTGTTTCGATTGGCCCACAGAATCATTTCATCTGCATTCTTTCCTAGGGACGAGTCAGGCACTGTGACTATCCCTGACCTTTTTATCATTTGGGCCATGACTTTTCCTTATGTCCGGGATGATGATGGAGTTAGCTTCAGGGCCCCTACCGTCCCCATCCATGGCGGCGATTGGCTTGTTTACAAGCTACTCGAGATCAGCCGGGCCGGTAAGGGGAAGTTTTGTTGCGGGGGCATCATCACGATCATCTGCTCTCACGCCCAATTCAATATTACCATCCCCGGTAATCTTCCTGCTGCCGCAGGACCCTCACATATTGATATTGATGTCCTGCGGCACATCCACATGATCAAACCCCGCTCGGATGGCCGCTTCATATATCATTATGGCCACCCCCAGCCCCTTACACCATTCTGCCCAACCCCGCTCGCATGACCCTTGCTCTCGTGGGAGATTGGACTTTCCCTCCTGATCCCGATTTCTTAGCTGGGTTGAATCTTCCTTTCATTCCCGCAGACGCCCGCAGATCACCGTCCCCTGCCGCCCACTTAGGCGAGCAGGATATCCCTGCGTCTGGGGGAGATTTAGGGGCTGGTCCGAGTCGTCCCGTTTCTGCTCCGGGACCGATCACGTCTGAGCACCTCCTTGCGGCCATTTCTGGCCTTGTCTCCTGTGCTGGCATGACCACTGCCGCCAGCACCTCTTCGACCTTACCTGGCGGCACCACCTCTGCCTCGCGTCAGTCTACGTCTTTTGGTCGCCGTCAGGTATCTGCCCGTCTAGGACTTGAGAGGGAGGTCGCTGCCCTTCGTGAGCTCGCCATGTCCTCTGTTTCCTCGGACCCATCGCCATCCTCCTTTCTTACTCACCCACGTTTCCTCGCACTTGAGAGGAACGTGGCGGCCATTCTCCGCCTTCTTACCCATATCCACGGACCACCTCCACCTTCACCACCCAGGCGATCTTCTCCTCCACCCACCCACACTTCTCCACATCCATCACCCCCTCACCACATTCCTCCCCTCCCTCTTCACATCCCATCCCAGCATCCACTTCACCCCTCCCGACCACTTCCACCGCACTCACGCTACCTCACTCCTCCTCCGTCACTCCATACGTGCGCCGGAGGAAATTGCCGGTGCGCTCCAGATCCCTACAACCACCTCCCACTACCGTCACCACCGCACCTACTTCCTCCACTTCTATTCCTCTCACCACCGCCTTGATCGCCTTCCTACCACCACCACCCACCACCACCGACACTCGTCCCATTGTTCACACCACCACTGCCCCTACTACTTCGCCTCTTCCCCCACTTCTCAGCACACCCCCAGCCTCCCCCGACCACCCATCCACACCCTCTTCCGAGGAGGACGAGGACTCAGCTCCTCCTGCTTTCTA
This sequence comes from Scilla litardierei, assembly GCA_030789695.1. Classification (NCBI taxonomy): domain Eukaryota; kingdom Viridiplantae; phylum Streptophyta; class Magnoliopsida; order Asparagales; family Asparagaceae; genus Scilla; species Scilla litardierei. The sequence goes on from CM061134.1 coordinate 124,191,139, forward strand.
GATTCACCCCTTTTGTTTTTGACTCCCCCTTGCACATATCTGGATTTCATTAATCATATCGTTTCGCTAGCTCTTTCTGGTCTAGCTTGGGGGAAGTCTACTTTGGTGTGCTGTCGTTGTTTGTTTGTTTTTCTCATTTTTTGTGTGTGTGTGTGCTTGTTTTTCATTTTTTTTGATTGTCGTGTCGTGTGGTTTTCTTTTTATTTTTCGTTTTGTTTGATTTTTCTTTCTTTTTCAGTTTTATCTATTTGTTTTCCTCGTTTTTATTTCTTTTTGTGTCAGTGCGTATCCCCCCCCATTTTCATTGCCCTCCCGTGCTCACTCATATTGCATTGAGGGCAATGCAAACTTCAGCTTGGGGGAGTCGCACTGTGTGCGTCGTTTGAGTCCTTTTTCGTATTTTTTGTGTCGTTTTCATCGTGTTTTTATTTTTTCTTGTTTTTCCTTTTTTTTAGCTCTTTCTCCTAGAAATGACTCCTATGATGAATCGCCACAAAGTCACACACACCTAGCATTGCATTGATGATCACACTCACTAACCCTAGGATTTCGAGTCCTCTTGCATTTTCACGCGTCGCAGGTCCACTTAGCTTTTTGTGAGTCGTGTGTCGTGACTAGCATTTGGTGTGCTTCTGCTTTGTGATTTTACTTTATATACCTGTCCAGGAATGACCCCTAGATTGTCATGCTCCGATCTGAATATGCGGTATATGTTTCCACTGTTTGCATGCTATATTTATATCGTATAATTCAATTCACATGCGTCGGGATTCCACAACTAAGGACTAGGATAACCCATTTAGCCTACGCTCTATTTAGCGAGAATAGTTTCCTTTGCCCAAGTGTTTAGATTTCGACTTCTTTTTTGTTTTACTTGGTGCAAATCCCCTCGTCGTGTACCGTTCTCCCACTTGGGAGAGTACACATGTGTATAGCCAATATCCCAAAAATCCAAAAAAAGGAGAAAAGAAAAGAAAAACCCAAAAAGAAAAGAAAAGAAAAATCTTGTATAGCCCAAAATTAAAAAAAAAATACAAAGCCCAAAAACCCAAAAAATTATCGTGTGAATATTTTTTCATACTTGCCAAGAATAAAGGGAAGGCGAGAATTTGCACCGAGTGTTCTTCTCCACATCATCTCAACCCCCGTGGTTATCAAAAACACTTGGCTTAGGAACTTTTTAGCTAGTATCTAGGCTATAGTGGCGTGATTTCCTTAACCCTAGTTGTGGAGTCCCCGATGCATGATACGCTTCTATTCTAACTCTTCTCGTGCATGCTTGAACTTATATTCACCGCTTATTTCAATTCGGATCGATATTTTGGGTCATATCTTGGATTTGTGTATATCGAGCATCACAGCACATCGTAGAAAGCATCACCGTTTGCTAGCACACGACGACGCTCACTCGCGCTTCACTGCATGGACCCACGACACTTATTTGGACTCGCTTTCCTAGATTTAGTGGTGTGATTTGGCGTTTGCTTGCTTGGTGTGTCGTTTCTGATTTTGGTGGCTCTGATGGACGATCTAGGGTTTAGAGTTTTCTTTTTCTTTCTTCCTCTCTATTTTCCCCTTCCGAGCTCCTACTCTCACTCGTCTTCCTCGAGGACGAGGAAGCGTTCAGCTTGGGGGATTTTGACGTGCGCTTATATTTCATATATTCACGCACGTTTTCTTTTGTGTTTCTCCGTGTTTTCTGCCGTCTCTTATTCGTTTTCGTATATTTTCCCGTTTTCTTTCACTTTTCTTTGTTTGTCCATGATTGCAGGAGTTCGACCACGTAGGGGACGTTTTACGATGATATCCCAAGTCCCCGGAGCAACGGGAGAAGTCACGCGTGATCCAGGGGGTCAAACGTCGAAGAATTCATCTTTCAGCCCCTCACCCGGTCGGTTGATCATCTTCAACCGATCGGGTGATGCACGCGTGCACCACTCGGTCTCTACCGCAGCTCACAAAGAAGTCACCCGACCGGTTCACAGACCGGTTCTGCGGGCGGCTGTTCTCTGTTTTTTCGAGCAGAATTCCAACCGATCGGGTGACTCTCACCCGGTCGGTTCATCTGTAGCTGAGAAAAAGAGCTGAAGACACGGGCGCCGAACCGACCGGTTCACCCGACTGCTCCAAGATCCAACCGGTCGCTCAAGAACTCACCCGATCGGTGTGGGATCCTGCCAAAACAGAGTTAGGATCGATAATATGAAGTTTAGACTTACGCTTGCGTACGCTGCACGGTAGTCTACGAACTTCGCCTTCGGATTCGCCACGACGGATCGAGTCTACTCACGAACGGAGTAAGGCTACTAAATCCACAATCTAAATCTCTAGTTTAGATTAAGAACTTGGATAGAGGGAGAGGAAATATTTCTGCAGAGCTTCGCTAGGATGAAGATGCATGCATGAATTTCATGCAAAAGGTGTAAGAAATGGCTTACCCTTGGGTCTTATTTATAGCCCCCAAGGTAGTTATTTTAGGGTAAGTTGTTCCTTTGGAACAACTTAATTAAGGTGTACCATGATACATGGCACATTATAAGCTTAAGTTGTACCATATGCATGGTACAACATAAGCTTAAGATATTCCCCCTTTATTAGCCATATGTCGCATGCACTTATGCATATATAATGCGACTTTCCCACTCATCCAGAGATCCTCTCCGCAAGGGAACAGATTCCCTTTGTACACGACTTCGTGTACGCGACGTTCGAGGTCCGTATTCCCTCGTACATCCCCCACAAGGGTGTACAAACGTCTTCCATATCCAACATCTCCCACTCACACTTGAGGGGATTGTAAGAGAACGTCTTTCCCTTAGTTCTTTCATCTATCATACCGAGAAATAGACCGTGCGACCGTCATGCGCGTAGAGTCTGTTGTTGTGCACTTGTTAGAGATACACAACGACCTCGAAGGTGCAAAAGTTGAGTAGTTCAACGCATGCTTTACCCTAGATTATTTCTTCACATTTCTTATACTTTATATTCAACAATTGAATCCCATCTGGATTACAATTGGCTGGCCAGCTTTGAATCATTAAAGTCCAAATGCGAATATGAAATCAATCTTCCTCTTCTTGCGAACCTTCTGATCTTGACTTGATTCGCTTTTCTAACGTGCCCCGCCGAGCCGAATTACCATAGCCCATTAGTAACACGCTAAGATAGCGATCATCTCGTCAAATCTAAAGGAACCAATTGGAGTCCTTGAGGGTAAGAGTTAAGACCCGTATGGCCTTTGAGTCTCACATAATAGCAAACAATATTGCTACTAACTCAGTGGTCGAAATGCATACGTGGTATGAACACGTATTACAACATCACTCCTTTCCCAGGGAGAGTATGTCTTAATGATGTTGTACGGATGAAAAGATCAGACACCACAGTGCCTATCTTTTGAGTCCCCTTACTACTCAGGAAATATTCCCGGACTCTAATCCTGCATAAGACAGATAGGATTATAAAATCCAATGAGATCTTTTTATCCTTGTGATACAGATCTCAGATCTTTTGTAAGCATCCATATGATGCAGATCTTTCATTCGACTATCTTTGTTAAAGTCATGACTCTAAATCATTCGTCTAATGATTTTGACTTTAAACTAGTCTCATCTCTATCTTATCCATCTGATAAGATAAGGCGGTTGCTCATGTGAGAGAGCCAACCTTAATCTGTCCGACATACACACAATTCAGCTGAGATTTCAAAAATGTACACAAACATTTCTTTAAGAAATTCATATGCAATGCTTGAAAAAGAACTTATTCTTTTATTAAATTTGATCTTTCTTAGACATGGGAATATATATTGGTACAACTCAGCTCATACGCAATCCTTGAGATGATAAGTGTTTATAAAACACAATTCTGGGGATCGCTTTCGTAAGCTGATCCTCTATCATCTTATGTGTAGATATGTACCTTATGTCTACCTTTTTGGTTTTATCATAGTCTTTTGCAAACCTGCAGTTCCTTTAAGATACTGCATTATCCTTTTAACCGCTTTCCAGTGTTCTTGCCCTGGGTTAGATTGGTAACAGCTTACCATTTCCAACGGCAAAACAGATGTCCGGTCTTGTACACACCATAGCGTACATAAGACTATCAACTGCACTGGAATATGGAACTTTTTCCATTATTTCCTTTTCCTTTTGGTTCTTTGGACACGATTCCAGATATAAATTATCGCATATGCTTATATGAATATCAATGGACTTGCAGTCCTGCATATTAAATCGTTCTAGAACCTTCTTTATATAAGTCTCCTGTGAAAGAGAAAAAAAAGTTTCTTCGAACGATTCCTTGAAATCTTAACTCCAAGGATATATGCGGCTTTTCCTATGCCTTTCATCTCAAATACTGATGAAAGCCAAGCCTTGATACTCATCACAAAGCCCTTGTCATTTCTGGCTATTAAAATGTCATCTACATATAGAGACATGATAATATACTTGCTTTTAATCCTCTTGATATATACTCAGTTATCTTCATCAAGCATGGAAAAATCCATTTGATAAGACAACTTCTTGAAATCGTATATACCATTGCCTCGAGGATTATTTAAGACCATATATGGACTTACGAAGTTTACAAACCTTATGTTCGTTTCCTTCTTTTACAAACCCTGTTGGTTGTTCCATATAGATCTCCTCGTCCAATTCTCCATTGAGAAAGGCAGTCTTTACATCCATCTGATGTAATTCGAGGTATAAGCAAGCTACCATTGCCAGAATCATGCGAATCAAGGTAAAACGCACAACAGGTGAGAAGTTTTCTTCGTAGTCTATCCCTTCCTGTTGCGTAAAACCTTTCGCGACAAGGCGAGCTTTATATCTATCTATAGAGCCATCAGCCTTATGCTTGATCTTGAGAACCCATTTGTTCCCAATTGCTCTATGTCCTCTGGGTGAGTTAACTAAGTCCCAGACTTGGTTAACTTTTATGGATTTCAATTCCTCCTTCATCACTTCCATCCATTTGTCTTTTGCAGGGCATGATGCGGCATATTTGAGATTCTTCAAGTCCTTGTTGACTCGAATTAAGATCAATTCTAATATCACTCCCACTTGAAATGTTGTTAGAATTGCTCCCACTTGGATCATTATTCCCGTATGGAATAGGATAATCGTCATTCGTATAATCCATTGGTGAAGGTTGAAAAGAATTTTCGTTTTCGTTTTCACCAAGAATTTCTCCCACTCGAATGAGGTAATCCTTTTTGATCATAAATCTCAAAATAGAGATAAGTCCTGACTTATCTCGCCCTGTCTTGGAAACTCGTTTTCCAAGAAAGTGACATCCCTCGACTCAAACTCAATTAGCACACCATTGTCTTCCTGATTAACAAAAACATAACCTTTGGAGTTTTATGCGTATCGTTTAAAGATATATTTCCTTCCCAATGGCCCAAGTTTGCCATACTTATGGGAGGAAATATGTGCGTTGAATGCACAAACTCAAGGTAAAAATGTTTAAGTCAGGAGACATTTGGTTCCACAACTCATAAGGAGTGGAGCTAACTGATTTCGAGGGTACGCGGTTTAAAATGAAAACGGTTGTCAATAATGCATCACCCCAAAAGGTGATTGGCAAGTTAGCTTGCGCCATCATTGAACGGACCATTTTTCATTAAAGTCATATACCTCCTTTCTGCAACACCAATTTGTTGAGGAGTATAAGGCATAGTTACCTGATGTACTATGCCTTTTTCATCATAAAGTTCCTTTAAACTTGTTGATTGATATTCACCGCCCCTATCGGTTCGCACGACCTTAATCTTGCGATCTAATTGATTCTCAACTAAACTCATATAGTTTTTAAAGCAGGTTTAGTGCTTTCACTTTTGTGGGATATCAAATAGATATGACCGAATCGGGTGAAATCATCAATTAAAAGTGATGAAATAGGACTTCCCGCGTCTTGTCTTGACAATCATCGGACCACATATGTCCGAATGGATAAGCTGTAATGGAACCTTGGCCCTTGTGCCGGTTCCAAACGGCTTGCGACAAGATTTCCCAACAAGGCAATGTTTGCAGGTCGACATTTCAACCTTTGAAACATTGGATAGAATGCCACGTTTGGCTAGTCTATCCATACGCGTTGGTCCAATATGACCAAGCCTTGCGTGCCAACAAATTGTATTAGACTCATTAGTCAAAGAATTTGTCACAAGGAAATTTTCATTACATGAGGAAATACATTGTACTTATTACAATAAATCCTTTGAAATACAAACCCAGTACCAATAAAGGAATTATTACAAAAATAGGTCCATATTACAATCATGAAGGAACCAACTATCACCAAGACCCATTAAATTAACCACAGTATTAATATTCCTTTGAATATATGGAATGAAGAGAACATCATAAAGTAGGAGAGTGTGGCCGTTGTCCAAGTCTAGCTTGCAATTCCCAACGCCTTTCTCTACAACACGTGAGTTGTTTCCTACATCGATCCACTTCATTCCATGGTGTATCCGGTGATACTCCACGAAGGACCGTCTGTCCTTTGCTATGTGGTCGGTGGCACCTGAATCAATTATCCCATAATGGATTAGATTCCACAAGAAATATTGAACTAGAAACACATATGTAACTAGTATTACAATTTACCTCGTCACTTCCACTCGTACACGAACGAGCATAGTGACCGAGTTTGTTGCACTTGAAGCACTTGATCCTTTTCAAGTCTTTCTTCTTGTGCCATTTCTTGTGCCCACCCTTATGTTTGGGTTCCTTGGTTGACTCAGGTTGCTTATTACGTTCATTAGAAGACTTCGAACGATCTTTACGTTTCTTTCCCCCGTGTGAGGAACTAGCAACCATGTGCACTTCTGCACTTGGCTTGGCAGCCGCAAGCCGCTCTTCCTCTAATTCGAGGTGCTTGGAAACGTCGTTGAAGGTCTTGATGCTCTCATTGTGAGTGAGATGCATCTTCATTTGATCCCACCCATTTGGTAGGGAACGTATGCCTGCTTGGATTTGTTGCTCATCAGTGAGCACATGACCTGCGTCCTTTAACTCCGAGATAAGGTTCGCCATATGTCGCAGATGTTTCCCCATGGAATGATCTGGATGTTTCTTATATGTATCGAACCTTATAGTTAAGGCGCAAAGTTTGGACACCGATGTGCCACCGAACTTCTCCTCTAGCTTGGACCATATGTCCATGGCTAGGTCATATTCTCGGAAGATGCGCATTATGTCATCAGCCATACTGCTTAATAACGTAATGCGCGCTACCTTATTCTTCCGAGACCAAGCATCAAAAGCTTCCTTGTCTCGTCTGTGTTGGGCCGTAGTGCCCAACTCGGGTTCAATCATTACGTTCTTTAGAGTTTCGAGCACTTCTTGCTCCTCTAAAACGTATTGTATCTTAATGGACCAAAGCTTGTAATTATCGCCGTTGAGTTTTTCACCTTTGTTTAACTCAGCGACGATATTTTTTGAAGCGGAAGACATTTTACTTTTAAAATGCTGCAAAAAACACAAAACCGAAGGTTCGATCAAAACATTGCATAAAAATTCTTAAAATATAACTCCCACTTGAAATGATAATAGAGTATCCCATTTGGATAGTTCTAAAAATTCAAATCCCACTTGGAATTATATTATATTTGATAAGTTACTTTCGAAAAATATTGAAGATGTTGTTCTAGAATCGAAAAGGTCTCTATGATTCCAATCACCATCTAGAACAACCTTCAATATTCCCCCATCACTTATCAAACAATAGTACTCTTATAGTACTAGCAGCGGAAAACGAGTATTTGATAAGTTACTTTCGAAAAATATTGAAGATGTTACTCTAGAATCGGAAAGGTCACTATGTTTCCAATCACCATCTAGAGTAACTTTCAATATTTCTCCCTCACTTTATCAAATGTTAGTACTCTTATAGTACTTTGCAGCGGAAAAGCGTTTTTGAAAACGTATTTTTCAAAACGAATTTAAAATACATTGGCTAATCTCCGTAGAGTAGAGCACAACGTCATAAGTTCATTGGCTAATCTCCGTGGAGTAGAGCACAATGACATGGCTAATCTCGCATGAAGTAGAGCATTACGGCTAATCTTCAAGGAGTAGAGCACAATTACATAAGTACATTGTCTAATCTCCGTAGAGTAGAGCACAATGACTTGGCTAATCTCGCATGAAGTAGAGCACTATGGCTAGTCTTCAAGGAGTAGAGCCCAAGTTAAAAAACTTCATTAAAATGTTAGTTCCGTATGAACTAGTCGGCACTGTGGTTAGCCCCGTATGGGCTAATCGGCACATCCGAGTTTGGCCAATGCCTTTTATCACCCCGTATGGGTCAGTAGGCAAGTTTGCAGTCGACCCAGACCTTCTGTCGGATTGGTCGACCAAAAACACCAAATTGGTCGACCAATATTCAAACTGCAACTTCTCCCGGCCAGGGCCTCTGCCCTGGCCGGGGCTTGGCCAAGGGCTGGCCAGGGCCTCTGCCCTGGCCGGCCAGGGGCCCTGGCCCCCTCGGCCAGGGCCGGCCAGGCACTGGCCTCTGCCAGGGCTGGCCGGCCAGGCCACTGGCCGGGGCCAGGGCCCCTACCCTGGCCTCGGCCAGGCCCTGGCCTGAGGCCAGGGCGCTGCCCTGGCCTCTGCCAGGGCGTCCTGGCCGCTGGCCGGGGCCAGGGCTCCTGCCCTGGCCTCGGCCAGGCCCTGGCCTGAGGCCAGGGCGCCGGCCCTGGCCTCTGCCAGGGCCGGCCTGGCCCTGGCAGTGGCCAGGGCACCGGCCCTGGCCTCTGCCAGGGCCGGCAGGCCGGCCAAGGGCCGGCCCTGGCCACTGCCAGGGCCGGCCTGGCCGGCAGGGCTTGGCCAAGGCCGGCCACTGCCGGCCTGGCCATGGCCGGCCACTGCCGGCCTGGCCATGACCGGCCACTGCCGGCCTGGCCATGGCCGGTCATGGCCAAGGCCATTCGGCGTTGGCCGGCCATGGCCCCTTTGGCCATGGCCGGCCACCCCCTTTAAATGGGGTTGCCGCACTCATTCCTCCCCCTTGATGGGGTGGTCGCCGGTGGTTATTGGCCGTAGCCAACCCCTTCCGCTTGGGGAGGGGGGGTGCATGGCCTTCATAGCCCATTTGGCCATGGTGCACATGCACCAAATTTCCTCTTACCCGATGGAAATAACTACCATCATCTTCCTCGATGAAGCACCCGTTCGTCGATGAAGCACCCGTTCGTCGAGAAATTAGTTATTTCCTAATGGCCGTGTGCCAAAAATGAAAAATAACATACTACGTGAACGGTCGGTTCTTCCCGTCACGGAGAGTTCCTACCATATCCGTAATGATAGGAGACCCTAACGTGAAAAGAACAACCGTTGCGTTCTCTCCGTCACGAAGCGTTCCTACTATATCCGTAATAGTAGGAGACCCATTCGTGAAAAAGACAACGACTCGTTCATAGTTTCGACGGGGTGGCGGTTTGACCGGGGCGAACCCATATGGCTCTGATACCAATGTTGGATCCTGCCAAAACAGAGTTAGGATCGATAATATGAAGTTTAGACTTACGCTTGCGTACGCTGCACAGTAGTCTACGAACTTCGCCTTCGGATTCGCCACGACGGATCGAGTCTACTCACGAACGGAGTAAGGCTACTAAATCCACAATCTAAATCTCTACTTTAGATTAAGAACTTGGATAGAGGGAGAAGAAATATTTCTGCAGAGCTTCGCTAGGATGAAGATGCATGCATGAATTTCATGCAAAAGGTGTAAGAAATGGCTTACCCTTGGGTCTTATTTATAGCCCCCAAGGTAGTTATTTTAGGGTAAGTTGTTCCTTTGGAACAACTTAATTAAGGTGTACCATGATACATGGCACATTATAAGCTTAAGTTGTACCATATGCATGGTACAACATAAGCTTAAGATATTCCCCCTTTATTAGCCATATGTCGCATGCACTTATGCATATATAATGCGACTTTCCCACTCATCCAGAGATCCTCTCCGCAAGGGAACAGATTCCCTTTGTACACGACTTCGTGTACGCGACGTTCGAGGTCCGTATTCCCTCGTACATCCCCCACAAGGGTGTACAAACGTCTTCCATATCCAACAATCGGTTCATGAGATCGGGTGAAAACTCACTGTTTTCTGTAATTTATCTGTAACGGATCAACCGATCGGTTGACTTGTCAACCGATCGGTTGATGCGTAAGTCTATATATAGAACCCCTAGGGTTCCAGAAACGAGAGAGTTTTATTTTTTTACTGTTTTATTTCCTTGTGACGGCTGTAATTGTTACTCTTAAGTAAGTTTTCAGATCTTTCTAAAATTTTAGTATTGTCTTTATTACTCCTTTACTTCCGCATTGCAATTGTCCGATTATGATTTCAACGGTTAAATTTCATTTAGATTGCTTTTTCATGAATTTTTGTGAGTAGTTCCCAAATCTGGGATTTTGGCGGAAACCCCTTCGGGGGCTCTTCCCGATGCGTCCATAGGGTTAGGAAATCGATAGGGAGTAGGAATCTAACGGTTACGTGGGGCATTTCATTGTCATCGACGGGAAAAAGACCGCCTTTGACCGTCGGGCCAAGGGGGAATAAACTTGGCGGTTGACTCCCTAGCCATAGCTCACGCCTTTAGTGTAGACGCCAAATCCTAGCACGCGGGAGCGGCAGGATGAGACGTTGGGAGATATTGTTGCGGACTTAGTGCTCCCGGGATCGATCAGTGTTAATGGACACGGGAGTGCCCACTGATCGAATCCGGGAAGTCCGGTGTATCATCCTGGGCACCGACCGGAATATCGGGCCCATGGGACGCCGGTACCACTTTTAGAGGCAACGTCTCACCATTAGACCCTAATCCCGATCGCTATCCATACCCGTAGGCCGTATCGGCGAGAGTCTCTCGTCGGGTTGGAAACCAAAGTCTCGGGTTTACTTTCTTTTTGTTCATACGCTTTTATTTTCTTTCGTGACAACCATCTACCGATTTGGGCTAGCTCACCCCTCGGGGTGATTCAGGTCCTACCTGACCCAAGCACAACCTCGCCTCCCTGAGTTCGATATTCCCGCACCCTACACTAACCGTGAAACTTGCGGTAAACGACACCGCGCCGCCGCGACGCAAGCGGGGCGCCGGTCATATTGCGATACTTTTCACGATTTGTTGTTTTTGTCGTATTTTAGGTGATTTGGAGCGATTTGGAGTGATTTCGAGATACACCTACTCCAGAGTGTCACCGACGACCTCCCCGAGGGGTATTTTTCCATTGGAGAGGAGCGGAAGAAGAAAGAACGTCGCAGGAGCGACGAGGAGGCAAAAACAAGCTGTTTGGGCATTTTTGGTGTCTCACTCGGCCGAGTGAAGGAGTCACTCGGCCGACCAGCGAGACCCCGCTCGACCGGCCAGATCGGACACACTTCATATGTGCACTCGGCCAAGCATCGGAAGCCACATCGGCCGAGTGACGAGACCCCGTCCGCCCGAGTGGCATTCAGACGACGCCCATCCAAAAGAGCCAACTTACTATTTTTCGTCTGCCTGAGCTTCAGATGACCCACTCGGCCGAGTGGAAATTACCAACCGCCCGAGTGAATAGAAGCCATCGGCCGAGTGACGACAACTCACTCGGCCGAGCGACCCCCAAAGTGAAGACCCCCGAAGACCCAGACTTACTGGAAATTTTCAGGGTTTCTTACTCGGCCGAGCGACTGTTGTCACTCAGCTGAGTGAGCCGCGCTGCCTGTAGCGTAAATTGCGATTTTCAGGCTATGCAGGGGCATTTTGGTCACAGTTTTTTGGACGATTTTGGGGGGTATTTAACCCCAGTTTTTGACCTAGGTTAGAGAGCTTTTCCTTTACTTTTTGCAGCTTTTTAGATTAAACTTTTTAGCTTTTGATTATTGTGATTGGAGAGGAGAGAAAAGTTTATTTTTGTTGGATTCTTGGAGAACTCTATTGGTTTGTCTCCCTCTCCTTTAAAAATACTATTTTTATTGCTTATTTGAATATTGTGATGAATTCTCTTGTTATTTCAATTGTTTATTTTTGTATTTGTGCTATGAATTGTTAGTAGTCCTAACGTCTTGGGGCGTGGGGATGAACCCTACGAGCCCAATTTCTGATTTGTGATGATTTGGTAGAAATATTGCTAGAATTGCTATTAGGGTTAGTTTGGGATCGATTTAACACGGATAGCTAGGTGTTCATATCAATTGGGATTTGCAAGAGATTGGATCCCAATTCGATAGGAAACCCTAGAAATCCGAATTGGGTTGAAATTGAGTTTCCGTAGTATCGGTTTGCAAGAGATTGGACCGACACTAGGGCTCTCGGTTGCAATTCCATGCCGATACCCGTTTGCAAGAGATTGGACGGGTAGGAACTATCCCAACCTAGGTCGTGGCCCGATTTTGCACGAGAGTGGGCTCGGGGCGCGATTGAACGATGATGTTGATCCTAATGCTAGCTTGCCTAGGCTAGGGTTTGTAAGAGATTGGACCCAACCCTAGGTTAGCTATAGACCGGCAACAGCGCGAGAGCGTGAGCTAGGTTTTACATTCAGTTGCAACTAGTTCATCTGAAATTCTACCCTAGCAATTGTGATACCAATGAATCACATTGACGAGATACGGTGAGTAGCGGGGATTCCCCATTCCATAGGCGTCTTTACTTGATTTTATATCTCCATACTTTGTCTGACGATTGTGACAGGATCGCCAAAAGGCAAATTCCCCTTTTCTGTTCCTATAGCCAGGTTGTTCGGAGAAGACACCGTCATTCGTCCTCCCTGTGTTCGATAACCCGCTCGCCGCTACACCGTGTGCTTGCGGTAAAACTACACGGTCGCTCTTTTTGGGTGTACGCCCGGAGTCGATCAAGTTTTTGGCGCCGTTGCCGGGGAAGCCATTTTGACGGTGTTCGGCATCGACAACCCGGTTATTTTTCTTTCTTTCTTTACTTTCTTCTACATCCTGTTCTAACTTTGTTTGCAGCCCTATTTGCATACTCTCCCCGTATTTTGCATAAGATCTTAACAGGGAGAATGGAGGATGCAATGTCGACGACGGAACTCAGTCAGGGAGATTATGACTCCTTCACAGACCTCCTTAAGGAGCTTGTCGATGAGGTCCATGCCACATGAGCATTTGTTATCGATATCAAGGACCCCGACGAACAAATGTTTGCTAGTTTTGTGATGGATCAAGTCTCCCCGGATGGGACTATCGGGGGCAATGTCAGAGTTGATGTGATAGACAACAAGTTATACTTCGAAGATGGCAGAGCAAGTGTCGAAGAGCACTGTACTCCCGAAGAATCTTTCGAGCAAACCGATGTTCAGGGAGTTACACTCTATGACACTCACTCTTGCTTTTATGAATCGTCTGATGTGTTTCTTGATTCCAGGAACGAACCGGAGCAGAGTGAAGGTTTCGACGATGCTAGCACAGAATCGGAGAGCGCCTATTTCGATTCATCGTCCTCACTAAGTAGTGAGTCTGAGTTTTCACATGAGAGCACGCCACCTGAACATGAGCTAAACTCGGATGACAAGGAAGAAGCCAAACTCATGCGAGCTGATGAAGTAGAAGGAGCGGCACCTCTTGAGGTAGAACTTAAACAATTACCACCAAATCTAAGGTATGCCTTTTTGGGTAATAAATTAACTTTTCCGGTGATAGTCAACTCCCACCTCACGCAAGATCAACTTGAAAAACTCCTAGACGTTCTTAGGAGCCACAAATATGTCCTTGGCTACACTATCTCCGATCTAAAAGGGATAAGCCCGAGGCTTTGCACACATAGGATCCATTTGGAGGATACCGACGCCACCTCCATAGAGCCTCAAAGGCGGTTAAACCCGAACATGAAGGAGGTGGTTAAAAAGGAAATCCTAAAATTGCTTGACGCCGGTATTATTTATCCTATCTCTGACAGTAGATGGGTTAGCCCTGTTCACATCGTCCCCAAGAAAGGGGGGATGACAGTTATAAAAAATGATAGAGGCGAGCCCATTTCTACATGCACCGTCACGGGATGGCGAATGTGCATTGATTATAGGAAACTAAATAAAGCTACCCGAAAGGACCATTACCCATTGCCCTTCATTGACCAAATGCTTGAGCGCCTAGCTAAACATAAATACTTTTGTTATCTAGATGGGTATTCGGGATTCTTCCAAATCCCTTTGCACGAAGATGACCAAGAAAAGACCACTTTTACTTGTCCCTATGGTACCTATGCCTACCGTAGGATGCCGTTTGGTCTTTGTAATGCTCCCGCCACCTTTCAGAGGTGCATGACATCCATATTTTCTGATTATATTGAAAATATTATGGAAGTTTTTATGGATGATTTTTCGGTTTATGGAAGTGAGTTTGACTCTTGTTTGGCCAATCTTACTAAAGTCCTTAAGAGGTGCCAACAAAACAATCTCACTCTAAATTGGGAGAAGTGTCACTTCATGGTCACGGAAGGTATAGTTCTCGAACACCTTGTCTCCTCGAGAGGAATTGAGGTAGATAAAGCAAAGATTGAGGTAATCGAGAAACTCCCTCCTCCTATTAATGTCAAGGGCATTAGAGGCTTTCTTGGTCATGCGGGGTTTTACCGCCGCTTCATCAAGGATTTTGCCTTGATTGCCCGACCTCTTACATCCTTGCTTGCTAAAGATACTCCTTTTATTTTTTCAGATGAATGCTTGCAAGCCTTCAATACCTTGAAGGAAGCGCTAGTTTCTACACCCATCATACAACCACCGGATTGGAGTCTTCCCTTTAAGCTAATGTGTGATGCTAGCGACCAAGCCATTGGGGCAGTATTGGGACAAAGGAAAGATAGGAAGCTTCATGCGATATTCTATGCGAGCAAGACATTGGATGACGCGCAGAAAAGCTATACAACTACCGAAAAAGAGCTTCTTGCGGTCGTCTATTCCATCGAGAAGTTTCGTTCCTACCTCCTCGGTTCCAAGGTGATTGTCCACACCGACCATGCGGCATGGAAATATCTTTTAAACAAGAAGGAAGCCAAGCCTCGGTTAATTAGGTGGATACTCTTGTTGCAAGAGTTCGATTTGGAGATCAGAGACAAGAAAGGTACGGACAATGTTGTGGCGGACCATTTGTCTAGGCTTATTCGCGACAAGGAGGATGAGAGTTTGCATATCGACGACACATTCGTGGATGAGAGGCTATACGATGTAAGGACCAGAGAAGTACCTTGGTACGCGGACTTCGTCAATTACTTGGCTTGTGGAATTAAACCGCATGGGATGCCCACGCACCAAAAGAGGAGATTTTTGCACGAGGTCCGTAGCTATTTTTGGGAAGATCCATACCTCTTCAAGATATGCAAAGATAGTGTTATTCGGAGGTGTGTTTCTAAAGAGGAGGCAACGTCTATCATTTTGCATTGCCATGGTATGCCATGCGAAGGACATCATGCCGCCTCTAAGACAACCGCCAAGATTTTGTAGAGCGGATTCTTCTGGCCAACAATGTTTAGAGACACCCACGACTTTGTAAAGGGGTGCGATAGATGCCAACGGACCGGGAATATCTCCAAACGCAATGAGATGCCAATGAGGCCCATCCAAGAAATTGAGCTTTTTGATTGTTGGGGGGTGGACTTCATGGGACCATTTCCGTCGAGCAATGGTAACAAATACATCCTATTAGCCGTTGATTACGTCTCCAAATGGGTAGAAGCAATCGCTACCCCTACCAATGATGCAAGGGTCGTCTCTAAGTTCTTCAAGCAGAACATCTTCCCACGCTTCGAAGTGCCTCGTACTTTGATAAGCGACGGGGGGTGCCATTTCATAGAGAATAAGTTTGAAGCCATGCTGAAGAAGTACGGGGTAAACCATAGAGTTGGCATGGCGTATCACCCACAGACAAGCGGCCAAGTGGAGGTCTCGAATAGAGAGATCAAGCAAATTCTTGAGAAGACCGTGGATCGATCTAGAAAGTATTGGTCATTGAAGTTAAACGATGCTCTATGGGCATATCGCACGGCCTTTCGCACTCCCATCGGCACCACACCGTTCCGACTTGTTTATGGGAAAGCATGCCACTTGCCGGTAGAATTGGAGCACTGTGCATATTGGGCCATCAAGACCCTTAATTATGACTATAAGAGTGCGGTGGTGAGGCGACTCTTGGACATCAACGAGCTTGATGAGATAAGGAGAGACGCCTACGAGAGCTCAAGAATTTACAACGAAAGAACCAAGATTCTCCACGATGCTCGCATAACCGTTACAGACTTCAAGGTAGGAGACAAGGTCTTGCTTTATAATTCCCGGCTCCAACTATTTCCCGATAAGTTGAGGTCACGTTGGTCCGGACCTTTCACCATCAAGCACATACAACCCGGAGGGGCTTTCGAGTTAGAAAGCAAGGACGGAGCCACATTCAAAGTAAATGGTCAGAGGCTCAAGCATTATTCCGAGGGAGTCCCAAGGGGAGAAATCAATAGAACATATCTGCTTAAGGGACGGCCGGATGATCTTTCGAACCTCCTTGACGAGCTTATTGAAGAGGCGACCCCACATTCGATCGGCGCTCTATTCAATGAAGATTTTGAGGAAGGCCCGGATTTGGGCCAAGAAGAGATGATAAATGATTCCCCCGACTTCTCCGCTAAAATTGATGAAGGCGACGCTGATGTCGCAATGATTCGAGAGCTCTGCAAGCTCTCAAATTTGAAGTCTCCGAAAAAAGCTCCGCCGATACGGAAATCGGTGTCACCGGTAAAGCCGAGGCCCGGAGAAAGCTCTAGCTTGGGGGAGCCACCCCCCAACACTACCCGAGGCAAAGGAGCACCGAGGAAGGACGCCCTGCCACAACATCAAAATTTAAGCGTTCTCCCCAGAAAGTTTGACGGGTGCATCTCATATGCACCCAATATCCCGCATTAATTGAAAATCAAAGGGGGTCGAGCTCAAGACCTTAAACGAGCGCTTGTCGGGAGGCAACCCGACGGTTATCGCTTTATTTTTATATTTTCTTTATTTTTGTTTTAGAAATTATTAGTGTTTTGAGTCGTTCGCCCAAAAAGTTCGTGATAACGGGTCCTATTTTTCTTCACAGGAGAGGAGATAGGGAAATCCATCATGAGGAGGATGAACAAAGGGGACGAGGAGCGCTCCAGGAAGGCGCTCGATGCTTAGGAGGAAGATGAAATCGACTGGAGGAAGAAAAACAGAGTTTAGAGCCCAAACGAAGCCAAACAGCAGAAAACAAGGTTCACTCGACCGAGTATACTAGTCACTCAGCCGAGCACTTAAGTTCGTCCGCCCGAGCGGCTCACGAACGAGGGAAGTCTGTTGAACCCAACTCTCTGTTTCTTTTCTTGATTTCAGTATAATTGCTACTTGGCCGAGTATATATATTCACTCGGCCGAGTAAAACTGATACGCTCCTAGGGCGAGTCTTGCCGAGTAGCTTGAGCCACTCGGCCGAATGGACTTACTCCACTTGGCCGAGGGTGGCAAGGCGACTCGGCCGAAGCATAAGCGGGGACGAATTTTTCCGTTGAGTTCACTCGGCCGAGCGACATAGTCACTCGGCCGAGTCGTAACTTTTTCTATAAAAGGGGGGCGTGGGGGGCGCGTTTTTCGAAACGAGTAAAAATCCCAAATCGCGCCCGCTCGACTTCCCTCGCCCGCAGCTTCTCCCCCACTCGCCCGATCTCTCGTCCGCCGCCGCCGCTCGGCCACCCATCGCCGATCGAGCCCGCCGCGCCTCCGCCCGAGTCGCCGCCGGCGGCCACAACTCCGGCCGAGCTCCGGTAATCCGATTTTTCGCCTATTTCTCCTCTTTTGTGTATTTTTTGATGATCCATGTGTCTAACGAACTCCAAACCCAAATTAAATTCAATTTCTATCTATTCTACCCCTAACCCCCATACGTTTTGAATATTACACGCTAATCTCTTCGTTTTATGCGCAGGTAAATTTGGGGAGCTTAGGGGAGCCCAGGGGAGCTTCCGGGGATCGTTTTGGGCTACGTGGAGGCGTCGTCTTCGCACGCTTCTATTACTTTGCTCTCGCGGCGTGTCGCGGTATACTCTTTCCTTTATTTTACGCACGACGCATTTTTCACGTTTCCGATGAGCACCCGGGGGCCATATGCCGCCCTGGACACGGCCGAGGTCGAGGAGAGCTTCCGCCAAGCGGAAGCGGTCGGATGATGCCGGCCCCTCCCACGAGGTGGAGGACTCTCCTCCGCCTACTCCACCACACCCCGTTCACCCAGCACAGCCTGCAGGCCCCGCACACCCCGCACAGCCTGCAGAGCCCGCACAGCATGCACACCCCGCACAGCCACTCCCTGCCATCCCACAGCCCGTACCACTGCCACCGGCTCCACTTGTCGGGCCGCTCGGGATTACGTTCCGAGACGACGCACACCGCGTCGTCTTCGAGCGCATCTCCCAGCGCTCGATCGTAACCTCCAGGTTCGCACACCTTGCAGACCTAGGACGCCTGGGGGTACTTGAGGGGATGCTCACGTTGTATGACAACGTGGGCTGTCGAGATTTCTTCCAGGTGTCGGCGGACACGTTTCTCCGCCCGACACTTGTGGTCCTTAGTTCTATCGCCCGGACCGACGAGGGATGCTCGTTTAGGTTCATGGACCGGGAGTGCCAGGTCACTCTCGGTATGATGAGAGCATTCTTCTTGTGGCCCGATGTCCCCGGGGCCGACCGTGGTTACGCCCCCACTCACATTCCCCCACCTTCGTTCGATTCTGGTGCCTTCTGGGCCCGGATTACGGGCTTACCTGCTGCCTTTGACCCTAGTAGGGCCAAGGCCTCGGCCATCGTCCATCCCTGCCTCCGCATTGCTCAGCGCCTTATGGTGACTACCTTTTTGGCGAGGTATGAGCCTGGGACGATGTCCACGCCAGAGCTTTATATGCTCTATGCGATGACGCGTCCCAGAGTTCTAGCTAGGGACAGTGACGAGTTGGTCCCCGCCGTAGTGATTGATATCACGAGCTGGTTTTTGGACCGCATCATCGTATCGGTGGGCGCTCGCTCACCGATATGCTGCGGCGGTCTGATCACACTTCTCACCTTGATGACCGGCGAGGACCTACCGGCTGATTTGCGTCGTTCTCCGGGCCCCACTTCACTGTCCATAGATGTCATGGCCCGGATGAAGATGCTTCGTCTGCACGATGAGCGACACTGGGTCTGGCTGCATGGTCCATTCGGTGCCGATTACATGATTCTTCCGAGCCCAGCTCAGACACAGATTGCACCAGCACATGTGGACTGGCTCCCGGCGATGGATCTCCTGATCCCCGCCGCCTACGTGCTCGAGGCCGAGGAGGCCGAGCAGGCCCACGCTGCCCACGCTGCACCCGCTGACCCCGCTGCACCCGCTGACCCCGTGGCCCCTCAGCCTGTCCCTGCACTTTCTGTTGCTCCTGACACTTCTGTCCCCACTTCTGCCAGTGTCGGGAGCACACTTTCTGAGGCCACTACAGCCGCCACCACCGACACCACCACCCCTGCCACTACCACCACTTCCACCCCTGCTGGCCCTCTGTCCGTTGAGCCCCTTTGCTCTGCACTTCCCGAGCGCCCACCTACATTTGTCGAGAGTGGAGAGCCCTCTTTTGCTGCGGTCGTGGAGACCATGGCTAGCATGATCTCCGCTGGGATTTCGCCTTTCGGACCACACACTTCCTCCCCAGCGGTAGTCACTTCTGTCCCCACCGCAGCCGTACTTTCTGAGAGTGTGGTGACGTCTATCTTCACTTCTGTGTCACCGACCTCTCTGGCCGCCTCGTCGCCATTTTTATACTCCACTTCCGCTGCTGTTGCTTCCACCTCACGCCTGCCTGCGTCCCAGCCTCACCCTGAGGCTAGGCCCACACTTGTGAGCACTTCGCCCTACCTCCACATGCCTGCTGAGCCCATCACCTACGCCACCCGAGTACGCCAGCCTCGTCCTGCACAGCACAGACAGGTGTGTCCCTCTGCACCACCTCCCCCTGACACTGTACTTCTGAGCATTCGTGCTCTCGAGGGGGCGGTGAGTGCCCTCAGAGGCGACCTTAGGACCATGTCTGCCACCGTCACCACCATGGCCAGCCGTTTCGACCTTCTCCCATGCATTCACTATTGCCTCACGCAGATTCTCGACCGGCTCCCTCGCGTACCCACCCCCACACCCACCCAGCAGGTACCCACCCTCACTCCTACACACACCCAGCCTGCTTCCACACCCACTCCCACACCCACTCAGCAGACTGTTCCCCCACCACCACCACCACCACCACCTCCTCCGCCTCAGGACGGAGACGGCGCAGCCCCACCCTCTTAGGCACCCTTGATGTCGTCGATCTTTTTTACCGTCGTGCTGCCTGTCTCTGCTGGGTCCTGATGATATTTTTGCCCACCCCACCTCCCCTCACTGTTTTTGGGTCCACATTTAGTTCATATCTTTATATATCTTTTTTGGGAGAGAGGGAGAGTTTTTGGTGTCACACCTTTATATCTATTTCACTCCTATATCTGCATGCATCATGTCCGCATCATATTTTTCATTTCGTTATTTTCTATTTTATTTTATTTTCTTTTTCATCATGCATGCATCCTCACATTCCCCTCACATTACGCGTCTCTCGGTGTGCCACACTTCGCACATTGAGGACACTATGCACTTTAGCTTGGGGGAGTGAGTTCTCACGTTCTTTTCGATTTACCACCTTTACTTTTGGTTTTTCCACGCCATTTTCCGCATTTGCACTCATTTTCATCACTTTTTCTTCTTTTTACCATGCATCACGTTTTTCTTATTTTCTCTGTGTGCTGCATTGTAATTAGTTTCATTTTCCCTTTATCGTTATTTCTTTTTCATCTCATGCTAAAGATGACTTTTCTGTGATGATGATTACGTGGCGTTAGCTTTCTCTATATATGCATGCTATATTTGTCATGTCTTAGATTTTATTTCTGATATCGTATGCTGTGATTTGCCTTGCATTTAGAGATAGTAACCCACACTTTTTCAGCATGAAAATGGATGAAATTTTATTATTAGCTGAGTCTGAATATTCATATGTATGCTATCGCAGAAAACACACCAAGATTCACGCATTGAATGCTTATATCTGGAGTACCGTTTTCTTTTCCTATATAACTTCTATATGCATGATTTGTAGATTTCACTTCAGGATGATTGAATGATGTTAGCTATGATGAATCTGGATTAGTTAGCTTTATTTGTGATCGAAACTGAGTAGATTAGATTACCCTGCTGAAGTTGTCGTGCATGTCTTATAGAGTGAACTGAGAGACATATTTATTTCTTTCTCCACATATCTTGAACATCAATTCTCTATTTTAAAATCATTGGTGAATCTCCCCTTAGCGATTCTAATATATGGCATTTCCCCCGCTATTAATTCCTAGCTCCAAATTTCCCAAAAACAAAGAAAAAGAAAAATTCTTGTATATCCTTACTTCTCTTTAATTTGGGATCATTGTGTATATGTGTCATTCTAAAAAAAGGGAGAAAAAGAAAAGAAAAAGAAAAGAAAAAAGAAAAAGAAAAGAGAAAAGATCCTCAATAAAAGATCCCATCTCATGTTCTCTCTTTCTTTCCCCCTTTTTTATTTTTATTTTTATTACTTTTGGAGCTTCATAAAAATGTTTTTTATGCCACCACGCTTATAGATAAGCTTGGGGGAGAGATTCCAATGATGTGTGAGAGAGTGACTAATTGACGTTGCACGACAACCTAGGCTAAGTAATATTCTATACTCGGTGAGATTATTTTTAGCTTCACGAAATCCAGAAATCAATGCCTAGCACTCATTTCATGAAATCCAGGCTTTTCTATTCTTTCTATTCTATTGCGTGATATTCTTATACTCCTCATAGAAAGTATTCAATTGAAAAGTGTGTGATCTGCGATATTGTATACCGCTTTAAATGATTCAGACAATGTTAATTTTAGAATTATTCCGTTTTTCATGCTATATCGATATTCCTGGGTTTTCTATTTCTATTTGCACCATTATACTATGATATCGAAATAAAATTCTTTGACATGTGTTTTACATTCGGTGCATGCTACATGATTGAGCAAAACACACGTCCTGAAAAAATGATCTAGCAGCTTCCCTCTTCGCTTTCTTCTTTCTTCTTCGTTTTTCGTTTTTCATTTTTTTTCCGTTGTTTTCGTTTTCGAAATCCACCGGGTTTGCCTTTTACTTATCTTCCTCGAGGACGAGTAAGAGGTAAGCTTGGGGATTTTGATCACTCCATATTTTACACTTTTTTCCCGCATGTCTGCATGCCATTTAGATCGCTCAAATCATGTTTTTCACGGTATATCGACGATATTGCGATACTTTTCACGATTTGTTGTTTTTGTCGTATTTCAGGTGATTTGGAGCGATTTCGAGTGATTTCGAGATACACCTACTCCAGAGTGTCACCGACGACCTCCCCGAGGGGTATTTTGCCATTGGAGAGGAGCGGAAGAAGAAAGAACGTCACAGGAGCGATGAGGAGGCAAAAACAAGCTGTTTGGGCATTTTTGGTGTCTCACTCGGCCGACCAGCGAGACCCCGCTCGGCCGGCCAGATCGGACACGCTTCATATGTGCACTCGGCCGAGCATCGGAAGCCACATCGGCCAAGTGAGGAGACCCCGTCCGCCCGAGTGGCATTCAGACGACGCCCATCCAAAAGAGCCAACTTACTGTTTTTCGTCTGCCTGAGCTTCAGAAGACCCACTCGGCCGAGTGGAAATTACCGACCGCCCGAGTGAATAGAAGCCATCGGCCGAGTGACGACAACTCACTCGGCCGAGCGACCCTCGAAGTGAAGACCCCCGAAGACCCAGACTTACTGGAAATTTTCAGGGTTTCTTACTCGGCCGAGCGACTGTTGTCACTCGGCCGAGTGAGCCGCGCTGCCTGTAGCGTAAATTGCGATTTTCAGGCTGCGCAGGGCATTTTGGTCACAGTTTTTTGGACGATTTTGGGGGGTATTTAACCCCAGTTTTTGACCTAGGTTAGAGAGCTTTTCCTTTACTTTTTGCAGCTTTTTAGATTAAACTTTTTAGCTTTTGATTATTGTGATTGGAGAGGAGAGAAAAGTTTATTTTTGTTGGATTCTTGGAGAACTTTATTGGTTTGTCTCCCTCTCCTTTTAAAATACTATTTTTATTGCTTATTTGAATATTGTGATGAATTCTCTTGTCATTTCAATTGATTATTTTTGTATTTGTGCTATGAATTGTGAGTAGTCCTAACGTCTTGGGGCGTGGGGATGAACCCTACGAGCCCAATTTCTGATTTGTGATGATTTGGTAGAAATATTGCTAGCATTGCTATTAGGGTTAGTTTGGGATCGATTTAACACGGATAGGTAGGTGTTCATATCAATTGGGATTTGCAAGAGATTGGATCCCAATTCGATAGGAAACCCTAGAAATCCGAATTGGGTTGAAATTGAGTGTCCGTAGTATCGGTTTGCAAGAGATTGGACCGACACTAGGGCTCTCGGTTGCAATTCCATGCCGATACCCGTTTGCAAGAGATTGGACGGGTAGGAACTATCCTAACCTAGGTCGTGGCCCGAGTTTGCACGAGAGTGGGCTCGGGGCGCGATTGAACGATGATGTTGATCCTAATGCTAGCTTGCCTAGGCTAGGGTTTGCAAGAGATTGGACCCAACCCTAGGTTAGCTATAGACCGGCAACAGCGCGAGAGCGTGAGCTAGGTTTTACATTCAGTTGCAACTAGTTCATCCGAAATTCTACCCTAGCAATTGTGATACCAATGAATCACATTGACGAGATACGGTGAGTAGCGGGGATTCCCCATTCCCTAGGCGTCTTTACTTGATTTTATATCTCCATACTTTGTCTGACGATTGTGACAGGATCGCCAAAAGGCAAATTCCCCTTTTCTGTTCCTATAGCCAGGTTGTTCGGAGAAGACACCGTCATTCGTCCTCCCTGTGTTCGATAACCCGCTCGCCGCTACACCGTGCGCTTACGATAAAACTACACGGTCGCTCTTTTTGGGTGAACGCCTGGAGTCGATCAACTCCCGAGCCACAGCTCATGCCCCTAGCGTTGACATTGAGTCCTCGCACGTGGGAACGGCTTGGATGAAATGTTGGGAGTTATCATTGTGGCCTTAATGCTCCCGGTTGCGGAAGGTGTTAATGGACATGGGAATACCCACCGTCCGGAACCGGGTAGGCCTAGCGTACTTGGCACCGACCGGAATATCGGGCCATGGACGCTAGGTACCACCTTTTGGGGCAATGTCTCACCCTGGGTCAAGTCAAATGCCAAGTGTCATGAATGCTCTAGCCCGTGTTAGCGGGGATTCTTTTCGTGTCTTTTTCATTTCTTTCTTTTATTTCTACACTTCCACCCATATTGTCCACGTAGCTAGCACACAACCTAGGCGAGGCTAGTAGCCATTCAAGCCATGCACCTCCCTGAGTTCGATAAACCCGCACCCTACACTAACCGTGTACTTGCGGTAAAACGACACCGCGCCCAAACCATAAACGGGGCGCCGGTCAAGTTTTTGGCGCCGTTGCCGGGGAGGCGTTCGGTTTGATATTAGCTTAGCTTGGGTTCGTTAGACTACGCATAAAACACAAAAAAAAATTTCTTTTTCTTTTTAAAAAAAATAATATATTCAATAACCAAGAAATTTTTCCCCCACTATTATATTATCTTTTTGTTATTCTCTTGTACTATTGACGCTCCTATCTAGTTTTCTTATTTTTGTTGTCCAGGTATCTTTGCTATAACCATGTGGAGACCAAATTTCGATGCTCAGATGGGAGGATACGATCCTTATTCAGTTTTGGTTTGTGAGACTTGTGGGATGGTTGGGCACATGTATTATGATTGCCCATTTACGCTTGAGAGCCTCCCCCTACACCAAGGCCAAACATTTTCCCACAACCTTAGCCCAAACACCTCCCATCCATTTTCTGAACCTTATATCCCTCCACCAACACAAGAAGAATCAAACCTCATGTCTCTCCTTGAAAGTGCCATGTTTAATCAAGGCCAAACATTACGAAACTTGATGGTACTAATCATCGAGCCTACACCGAGGAGAGGGGATGAAGGAGAGGATATACCAACTTTCATGGTTGAGACTACCATGCCGTCGGCCACCATAGACACATCTCATGCCGATCCCCCATTTTTCCATCACTACCACTTGGATGACGAAGCATTTTTTGATGATGATAGTGAGGATGGGGAGATTTCTCTAGGATCTGTGGGAGAGACTTCTTGTCTTGATTTAGGGCCTGTTCTTTTGCGCGGAATAGGGGTGGGAATGGGAATAGAAACACTGTTCATGTACTATTCATCCTATTCCAAGGTTGTATTCCAAGCGGTTGTTCTTTTGGGCGTGGAATAGAATCCTACGTGACTATTCCAATTTGGTAATAATGAGCACTTTTCTATTCCAAGATTTTTACTTGGAATACAATGGAATCCTTAGGAATGGTGGGCCCCACTCTCTCATCTCTCTCTATCTCTCCCCTCCAACTCATCACCTTTCCACTTTTTCATTCCAACTCCACAATCCCAAAAGAACACAAGAATAGAATGTGGACCCCACTTTATATTCCAAACCACACTTTCCATATCCTATTCCACCCAAAAGAACACAAAACTCCATTTTCTCTCTCCTTGGAATACAAACTTCTCCATATTCCATTTTTCCTATTCCAGCAAAAGAACAGGCCCTTAGAAACCCCACATGAGTCCTATGAGAGGACCGAGGATTTTACAGAGCTTATGCATAAGGGCGAGAAGGATGTGCGTGAGGACGAGGACACGATGACCACATACGAGGGGTCCGCTCCACATCCACCTCCACAGCCATCTCTGTCACAGCTTCCTCCTTGGTCGGTGGTCAACCATGAGGATGTCATTCAGGACATCGGGCAAATGGTGGAGTATGAGCATATCATCGAGGAGGACGTGCATGAGGGCTTGAATACGATGGTCCACTCCATGGAGCCCGAGTCACATCTACCTTTACCGTCGCTCTCCACTTCTTCTACGGCTGAGCATCTACTTGAGCATATTGCCCCTATTCAGGGAGATTTTCATACTCACTCTCACTCCACTTTTGAGTCTCGCTTTTCACTTCCTATTTCTTTAGACTCATATATATTTGACACACCATATCTCTCGCAGGACACAAGATCTATCTCCCTTGAGGTATGCTGCGGTGTGTCACCACCTGGAGAGCCACTTCTCATGGAAAGCGAGGATTTGGTCGTCACTAGTACATAGGATAGCGACCCATTCTCAGGGAGTATTCGTCACCCGTTTACTATTCTCCCATCTTATGTGGACGATTATCTCTTGGATACATTTATTTTGGGAAATAATTTCTTGCCATGGACTAATGCACCTCGTCCTCTGCAGGTCACATGTGGACACCTACTAAGGATGCTTGGAGGTGCATTGCTTGGGTCCATTGGCACACGTGGCACAGCGCTTCTGGCAAAGCCACAAAAGGAGCAGTTAGAGCAGCTACCTGCCCCACTCCAGATCTTGGATCCGCCTATGCTCAGGTGTATCCTAATCCAGTAGTGTAAAAATTTACCGCTTTCTAGTTTAGATTTGAATAATCTCGTCTCCTCTCATTAGCGAGGGGAGCGTATCTAAGATTTGCTTTTGCATCATAATAACCCATCATGTCGTGCCAATCTAACACTTCTACCGCCCACACCCCACATCCTCTTCCGAGGAGAATGAGCACACCGTATCTCCTGCATTTTGATTTCTTTCTTTTCTTTTCCGATTTTCCCCTAGCATATCTCTGCATCACATTGATCATATCATTTCGCTAGCATTGTCATGTTCAGCTTGGGGGGAATCGATTTATATGCATGTTTTCACGTATCGTTGTTGTGTGTCTGTGTCTATGTGTTCTTTCATCGTGTTTTATATCTTTTATTTGAGTGTTTCTTTTTCTTTATTTTTTAGTTTCATTCATGTGTTTTTTCATGTTTTTCACTTTTTGTGTCGGTGCGCACCCCCCCCCCCCCATTTTCTTTGCCCTCCCGTATAAACTATTATTGCATTGAGGGCAATGCAAGTTTCAGCTTGGGGGAGTCGCACTTCGTGCGTCATTTGTCCTCTTTTTCTTCGTTATTTGAGTCGTTTTTCTCCGTCTTTTTCTTTTTCTTTTTCTTTTCTTCTTTTTATCTCTTTCTCCTAAAGATGAACCCTATGATGAACTGCCACAAAATCACACACACCTAGCATAGCATCGATAATCACATTCACTAACCCTAGGATATCGAGTCCCCCTGCATTTCACGCATCGTGGGTCCACTTAGCTTTTTGTGAGTCGTGCGTCGTGCTTAGCTGTGTGGTGTGCTTCTACTTTGTGATTTTACTTTATATACCTGTCCAGGAATGACCCCTAAACTATCATGTTTCGATTTGAATATGCGGTATTTATTTCTCCTGTCTGCTTCTGCATGCTTTATTTATGTATATCGTGTACTTCAATTCGCATGTGTCGGGATTCCACAATTGAGGACTATGATAACCCATTTAGCCCATGCTCTAACTAACAGGAATAGTTTCCTTTGCCCAAGTGTTTAGATTCCGATTTCTTTTTTGTTTTACTTGGTGCAAATCCCCTCGTCGTGTACCGTTCTCCCACTTGGGAGAGTACACATGTATATACCCCAATATCCAAAAAATCCAAAAAAAGGGAGAAAAGAAAAGAAAAATTTTTATAGCCAAAAGCCAAAAAAATATACAAATACCCAAAACCCAAAAAAATATTTCCCCTACTTGCCGAGAATAAAGGGAAGGCGTGAATTTGCACCGAGTGTTCTTCTCCACATCATCTCAACCCCCATCGTTTTCGAAAACACTTGGCTTAGGAAATTTTTAGCTATTATCTAGGCTATAGTGTGGTGATTTCCTTAACCCTAGTTGTGGAGTCCCTGACGCATACTATGTTTCGATTCTCTCTCTATTCTCATGCATGCTTGAACTACATATATTCACCGCTTAATTCGAATCGAATCGATATTTGGGTCATTTCTTGGATTTGTGTATATCGAGCTTTATCGCACAACGTAGATAGTGACACCGTCTGCTAGCACACGACCACACTCACTCGCGCTTCACCGTGTGGGCCCACGGCACTTGTCTGGACTCGTATTCCTTGGTTTAGTGATGCGATTTAGCGTTTGCTTGCTTGGTGTGTCATTTTTGATTTTGTTGGCCCTGGCGGGCGATCTAGGATTTAGAGTTTTCTCTTTCTCTCTTTCTCCCTATTTTCTCCCTCCGAGCTCCTACTCTCACTCGTCTTCATCAAGGACGAGGAAGAGTTCAGCTTGGGGGATTTTGACGTGCGTTTATATTTCATATATTTGCGCACGTTTTCTTCCGTGTTTCTCCGTATTTTCTGCCGTCTTGTATTCGTTTTCTCGTGTTTTCTTGTTTTCTTTCACTTTTCTGTGTTTTTTGTATTTTGCAGGAATTTTCCAGCATCTGGGACATAAAACGATGATATCATGAGTCCTCAGAGCAACGGGAGGAGTCACGCGTGATCCAGGGGGTCAAACGACGAAGATCGCATCTTTCAGCCCCTCACCCGACCGGTTGGTCACTTCCAACCGATCGGGTGATGCACGCGTGCACCACCCGGACACAAGTTGGAGCGGCCAAGAAGTCACCCGGTCGGTTTAGTGGCCGGTTCAAACGCCCCAATTCTCGGGAATTTGGAGCTGGATTCCAACAGATCGGGTGACATCTCACCCGATCGGTTCATCTGTAGCTGCATCCCCTCAAATATCGAACCGATGGCTCCACCCGCTCTCTTCAGTGACCAGTTGAAGCTCCCAAAGCCCGATGGCCAAAGCAACAAGCGGCTCACCCGATCGGTTGATGTTTCAACCGATTGGGTGGCCTTTTCTTCCGCCTTTGCGTGCTGCTGATGCACTCATTGAAGATCTGCTATCATTCCAGAAGGATTTTGGGTGATCTCTTATTTTTCTAGCGTCGGCATCGTTGTTAGATTTCCAACGATAGGTCGCATGCCCAAATCCGATTTTTCTACATTTTTCTGGAATTTTCGGAGCGCAACTGTGTGCTGAAATTGGCAGCAGTCTGAATTTTCATTTCACCCGATCGGGTGAGTTACCACCCGACCGGGTGAGCTCATTTTCTGCGGATTTGAGCTCTCAGTTTATTCGAATGAGTTTTCACCCGATCGGGTTGGCCTGTTTTAACATTTTTGAGTGGGTTTCGGACCCGAACTGTTAAGGGTTTTGAGGGGCTTTTAAATACAAGTTTGGGGCACGACTTAGGGAGAGGTTCTTCAGTTTTTCTAGGGCTTTTTGCCCCTTTCTCTTATGAGTTTTAGGTTAGATTAGATTAGGTTTTATCTTCTAATAAAATCTTGTAAAGGATTGAAGAATCAATGGCAAGATAAGTATTTCTTTTCCCATTTCATTGTTTTGTGTTATTTTTGTTTTGCTCAATGATGAATGTTTGTTTGGATTTATTGATTGCTATCATGTTCTTCATCATCGAGTAGTATTTGATGAACCCTAATACGGGTTAGGGTAGGATTGATGCTTGGAAATTTACATTTGGCTTGGTTGCATGTCATGTGTTCGATGAAATGTGTCAATGTGGATTTCTAGCAATCTGAGTCCAATTCGTACGGCAACACATTAGTTATGTTGGGGATTGGGGTCCGGTGTCTTGTCCTGTCAAGATCCGCTTTGATTATTGCTAAAAATCACATTCGACCTATTTGGCCATTAGGGTTACGCGGGAGCGTTTCATTGTCATTGGCGGGAGAAAGACCGCCTCTGACCGTCGGGCCAAGGGGGAATAAACTTGGTGGTTGACTCCCTAGCCACAGCTCACGCCCCTAGCGTTGACATTGAGTCCTCGCGCGTGGGAACGGCTTGGATGAAATGTTGGGAGTTATCATTGTGGCCTTAATGCTCCCGGTTGCGGAAGGTGTTAATGGACATGGGAAAGCCCACCGTCTGGAACCGGGTAGGCCTAGCGTACTTGGCACCGTCCGGAATATCGGGCCATGGACGCTAGGTACCACCTTTTGGGGCAATGTCTCACCCTGGGTCAAGTCAAATGCCAAGTGGCATGAATGCTCTAGGCCGTGTTAGCGGGGATTCTTTTCGTGTCTTTTTCATTTCTTTCTTTTATTTTTACACTTCCACCCACATTGTCCGCGTAGCTAGCACACAACCTAGGCGAGGCTAGTAGCCATTCAAGCCATCCACCTCCCTGAGTTCGATAAACCCGCACCCTACACTAACCGTGCACTTGCGGTAAAAAGACACTGCGCCCAAACCGTAAACGGGGCGCCGGTCAGTCTCAAAACTCAACTTTGAGTGTTGAGAATAAAAATCTCAAATCACGTGTTTGTGCACTCACATCGTAAGTGTCCACCTTGGATGCTTCGATGCATTCTCTCACCGAGAAGTATGAGTGCACATTAGGCCGAATCAATGAATTCAATAAAGGTAAGGGCATATTTGGATAATATCCTAAATGACTTACTTCCGGTCAATCATCACATTGGCTTGGGGTATAAGATGGGAGATTCATCCAAATCGTCCGCCACCTTTGTTAGGCCAACGTCCGATGCTTCTACTAGTGGGAGTAAACACTTCATGGGTAGTTCTTCTACCAATGGTGCTTCCGCTAGGAACACCCCCCCATTTGGAAAGAAACCCACTTTGGGTGGACCTCCAAAGAAGGGTCATGCTTTCATGTATACCATGCCACGTAGGAACACACATCCTACTCCATATGTTAGCACATATGATGATTTCTATGCTCCGCATCCACGAGCACGTGCACACCATGTGAGACACACTCATGCACGTGTTCCTCCACATGCATATGTTCATCCTCATGACTATGTGAATGATTATCATCATGCACCATTTCATCATGCATCTTATGCCTATCCACGACATGCATCACATAGAAATCAACAACGTATGCATGTTCCCAATAGGAATAGGGCTCCCAAAATCTTCACTATTTGGAGCCCGAAGGACACAAATATGCATGAGAAACAAGCATACATGAATTCTTATTTTATGAATGTCGTGAACAATGATGATTACGTTGGGAAGTCTAAGTCCAATTGGACTTGGCTTCCAAAGGTCTAATCTCTTAGGACCCAATGTCCTTGGGTACCATAGAATGATATGTTTATCTTCAGGTACTCAAGAATAAGAGAAGGAGCAACAAATCAAATTTTAGCTCCATGAATTATGTTTTCTAGGTTCAAGCCACCGTGGGATACCAACCCTACCAACTCTGTGATTTGCAAGGATTTTCACTCAAATGGAGTTGATGATGCTTAAAGCGATGCACCAAAGTAGGGGGAGCGTAATGGTGTAAGTATATTCTTACATTTGGTATACATTAGGTATCCATGTGGGTTGAATGCATGCATTGTTAGAATATTCACATTGGTATCATTTTGTTTCAATTAGTATGCTAGAATTGCATATGCCATTGTTCTATGATGTTCTATCTATTTTTGGCATAACACTTTTGCATATTACTTTTGGTATCAATTTGCTACATGTGGTTTTCACATCGGATTATTTTTGTTTCTGATGTTGATTTCGTGGTTCGACGATTTTATTGGATTAAATAGAATTCTTTCTATGGAAACATAGAATTGTTTTCCATGCACTCTATTTAACTAAGAATGTTGATATTGGAGAGTATGTTCCATAACTCAATAAGTAAAATTGATTTGAGTTTTGATGATTTCGCTTTTCGATTTTCACCTATGGTTTGATGATTTCGTTTTTCGATTTTTGCCTATGGTTTGATGATTTCGTTTTTCGATTTTCGCCTATGGTTTGATGATTTCGTTTTTCGATTTTCGCCTATGGTTTGATGATTTCGTTTTTCGATTTTCGACTATGGTCACGTTGGCACGCTTTGAGTTTCTTCGGTATTTTACATTGGTGTCATTTGGACCGTGGTCGTATTCTTCGACTCTCGTGCTTTTATTTTTTAGCCATTGTATTTGTCGTTGATCTCCTACCGCTCTTTTTGCTTATGCCAAAGGGGGAGAGAATTAATAATGACGATGTGCTAATTAATAATTCAAAGCAATTTACCATGAATCTAATTTGATATGTTAGATTCAGGGGGAGTGAAGATATAAAAATGGATTTAGATCCTATATGTCAATAATTGGTTCATATTTCATATCTTCCTCATCTGCTTGATGCGTATGATTAATATTTAATACGAGACTAATGTGTCATCAATGCAGGGGGAGTAAGTAAATTTCAATTGAATCATTATTATTGATTATTATTTATGTTGGTTTGTCATCACCAAAAAGGGGGAGAATGTTGAGTATTGATTCTCCGGATTTGGTTTTGGATGATGAGCAAACATAAATATCTCGTACTAACTCTTTGTGAGCGCAGTTATGGAGATCGTCGCCAAAATTCTTTGAACATCAAAAGCGACGTCTCAAGACTTCTCAATACGCGTGATCGTGTGCCTGAAGCTTCGTTGAAACTCAAGGAGTTTTATTGAAGTTAAGAGTGAAGATTGAAGCTTTGAAGACGGTTCGTCATGTTTAATTTATTGTCTTCTAGCTTCATAGAATAGAATGTTAAGCCTTGAGTAGAACTTACATTATAATCTTCATTTCGCTCATATCTTAGAGCTAGGATTATCATAGAAGCCATTAGAAACTTTCTCGAAGCCTATCGCTTCTTCCCTCGGCTTCTAGTGCATCTTAGTTGGTTCAAGTAGAAAAACCAACCGACTAGATGACGATCTAGTCGGTTGGCAATTCCTCTTGAACCGACTAGATGTCCTTGCTCAATTCAGTCTGGCACTGTTGATCAATTAGTCGGTCAAAGAAGGTTCACCGATCGACTAGATGACGATCTAGTCGGTTAGGAATCCTTCTCAGACCGACTAGTTATCATTGCCTCTGTTCAGCCTAACTTATTGTTTACAGTTAGTCGGTCAAAGCACCACGACCGACCGACTAGTTGAGAAACTAGTCGGTTGGAAGTTGCTCTTAAACCGACTAGCTGTATTTGAATTCAGCCTTTTTGATTTCATCTCTTAGTCGGTCTAAGAACACTCAGCGACCGACTAGTTGTGAAACTAGTCGGTTGGCAAGTCTTCATAGACCGACTAGTTCTGTTTGTCTGAACTTTCTCTTTTGGCTGTTCTCAGGTTAGTCGGTTCATGTTGAATCACCGACCGACTAGTTGAGAAACTAGTCGGTCAGTGATCCTTCTTTGACCGACTAGTCTTCTTCAGAATAGAGCCGTTGGGAATCTTTTGAGCACGATTTTTCTTGCCTCTATAAATACAAACCTGATTCGTTTGAGGCAAGGTAAGAGGTCCATTATCCAAGCTATTTCAGACCTAAGAGAAGAGTTTTCTCAAGCTATTTCTAAGCTCTCTCTTCTCACCAAGAATCTCTCCCTCACTCTTTGAGCCATATTGCTCAAGAGAGATTCTCTCTATTGTGAGCCATTCAAGCCAAGGGCTTTGAATCCAAGTCACCAACTCCTCCCTAGCCATCTATTGTTGTCCATCTTGGTGGAGCTAGGATTTGGTGCTTGCTTCTTCCTCAAAATCCATTCTTGCCCTAATTTGGTAAGTATACTCAAGGCATAGGATTTTGTGGTAAGTGTTTCATTATTTCATCTCATTTGTTATTTGAGTTTGTCTCTCGGTTGTGAGAGAGTTTGTGATCCCAGATTGTGGGAGTCACAATTCCATTGTGTATGATTTGGTCTTGTAGAGGTTTTTCTACAAGAATTTCATAGTGCAAAATCTTGGGTTAATGGTTTCTAACTCAATTATCCGGAGGGGATCCGGGTGGTTGGGACGTAGGATCACCGGGAACAAGTCGGGGAGACTTGGGTTGATCTGAACCCGTTACATGCTTTGTTTGCGTTTGTTTATTGTTGTTGTTTTTAGTCTATTCCGCATTGTTGTTTGTATGTTTGCATAATAATTAGGAATAACACTTTTGATTATTTTAAAGTACTATTCACCCCCCCTCTAGTACGTGTGCAGTAGCTTCCTATGGCACTACAAGACTTTGCTTTTCAAGAGTGAGTCCAGCTCTACTCTTATTACCTTATCCCACTTTGGTCAATCTATATGCGTTTACGCTATAGAAAAGTGGGTTGAACGTCATCTTCGTATTCAGCGACATGAACGGCAATAGCGAAAGCAAACTCGTCGTCGTCGACTGTGCCATATTTGTCCAGTACCTCTCCAGTACGTACGTAATATAATGATGTTTCTCCTATTTTTTCCTCTACGGGGGAAAACAGGATGGGAGAGGTCGCTGTTCTAAGCTCAGCATCCTGTGGAGGGATCATTTTAATATCTCCAGGAATCTTTCTCTTTCGAGGAACTTTATCTTTTGAACCTGGCAGGTGTCGTCCTTTCAATTGAGGTATAACCAAATCTGCTTCCAGTGGATTGCATCTATCGATGGAGATGTCAATCCTAGCTGGCGTGTTTGCAACAGGGACGTGTGAACGAACAATCTTATGGTTGTCCGTGAATTTATCCGGCAACAATGTAATTTAGTCTAAATGTGAAGGATCTTCTGGATCTCATCTTCACATAGAAATAGTATGCGGATAATAACGAGATTAGGACTTTTGTGTCCCATGATATGGTCTCAGAATCTTCAGGCTACCTTAGACTGCGTGCCTATTTTAATGAGAATTTACTCATCAAATTCACAGTTATCAAGACGTGGTGCTATAAGGACATATATAAGCACATCCAAACACTCTCAAATGAGATGTGTTTGGTGGTGAACCATAAGCAAGCGGCATCAGCAATAAGATATGGACACAAGAGGGCCGTATCGTGATAAGCGATGCGGAATGCAGTATGGCGTATCCCTAAATATCCACAGGTAACTGGGATTTAACAATGGACGTGAAATCCATTGGAGTCTCTTTATCAGAAACTCTGATAACCTATTCGGAGTATGAACATGCTACAAGATGTTCAATTTCAATGCCAGTTGCTTGGCCGTAGTCTTGAAAGACATGTGTAGTGAGTTCACCCATATTATCAGCTTTTGAGAAAGCTAGGTTGCGGGTGAATAAAAAGGCACACATAAGACCATCTAGTAGATGCATCTATCAGTACAAAGAAGTATCAAAATGGGCCACTTGCGGGGTGAATAAGCCTGCAAAGGTCACCATGTATTCTCTCAATGAAGCCAGGAGACTCTAATCCCACTTTAAGGAGGGTAGGTCTCTCATAAGTTTTCCCTTATGACAAGGGGACAAGGAAATTCAACCTTTTGAAGAATCTTCATGCTCTCCAAAGGATTCATTTGATGATGCGACCATCATCGCGGATCCAATATGACCAAGTCTAGTGTGCCAGAGTTGAAAACTTTGGTAATGAAAGGCACTTCTTGTGTCAGTCAAGTTGGCTTTATATAGGATGAATATCTGTAATGATAGGGACCTGACGGGGGTCCAACGAATCGTGCGTAGATGGTCGTCTGGCCATCCTCTTGACGATTTACATAAAGCTATTTACTATTTATTATCCATAGTTTCCAAGTTATGTTTGTTCAAAAGAAATATCCTTGAAACTTGGGCGATTACTCTATGATTTAGGAGAGAAATATGCATTTTTTAGTCTCGTTGTATGTGGGAGCAATTTTAATGCTTCACCAGTGCACTGTCCACAATATATCACATTTCATCTATATATCAGAATAAATAGAATTTATAAAATAAAGCTAAATATGCATTCATAAAGTTCCAAAAAAGGAAATACAGATGAAGGAAACTAGAATTTAAAATGCAAAGATAAAATCAAACTAAGATAAGGCTCAATCGAGCAGATCATCATTCTCGAAGTCTTGTGCAGTGAACTTGGTTGGAGCTTGTATATCTTCTAGGTTAGTTTCAGGGGGAGGCTTCAGGCTCGCCTGATACAGATCCTGGAGGTGGCGAGGAGTGCAACAGTTTCTGGACCAATGTCCAGTCATGCCACATCTATGGCATTTGTCCTCCCAGTTCCTGTTTAGAATTGGCACTTGACCAGTGTTCTTACGCTTCCATGTGAAGTTTTTCTACCCCTTGTTGTTGTTGTTCTGGGGTGGTGCTCTTACTGGCTTCATTGAAGCTCTCCCTTTGTTCTTTCTAGCCTTATTCTTGTTTTTCCACTTCTGGGGAGAAACATGATGGGCTTTAGGGAGAGGGGCAACACCAGCCGGGCGCAGATTATGAGTGGCAAGTAGTAAGTCTCTATTTTGCTCTGCCCTAAGAAGGCAAGAGAGCAAATTAGAG
Organism: Scilla litardierei; assembly: GCA_030789695.1. Lineage (NCBI taxonomy): Eukaryota > Viridiplantae > Streptophyta > Magnoliopsida > Asparagales > Asparagaceae > Scilla > Scilla litardierei. The sequence continues at coordinate 124,227,517 of CM061134.1, forward strand.
AACTTCGTGAAGTTGCGTTCACGGTACTATTGCATGAGGAGTGCATCTTTCTCGTGGAACGAGGTAAATGTCTTTTCCAATATGCGATGCTCAGAGACTTCTTCACCATACAACTTCAGGCGTGAGGTGATATTATGAAGTGCTGAGTTGTACTCAGCAACGGACTTATAGTCCTGAAGCCGGAGATTTTCCCACTCATAACTGGCACGTGGTAGTATGACATCAATTTGATGACTATAACATGCCTCAAGCTCTTTCCACAACTCAAGAGGGTCTTCTACTGTTAAGTATTCGGCCTTTAAGGTCCAATCTATGTGTCTCCTGATATAGATAATGGCTTTCGCCTTATCCATGTCGGAGATAACGGTAGTAGAACTGCCAGCTGGCTGGACCGCTGCAGGGGCCTTGCTAGCAGTTGTCTCGGCTGCTGCGGGGGCCAGAATTGAGTGAAGGAGTGCCATTGAACGCAAGTGGAACTTCAGGTCCACTCGCCAGCTCAGGTAGTTCTTTCCTGCTGCGTCAAGGACCTCGAAATCGACGCTTGCCAATTTTGCCATTTATCTATGCATTTAAAATGACATGAATTAATAAAACGTATTAAAAATTCATGTAAAGTTAATAAATTAGTTGCAAGGATAGGTCAGTCACCAAATAATAAAGTCCAAAGTCCAAAATAATACAGTCCATGAAGTACAAAAGACTTAAATTGAAAAAATTACAACTTGGAAACCCATAGGGGTCCCTGCAAATTTGTAATTTGGCCTCCGTCTTCAAGGAAAGGAACTCTGGTCTTTGGCTTTATACTAATTATATCCTCACTACAATTTCTCTCAAAAAGGAAAATGTAATGCGAGGAATATAAAAAGGTGACAAATTGCCGATCCAAACCAACTTAATTTATTAAACAGTAACACAATTTATAATTCAAACACATGCATTAAATATTGCGCAATATCACAGGCATATTAACATCAACATCGCACACAATTTTATTTGAGAAATATAAAATAGTTAATAATTACTTGGGCCACGTGGAGACATATCATGCACAGTTAGGTAAGATAACTAACGGCAGATCGATCTCAGGACCTTTCATAATTATTAAATAATAAAAACTAATTAATCCAAATTTTGCAGATATTTACGGTATTGATATTATATGGACCAAAAAACAAATAACATCCCAAAAAGAATATTAATGCAACACAACAAATTATCCAGATTTTTCAGTAATTATCTGGTATTTTCTTATTTTTGTCTAGATATAATTGGATTGTTTTTTCTGAGTTAAAATTATATTTAAAACAGAATTAACTCAAATATTAAATAAAAGCCCTAAGGCTTGCTACGGGCTTCAGGCCGAACAACCAAAAAATTATATATTTAGTTTTGGGCTGCATGCCCATGAGCTTTAAATTTTGCCCAAAAATACCCATTGTGGGGGTTAAAAACACCCTTAAACATACCCAATCCCGAATTTATGGGTTAGGGTTATGGTTAAGAAGGTGAACAACCACCCTTGCCCTATTTTCAGATCTCGGCATTGGGAAGAGGCCGGAACAACAGATCCCCCTTCCTCTTCAGCAAATCAGGCCAGGGGGGAGGCCAGAACATCGGCTCCCCTCCCCCTGCTTCTCCTTCGACGAATCAGGCGGAGGGAGGCCGGAACAGTGCCCCCGCCCCCCTTTGGCCGGCTTGCGGCCTTAAGAAACCCTCCTACCTGACGAGGCCCCCTCGCCAGGGGGGTACAGACCGAGAAGACCCCATAAGGGGTGCCAGATTCGAAAAAGAAATTTCGATATGTCTGTTTGCCTGAGGAACAGTCAGTCATTTTCAATATGAAGGGTATGTTTAAGGAATTTTTTTATTAAGTCATTAAGATATGTCTGGAATCAGTACTACTTGGATTGACCAACGACAAAAATTTCTGGGAACAGGAGTTGGGCAAAATTTTCAATCATGTAGTACTGTTTCCCTTAGACACATTCAAAATGACTGATTGACCAACATCAAAAATTTCAATAATTTCAAATGACCGATTCCAGACTCATCTTAATTTAATATTTTTTATTTCGAATCCATGCAGTACTGTAACGACCACTTTCCGACCGTACGTAATTTAGCATGTAATTGTGTATTGTGTGCGTTTTGTGTATTTGATTTTTATTACAGTTGTCCGTAGTTCAGACGCATGACCGAATCCCGTATTCTTGACCCTCGCGGAGGCGCGATCGTCTCGGTATTTTCTTTGTAATTTTTGGACGTCAACGGACCAACCTGCTTATCTCATTACAAACTCATTATAAAATTTTTTATTATAAAATTATAATGATTAGAGTTTCTTTACGGTTTTCTTTATAAACCAATTTTCATTTATCACCTACTTAAACTCTAACACCAACTAATAAATAAATGCTGCTGGTTTTTGCTTCTTTTTAAATCAAAACAAATTTTAGTAAATCAAATTTTTGATTTTGAAATCTTATTTAAGCCTCACACACGTTTCCCTATCTCATTTTCCTTACTTATATAGAGTATGCTAAAGCTAACACCTAGGGCTAGGTCAAATAAATCACAGCCGCTCAGTAAAAACATTTCCCTCTATATTATAAAACTTAGGGTTTTTATTTTTCTCAGCCGCCATAAGCAAGACCCCCCCTCGTGTTATTTCTCTCCCCTCTCACATCTCTCTCCCTCAGCTCACCCGCGTCCTCGACCCCGCCGGCGGCCAACCCACCCGAGACCGCCGCTCCGACATCCGCTCGCCGCCGTAGACCCCCAAACGACGCCGCCCCACTGACCCCCGTCACCGGTGCTTCACGTCCGCCCTCCGACCGGCGCTCTCTCTGCCGCAAGGATCGCCAGCGGCAGCCTTCGCGCCTGCAGCAGCAACAACAACGGCTTTGGGCGGCTGCTGCGCCTCCATCCAGCGCTGCACCGCAGCAAAACCGCCCCTCGCGTCCGCCGTGGTAGCCAACTGCAGGCGCCGCGCCGCGCCTCCATATAGGCCTCCGCCATGAACTCTGTGATGCCCAGCTCTTCAGCATCAACCCCCGGGCCACCCTGCGACCTCGCGACGCCACAGTCCTTCCCCCTCTCCATAACCGGCGAGCCCCTCCGCTAGGGCTGCCCTCCGAGCAGCCAAGCTCGTCGCCGCACCCGTTTGCCACCGTCATCACCGGACCCGAGCTCGTCGGAGCTCCCTCTAACGGCGAAGATCGACCTACGGCCGTGCCCCGTCACCGACCCGCAGTGCCGAGCTCCCGCGTCACCCCATCTGCACTCATGCGAAGCTACCGCTTGTAAATTTTTTTTATAAACAGTAGTTACAAGTTTCGAACATTGGTCTCTATTAGCTAGGAGTTATGGGTAGAGTGTAGGTTGTCTTCTGTTGTGAACTGGGTACCTAAGCTTGTGCATGAAGAATTATTATAGGAAATTACCAATAGTGTAGAAACGAGGAACCCATGGTTTTCCCCGGGCATGAACTGTACCTTTCAATGATGGACAGTAGGTCTATAGGTTATAGAAGGTTAAGTTTTCTAGCCTACTTCTTGTGAAAATTCATTAATTAAATTGGTGTACAGGTTTTAACAACTACTACATTGTTATAATACTATAACCGTTAATTATATTACATTAAGTTTATATATAATGTTAGGCAATATATATATATATATTAAAACATGTTATCTAATGAGTACTGGAAATTCTAAAGTGTGAAAAGTGAATTTATTAGATAATCAAACCCTACCTAAGTGGGCTCTTATCACTCTTTGGTTTGACGTCAATCCTATGTCGCAGATAAATCTGCGCTACCCTATTCGAGTAACTGGAGCCGCGACATGAACTGTTGTTTCGGAATCAACGTCAAAACTACACGTGACCGTCAGACCAGGTTGGTACCCCTAACTCGTAGCACAACCCACACCGTAGCGAAACTGAAAACCTAACTAAAATCGGACAACTGTAACTAAATTTATTTTTCTGCGCCAGTAAAACGCTGTTCACTGTAGAAATCGACCATCGGACGATTTTCTGTGCACATAGGGTAGTGGTCGATTTAGGTTGATAAAACATCAAATTGTGACTTTGACAATTAGGGTAGTCCCGACAACCTAGAAATGAACCTAACTAGGATTATTGAAAAATGCGACCTGACACCGTCGCCATGACCTGTTTCAGACAGACTTCCGCGGACGAGACGCTTGGACGAGACGCTTCGAGAGGACGACACACTCGCCATCGCAGGCAAGTGTACCCACTTGCGTTTTTGACCGTGCTTTGGTCTTAGATTGCTAGAACTGTTAGACTGTGAATGTATAGAACCGGACGTGAAATGATAGCGTCCGGGATGCCCCTGTCGACTTAGACTTGACGACGAAGTCTAAGTTCGACAAACAACAACTTTTGACACCGTAGGGCTATCTTGTGTGTGCGTACGTGTGGACACCCTAGAATAACAATTTCTTACACTTGTCATGTCATGTCCCTGTTACACAAAAAGCCTGTGGGCGTTTCGGATGCTCTCTATGCGAGAGTGATCCCCGTGACTGTTATACAAAAAGCCTGCGGGCGTTTTGGATGCTTTCCCTAGCGGAAGTGATCCCCGTGATACAAAAAGCCTGCGGGCGTTTCGGATGCTCTCCATGTGAGAGTGATCCCCGTGATACACACCTGCGGGCAATAGGGCACTCGCCAAGCTAGAGCGAGTGATCCCTTGTACTGGGGTCTTGTCTTGTCTTGTCTTCCTTGGGGTTTGGGGTTGGGTTGAGCGTGCGCACGGCAAGAGGGTCTGATCCCCCTCGAACCGTAAGGCGTGAACCCTTTCATGTCTCACTTGTCTTGTCCCGTCTTGTTCCCGTCACGTCCCGACTTGTCATGACACCTGTAGGTTAGTCCTGTAGTTGGTAGCACATGCTACGACTAATACATGTCCCGTTTTACTTTCCTGCTACGTTACTTCCTGTTGTGTTACTCTGTCATAACCACAGCATGCTAATCAACCAGTAAACTGTTGTGTAATAGAACCTCAGCATGCAAATCAACCAGTAAACTGTTGTGTAATAGAACCTCAGCATGCTAATCAACCAGTAAACCGTTGTTTAAAGTTCGGTGCACTTGCAGTAAAGTCTAACCCTTCTTGTAGACTTTACCTGACGTACAGTTCCTTTCTCTTGGGTGCTGTACGTCAGGTGTTCAACCAGAGTTCGTGGATGAGGCAGACTCACTGGAGTACGTGGAGCCGAGGACGTCGACCCAGAGCACGTGCCTGACGAGGACCAGACCTTGAGGTCTTTTAGTCGTCACTTTCATAGGTTACTACTTTCAGTTTGCTTTTAGATAGTTTGCTGCCACGCTTAGGCTTCTTTTTAGACTTTGTACTTGTTGGATATTATATCTCTAATTTAATGAATGCAACTTCCTTCCCGTACTTTCTGTTTTTTCGAACTATATTAATGCAAGAACTTGAAACTTTTAAAATGGTACCTCTACAGACGCTTATTGGGTCCGAGCTTCTCAGCTCTGGCCTAAGCGGGCCTTGTCACGCTTCGCCTCCGTCCATTTTGGGAAGCGGGGCGTGACAGGTTTTAGTGGTGGCCCATGCAGGTCATGCAAAAGTTCGGAACAATAAGAGTACCGCATTCATTTAATATCCATGTATAAGTCTAAATTAGGTTTTCCCCAGTCTTAGATGGTAGGAAGACTTAGATAGACACCTAGGTTTGATAGTCTGACGCCTTAGTTAAGATTTAGTCATCATCGTCCTAGAATACCTTAGTAGCCCACTTGACTCTGACCGTGTTAGATTTCCAGAGCCCTTCTTTTAGTCGTTCGCTCGGGTCCATCGACTTCGGCCCCAGCAGAACGTAACCTTGATTCCCTTAGGAACCTTCTCCTTTGATCCTGATTATAGTCTAGCTTATTAGGAAGTCTTAGAGCAGAGTTATCCTAATCTTTAGACGACCCGATAAGTAGGACCCCTGACTTCTAGCGTCACTCTGATCATTGCACTTTTTGTGTTATCGATCGTAGGGTCCCATCGTAGCTTCCTTGCATCATATCCTATGTGTAACCATCACGCGATCATTATTTTTCCTTTCTCCCGATTCACGTGATCATTTCCTGATGATCATCGTAGATCCTTCGAATCTTTCTCTTTGCCCATTTTGCCTCCTCTAAAAGTATTTTCGAAATTTCCTTATTCAGTTTCTTCGCTCAGCTCAATTTCTTTGAAAACCCCTATACTATATAATTAAAATTTCTTATTTTCGGTTGAATTAAAATTCTTTTATTGACTTTGAAACCTTTTTGGTCGTAAAATTATTTTACTATCGTGTACCTATTTTCAAATCGGTATCTTTCGTATTTCAGTTTTAAACCTTGTTATCAATTCTATAGTCCAATATATATATTACTTTTCTAAACTACAAATTTATTTCTAATCACTGACCGTACATATATAAAAAAATATTTTAAACTAGAGGGAACTCCAATTATTTTATTGTTATTATTGTATCAGTTCTATGTTCTTAGTGATCACATTTCAAAATCCTTGTGTAAACTTATTTTCATTGCAAAACAATCGTTTCTCATCCTATCCATCCTTCCTTCGTCTTACTTTTTCCAAAATTTTTATTTTCTACATCTGCTCACTTTTAAGTATATAAATATATATAATTTTAAAGGTATATGATACCATATTTTGCACAAAATCCTTCTTTTATCGTTAAATCATTTTTAGCAATATTTTTGTCCCGTCCATCCGACCATATTCTTACCCTCGCCTTACCTGACTTCGTTCTTTCGATCTTGTTTCGTGTCGTATTTGGTTTCGGTCTCCCTCTTGTATGTAGACATCGGCGCCTGTAGTTGTCTATGTCATCCCTAGCTAGTAGTGGGCCCTTGAGTTTGTGATGTCGTCGTGATGTATATATACGTATAGTGTGTAGATCTGTATGAGTGTGTCATCTTTAGGATCCTGATAATTACTTTTTTTTGTGTCTTGAATGTGTACTCAATGTTAACCATGATATGTTTGAAGTTGTCTGAATGACGGTATTCATATGTATATGAATTGGGTCATAGCAGGCAATTTCCTTAGACGTAGTTTTTCGCGATTATAGAATAGCTTATCTTTGACTGCATGTGATTGTATCAAAACTTTGTTTGTTTGTTTTTTTAAACCAAACCTTTAAAGTTTTTGAAATTAGCTCACAAGATCACAAATCAATTATCCTTCCTCATCCATTTCCACGACTCCACACATTTTTTCCAAATGTTTTAAAAATGTGTCACTGGTTTTAAGTTTCCCTTTTCTCTTCTCTCTCTCTCCATTTAGAAATGTTACGTTATGGTTGTTATAGTTTTGGGACTAGCTATTACCATCATATGATTTTGTTTGCGGGTAGGCTCAGGGTGCGATGAGATTTATTATAGCAGTGATTAATTGATTTTGAAACACAAAGATATTAGATTAGATTTCTTTCGGACGAAAAGAATGAACTGTCCAAGACTTATTTATAAAACCGATGTGTGGCGAACTCAATGGAAAACTCTGATTGGATAAAATTATATACTGGAAGATGAGAACTTATTAGACATGAAACCTGGACAGGTGATGGATATGAGTAATTGCGGAGTATAGTATGAGTTAGGATGATCATGAGAATGAGTAGAACATTGTAAGCATCAAGACTTGGTTGTCGAGTTGACGTGAGAAGGCTTTGATGATGACACGACGTGTAACGGATGGTTAGGTAGTCGGACTTAATATTGGTTAGGATTAATTATGGTGAGTAGGATAAGATATGATTTTGGTAGTTCAATTATTTGGCGGATAAATTTATGAGAAGATGATTACCAATCTTTTATGAGAACTCGGAGTTAGAAATTTGATCAGCAGTGATGGGTATATAGTTAAGTGTTAGGATGTGAGTTTAGTAGTGGCATTATCCAGTAAAAGGCGGGATGTGATGGAGTATTTGAGAAACGTTGTTTGAAGTTATAGGATTAGAGATTATTGTGTGAAAGATGGGAGTTATAGGCTTAAGTGTTTATAGATATTATTATTATTATTATTATAAGTGATTCCGAGGGCGGAATCGTTTTTAAGGTGGGTAGAATGTAACGGCCACTTTCCGACCGTACGTAATTTAGCGCGTAGTTGTGTATTGTGTGCGTTTTGTGTATTTGATTTTTATTACAGTTGTCCGTAGTTCATACGCATGACCGAATCCCGTATTCTCGACCCTCGCGGAGGCGCGATCGTCTCGGTATTTTCTTTGTAATTTTTGGAAGTCAACGGACCAACCTGCTTATCTCATTACAAACTCATTATAAAATTTTTTATTATAAAATTATAATGATTAGAGTTTCTTTACGGTTTTCTTTATAAACCAATTTTCATTTATCACCTACTTAAACCTTAACACCAACTAATAAATAAATGCTGCTGGTTGTTGCTTCTTTTTAAATCAAAACAAATTTTAGTAAATCAAATTTTTGATTTTGAAATCTTATTTAACCCTCACACACGTTTCCCTATCTCATTTTCCTTACTTATATAGAGTATGCTAAAGCTAACACCTAGGGCTAGGTCAAATAAATCACAGCCGCTCAGTAAAAACATTTCCCTATATATTATAACACTTAGGCTGTGTTTGGTTGGTGGGAAATTGAGAGAAAGAAAAGTGAAATGAAAAAGAAAAGGAAAGAAAAAGAAAAGGAAAAGGAAACCAATTTCTTTTTTATGTTTGGTTAGTGAGGAAAATTAAAAGGAAAATTAAAAGGAAAATGGTATATATTTTTCGGGAAGAAAAATTTTTGGGAAAGAAAACGGTTTCCTTCCGATTTGGGAGAGAAAAGTTGAGAGAAAAATTCTATATATTTTTTCTTTCACTTTCCCCCTCATTTTCTTTCCTTTTACTTTTCTTTACAACCAAACAATTGAAATTGATTTTTACATCACTTTTCTTTCATTTTCTTTCCTTTTCCTTGCAACCAAACTCAGCATTAGGGTTTTTATTTTTCTCAGCCGCCATAAGCAAGACCCCCCGTGTTATTTCTCTCCTCTCTCACATCTCTCTCCCTCAGCTCACCCGCATCCTCGACCCCGCCGACGGCCAACCCACCCGAGACCGCCGCTCCGACATCCGCTCGCCACCGTAGACCCCCAAACGACGCTGCCCCACTGACCCCCGTCGTCGGTGCCTCGCGTCCGCCCTCCGACCGGTGCTCTCTCCGCCGCAAGGATCGCCAGCGGCGGCCTTCGCGCCTGCAGCAGCAACAGCAGCGGCTTTGGGCGGCTGCTGCGCCTCCCTCCGGTGCTGCACCGCCGCAAAACCCCCCCTCACGTCCGCCGTGGTAGCCAACTGCAGGCGCCGCACCGCGCCTCCATATAGGCCTCCGCCATGAACTCTGTGATGCCCAGCTCTTCGGCATCAACCCCCGGGCCACCCTGCGACCTCGCGACGCCACTGTCCTTTCCGCCTCTCCATCACCGGCGAGCCCCTCCGCTAGGGCTGCCCTCCGAGCAGCCAAGCTCGTCGCCGCACCCGTTTTCCACCGTCATCACCGGACCCGAGCTCGTCGGGGCTCCCTCCGACGGCGAAGATCGACCTACGACCGTGCCCCGTCACCGACTCGCAGTGCCGAGCTCGCGCGTCACCCCATCTGCACTCATGCGAAGCTACCGCTTGTAAGTTTTTTTATAAACAGTTGTTACAAGTTTCGAACATTGGTCTCTATTAGCTAGGAGTTATGGGTAGAGTGTAGGTTGTCTTCTGTTGTGAACTGGGTACCTAAGCTTGTGCATGAAGAATTATTATAAGAAATTACCAATAGTGTATAAACGAGGAACCCATGGTTTTCCCCGGGCATGAACTGTACTTTTCAATGATGGACAGTAGGTCTATAGGTTATAGAAGGTTAAGTTTTCTAGCCTACTTCTTGTGACAATTCATTAATTAAATTGGTGTACAGGTTTTAACAACTACTACATTGTTATAATACTATAACCGTTAATTATATTACATTAAGTTTATATATAATGTTAGGCAATATATATATATATTAAAACATGTTATCTAATGAGTACCGGAAATTCTAATGTGTGAAAAGTGAATTTATTAGATAATCAAACCCTACCTAAGTGGGCTCTTATCACTCTTTGGTTTGTCGTCAATCCTATGTCGCAGATAAATCCGCGCTACCCTATTCGAGTAACTGGAGCCGTGACGCGAACTGTTGTTTCGGAATCAACATCAAAACTACACGTGACCGTCAGACCAGGTTGGTACCCCTAACTCGTAGCACAACCCACACCGTAGCGAAACTGAAAACCTAACTAAAATCGGACAACTGTAACTAAATTTATTTTTTTGCGCCAGTAAAACGCTGTTCACTGTAGAAATCGACCATCGGACGATTTTCTGTGCACATAGGGTAGTGGTCGATTTAGGTTGATAAACATCAAATTGTGACTTTGACAATTAGGGTAGTCCCGACAACCTAGAAATGAACCTAACTAGGATTGTTGAAAAACGTGACCTGACACCGTCGCCATGACCTGTTTCAGACGGACTTCCGCAGACGAGACGCTTGGACGAGACGCTTCGAGAGGACGACACACTTGCCATCGCAGGCAAGTGTACCCACTTGCGTTTTAGACCGTGCTTTGGTCTTAGATTGCTAGAACTGTTAGAATGTGAATGTATAGAACCGGACGTGAAATGATAGCGTCCGGGACGCCCCTGACGACTTAGACTTGACGACGAAGTCTAAGCTCGACAAACAACAACTTTTAACACCGTAGGGCTATCTTGTATGTGCGTGCGTGTGGACACCTTAGAATAACAATTTCTTACACTTGTCATGTCATGTCCCTGTTACACAAAAAGCCTGTGGACGTTTCGGATGCTCTCTATGCACGAGTGATCCCCGTGACTGTCATACAAAAAGCCTACGGGTCTTTCAGATTCTTTCCCTAGCAGAAGTGATCCCCGTGATACAAAAAGCCTGCGGGCGTTTCGGATGCTCTCCATGCGAGAGTGATCCCCATGATACACAGCCTGTGGGCAATAGGGCACTTGCCAAGCTAGAGCGAGTGATCCCTTGTACTGGTGCCTTGTCTTGTCTTGTCTTCCTTGGGGTTTGGGGTTGGGTTGAGCGTGCGCACGACAAGAGGGTCTGATCCCCCTCGAACCGTAAGGCGTGAACCCTTTCGTGTCTCACTTGTCTTGTCCCGTCTTGTTCCCGTCACGTTCTGACTTGTCATGACACCTGTAGGTTAGTCCCGTAGTTGGTAGCACACGCTACGACTACTACTTGTCCCGTTTTACTTTCCTGCTACGTTACTTCCTGTTGTGTTACTCTGTCATAACCACAACATGCTAATCAACCAGTAAACTGTTGTGTAATAGAACCTCAGCATGCAAATCAACCAGTAAACTGTTGTGCAATAGAACCTCAGCATGCTAATCAACCAGTAAACCGTTGTTTAAAGTTCGGTGCACTTGCAGTAAAGTCTAACCCTTCTTGTAGACTTTACCTGACGTACAGTTCCTTTCTCTTGGGTGCTGTATATCAGGTGTTCAGCCAGAGTTCGTGGACGAGGCAGACTCACTGGAGTACGTGGAGCCGAGGACGTCGACCCAGAGCACGTTCCTGACGAGGACCAGACCTTGAGGTCTTTCAGTCGTCACTTTCAGAGGTTACTACTTTCAGTTTCTTTTAGATACTTTGCTGCCACGCTTAGGCTTCTTTTTAGACTTTGTACTTGTTGGATATTATATCTCTAATTTAATGAATGCAACTTCCTTCCCGTACTTTCTGTTGTTTCGAACTATATTAATGCAAGAACCTGAAACTTTTAAAATGGTACCTCTACAGACGCTTATTGGGTCCGAGCTTCTCAGCTCTGGCCTAAGAGGGCCTTGTCACGCTTCGCCTCCGTCCATTTTGGGAAGCGGAGCGTGACAAGTACTGTTTGCCTAATGAGACCCCCTCCGACAGGGGGTGCCAATCTGAGGAGTTGGTTTAATTTTTTTAAGTAATTGTATTATGACATGCAATTTTAAGCAGATGTAATTTAAATTCTATGCTCCATCATATTGATATAAGGGATCAAAAAATTTTTTTTCCTCTAGATCAAATATCTAGGAAAGATCGATAAAAAATAAAGATCCGTAGAATGAATCCCCAATTTCGATGCCCCGTGGAAATCGCCGCAACAGAGCGCTGCAACAAAAGATTCCAAGGGATCGAGCTTCAACGCACAGAAATCGCCGCAACGGATCGCAGTAACCAAGATTCCAACTCGCGGTGAAGGTGATTTGAGGGGATAAAAGGAGAAGCTCAAGAACGAGAGTTAACGTGATGACAACATGTTACGAACTCAAGAGATGATATCAATCTAAAAATGGTTGAGTAGTCATGGCACTAAGCCATGTCTCTGTATATATTCATCCTCAATGAGGTACTAAGAATACCAAGGGACCTCCACTACTAAGTTGTGGGGTGTAATGGGAAGATAATGAGGGGAGGGAGGCCAAAAGCCTCCCTCAACTCACAATAAATTCCCTTTAAAAATTTATCTTATTCCTTATCCGGTTTAATCTCTCTCTATTTCTCTCTATACCAAAATTTTTCTTCTAACCCAATTTTTTTTGCTACAACCAACCTGTTGCAGGGTAGGATCCCGCGTACAATGAATTTGTTTAAAGGAGAACCAAGGACACGATGGTTATGAATTGGATGGGGTTAGGGTAGGCAGTTTGACAAGTGCTGAGAGGGGTGAAGAGGCTGGGCGAACTGCGAAGACCAATCTTTGGGTTAACTTTGCAAATGCTCAGCTTGTATGTCGCACGTCCGGAGTCAAATGTCGATCGGAAGCAGCCAGGACGAGCTCACCTGGACACGGAGCAACTCGTCAGAAAGGCCAGGTTGGGTTCCAACCCTTAGCCTCTCTGATGCCTATGTTAGAATTAGGACGTAGAAACGGGGGCTTGACACACAGGTCGGACTAAAGTGAGTCGACCCTACGTGGTGAGCTATAGTGGAAGAAAAAAGATATAGGCGACCTTTGCCCTTGTGTGGGTAAGTATGAGTTTAGAATCAATTTACCAACCCCTATCTCGTTGGAGGTGAAGGAGTATTTATAGCTGATAAAAGCGGTTAGGTAGGGCTGACCTGGCATGCTGAGCTGGCTCGTCTTGTCAGCGGAAGCTTCGGTCGAGGATGTCAGAGCTATGCATGTTAGCCATGCTTTTGTCAGACGGTGCAACGGCCAGGGGTGCTTTGTCAGAGTGTTAGAGCCGAAAGCACCAAACGGTCAGAGGGTGCAACGACCAGGGGGTACTTTGTCAAGCTGTCGAGCGACGGAAGTGTCAGTGGCATCCTTGTACAAGGCTGTTTGTCACGTTCGATGAGCCAAAGAAGTCGTCGAGGTGCGTCTGAAGATCGGGCCACACATTAATTGCTTGGATGCTCTCGATGGACGATGGTGACCTAATTGTTTGCCCTGCGAGCTTTGAGGGAATCGGATGCTCGACCGGCACGGTCCGTGGCGATGTGCGCCCTTCCCACCATCCGAGGCATGCTTCATGGTTGATGGGCGTCGTGCGGGGTAGTGCGAGGGCAAGCGGCCAACCAGCGAGGTTCGTGGCGAGGGGGCCCTCCGTTGGTCGAGGTGGATCGTGAAAAGGAGGTGTGAGCTGGATGTTCATGTGGCGAGCTAGAACGGTAGGTCGGAGCATCTCGATCTTTAGGACGCAACAATTGCCCCTGTCATTCGAGCCTGAGGCGGTAGCTCGGCTCAGTTCAGATGACGTATCATTACTCCTTTTGCCCTGAAGAGACCGGGTGGCCTTCAAGCAGGACTTAAAAGTGGCGGTAGTTATTTCAAAATACCAGCACTCCGTTCCATCACCATTATTTCGATTTGAAAGGGCGAGGAGAAATCGAGGCGTCTCTGGCATCGAAGGTGCGACGCGTGGCGGATGTGACCGCGGGTGGCAGTCGAGGAAGAAAAACGGCTTGGATCGTAGCCACGTGGCGGCGCTTTGACGGTCGTGATGATCCGTCGCCAACAATAAAAAGGGGGTGAGTGGATCCGATGAGGGTTTCCTTTTGATTCCAAGTTTCTTCGAGCGTTTCTTCTTCTCCAGCCTTCTGTCTGCCTTCGTTGCTATTGCTGCTAGTTGATCGTCGCCCTGGAAGTACACACACCCGGGACAAACGACTTGTAGTTTTACCGCAAGCGCACGGTGTAGCGACGAGCGGGTATCGAACTCAGGGAGGACAAATGACCATGTCTCCTTCCAATCACCTAGCTATTAAGAGGATCGAGAATCTTTTGGGGTAAACAGTCATAATCGTGCAAGTGTCAAGAGAAAATATCAAATTAATAAAACATCTAGGAGTAGGGAATCCCCACTACGGACCGCCTCTCATCATTATGATTCATAAGTTTCATTGTTGCTAAACTTGAATGTAAGTGAACTAGTCGTAACTAAATGTAGAACCAAGCTCACGCTCTTGCGCTATTGCCGGTCTATAGCAAACCTAGGATATGGCCCAATCTCTTGCAAACGAATATGGGTATAGATTCACAATTGAAAATCCTAGCTTTGGTCCAATCTCTTGCAAACCAAGTCTAGAGAGATCCAATTGTCAATCTAAATCAAATATTTATGCCTCCCTACCAATTGGGATCCAATCTCTTGCAAATCCCAATCGATATGAATCCCTAGCTATCCGTAATTAATCAATCACAAGCAAATCCTAATCAATTCTAGCAACAATTCCACAATTTCATGACAATTTAGAAATAGGGTCCATAGGGTTCATCCCTACGCCCTAAGACAATGGCACTATTCACTATTCATCATGAAATTCTCAGAAAAATCAATAATAATATCAAGAGAATTCATGCAATAGAGAAATAGCTAATAAAAATTGAGTTTTTGATAGGAAATAGACAAACCAATGAAGATCCAATGATATCCCAAGAGTATCCAATAAAAATAGCCTTCAAATCTCCAAAAAGAAAGTCTAAATCTAATTAATCTAAAAAGTTCTGAAAAGTTCTGAAAAAGGCTACCAAAAGCTCTTCTAACTAGGGCAAAAACAGGGTTTAAATACCCTCCAAAATCGCCTAGAAAATCGTGACCAAACTGCCCCTGTGCAGCCCAGAAATCGCAACTTTTGCAGCAGGCGGAGCGGCTCACTCGGCAGAGTAACATTGTCACTCGGCCGAGTGACAGACCCTGTAAGAAAACAGTAAGTCAGGGGGTCTTAGGGTCTGCCTTCGGAGGTGACTCGGCCAAGTGGCTTTATCGTTCGGCCGAGTGACCTTCGACAGGATCTTCGAAAAATACAGCAACTTCTGCCTTTCTCTAGGCAATTTCCCTGTACCACTCAGGCGAGTGAGATTTCACACTCGGCCGAGTAGTCTTTCTTCGTTCGGCCGAGTATACGCTGAAATTGACTCTGTGTGCATATCTGTTCTACTCGGCCAAGTGGGGCTTCTTGTTCGGCCGAGTGAGTGCTCCACTCGGCCGAGTGGCATGCTGTAAATGCTCAATCTTCTCCGTTTCTCCTCCTCGTCGCTCCTACGAAGTTCTTTCTTCTTCCACTCATCTTCCATCGCTGAATGGCCCTCAAATGAGCTGTGGGTGACACTCCTTAGCGCTTGTGAACCACTTGATCTCAAAATCGCTCCGAATCGCTCCATATTTCCTGAAATACGACAAAACTAAGAAATAGTGAAAAGTATCACAATATTGTCGAATAATCGTGACAAACGCGATATGGGCGATCAAAACGGCATGCAAACATGCAGAAAAAAGGTGTAAAATATGGAGTGATCAAAATCACCCAAGCTTACCTCTTAGTCGTCCTCGAGGAAGATAAGTAAAAGGCGAGCTCGATGGAAAAAATACTAAAAAGAAAAGATGGAAGAGATAGAAAATAAGGAAGAAAGCAAAGAGAGAGGTGCTAGATCATTTTCTCAGGACGTGGGTTTGGCTTACTCATGTAGCACACGGCGAATGTAAAACTCATGCCAAAGATTTTTATCTCGATATCATAGTATATGGATGCATTCAAAATAGAAAACCCGAGAATAGCAAAATAATATGAAATATGGGATCATTCTAGAATTAACATCGTCTGAAGCATCTAAAGCGGTATACATAATCATAGATCCCACACATTTCAATTGAATGCTTTCTACTTGGAGTATAAGAGATATCACACAATATGGAGCAGTAAGAATAGAAAAGTATGGTGATACGTCTATTTTGCGGAGGCCTAACGGCATGGGCCCAAAGGCACAGCCTACTACGCGAAGTCACGGGAGGACCAAGCCCACCAAACGAAGCTCGAAAGACCATGGAGCCAGAAGCCCGTCTGAGAGATCAGGCCCGCCCGACAAAGCCCCCTAGAGGACCCCCGAACGGCGATCCGACCCGACCCCAAAAATGTGCAAGTCACTCGCCCACTCCAGCGATAACCGTTCCCCCAGGCCCGCGACCACTTAATGGCCGTTATGGGGAGGTGCTGGCATGGCGCAGGGAGCGACGATGGGGAGGCGGATTGAGGGGGCACGATCGGGGGCGGACGAGGGACGTGAGTCATGGGCAGTCACGATGGGAGGCCTATAAAAGGGCCAGAAGGACGACTAGACAAAGGACGGCATCTCAGGTAACTAAAGCCTAAGGTACTCCATCAACGACCTAGTTCCCCCATTACATCTCCTCCTTCCCCCGCTCGCGCCGGAGGACGTCGTTCCGATCTCCTCTCGAGTCGAACCACCTCCGCCGGGCCTCCTCTTTCAGATCGTCATCTGACTTAGGCATCGGAGGGGATTTGGTCGGAACCAAGGTCTGGCCCCCCTGACGAGTGTTCTCGTCTGTTCAGGAGGACGTCAGATCCACGGGCTGAGGCTTCCCCTCCACCCCACGCCGGCCATGCATCTAGCAAGACGACCGAGGCTACCCGTCGTCGCCCCACCGACCGAGGCCGAGCACGATCATCCGAGCCGAGGCTTTCCCTCCGCTCACGAGGCACCGAGGCTACCCCTCGTCGTCCGACCGTCCGAGGCCGAGCGTCTCACACCGGGCCGAGGCTTCCCCTCAGCCCCCTCGAGGCCGAAGATCCAGATCCGGCCCAGCTGACGAGCTCCACGTCGTCTGCAACTCCGATTCACGTCGCATCTGCACGTATTCGACGCACCCAAGGGACCCAAGTCGGCCCCTTGACCACGTTGACCGGGCAGTCCACGGTCAACGCTTTTGTAGTGAGAAAACACTCTGAAACATCTGGCGCCGTCTGTGGGAAACGAACCATCCCACGAAAAAAAACAAACCACATTTGCAATGGCACGCGCCTGCAACAGGAAGAGACGCATGCCCCCCATCCCGGAGGAGGGAAATTGCGCACCCAACAGCAACCTTGAAGGCGCACCCAACGGCAATCACCATGCCCCATCAGCCGAAGAGACGGGCGAGACCGAGCCGGCCACGCAGGAGCAACTCCGCGCCCTGGCCCAGGAGACCAACGCGAACATTCAGACGCTGGTTGCGACGGTACAGCAGCTCGTCGGCACCGCGCCAGCCAACGGAGATGTGTTGGGCGACGGCCATCGCTAGGAGGGGGGTACACCGCTCCTACGGTCCGCTGTGGTCGCTGACCACGGAAACAGAGGACAGAACCCGGAGGGTCGGTTCACACTGCCCGGCTTCCACCAGGCGAGATCGCGCGCCTCTTCCTCTCATCGCGAAAGGAGCAGGAGGGGTACTGAATACACGGGGGACGAATTGGTGACTGCGTCGTCTCGTCGGTCACGATCACCCCACCGCAGAAGGAGTGATCGGCACCACTCGAGGGACCGATCACGGTGATGCGGGAGCTCCCGCCGGAGGATCCAAGAACGCCGGATCAGCCCCGCCCCCAGTGTGGTGAGGGCCATGGAGCCAGTCCAGCCAGCACCTGTGCCGCCTCCCCAACCGAACGAGCCTGAGGTAGGCGGGTGTCGGATCCCCGGAGGCATCCACGGAGACCGGTGCCCCCTGTCGCGAAGAATAACCAAAGCGCGGGTCCCCTCTCGATTCAAGATCCCAGTGCTGGGGAAGTACGACGGGATAGGAGATCCAGGGAACCACGTGATGGACTACGAGGGGGACATGTCCTTCCAAGGAGCCGACGACACCCTGCTTTGCAGGGGCTTTTATTCGACCCTCAGGGGAGCGGCGAGAACTTGGTACCGCAGTCTGTCCAGCCGCTCCATTGACAGCTTCGAGGAACTCACCCAGCTGTTCTGCAAACAGTTCATGGCTGGGCGACAGGTAATGCCTGATGCTGAACATTTGTTTAACATAGTGCAGGGCCCGACCGAGCCGCTCCGACAATTTATGTGCGGCTTCAACACGGAGCGGCTGAACATAAACAGCCCTCCCGATCTTGTTGTCCAAACGGCCCTAAAGAAAGGGCTGCGTCATAGAGGCTTGAAGAAATCTCTGCATAATGATCCCCCGAAAGACCTCCCTGGGATCATGGCGAGGGCCGAGCGCTTCATGTTGACTGAGGAGACCTTGGCCATCGAGGCAGGAAAGGCCAGACGAGGGACCAAACGCGGCGATAGCGAGCGCCGCAGCCCCGAAGGGTACCGGACCGAGAAGAGGACGAGAAACTGGCAGCGAGGAGAGGGTACGCGGGACGCCACCCCAGACGATGTCCTCGCTCAAGTGCAGAAGGAAGAGCGCGCTGATCACCCCCCACCGAAGACGAAAAGAGGGGGGGAAATGGGGAAAAGTATTGCAAATACCACAAGGACAACGGCCACGACACAGAAGACTGCTGGCACCTGAAGAAGTACATTGAGAAGCTGATAAGCCGAGGGCACGCAAAGGAACTTAACCGATGAGCCGGCCTACGAAGAGGGAACCTCCATGCAGCCGGACAAGGGGAAGAAGGTCAACACCGTCCAAGGACCCCTCCGCATCATAGAGTGAGCAAGCGAGGCCCCTCCCCCCAGTCACAGCCTAGTCAGGAGGAGATTATCTAGGTTTACATTCCTCCGTCTAGCTTTATTTCCTTCTCTTTTCCTCCAAATGTACTAGTCCAATAGGACCTTTAATAGTACAAATGCATTCCCTTTATCTTTTCCTCATCTCCAACGGAATCAACATTTCGCTAAGGGTGCATAAGAGTGAAGACCGCCACCTAACCGGATGGGGGGTCAATCAAAACCGGTCCTAAGCTGAGGAGCTTCACCCTCGCTGACCGGCTCCACCGCTCGTAAGTCTGGGGGCAATTCCCCCAACCAGCACAGACGCCGACCGGTCCTAAGCCGAGGAGCTTCGCCCTTGCTGACCGGATCCACCGCTCGTAAGTCTGGGGGCAATTCCCCCAACCAGCATAGACGCCGACCGGTCCTAAGCCGAGGAGCTTTGCCCTCGCTGACCGACTCCACCGCTTGTAAGTCTGGGGGCAATCCCCCAGCCAGCGCAGACGCCGACCGGTCCTAAGCCGAGGAGCTTCGCCCTCACCGACCGACTCCTTCGCTCGCAAGTCTGGGGGCAATCCCCCCAGCCAGCGCAGACGTCGACCGGTCTTAAGCCGTGGAGCTTCGCCCTCGCCGACCGACTCCTCCGCTCGCAAGTCTGGGGGCAATCCCCCCCAGCCAACGCCGACGCCGACCGGTCCTACGTCAAGGAGCTACACCCCCGCTGACCGACTCCGTTGTTCATAAGACTGGGTGCATCTCCCCCCAGCCATCAATGACACCAACCGACTTGTCCATTCGAGGGGCAAGGGGCAACCTCCCGGAGAAAGGAAGCAAGCGACCACCATCAGCAGAGGAGCCGAGCTCGCAGCAACAAAGCAAAATGCGCGGGAAATTCAAGTAAGTCAATTTCATTTCCAACAATTAACCAAGGTGCAAAAACATGTCTTATTTACAGGAAATTGAAGCGGAGAAACCTCCTTACAAATAATCCGCTCTCGGCAGACAACAAAAATCATCACTTACGAAAAATAGGGAAACACCGGCAGAACAAAGCTTGTCGACCGAGAACACAAAGTTGCTGGCTTAGACGAACATCCTTGCAATCAGCAATTGTTTGCTCCGAAGCAGAGAACCGGTAAAGAATCCAATGGAGATTGCGAGGCCAGGGATCCATTTCAAGTAGACCGGCTCAAAGCGAAGCGGATGCTAAAAAATTTGAGGATAAAAACAAGGATGACAGGCCGGGAAGGAAGACCTAGGGGGCCCGGGCTCGAGAGGATGCGTCCTCGGGCGCCTCGCCCTGCTCGGAACGAGGGGGATTGACAGGCTGAGGGGCTTGCCGGACTCGCTCCGCATAGTCCCGGAAGGAGGACTGGACGACTTCGACGATCCGGGGGCCGATAAGGCCTTCATATGTACTGAAGGCTCCCCTAAGGACCTCGAAGATCCTCTTCCCCAGAGTCCCGACGACGCCCCTCTCCACCTCCTCTGCAAACCGCGGCACCTGACGCCGGTCCGACAGTTCCCTCTGAAGCTCCTCCCTCTCCAGGCGGAACGACTCCGCCTCTTCCTCGGCCGACTGCCGAGCGTCCTCCAACTTTCCCTGGAGGACGTCCACTCGTCCCTCTAGCTCGGCCACCCGGAGCTTGAGTTTCCGAGACTCCATCTGCGCCGCCACCGCAGCTACCTCCGCGGCCCCAGCCCGCTCGTGGTCCCTCGCAGAGGACTCCTCCAGCTCCCTCATACGGACAGCTCGACGCTGCGACTCGACAGCAAGCGTTGAACCCTGAACGACAAGACATAAGCCAAGAAGAGAGCGAAAGAAGGAAAGTAACAACAGGATAGACAGACCTGTTGAAGGACCCAGACCAAGGAGTCTGACACCTTGTCGGCGGGGATCCTCTCGAGGAGACTACGGTCCCGGGGGAAGACGGAGCCCTCGGCCAGCTGCAGAGCCAGGGCTCGGTCGACGAACACCGAACCCCCGGGGGTGACCTCGAGGGAGGCCGAGCTGCTCGCCAACAAGGCACCGATTCCCGATAATGGAGGCAGAGACGTGGCGACGGGGGTGGTCGTCAGGGCCACCGGAAGATCCTCGGCGCTACCGCCGGGGGCACGGAGCGCACCGGACTGGAGGGATCCACACCTTCCTTCCTCCTCTTCCCTTCGTGAGGCTCGGCAGGCGCCGAGGGGAAGCGCTTCCGCCTCGTGCCGCCTCCACCTTCGGGGACAAGAGGGGGCACGCCAGTCGCAAGAGGAGCTGCACCGGACCCGTCATTACCCCCCGCCCCTTGAGCTGGTGTGACGGGTCCGGCCTTTGCAACCCCCCCGGGGGGGAGACTACCAGAAGAAGAGGCGGGGGGCGCGGCCACCACCTTGCCCACGGTGGGCTCGGCACGGCACACCTCCTCCTCAACGGTCCGACGAGGTGCCCTTCCCGAGGTGCTACCTCGGCTCCGAGCGGCTCCACGCCGAATCAGCTCATCGACGTCGCGGGTGAACTCGTGACCAGCCATTCCTACAGGCAAAACCGAAATCAGGGTAAGCCACGGGGCAATCCAAGACTAGAAAGGCGGCCTACCCGGGGACCACAAGACGGCCTTCAGGAGTAGGTCGTCCAGCAAAGGCCAGATAAACTTCGCCTCCAAAGGGAGGGCCGACAGCAGCGCGACGGCCGACCGATCAGCCTCGGAGAGGGTTAGCGTTCGGCCAGGCCGACCTGACCCGCCCCAACCTGTCAATATCTGAGAATCCTCAAGAAAGACTACGAAGACGAAATCCGATCTCCAATCCCCCGCCCAGTGGGGTAGCCCGATCAGGCATTCCCTCCCCACGCAGGCTCGGAGGTGTAGCCATGACCCTAGACCGACCGACTGGATCTGATAAAAATAGAAGAGAAGGGAGAGAGATGGCTCCAGACCGCGAATGCAACAGAGCATCACGAAGCCCGTCAGAACCGCAACCGAACAGGGGGTAAACTGGCAAAGGGACACCATAAGGTACTCCATGACTTGGATAAAGAGGGGATGGAGCGGGAAACGAAGACCCAGACGGAACATCTCGATGTAAACGCCGACTTTGTTGCTCCTCGATAGACAGACCCGCTCGTCAATGAATGGGACTCGAACATCATACGGGTGACAGAGGTACCTTTCCCGAATCTCCGCAGCCGCCGGGAAAGAAGTCCTCGATGGCATTCTGAGGACAACCAGAGGTACATTAAGCCGCACGACAGCCGACGCCACATCATCACCTGCAAACTCTGGGAAGAGATTCCCTTTCCCTCTATCTCGGAGGGAACGTCCCCCCAAGGAAGAACCGGATCCCACGGATCGGAGCCCGCCACGCCTGGACTCAGGTGGATCCCTCGCCCCTTGGCCAGAGCCACCTATCCTAAGAGCAGCCATAAAAGGAGGACGGGAAAGGAGTTACCTTTTTTCTTATCTGGAGGAGACAAGGAAACGAAGGCGGCGAAAGACTCCGAGTTTGTGGAAAGCCAGTAACAGAAGGAAGAGCGAGGAAGAAGTCGGGATCAACGCAGCCGGGGCACTTATGTACAAGACCCAGGGGCGAATTCGAAATGCCTGACAGGAATGCGTGGTAAGCCTCAAAGAGCCGGCGGCGTTTCGAAATCGACGCCAAGGGAAGTCCTATCGATCCGCCTCATCATGACCTTCATTTATGATCGCGCCTCGACTGACGAGCCATTCGGAACCCCAGGAGTCACATCGGTCGAACCGAACCGGCCAAGGCCGATCGGCCCCACCGATGGGGGCAATTGATACGTCTATTTTGCGGAGGCCCAAAGGCATGGGCCCAAAGGCACAGCCTACTATGCGAAGTCACAGGAGGCCCAAGCCCACCAAACAAAGCTCGAAAGAACATGGAGCCAGAAGCCCGTCTGTGAGATCAGGCCCGCCCGACAAAGCCCCCTAAAGGACCCCCGAACGGTGATCCGACCCGACCCCGAAAACGTGCAATTCACTCGCCCACTCCAGCGATAACCGTTCCCCCAGGCCCGCGACCACTTAATGGCCGTTATGGGGAGGTGCTGGCATGGCGCAGGGAGCGGCGATGGGGAGGCGGATTGAGGGGGCACGATCGGGGGCGGATGAGGGACGTGAGTCATGGGCAGTCACGACGGGAGGCCTATAAAAGGGCCAGAAGGACGACTAGACAAAGGATGGCATCTCAGGTAACTAAAGCCTAAGGTACTCCATCAACGACCTAGTTCCCCCATTACATCTCCTCCTTCCCCCGCTCACGCCGGAGGACGTCGTTCCAATCTCCTATCGAGTCGAACCACCTCTGTCGGGCCTCCTCTTTCAGATCGTCATCTGACTTAGGCATCGGAGGGGATTTGGCTGGAACCAAGGTCCGGCCCCCCTGACGAGTGTTCTCGTCTGTTCAGGAGGACGTCAGATCCATGGGCTGAGGCTTCCCCTCTGCCCCACGCCGGCCACGCATCTAGCAAGACGACCGAGGATACCCCTCGTCGCCCCACCGATCGAGGCCGAGCACGATCATCCGAGCCGAGGCTTCCCCTCCGCTCACGAGGCGCCGAGGCTACCCCTCGTCATCCGACCGTCCGAGGCCGAGCGTCTCACACCGGGCCGAGGCTTCCCCTCAGCCTCCTCGAGGCCGAAGATCCAGATCCGGCCCAGCTGACGAGCTCCACGTCGTCTGCAACTCCGATTCACGTCGCAACTGCACGTATTCGACGCACCCAAGGGACCCAAGTCGGCCCCTTGACCACGTTGACCGGGCAGTCCACGGTCAACGCTTTTGTAGTGAGAAAACACTCTGAAACATATGGTTTTCATGAAATGTATGCTAAGTGTCAATTCCTGGATTTCGTAAAGCTTTTAGTGATCTCATCAAGTATAGAAAATTACCTAGCTTAGGTTGTCATGCATTGTCAGGTAGTCACTCTCTCACACATCATTGGTTCCTCTCCCCCAAGCGTATCTATAAGCGTGGTGGCATAAGATAAATCAATAAATATATTCCCCATTTTTGAAGCTCCATGATAAAATAAAAACAAAAGAGGGAAGAAAGAGAGAAAGAGTATGAGATGGGATCATGTATAAACTTCTTTTCTCTTTTCTTTTCTTTTTCTCAATTTTTTTTCATTTTTCATTTTTCATTTCAAAAGATTCATATATACAACTGTGATCCCAAATCAAAAGATAGAAAGATATACATGTATTTTTTTCTTTTTGATTTTGGGGGTAGTGGAGCATGAACTTTATAAAGCGGGGGAATTGTCAATATAGGATCCGCTAAAGGGAGATTCACCAATGGAAAAAATAGAGAATTAATGCTCAAGATATGTGGAGAAAGAAATAAATGTAACGCTCGGTTCACTTCTATAAGACGTGCACAACAACTTCAGCAGAGTAATGTAATCTACTCAGTTTGATCTCAGAAAGTAAACTAGTCCAGTTATGTCAACCTAATATTCATTCATTCAACCTGAAACTGAGGTGTACATTTTTCATGCAATAAGAAGTGATATAAGAAAGGAAAGCAGTACTCCAGATATACGCAATCAATGCGTGAAGCTTGGTGTGTTTTCTACGAAGAGCATACATATGAATCATCAGACTTCAGCTAATAACAGAATTTCATCCATATTCATACAAAAAGGTGGGTTACTATCTCAAATTCATAGCAAGACACATCATATGATATCTGAAATAAAAACTATGGCATGACAAAATAGTATGCAAACAGAGATAAACTAATCACCACGTCATCATCATCACAGAAAAGTCATCTCTAGCAAAAGATGAAAGAAATAAGGATAAAAGAAAATAGAAACTACTATGAAATGCAGCACACTCAAAAAGGTAAGAAAATGTGATGCATGATAAAAAAACGAAAAAAGTGGGTGAAAATGAGTGCAAAAGCGGAAAATGTGAGAAAAGCAAAAATAAAAGGGTGACAAAAGCAAAAGCGTGAACTCACTCCCCCAAGCTAAAGTGCACAGTGTCCTCAATGTGCGAAGTGTGGCACACCGAGAGACGTGAAATGGGTGTGGTGGGTGAGGATGTATGCATGATGAAAATAAAAGAAATGGAAATGATATGGTAATGCAGGTGGTGCATGTAGAGGTCAAAATGGTGCAGAATATAAGTGTCCCCAAAAATAAGCTCCCTCACTCACAAACAGATATAAACAGATATGACCAAAAGGTACCAAAACAGTGTTTGGAGGAGGGGCGCAAAAATAGAAGGCATCCAGTGTGTGCCTAGGCTGGTGGTGGTGCACCAACACCGTCATGTGGCGGAGGTGGTGGTGGAGGTGGTGGGCATGGTAGCTACTGGGTGGGTGTCGGTGGTGGAGGCAGACGCGCCAGAATCTGGTTCAGGCAAGCCTGAATATTGGAAAGAATGGCGACGCGGGTCTGCACAGCACTAACTGTGGCAGAGAGAGCCCTGAAATCCCCTCTCAGTCCACTAACAGCCCCCTCAAGAGCACGAATGCTATGAACTAGAGTGTCGGGGGGTGGTGGAGCAGAGGGACGCACAGGTCTAACAGGTGAAGTGCGGGGCTGTCTCACGCGGGCAGTGTAGAGGATGGGTCCAGTAGGGAAGTGGGGTAGTGGTGCTGTGCTCACTAAGTGATGCCCAGCCTCTGTGAGAGGCTGGGACGTGGGAAAGGTTGAAGTGGAAGCAGCAGCGGAAGTGAAAGTGAAAACAGACGACGAGGCGGCGTGAGAGGTCAGTGACGCAGACGTGGGGACAGATGTCATGACACTCTCAGAAAAGACATCAGCAATGGGGACAGACGGGCAAACGGCCGTGGTGGCCGTGGACAAAAGTGAGGACAAACCCGCCACGGCGGCGGTAAAGGTGGTCTCGCCGCTCTCTAAAATGGTAGTGGGACGCTCGGGGCTCATAGTGGTAATGGGCTCGGCAGAAAGAGGCATAGTGGTGATGGTGGTGGACGGCTCAGCTAAAGTGCTCCCGACACTAACAGACGTGTGGACAGAGGTGTCGGGAGGTGCAGACAGGGTAGGAGCAGGCTGAGGGATCACAGAGTCAACGGGTGGAACGAGGGGCTCTTGCTGAGCATCCTCGGGCTCAAGCACGTAGGCAGCGGGGATAAGGAGATCCATCGATGGAATTCAGTCTCCACCGTCTGGTCCAATATGTGTCCGAGCAGGGCTCGGGAGAACCATGTAATCTGTGCTGAAGGGACCGTGCAGCCACACCCAGTGCTGGCGACCATGGGGGCGAAGCATCTTCATCCGGGATATAACATCTATAGAAAGTGTAGTGAGGCCCTGAGCTCGACGCAGGTCGTCAGGAAGGTCAACGCTGGTCATAAGGGCCAAGAGGGTGATCAGACCGCCGCAACAGATAGGCGTACGAGCGCTCACAGAAATAATGATGCGGTCCAAAAACCAACTGGCAATGTCGATCTCGACGACGGGGACCATATCGTAACTACCTGTGTCATCGCATAGAGCGTGTAGAGCTCTGGCGTAGATAGTGTCACGGGCTCGTACTTCGCAAGAAAAGTAGTCGCCATAAGGCGCTGTGCAATGCGAAGGCAGGGGTGAACAATAGCTGATGCCTTGGCCTTATTAGGGTCAAAGGCGAGTGGGGATCCCGTGATCCGTGTCCAAAAGGTGTGAGTGTCGAACGACGAGGGTGGAATGTGCGTGGGAGCGTAGGTGCGTTTTGGGACCGGGACGACGGGCCACTGGAAAAATGCTCTAAGCATGTCAAGAGTGATCTCACACTCTCGATCCATCAAACGAAAGGAGCATCCTCCAGGGGTCTGGTCAATGAAACTAAGGACCTCTAGTGTCGGACGGATGTAAGTATCCGCCGACACCGACAGAAAGTCGTGCCATCCCACGTTGTCGTACAACATGAGAAGCCCCTCAAGTACCCCTAGGCAGTCTAGGTCAGCTAGGTGGGCAAACCTAGATGGTACTATCGAGCGATGGCAGATACGCTTGAATCTGGCGTGGTGTGCGTCATTTCGAAACGTAATCCCGATCGGCCCGACGGCGGGAGCGGGTGGTGGAACAGGATCAGCAGGAAGCGGCTGTGTGGGTGGTGGTGGTGGTGGGCTCGGTGGTGGAGAGTCTGCCCTAGCAGAAGAGGATCCAGAATCACCTGGCTTCTTCTGCTTCGAAGTGGGCTCCCGTGTGCATGAACTACGGCGTGGCGGCATGTGTGCCGTGCAACGTGCCCACCCAAAATGAAATGCAACACGCTAAATAATGAAATGAGTATACTTGAGCACGCCGCGAGAGCAATCAGTAATGTGTGTGAAGATACGCCTCCTCCGCAAGGCTCCGTATGCGTCAAAAATGTCCCCAAAGCTCCCCCAAGCTAGCCTGAAAAGCAAACGATAAAATCAGTCAATAATAATCAATATGTATGGGGGAGATAAGGGTAACAGATATATATAGGATTTAATTTGAATTTGGGATGCAACGGGCGTACAAAATAGGAGAAATGGGGATAAAAGAGGCATTTTGGGTGAAATGGGGTGATCAGCGGCGGGGGAGGGCTGCGGCGGCGAGGCGGCGGTGGCGAGTCGTCAGCGATCGAGTGCAGGTCGGCTATGGCCTGGCCGGCTCAGGTGTCGGAGGGGCCACAATTCGGTCATAGGGAGGCGAATCGACTGCGTGGCTTTGGGGATTTTTCGCGTTTCGAATTTCACGCAGCCGCAGTGCTTATATATAGGAATGATACGACTCGGCCGAGTGAAGAATTCACTCGGCCGAGTGGGATATGAAATAAAATTTCAAAAATATCTCCCACAAGTTACGACTCGGCCGAGTGACTTTTCACACTCGGCCGAATGGACAAGTTCCACTCGGCCGAGTGGCTCAGCCACTCAGCAATTTTTAGAGCATGCATGGTATCTGATTCACTCGACCGAGTGACAAGTCACTCGTCCGAGTGGGAAAATTATACTGTAAGGCGAAAAATTAACAGAGAGTTGGTCAGAACGAGCTTTCCTGATCTGTACTCCACTCGGCCGAGTGGAGTCTTTGCTCCGCCGAGTGACATATGTTACTCGGCCGAGTGGCCTCCTGTTTTCTGCATCGGCTCTCTGTTTTCACTACATTCTCTATTTTTCTTCCTCCAGTCAGTCCCTTCCTTATCCTGAGGCCTGAGCGCATTCTTGAAGCGCTCTACCTTACCTTGGTCATCCTCCACATGAATGGTCTCTCTTTCTCCATCTCCTATCATGAAAATTAGGACCTGTTGTCACGATTTTCATAGACACTAGACTCTAAACACTAAGAAAAATCTAAAAAAGAAACAAGATTCAAATAAAAACAATGTAAAACCGTCGGGTTGCCTCCCGACAAGCGCTCGTTTAAGGTCATGAGCTCGACCCCTTAAGATTTTCGTTTAGCGTATGGTGTTGTGCACTTACGAGATGCGCCCATCGAATTTGCCGGGAAGGCCACTTGGAGTTGGTTGTTGGTGGTCGTCAGCCTTCCTCGGCATCCCCTCATCATGGGTAGAGTTGGGGGATAAGTTCCCCAAGCTTGAGCTAGCAACAATATTCCTTCTCACCGGTGATGCCGATCTTCTATTCGGTGGAGTTTTCTTTGGATTCTTGACCGTCGAGAGCTTGCAAAGCTCCCTAATCCTTACGACATCAGCGTCGTCTTCATCCTCGGTCGTGGAGCTATCTGGAGGGTCCTCTAACTTCTCTTCAATGCTAGAAACTTGGCCTTCTTCATGGCCGTCATTATGGAGAGCGCCAATGGAGTAAGGAATGGCCTCGTCAATTACCTCATCAAGGAGGTATGAAAGGTCTTGGGGGCATCCCTTGAGTAGATATACGCGATTCACTTCACCGGTGGGGACTCCTTCGGAATAAGGCTTGATATGTTGTCCATTTACCTTGAATGTGGCTCCGTCTTTCCCTTCCAATTTGAAAGCTCCCCCGGTTGTATATGCTTAATGGTGAACGGTCCGGACCATCGCGATCTCAACTTTCCAGGAAAGAGTCGAAGCTAGGAATTGAATAGGAGGACTTTATCTCCGAACTTGAAGTCCGTGACGGTGATGCGTGTGTCGTGGAGGATTCTAGTCCTTTCCTTATAAATCCTTGAGCTCTCATAAGCATCACGTCTAATCTCATCAAGCTCATTAATGTCTAAGAGTCGCCTCACTGCCGCACTCTTGTAGTCCTAATTGAATGTCTTAATAGCCTAATATGCGCGGTGCTCCAACTCTGCCGGCAAGTGACAAGCTTTCCCATAAACAAGTCGGTACGATGTGGTGCCAATGGGAATGCGAAAGGCCGTACGATAAGCCCATAGTACATCGTTCAATTTCATCGACCAATCCTTTCTAGATCTATCGACGGTCTTTTCTAGAATTTGCTTGATTTCTTGGTTCGACACCTCCACTTGGCCACTTGTCTGAGGGTGGTATGCCATGCCAACTCTATGATTCACCCCATATATTTTCAACATGGCTTCAAATTTGTTTTCTATAAAGTGGCTCCCCCATCACTTATCAAAGTATGAGGCACTCCAAAGCGTGGAAAGATGTTTTGCTTGAAAAACTTGGACACCACCCTCGCATCATTAGTAGGGGTCACAATGGCTTCCACCCATTTAGAGACGTAATCCACGGCTAATAAGATGTACTTGTTTCCCTTGCTTGACAGAAAAGGTCCCATGAAGTCCACTCCCCAACAATCAAATAGCTCAATTTCTAGAATGGGCCTCATCGGCATCTCGTTTCGCCTTGATATATTCCCGGTCTGTTGGCATCTATCACATCCCTTGACGAAGTCATGAGTATCCTTGAACATGGTCAGCCAAAAGAATCCGCATTGCAATATCTTAGCGGTGGTCTTAGATGAGGCGTGATGTCCCCCGCATGGTATACTGTGGCAATGCAAGATGATTGACGTGGCCTCCTCATTGGAAACACATCTCCAAATAACACCATCCTTGCAAATCTTGAAGAGATACGGATCTTCCCAAAAATATTTCTGGACTTCGTGCATAAATCTCCTTTTTTGTTGCGTGGGCATTCCGCTTGGTTTTATCCCACATGCCAAATAGTTAACAAAGTGCGCATACCAAGGCACCTCTCCGGATCTTATGGCGAATAGCCTCTCATCGGCAAAAGTGTCATCGATAGGTAAGCTTTCATCCTCCTTGTCACGAACAAGCCTAGACAAGTGGTCCGCTACAATGTTGTCCGTGCCCTTTTTGTCTCTAATCTCCAAGTCAAATTCTTGCAACAAAAGTATCCATCTTATTAATCTTGGCTTGGCCTCTTTTTTGCTTAGAAGATATTTCAATGTCGCTTGGTTGGTATGGACAATTACTTTGGATCCAAGGAGGTAGGAATGAAACTTCTCGATGGAGTAGACAACCGCTAAAAGCTCTTTCTCGGTGGTGGTATAATTTTTCTGTGCATCGTCCAATGTTTTGCTAGCATAGAATATAGCATGAAGCTTTTTGTCTTTCCTCTGTCCTAGCTCCGCTCCAATGACTTGGTCACTTGCATCACACATAAGCTCAAAGGGAAGGCTCCAATCCGGCGGTTGTATGATGGGGGCAGAAATAAGAGCTTCTTTCAATGTATTGAATGCTTGCAAGCACTCTCCTGAAAAGACAAAGGGAGCATCTTTAGCAAGTAAGGAGGTAAGAAGTCAGGCAATTAAGGCAAAATCCTAGATAAAGCGGCGGTAAAACCCCGCATGACCAAGAAAGCCTCTAATGCATTTAACATTAATATGAGGAGGGAGTTTTTCGATTACCTCAATTTTCGCTTTATCGACCTCGATTCCCCTAAAAGAAACAAGATGCCCGAGTATTATCCCCTCGGTGACCATAAAATGACATTTTTTCCAATTAAGAGTGAGGTTATTTTGTTGGCATCGTTTGAGGACTTTAGTAAGATTAGCCAAACAAGAATCGAACTCACTTCCATACGCAGAAAAATCATCCATGAAGAGTTCCATAATATTTTCAATGTAATCAGAAAAGATTGATGTCATGCACCTTTGAAAAGTGGCGGGAGCATTGCAAAGTCCAAAGGGTATTCTACGATAGGCATATGTACCATAGGGACATGTGAAAGTGGTCTTTTCTTGGTCGTCTTCATGCAAGGGGATTTGAAAGTATCCCGAATACCCATCCAAATAACATAAGTATTTATGTTTAGCGAGACGCTCAAGCATTTGATCAATAAAGGGCAATGGGTAATGGTCTTTCCGGGTGGCTTTATTTAATTTCCTATAATCAATACACATCCGCCATCCCGTGACAGTGCGCGTAGAAATGGGTTCTCCCTTTTTTTTTACAACGGTCATCCCCCCTTTTTGGGGACGACATGAACGGGGCTAACCCACCGGCTGTCAGAGATAGGATAGATAATGTCGGCTTCAAGCAATTTAAGAATCTCTTTCTTAACCACCTCCATCATGTTAGGGTTCAACCGCCTTTGAGGCTCTATGGTGGTGGCTTCAGTGTTTTCCAAGTGGATTCTATGCGTGCAGAGCCTATGACTTATTCCCTTAAGATCAGAGATTGTAACGGTCAGTTTTCGACAGTACATCTTCGTGCACGTGCTTTTGAACGTGCACGCATTTTTTTTAGACTTTGTTTGTTTTTGAACACTTTGGTGTGATATGTCGTTGTGATCGTCTCTGAGAGTAATAAATTGTGACACTATTTTGGAACGACATGTCACGGGCCGTTCTCCCACGATTTGATCTTATTCGATGAGACGTCGTGGTTTTCGCTTTTGACGTGAGACGTTTCTATTTTTAGTTTCGTCTCTCGACGTCGAAATTGAGATCCGTCTCCTTAGTTTCCTTTCTCTCGTCGTCCCGATCACCCCAATATTTATTTCACAATTTTCGGATTTCATTTGACCTATTTTACATTTTTAGCAAATTTTATAATATTTTTAACTACGAAGTTTTCAAGAATTTTTAGCCAAATATAATTTCTTCTATATTATAACTCTTCAAAATATTTTTGACCCAAATCCTAGCCCTTTGCCGCACCCCTATAGCTAGAGATATAGTGTGGGTGAGTTTTTGGGTTTAAAATTGATTAAAAAGGAATTTTAATTCAAATAAAACCCTAGACTTGGTCAAACACATCTACACTATATATAGGAGGCTTAGGAAACCCATTTCCCTCAAGAAATCAGCCCTAGCCGTCACAAAAACCCCCCAAACTTTCGCATTGCAACTTGCGACGTTTGTCGCATCCGCACCCCTACAGCCGCTCAGCCAGACCGAGGAAATCCCCCGCATCCACTCGGTCTGACCGAGAGCCGCCCCTGCATCGCCGCTCCACTCCGCATGTTGCAACTACAACGTTGCAACCCCGCCCGACCGACGCCCCCTCTCGGTCTGACCGAGAGACTTCCCCGCATCCCGCTCCGCCCGCTTCGTTGCAACCCCTCTTCGTTGCAACCCCGCATCCGCTCGCATCGACTGACCCGCTTCCCCGCATTTGCCCGCAACGACCGTGAGCCCCCGCATCCGCTGCAACCCGCTCCGCAAGCGCCCGCACCCGCAGCGCCCGACCGACGCCCCCGCTGAGTCTGACCGAGGGAACCCCTCGCTCCGCACCAAGCCCCACCTCCGTTGCACTGCAAGTCGCCCGACCGAGAGTTTCTCTCGGTCTGACCGAGAGAATCCCCCGTACCGGCTTGCGGCGACCGACGATCTTCGTCGCAACCCCGCATCCGTCGCACCGCTTGCCACCGTGGGCCCCCCAAGTTCTCCAGAGGTTTTGTGGGTCCCCCATTGACCCCCTAGAACTGCAATGTGCCCCACCCAAGTGTTTCCTCTCCGTTGTTTTGTCGATTATAACGTTGCGACACGTCGTAGCCCTTCGTCGCACGTGCTAGCATTGGAATCTTGGTTCGTTGATCTGGTTGCTGCCCAGACTATTCGAGCAAGGAATCTGATCTGGAAATTGGACTAGGAGCACGTTCTTACATTCCAACCCCTGGCATCGCTAGCCGACGCCAGTGTAGCTCTCGCGTCGTGTTGAGGTAACGTTCTGCACCCCTAGGACCCCCAACCACAGCCTGTTAAACAAGATTAAAATTGATGTTTTTAAATTATTTTAAATTCACTAATCAAGATTAATAAATGGGACTGTAGGCTGGTGGACTTGTACACATGGGTTGTTTGTGACTTGTGGACTTTTAGACGGTGTTTTCGGACGTCGGTTTGTAGGCAAGTGAAACTTGTCGTCTTCTTGTTCAGGCCATGTTTTAGGCCGCTTTTTATACCGTAGCGTAAAAGAGACTAGGCAGTGAAATGATAGCTGCCTAGACGCCCATTTGATTTAGCTTCACAACGAAGCTAGATCCGACCCCTTTTACTTGTTCATCTCAATCATGCACCCTTATCTGTCATGTTTAAATTCCTTAACTGTACGTCTTGCTACTTGCCATGCCATGTCATCCATGCATTGAATGTTGCATTCGAAGCACACGCTACATACTTGTACTTCCTTGTTCAGGCTAGGCACCTGCTTTTGTGGGCACAACCCTATGCCAAATACATTTCCTGGCTCGTGATCCAGAAGCGAGCATTCCATGTTCAGGGGTAAGGCCCTGGCTCGATACACGTGGAGGGGTAGGGATAAGCGATCACTTGAGTGTAAGAGTTGAACCGTACAGCCACTCTAGCCAAAAGACGCAATCCATGTGCACGACGTGGTTACTAGACTTGTCCTTGTCTCTGTGGTTGTTCTTGCAAATTTGATATCAATGTCATAATTTAAATGCCAGTTGATATGCCATGCTCGTACTTTACTTTACCTGTTGCACTCATACTTTAACTGCCATGATAATGCATCATGCTAGAACTGCTAGGTTGCCTTGCTTTACTTTCAGTTTCCTTGCACAAGTCTTTTTAGACTTGCTGACATGTGCCCCTTGCTCTTTTGGGTGTCACATGTTAGACCCTAAGCCAGAGACCATTGCTGAGGACGTGGTGTTTGCTGACGCTTAGCCGGAGCCCACGTTTGACGAGGAGTTGGTGGACACCGGTGACCAGTCTTAGAGACTGTTTTGAGTTACTTTTGTTTTAGGTTGCTGTTAGTTGTCGGTGCGTAGCACCTTTGCTTCCCGTACGTGGTACTTTTGTTGGCCATGCTTAGGCCTTTAGACTCTTTTCCTTACTACCTGGTGGCTTTTCTGTGATGTTGAAACTTATTGTTGGACATTCTGAGATCGGTTATTTTATGTCTCTTTCTTTATTATTATTTTGTTCCATTTCGCACTTGCAGGGACCTCTACTTGGTTTAAATCCAGACGCTTTACAGACTGGAGCCTCACAGCTCCAAGTCTGAGCGGACCTTCTCACGTCTCGCCTCCATTTTAGGAAAGCGGGGCATGACAGGTTTTGTTGGTGGCCCATACAGGTCCTCTTGCAACTGTGAATTATCGGAACAATGATAATAATTATAGGACGTCCGATAAATAAATTTCGACATCCGAGTCATAATCTTTGAGTCTAATTTATTCGTTTTCTAAGTCATTAGATGGCAGGAAGACGACAGACCCGAGCTGGTGGTGGGCCCGACCGTGATGTGGTGTCGGATAGAGAGCCCACCAATGCTGAGATCATGAAGATGATGCATCAGATGATGCAGGTGCAGCATGGTATGCTTCAGAATACCCAGAATGCCTCTCGCTTCGAGCCGAGAGCGAAGCAGTTTTGGGAGCTGGTCCCGACTTACTTTGATGGATCTGAAGGACCGTTGGCTGCTAAGGAGTGGATCATAAATACTGAGGATACTCTAAAGATGTCAAAGAACAACTCGGCTGGATGGGTTGAGTTGGTGAAGAAATAGCTCAGGGATAATGCCCGCAACTGGTGGGATGCAGAAGAGGAGCTGTTGGTGAAGCCGATACCTTGGGCTACTTTCAAGTCCAGGTTTGATGAGGAGTATTTTCCGAAGGCTGCCAGGAGGGAGATGTTGCAGCGATTCATTGAGCTGAAGCAGGGAAGTCTGACGGTAAACCAGTACCATCAGGAGTTCACCATGCTGAGTCGCTTCGCACCGAAGATGGTGGAGGATGCTGAGGAGAATGCTCAGAGGTTTTTACAGGGTCTTTCCCTAGACTTGCAGAGCCTGATGTCTTTGTCAGATCTGGAGTCGTATCAGAAGTTTCTGGTAGCTGCTAGGAGGCAGGAGCTGATTGCGAGGCAGAAGAGAGGACAGACTTCTGGAGCTGGGAAGAGGCCTATGGAGCAGGCCAGAGCGGTGGTTAGGCCTGGGTTCAAGCCTAGCCAACCAGTGCAGTTCAAGAGGCCAGGTGTGCCTACTGTGAAGACTTGCCATTTCTGTGGCAAGACCGGGCATGTCATGGAGCAGTGTAGGAGGATGTTGGGACAGTGCCTGGTTTGTGGAGATCTTACTCACACTATGAAGGAGTGCCTGAAGTCTAAACAGCCTTGGAAGGAACCAGCTGCAGCCCAGCCGTTGCAGCAGAGAGCACCTGTACCTGCTGGACGTGGAGCGCCTCTCATTCCACAGAAGCAGGCGCTTCAGCAGGCTGTTCAGCCGAGGAGGCAGGCTTTCCTAATGACTGCAGTGGAGAGCGAGGCTGTGGATGAGGTTATCGCAGGTAACCCTCAGTCTAGTAGTTTCCTTCCGTATTTAAGTTTTGGTTGTTAGCTTATGTTTGGTTGATTGCATATGATTGTTTGTTAGAATAGGGTTTGATTGTTAGATTGTATGTTAGGTGTGATTTTGGTTTGCACATTTCCTGCACGAGTCCTCTTTGACTCTGGTGCATCGATGTGCATTATATCCCGGAGCTTCGTGGAGAAGCATTCCTTGACGACATCCCCTCTTTCCAAGAGTTGAAACATCGTTACAGGAAATGGCGTGATCTTGGTGCATCGTGGTTGCAATTCTTGCCCTTTGGTGGTCTGTGGACATAAGCTTTACGCTGATTTTATTGTCCACGACATCATCAACTATGATGCCGTCCTCGGGATGGATTGGCTAGCGAGTTTCTATGCTACGATCGATTGTCGGAGGAAGAAGGTGGTGTTCGAGATCCCAGGACATCCAGTGTTTGAGTTCAGTTGAGGTATCAGTTCGCTTGGCCCTGTCAGATTTCAGGCCAGACCGGTGGAGATCGTTGCTATGCAGATGGAGCAGAGTAGACCAGCTATGGTGCATGAATTCGACGACGTCTTCCCCAAGGAGATGTCTGGACTGCCGCCCGATCGAGCTCTCGAGTTTTCGATCGATCTTATTCCAGGAGCATAGCCTATTTCAAAGGCACCGTATCGTATGGCTCCAGCTGAGTTGGAGGAGTTACGTAGGCAGCTGGATGAGCTTTTGCAGAAGGGTTACATCAATCCCAGTGTGTCTCCGTGGGTAGCACCG
The DNA here is from genome assembly GCA_030789695.1 of Scilla litardierei. Classification (NCBI taxonomy): domain Eukaryota; kingdom Viridiplantae; phylum Streptophyta; class Magnoliopsida; order Asparagales; family Asparagaceae; genus Scilla; species Scilla litardierei. The sequence continues at coordinate 124,263,924 of CM061134.1, forward strand.
GTGCTGCTGGTAAAGAAGAAGGATGGTTCGCGTCGCATGTGTGTGGACTACAGGGAGCTGAATGCTGTGACCATCAAGAATAAATATCCATTGCCTCGTATAGACGACATTTTTGATCAGCTTGGAGGTTCGAGGGTGTTCTCTAAGTTGGATCTGAGAAGTGGTTATCATCAGCTAAAGGTGAAGAAGGAAGATATTCAGAAGACAGCGTTCAGGACGAAGTATGGTCACTACGAGTTCGTGGTTATGCCCTTCGGTGTAACCAATGCACCCGCAGTTTTTATGAATTTGATGAATCTGATCTTCTACGACTTGTTAGATAAGTTTGTCGTTATCTTTATTGACGACATTCTGATCTATTCAAAGTCGGAGGAAGAGCATGTGTCGCACTTGAGGACTGTGTTGGAGATTTTGAGGAAGCATCGTTTGTATGCTAAGTATTCCAAGTGCGAGTTCTGGCTTGATAGGGACGCTTTTCTTGGACACGTGGTGTCAGGGGATGGAATTTCAGTGGATCCCGAGAAGATTAAGGCTATCAGAGAGTGGCCTGTTCCGCAGGCAGCGTCTGAGATCAGGAGTTTCCTTGGGCTTGCAGGTTATTATCGACGTTTCATTAAGGACTTTTCTCGGATTGCTGAGCCGATGACCAGACTGACGCGGAAGGATGTGCCATTTGTTTGGTCTGATGATTGTGAGAAGGCCTTTGATGTTCTGATGGAGAGGTTGACGACTGCCCATGTTCTTGCTGTGCCTGATCGGAGTGGAGGATTCGAGATCTTGTGTGATGCTTCTGGCAAGGGTCTCGGTTGTGTGTTGCACCAGCATGGGCACGTGGTTGCGTATGCTTCTCGTCAGCTTAAGGCTCATGCGAAGAATTACCCAACACACTATTTGGAGTTGGCTGCAGTCGTGTTTGCGCTGAAGATTTGGAGGCACTTCCTGCTGAGTGAGAAGGTGAAGATCTTCACCGATCACAAGAGCTTGAAGTACATTTTTACTCAGAAGGAGCTCAACATGCGATAGCGTCGATGGTTAGAGCTCATGGAAGATTATGAGATTGATTTGCAGTATCACCCTGGCAAGGTGAATGTGGTTCCAGATGCACTAAGCAGACTTCCAGCGGTGATGATGTTGACTTCGCAGTGGAGATTGCCGCAGGATTTTTGCGAGTCTGGTATTGAGATTATTCTTCCTGGAGAGGCCTCTTCGTTGATGGGTATGCAGATACATTCGACGATCGTGGATAGGATCAAGACTAGATAGGCTGGAGATCCGAAGCTGGTGAAGATTCGGGAGCAGGTGGAAGCCGGTCTGCGGACTGACTTCTTGATTCATGAGGATGGTTCGCTGAGGTATGGAGCCAGGTTGTGTGTGCCAGCTGGAGATATCAGAGAGGAGTTATTGGTTGAGGTACACAGTTCACCGTATTCTGTACATCCTGGTGGCACCAAGATGTATAAAGATCTTCGTCTGAACTATTGGTGGCATGGTATGAAGAGGAGTGTGGCTCGGAGTGTGGCCAAGTGTCTGGTTTGCCAGCAGGTAAAGGCCGAGCATCAGCGTACGGCAGGGTTGCTACAACCGATTCCGATTCCAGAGTGGAAGTGGCAACACATCCTATGGACTTTGTGACTGGACTGCCTCGGAGTCCGAAGTAGAATGACGCGATTTGGGTGATCGTAGACCGGTTAACCAAATCAGTGCACTTTATTCCCTTCAGAGTAGGACAGTCCACAGAGACGCTAGCGAGGAGATACATTGAGGTAAATTCTTTTACTCTCCGTTTTATTTCCTTTCCCCTAGTTTAGATAGTGATGTAACGTGAATCGTGTAGGAGATCGTACGACTTCACGGAGTGCCCGTGAATATCGTGTCGGACAGAGACAAGAGATTCACATCTCAGTTTTGGCAGAGTCTGCAGAAGAGCTTGGGTACGAGTCTGAGTTTCAGCACGGCGTACCACCCACAGACGGATGGCCAGTCCGAGAGGACGATTCAGATTTTAGAGGACATGCTGAGGGCGTGCATGTTGGACTTCAAGGGATCTTGGGAGGATCATCTCCATCATGTTGAGTTTGCCTACAATAACAGCCACCAGGCGAGTATTGGCATGGCGCCATTCGCCGCGCTATACGGGAAGAAATGTCGATCGCCACTGAGCTGGGATGACATTGGAGATCGGGAGCTGTTAGGACCGGAGATGATCGTGGAGGCCGTGGATGTTGTGAGAAACATCTGAGAGAAGCTGAGGATTGCGCATGACCGTTGCAAGTATTTGGCTGATGCTAAACGGAGGCCTTTGGAGTTTCAGCATGGAGACCACGTCTTTCTGAAGATTTCTCCAAACCGCAGAGTCATCCAATTTGGGAAGAGAGGCAAGCTGAGTCCGAGGTACATTGGGCCGTTTGATGTCCTGGAGAGAGTTGGAGCGGTGGCTTATCGCTTGGCGTTGCCACCGTCGCTGGAGGGTGTTCACGATGTATTTCACGTATCTCAGTTACGTCGATACGTCAGTGATCCATCCCATGCTGTGGATTTCTCAGAGATCACGGTTCGTCTGGATCTGTCTTATGATTAGCAGCCAGTTGAGATTTTGGATCGACGACAGAAGCATCTGAGGAATAAGACCGTCGACTTGGTTCGAGTGCAGTGACGTCACGGTTCCCCCGAGGAGTCAACCTGGGAGCGTGAGGACGATATGAGAGAGCGCTTCCCACACCTCTTCCCGAGCAGTGCATGATGTTGATTCCGAGGACGGAATCATTCCTAAGGTGGGGAGGATGTAACGGTCGGTTTTCGATAGTACTTCTTCGTGCACGTGCTTTTGAACGTGCACGTATTTATTTTAGACTTTGTTTATTTTTGAACACTTTGGTGTGATATGTCGTTGTGATCGTCTCTGAGAGTGTTAAATTATGACACTATTTTGGAACGACATTTTCACGGGCCGTTCTCCCACGATTTGATCTTATTCGATGAGACGTCGCGGTTTTCGGTTTTGACGTGATACGTTTCTATTTTTAGTTTCGTCGCTCGACGTCGAAATTGAGATCCGTCTTATTAGTTTCCTTTCTCTCGTCGTCCCGATCACCCCAATATTTATTTCACAGTTTTCGGATTTCATTTGACCTATTTTACATTTTTAGCAAAACTTAAAATATTTTTAACTACGCAGTTTTCAAGAATTTTTAGCCAAATATAATTTCTTCTATATTATAACTCTTCAAAATATTTTTGACCCAAATCCTAACCCTTTGCCGCACCCCTATAGCTAGAGATATAGTGTGGGTGAGTTTTTGGGTTTAAAATTGATTAAAAAGGAATTTTAATTCAAATTAAACCCTAGACTTGGTCAAACACATCTACACTATATATAGGAGGCTTAGGAAACCCATTTCCCTCAAGAAATCAGCCCTAGCCGTCACAAAACACCCCCAAACTTTCGCATTGCAACTTGCGACGTTCGTCGCAGCTGCACCCCCGCAGCCGCTCATCCAGACCGAGGAAATCCCCCGCATCGGCTCGGTCTAACCGAGGGCCGCCCCCGTATCGCCGCTCCGCTCCGCACGTTGCAACTGCAACGTTGCAACCCCGCCCGACCGACGCCCCCTCTCGGTCTAACCGAGAGACTTCCCCGCATCCCGCTCCACCCGCTTCATTGCAACCCCGCTTCGTTGCAACCCCGCATCCGCTCGCACTGACCGACCCGCTTCCCCGCATTTGCCTGCTACGACCGAGAGCCCCCGCATCCGCTGCAAACCGCTCCGCAAGCGCCCGCACCCACAGCGCCCGACCGACGCCCCCGCTCGGTTTGACCGAGGGAACCCCTCGCTCCGCACCAAGCCCTGCCTCCGCTGCACTGCAAGTCGCCTGACCGAGAGCTTCTCTAGGAGTGACCGAGAGAATCCCCCGCACCGGCTTGCGGCGACCGACGATCTTCGTCGCAACCCCGCATCCGTCGCACCGCTTGCCACCGTGGGCCCCCCAAGTTCTCCAGAGGTGTTGTGGGTCCCCCATTGACCCCTAGAACTGCAGTGGGCCCCACCCAAGTGTTTCCACTTCGTTGTTTTACCGATTACGACGTTGCGACACGTCGTAGCCCTTCGTCGCACGTGCTAGCATTGGAATCTTGGTTCGTTGATCTGGTTGCTGCCCAGACTATTCGAGCGAGGAATCTGATCTGGAAATTGGACTAGGAGCGCGTTCTTACATTCCAACCCCTGGCGTCGGTACCCGACGCCAGTGTAACTCTCGCGTCATGTTGAGGTAACGTTCTGCACCCCTAGGACCCCCAACCACAGCCTGTTAAACAAGATTAAAATTGTTGTTTTTTAAATTATTTTAAATTCACTAATCAAGATTAATAAATGGGACCGTAGGCTGGTGGACTTGTGCACATAGGTTGTTTGTGACTTGTGGACTTTTGGACGGTGTTTTCGGACGTCGGTTTGCAGGCAAGTGAAACTTGCCGTCTTCTTGTTCAGGCCATGTTTTAGGCCGCTTTTTGTACCGTAGCGTAAAAGAGACTAGGCAGTGAAATGATAGCTGCCTAGACGCCCATTTGATCTAGCTTGACAACGAAGCTAGATCCGACCCCTTTTACTTGTTCATATCAATCATGCACCCTTATCTGTCATGTTTAAATTCCTTAACTGTACGTCTTGCTACTTGCCATGCCATGTCATCCATGCATTGAATGTTGCATTCATAGCACACGCTACATACTTGTACTTCCTTGTTCAGGCTAGGCACCTGCTTTTGCGGGCACAACCCTATACCAAATACACTTCCTGGCTCGTGATCCAGAAGCGAGCATTCCATGTTCGGGGGGTAAGGCCCTGGCTCAATACACGTGGAGGGGTAGGGATAAGCGATCACTTGAGTGTAAGAGTTGGCCTGTACAGCCACTCTAGCCAAAAGGCGTAATCCCTGTGCACGACGTGCTTACTAGACTTGTCCTTGTCTCTGTGGTTGTTCTTGCAAACTTGATATCCATGTCATGATTTAAATGCCAGTTGATATGCCACGCTCGTACTTTACTTTACCTGTTGCACTCATACTTTAACTGCCATGACATTGCATCATGCTAGAACTGCTAGGTTGCCTTGCTTTACTTTCAGTTTCCTTGCACAAGTCTTTTTAGACTTGCTGACATGTGTCCCATGCTCTTTTAGGTGTCACATGTTAGACCCTGAGCCAGAGACCGTTGCTAAGGACGTGGTGTTTGCTGACGCTGAGCCGGAGCCCACGTTTGACGAGGAGTTGGTGGACACCGGTGACCAGTCTTAGAGACTGTTCTGAGTTACTATTGTTTTAGGTTGCTGTTAGTTTTCGGTGCGTAGCACCTTTGCTTCCCGTATGTGGTACTTTTGTTGGCCATGCTTGGGCCTTTAGACTCTTTTCCTTACTGCCTGGTGGCTTTTCTGTGATGTTGAAACTTATTGTTGGACATTCTGAGATCAGTTATTTTAGGTCTCTTTCTTTATTATTATTTTGTTCTGTTTCGCACTTGCAGGGACCTCTACTTGGTTTAAATCCAGATGCTTTACAGACTGGAGCCTCACAGCTCCAAGTCTGAGCGGACCTTCTCACGTCTCGCCTCCATTTTTGGGAAGCGGGGCGTGACAGAGATGGTGTAGCCAAGCACATCCTTGTGACTCCTAAGGACATCTAAGAGTCTTTCTAGTTGATCATGGTCGAGGTGGGCATTAACAATAACTGGATAGGTCAATTTATTACCCAAGAAAGTGTACCTTAAATTTGGTGGTAATTGTTTAAGCTCTACCTCAGGTGGCGATGTACCCTCAACTTCCTCTCCTTGTGAAAGCTTGACCTCTTCCGCAACATCTGGGTTTACTTCCTGCTCTTTGAGTGTGCTTCCCCATGCCGACTCGGATTCACTTCTTGGTGAGGACGGTGCATCGGAATAGACGCTGTACAACTCTGCGTGGGGATCGATGGGACTACCACTGTGCTCCGGTCCAAGCCTGAGATCAAGAGATGTGTCAGTGGGTTCATAATAGAAGAGTCAGGGTCGTAGAGTGTACTTCCCTGAATCTCGGCATGCCCAGTGGACTCCTCGAAAGTGTAACACTCCTTGATGCACGCTCTACCGTCTTCAAAATGTAACTTGTTGTCCCTCACATCAACTCTAACGTTGCCCTCGATAGTCCCTTCCGGGGAGATTTGATCCATCACAAAAATAGCGAATTGTTGCTCAATGGGGTCCCCGACATCAACGACGAACGCCCCTGTGGCATGGACCTCATCAACAAGTTCTTTAAGAAGGTTCGCAAAGGAATCATCATCCCCCGGGCTAGACTCAGTCATCAACTTTGCATCCCCCATGTTCCTGTTAAGATCTTATGGAGAATTCTGGGAGAGTAAGTAAATTGGGCAGCAAACAAAGTCAAAAAGGAAAAATAAAGAAAGGAAGGAAGATAGATGGTAAGAGATAACCGGGTGATCAAAATCGAACACCGTCAAATGTGTCTCCCTGGCATCGGCGCCAAAAACTTGGTCGTCGCCCTACGAGTACACACACCCGGGACAAACGACTTGTAGTTTTATCGCAAGTGCATGGTGTAGCAGCGAGCGGGTATCGAACTCAGGGAGGACAAATAACCGTGTCTCCTTCCAATCACCTAGCTATCAAGAGGATCGAGAATCTTTTGGGGTAAATAGTCACAATCATGCAAGTGTCAAGAGAAAATATCAAATTAATAAACCGTCTAGGAGTAGGGAATCCCCACTACGGACCTCCTCTCATCATTGTGATTCATAAGTTTCATTGTTGCTAAACTTGAATGTAAATGAACTAGTCGCAACTAAATATAGAACCAAGCTCACGCTCTCGCGCTATTGCCTGTCTATAGCAAACCTAGGATAGGGCCCAATCTCTTGCAAACCCTAGCCTAAGCTGCTAGCGTGAAGAATCATGACATCATCGTTCAATCGTGTCTCGAGCCCACTCTCGTGCAAACTCGAGCTACGACCAAGGTTGCGATAGTTCATATCCGTCCAATCTCTTACAAACGAATATGGGTATAGATTCACAATTGAAAATCCTTGCTTTGGTCAAATCTCTTGCAAACCAAGTCTAGAGAGATCCAATTGTTAATCTAAATCGAATATCTAGGCCTCCCTACCAATTGGGATCCAATCTCTTGCAAATCCCAATCGATATGAATCCCTAGCTATCTGTAATTAATCAATCACAACCTAACCCTAATCAATTCTAGCAACAATTCCACAATTTCATCACAATTTAGAAATAGGGTCCATAGGGTTCATCCCTACGCCCTAAGACGATGGCACTACTCACTATTCATCATGAAATTATGGGAAAAATCAATAATAATATCAAGAGAATTCATTGCAATAGAGAAATAGCTAATAAAAATTGAGTTTTTGATAGGAAATAGACAAACCAATGAAGATCCAATGATATCCCAAGAGTATCCAATAAAAGTAGCCTTCAAATCTCCAAAAAGAAAGTCTAAATCTAATTAATCTAAAAAGTTCTGAAAAGTTCTGAAAAAGGCTGCCAAAAGCTCTTCTAACTAGGGCAAAAACAGGGTTTAAATACCCTCCAAAATCACCCAGAAAATCGTGATCAAACTGCCCCTGTGCAGCGCAAAAATCGCAACTTTTGCAGCTGGTGAAGCGGCTCACTCGGCCGAGTAACATTGTCACTCAGCCGAGTGACAGACCCTGTAAGAAAACAGTAAGTCAGGGAGTCTCAGGGTCTACCTTCGGAGGTGACTCGGCCGAGTATACTTATCCGTTCGACCGAGTGGCTTTATCGTTCGGCCGAGTGACCTTCGACAGGATCTTCGAAAAATACAGCAACTTCGGCCTTTCTTTGGGCAATTTCCCTGTACCACTCAGGCGCGTGAGCTTTCACACTCAGCCGAGTAGGCTTTCTTCGTTCGGCCGAGTATACGCTGAAATTGACTCTGTGTGCGTATCCGTTCTGCTCGGCCAAGTGGGGCTTCTTGTTCGGCCGAGTGAGTGCTCCACTCGGCCGAGTGAGTGCTCCACTCGGCCGAGTGGCATGCTGTAAATGCTCAATCTTCTCCGTTTCTCCTCCTCGTCGCTCCTACAAAGTTCCTTCTTCTTCCACTCATCTTCCATCGCTGAATGGCCCTCAAATGAGCCGTGGGTGACACTCCTTAGCGCTTGTGAACCACTTGATCTCAAAATCGCTCCGAATCGCTCCATATTTCCTGAAATACGACAAAAGCAAGAAATAGTGAAAAGTATCACAATATTGTCAAATAATCGTGAAAAACGTGATATGGACGATCAAAACGGCATGCAAACATGCAGAAAAAGTTGTAAAATATGGAGTGATCACTAGTGCCAAAGTACTGTTCTGATCCTTTCCTTAGTCTGTCTTCTGTCGATTAGGTAATCTTTTGATCTTCTTTTAGATGGCTTCTCTTTTCGAGGTCAGAGGGGATAGTGGTCCGGTGAGGGAGGAAGTAGTGGTAAAGGAAGATGAATTGGAAGCAAAGATGTGGTGAAGGAGGAAGAGGTCATTCCAACGGAGGGTGCTGAGGGTGGCAGTGACCACTCGATGCAGAACTGACATGATTAATATCAAGGAAATCCGGGCGAGGTATGTTCAGCCCCAGTGCGAGGTGCGCATCCCCGGGACGGACGAGAGGGTATGCTGTCCCGGGGATAATAAGGTCGGGGTTTATGTCCAAACTTTCGAGCTAGCTCGGCCTTCACCCTTCTTCGGCTTGGGTGGCGAAGCTCCGTAAGCTTGCCTTGGAGTCTTTGAGAGGGCGGGTATGAGGCCGTCGCCTATCCTGCATCCTCTGTTATCAGGCAGGTATTAGGCCGTCGCCTACCCCGCATTTGCCACTCCAGTTTAGGTGGCGAGGATGGATCCTGTTCCGAAGTCTTCACTGGAGGGGAGGGTGCGAGCCCGTAGCTCGGCCCTAGACCTCCTCCAGTTTGGGTGGCGAAGCTCCGTAAGTTTGCCCTGGAGTCTTCACTGGTGGGGAGGGTGTAAGCCTGTAGCTCGGCCTTAGCCCTTCTCCAGTTTTGATGACGAAGCTCGGTAAGCTTGCTCCGGAGTCTTTACTAGATGGGAGGGTGCGAGCCCGTAGCTCGGACCTAGCCATTCTCTGGATTAGGTGGCGAAACTCCGTAACCTTGTCCCTGCGTCTTTTAAAGGGAAGGTTTGGGGCTGTCGCCTGCCTTGCATCCTTTGTAATCGGGCGGGTATTGGGCCATCGCCTACCCCGCATTTGCCACTCTGGTTTGGGTGGCAAGACGGATCCTGCCCTGAAGTCTTCACTGGAGGGGAGGGTGCGAGGCTGTAGTTCGGCCCTAGCCCTTCTCTGGTTTGGGTGGCAAAGCTCCGCAAGCTTGCCCCGAAGTATTCACTGGTGGGGAGGGTGCGAGCCCGTAGCTCGGCCCTAGACCTTCTCCGATTTGGGTGGAGAAGCTCCGTAAGCTTGCCCCAGAGTCTTTGAGAGGGCGGGTATGGGGCTGTCGACTACCCCGCATCCTCTGTAATCGAGCAGGTATTGGGTTGTCGCCAACCCCGCATTTACCACTCGTTTTGGGTGGCGAGGACGGATCCTGCCTCGGAGTCTTCATTAGAGGGGAGGGTGCGAGCCCGTAGCTCGACCCTAGCCCTTCTCCAGTTTGGGTGGCGAAGCTCCGTAAGCTTGCCGGAGTCTTCACTGGTGGGGAGGGTGCAAGCCCGTAGCTCGGCCCTAGCCCTTCTCCGGTTTGGATGGCGAAGCTCCATAAGCTTGCCCGGGAGTCTTTGAGAGGGCAGGTATGGGGCCGTCGCCTACCCTGTATCGTTTTTAATCGGGTGGGTATTGGGCCGTCGCCTACCCTGCATTTGCCACTCCAGTTTTGGTGGCGAGGACGGATCATACCCCAGAGTCTGTACTGGAGGGAAAGGTGCGAGCCCGTAGCTCGGCCCTAGCCCTTCTCAGGTTTGGTTGGCGAAGCTCCGTAAGCTTGCCCCGGAGTCTTCACTAGTGGTGAGGGTGCGAGCCCGTAGCTCGGCCCTAGCCCGTCTTTGGTTTGGATGACGAAGCTCCGTAAGCTTGCCCCGTAGCCTTTTAGAGGGTGGGTATGGGGCAGTCGCCTACCCCGCATCCTATGTAATCAGGCATGTATTGGGTCGCAAGACTCACCTTTGTGAGGCGATCATCAACTCAATCATGTTCTTGTAAAAGATGAAGAGGAGATTTTAAGTAAAGATTATAACTTTATCAACGTCAACAATTTAAGCATGAAGATTCAACCAAATAAATACACATCATGTCCCCTAACTACACCATATCATGCACAATTAGAATTTAGCCACACATAATGAAAATAACAAAGGTTTCATCATATTAAACATGGTTCTAATCAATAGAAGTAGATGGAATTGCAATTAAATAATTAAGTTCAAGAGATATCAACAAAACACCCTCTTTTTGCCTATGAAACCTCTTTTTCTTCCTCTAAAAGCTCTCTGAAAATCCCTCAGATTACTCTCTGTAAACTCGAAAAAATTCTGCAAAAAACGCCGCCAAAATCACCTCCAAAATCGTCCAAATACGCCAAGAATACCGCAAACCCCCTAGAATACGCTTAAATAATAGCATTGTGGGTTTACTGTGATTAACGGGTTCAAAACCCGCTTCAAAATGAATCAAACCCATTTAAAATCATCGGCACAAATATTGGCCGTTGGATCGAAGCGGGATCCTCCGAGCTGTCGACACGTGGCCATCTTATCGGATCCTCGTCGTCGCGCGCCCGCGCCGCTCGACTAATACGAGTTCTCTTCGGAATTTTGTACGCAACGTTGGATCTTCGATCAACGCTCCAGACTTGGCCACGTTGCCCGCTCCGCTTCGATTCGGGATGAGCTGCTCCTGGCCGTTGGATTCGAATCCGACGGTGTAAACGATGCCGCGTCGCCGCTTTGCTGAGAGCTGCATTCGATTTCGATTGGGAATCGAGTCGACCATTCGATCTTAATCCAACGGCTTCGATCGCGCGCTTCTGATTCCGCTCAGATGACGTTGGATGCAGGCGAGAATAATCAGATGAGTGCCACGTGTCGGTGTTTGATTAGCGGGCGACCGTATTTCTGTATTTTGAGTGTATTTCTTCATTGAATTGGTACTTTGCATTCAAAAATTCATAGTAATTAGCACATATCTCAGAAAAATACAAATAAATAATCGTTGAAATCGTGAGATCGAGATCTAGCTATGAAAAATATAAAAATGCAGAAATACTTAGTAAAATTCAGATTGTGTGCATAAATCAATAGTTTGCTTTAATAAATGATGATATACAATATACGAACGTGTTAGAGACCAATTAAGCATCATTTACACACAAAAAATTGCTAGATGAGGGGTTCAATATACAATATTCAACCCGAATCACACCCCCAACTAGCATTTTGTTAGTCTTTAGCAAAGTGAGGGAAACATGATATCAAATATACACCTAGATCACCTTATCAGATCTCAAATCACTCACCACCATACTACAACGACAAAAGAAGATGACCACACACTAATGTCAAGATTTCAAGCTCATAAAATAATGTTACTCATGGGTTTAAAAATGAAGAACAAGTATCTCTCAAAGGGTCATGAAATCGACTTAACTTCACTATCCATTACTTCATAGAGCATACTATGCAAAATCAATGGCTCACACCTTTCAATCAAATTCTAACTTGGAGCGCATACGTATCATGCAAAGCAAGCATAAAGAATAAAATGGTATCAATACATACACACGTCGATCTTCATTCATAGGAAATCACACCATATCTTGTGCTTTCTTTAAGCTTTGGAAATTCTCTTGCCGCACACTTATTCTCTCTCTTTTTTATTAGTTCCGTGTAATGCACATAAATCAACATTCGCAGAAAAATGTATAGCTTGGATCGCGCCATCAAATGAGTGAGTTTCCGGTCAATGGCTCCCAAATCAGACGATAACATGGCATTATGCCAAAAAGGACCCCTCAGACTGTACTACTCGAGCCAACCAAGTTATTTATTTAGTGACAGACGTATTCATTTTTTGTGTTGTTTATTCATTTTTTTCTCTTTTTTATTTGCTTTTGTGTGTATCTCTTTTTGTTGTGTGTGCATAAATAACTTAGCAAGATAGCTTCCTCTTCTTAATTCTTTCACAAGAATGGGTTATCCTAATCGTTTCAAAAGACAGTGTACTATATCTACCCAGAATTACACAAAGCATGCAAGTAGCAATGAAATAAGAGATAGAAAGCAATGCTACAGTTATTTTGTGCACTATTGATGCATGAACCTTGGTGTGTTCCATTGAAAGCATACGATTTGCTAGATTAATTAAGTTATCAATCAATTCCACCATTGAGATATATCAACAGAAATTTACGATGAGTACTAGCATACATGTCAAATGAGACTGAAATATTTAACAATAGTGGTGGAAGAAAATGAATCACATGTGTACAGTGGTGAATAGATTTCGAGAATTTTCATCACATGAGGTTCATCTCTAGGTGAAATAAATATTGGTGATAGAACTTGACTCAAATTTTTTTTGCAAAAATGGAACTAACTAAAAAATCCTAAAAGAAAAAGAAAAGAAAAATCCTAAAAGTTTATACCCTACCCCCAACTTAAAATAAGCATTGTCCTCAATGTCAGGGAGAGGGAAACTTGGAAAGAACACACCTGATTAGTTGCCACCCAAGGGTGGGTCTGTGAGATCGATGATGCTCTTGGTCCAAGGCTCGTGAAAATGTTTCAATCTTTGGTCATTTACCTTGAACTCACTCCCGTCTTTTTCATTAAGCAATAGCACTGCTCCATGTGGGAAAACTTCTTTGACTGTAAAAGGTCCAAACTACCTAAAGCGAAGTTTCCTAGGGAATATGTGCAGCCTGGAATTGTACAGAAGAACTTTTTGGCCTAGGGTGAACTCCCTCCTTAGGATCATCATGTCTTGGACAGATTTCATCCTTTCTTTTGATATCTTGGCGTTGTCATGAGCATTTCTCCTCAGATCCTCTAGCTCCAACAGCTGTAACCTGAGAGAATCAAAAGATGAATCAGTATCAAAATTTAATTTCTTAATAGCCCAATAGGATCTATGCTCCAATTCTACAGGTAAGTGACAAGACTTCCCAAAGAAAAGACGGTAAGGTGACATCCCTGAAATCGTCTTGTAGGCTGTCCTGTAGGCCCACAGAGTTTCAGGTAAGCGCAAGCTCCAATCTTTCCTTGAAGGATTCACCGTCTTCTATAAAATGCCTTTGATCTCTCTATTCGCCAGCTCTGCTTGACCATTGGTTTGGGGGTGATATGGAGTAGAGACTTTGTGCGTGACCCCAAACCTTTTCATTAGATTAGCGAACATGCGGTTGCAAAAATGGGACCCTCCATCACTGATCAAGGCTTTGGGTACTCCAAATCTAGAGAAAATGTTCTCTTTGAGAAACTTGAGCACAACTGAAGTGTCGTTCGACCTGCAAGAAATAGCTTCCACCCATTTAGAAACATAATCGATTGAAACCCAAATGTAAACATATCCAAATGAAGGTGGAAAAGGTCCCATGAAATCTATGCCCCAATAATCAAATATTTCTATTTCTAGAATGGGGTTTAATGGCATCATGTTACGTCTAGTAATACCCCCTAACTATTGGCATGAAACACATATCTTACAATAATGAAATGTATCCTTAAACATAGTTGGCCAATAAAAGCCACATTGCAAGATTTTTTCCACAGTTTTATTCGCAGAAAAATTTCCTCCACACACTCCATCATGACAAAATTGTATCACACTAGCTATCTCATGGTCAGGGATGCACCTCCTAACAATTTGGTCGCTACAATATTTATATATGTAGGGATCATCAAAGAAAAAGTATTTTACCTCGTACTTGAACCTTGTAAAGTCTTGACTTGACCAAGTTTCAGGAGTCTTACCAGTTACAAGATAATTCACGATATCGGCATACCATGGGGAAGTGGAAACACTAAAAAGATGCTCATCAGGAAAAGAGTCCTTCAAATGCACATCTGCTGAATCAAGGCCTACTGTCAATAGTGATAAGTGGTCGGCTACTAGATTCTCCACGCCTTTCTTGTCCTTGATTAGGAAATTGAACTCCTGCAACAATAAAATCCATCTTATCAATCGAGGTTTAGTATCTTTTTTGACAATAAATATTTCAAAGCAGAGTGATATGTATAAACCAAGATAGGTGATCCCAAAATGTAGCTCCTGAATTTTTCCAAAGCAAATACTACAGCCAGCAACTCCTTCTCTGTGGTTGTATAGTTCCTTTGAGCAGCATTCAATGTTTTGTTGGCGTAGTAAATAACCACTGGAGCTTTGTCCTTCTTTTGGCCAAGGACTACGCCAACTGCGTAGTTGCTGGCATCACACATGATTTCAAATGGTAGGGACCAGTCTGGGACCTGCAAAATGGGAGCAGAAATTAGCAACTTCTTTAAAGTTTCAAAAGAGACACTCAGGTGTCCAAATAAAATCCACATTCTGAGTTAGCAAGTCGCAAAGTGGTCGAGATATAGCGCTAAAATCCTTGATAAATTGCCTATGGAATCTTGCATGACCCAGGAATGATCTGATATCTCCCACACACTTGGGACTTGGTAGCTTCTCAATTACTTCTACCTTGGCTCTGTCTACCTGCATACCATCTTTAGAGACTAAATGACCAAGGACAAGTTCTTCTGTGGTCATAAAATGACATGTCTCCAAATTTAATAGGAGATTCTTCTCAATACACATGTCAAGAACATGGGCCAAGTTAGCTAAACAATCATGAAAAGAGCTACCATTTACAGAGAAATCATCCATAAACACCTCCACAATTTTCTCAACCATATCATCAAAAATACTAAGTGTGCATCGTTGAAAAGTATCGAGAGCATTACATAGACCAAATGACATCCTCTTAAAGGCAAAAGTACCGAATGGACATGTAAAAGTCGTCTTTTCTTGATCCTCTGGTGCAATCTCAATTTGATAATACCCTGAATAGCCGTCTAGGAAGCAATAGTACTCATGTCCAGCCACTCTCTCTAAAATTTGGTCAAGAAATGGTAGAGGAAAGTGGTCTTTCCTAGTTCTGGAGTTCAGCTTCCTATAATCTATACACATCCTCCATCCCGTGGTGGTTCTAATAGGGATAAGTTCGTTATTCTCATTTCTAACCACAGTGAGGCCAGACTTTCTAGGTAAACCTGTGTTTGACTGACCCATTTACTGTCAGAAATTGGGTATATGATACCTGCATACAACAATTTTAGAACCTCACCTTTCACCACTTCTTTTAATGTGGGGTTTAACCTACGTTGCATTTCTCGAGTGGGTTTGGCGTCATCTTCCAAGTAAATGTGATGCATGCATACAATGGGACTAAACCTTTTATATCAGCAGTGGACTAACCAATGGCCCCTTTATGCCTTTTCAACACTTCAAGTAAAGAGCTTTCCTGTTCTAAAGAGAGTTTAGAAGACAGTATCACGGGGAAGCTGTTTTCATTTCCAAGAAAGGCATACTTGAGATATTTAGGTAGTGGCATTAATTCAGGCTTTAGGTCTTCCACTTCAGATGACATTTGAGTTGGTGCATTTGGTGGCAAAGCCTCGAACTTAGGCTCCTATATCGCGTTGAGTTCCTTCACATTTTCCTGCACAAGAATAATGTCATTAGTATCTTCCACAATTGTTTCAATAATAGTAGCATCACCATGAAATTCAGAGCAAATATAATCATTCAATAATGAGTCAATCATGTTTACCTTTTCAACCTCATCATCCACATTTGGTAACTTGCAAGTATTAAATATATTCAAATCTAAAGTCATGTTACCAAAAGTGATTATAAGTTGACCATCACTACAATTTATTAAAGCATTGCATGTTGCCAGGAACGGTCTACCTAGGATGATGGGAGTGGAATTGGCAGTCTGGGGTCCTTGGATGTCTAGAACTATAAAGTCTGCAGGATAGTAAAATTTTTCTATTTGAACGAGGACATCCTCAACGCTTCCCTTTGGAACTTTAATAGATCTATCAGCTAATTGCATTATGACAGATTTTGGTTTTAGCTCTCCTAACCCAAGCTGCACAAAGATGGGATACGGCAAGATATTAACACTAGACCCTAAATCCAATAAAGCATTTCCAATCTTTTTAGTGCCAATAGTACAAGTAATGGTGGGTGATCCAGGATCTCTAAATTTAGGTGGTGTATTTTGTTGCAAAATAGAACTAACCTGTTTAGTTAAAAATGCTTTTCTCTTTACATTCAATTTTCGTATAATAGTGCACAGGTCTTTCAAAAACTTAGCATATGCAGGTATTTGATTTATAGCATCAAGCAGTGGAATATTTATTTGGCACTTCTGAAAAATTTCACGAATTTCGAATTGATACTTATCTTTATTTTTCTGAAGTAGCCTATGAGGGAAAGGTATTGGAGGTACATATGTTGCGGGCTCTTTCTCTTCAATGACATTATTGTTCAGACCCACATCCGTGCTCTCCTCCTACACCTCTTCTTGCATCTGAATTTCCTCCTCTTGTTCAGCTTCTCTGCTTGGTGGGTCAGGTTTTTGAATTGCCTTTCCATTCCTCAGAGTGGACATGGCTTGGCAAGGCTTCATACTATTACCTGCAGAAGAAGATGTGCTCATATTAGGATTCGGAATTGGCTGTGATGGTAGATTACCTTTCTCCAATATTGCCATAAGCCTAGCTAAGCTTTCGCTCATCTGTTGGTTTTGAGTCTGTTGAGCCTGAAACTGAGCCTGTTGTTGTTGCATTTGGGCTTGCTGCAATTGAATAAGCTGCTGAAGCGCATCTCCAAATGGTTGCATCTGTTGTTGTTGCAATGGCTCTTGGTCCCTCCTTTGGTTCCCCCTTGGTAGTAGTAGTTGTTGTATTGTGATTGTCTAAATTGAGGAGGAGTTTGTTGCTGAGGTTACTGATTGGGGCCCCAATTTAAGTTAGGATTGTTGTGCTACCTCTTGTTGTTGGAATTGAAGCCCTGGTAGTTTGTGGATACTTGGTTCACCCCTGTTGGATTGCTTAGCATGCTCTTCAAAGCTGGAAGCGTGGGGCATGTGCTGGTGTCATGGCCACCAACATCGCAAAGTGCACAACTCTGCTCTATGTCAACTACTTTGGCCTCTTTCAAATTGAGAGTTTGAAGCTTGTTTGTAATCATTGCTTCCGTTTTTTCCTCCAACGCATCTTCTGGCTTTAAATTGTATACCCCACCCCCACGTATTGGCTGGGAAGGTACAGAGGGGCCTCCCCTGTCGTACTCTGAAGTAGTATCCCAAGTTTGTTCATTCTCTGCTATTTCCTCCAAGTACGTCTAAGCTTCATCTGGCTCTTTATCGAAAAATCCCCCATTGCACATCATTTCTACAAATTGTTTAATCTGAGATTGCAATCCATTGTAGTAGAAGCCAATAATCCTGCTTTTGTCGAACCCATTATGTGGACATGCTAGAAATAGCTCATTGAACCTTTCAAAAGCCGGATAGAATGTTTCCTCGCTTTTCTGGGCAAAGTTCATGATCTGTCTTTTCAATCCCTGTATCATGTGGATAGGAAAAAATTTCTTTAAGAACTCAGCCTGTAATTCAATCCATGTAGTAATAGAACGTGATGGTAAGGCATTTAACCAGTTTTAGCTTTATCTTTTAGGGAGAATGGAAAAAATTTCAGATATATCGTGTCCTCACTTGTCTTTCCATCAAAACATGTCAAACACACTTTCTCAAATCCTTTTATATGAAGATAAGGGTTTTCCTTGTCCATTCCATGAAAGGTGGGTAAGAGTTGGATTACCCTTGGTTTGAAATTAAAAGAATTTGTTTTAGCGGGTAAGATGAAGCATGAAGCTGTGCTAGTCCTAGTGGGTCTGAGAAGATCTTTTAAAGTTCTAGAAATTCCAGGTTGCACATTATTTTCATTGTTGTTACTAACGTTTTCATCAATGTTATTATTATTAGCAGCCATTTCAAAGCGTCTAGTCAATCTCTGTGTCCTAGGAGTTCTATGCCACATAAACTAGGTTCTTAGCACAATTTTTTAATAACAATAAACAAAAATTTATGAAGAGTAAATTGTAAAGATCTCACTGAAGGTCCTCTGAATGAAATAAACTGTGGTAACAAACCGTTCTCCCCGGCAACGGCGCCAAAATCGCCTCCAAAATCGTCCAAATACGCCAAGAATACCCCAAAACCCCTAGAATACGCTTAAATAATAGCATTGCGGGTTTACTGTGCTTAACGATTTCAAAACCTGCTTCAAAACGAATCAAATCCATTTAAAATCATCGGTGCAAATATTGACCGTCGGATCGAAGCGGGATCCTCCAAGCTGTCGACACGTGGACATCTTATCGGATTCTCGCCGTCGCGCGTGCCCGCTTTGCTCGACTAATACGAGTTCGATTCAGAATTTTGTATGCGCCATTGGATCTTCGATTAATGCTCTGGACTTGGCCACGTTGCCCGCTCTGCTTCGATTCGGGATGAGCTGCTCCTGCCCGTTGGATTCGAATCTGACGGTGTAAACGATACCGCGTTACCGCTTTGCCGAGAGCTGCATTTGATTTTGATTTGGAATCGAGTCGACCGTTGGATCATAATCCAACGGCTTCGATCACGTGCTTCTGAGTCCGCTCGGATGTCGTTGGATGCGGGCGAGAATAATAGGATGAGTGCCACTTGTCGGTGTTTGATTAGCGGACATTTCTGTATTTTGAATGTATTTCTTCATTAAGTTGGTATTCTGCATTCAAAAATTCACAGTAATTAGCAGAGATCTCAGAAAAATACAAAGAAATAGTCATTGGAATCGTGAGGTCGAGATCTATCTATGAAAAATATAAAAATGCAGAAATACTCACTAAAATTCAGATTTTGTGCACAATTCAATGGTTTGCTCTAATAAATGATAATATACAATATACCAACGTATTAGAGATCAATTAAGCATCATTTACACACAAAATAATGCTAGATGAGGGGTTAAATATGCAATATTCAACCAGAATCACCGTCGCCTATCCTGCATTTGCCACTCTGGTTTGGGTGGCGAGGACGGATCCTGCCCCGAAGTCTTCACTGGAGTGGAGGGTGCGAGCCCGTAGCTCGGACCTAGCCCTTCTCCGCTTTGGGTGGCGAAGCTCCGTAAGCTTGCCCCGGAGTCTTCACTGGTGGGGAGGGTGTGAGCCCATAGCTCGGCTCTAGCCCTTCTCCAATTTGGGTGGCGAAGCTCCGTAAGCTTGCCCCGGAGTCTTTGAGAGGGTGGGTATGGGGTCATCGCCTACCCCGCATCCTCTGTAATCGGGCAGGTATTGGGCCGTCGCCTACACCGCGTTTGCCACTCCGGTTTGGATGGAGAGGACGGATCCTGCCCTAGAGTCTTCACTGGAGGGGAGGGTGCGAGCCCGTAGCTCGGCCCTAGCCCTTCTCCTGTTTGGGTGGCGAAGCTCCGTAAGCTTGCCCCGGATAATTCACTGGTGGAGAGGGTGCGAGCCCATAGCTCGGCCTTAGCCCTTCTCAGGTTTGGGTGGTGAAGCTCCATAAGCTTGCCCCGGAGTCTTTGAGAGGGTGGGTATGGGGCCATCGCCTACCATGCTTCCTCTATAATCGGGCGGGTATTGGGCCGTCGCCTACACCGCATTTGCCACTCCGGTTTGGGTGGCGAGGACGGATCCTGACCCGGAGTCTTCACTGGAGGGGAGGGTGCGAGCCCATAGCTTGGTCCTAGACCTTCTCCGGTTTGGGTGGCGACGCTCTGTAAGCTTGCCCCGAAGTCTTCAGGGGGTGTTTGAGGAGAACTGAAATTTTCAAGTGGGGATGGCAAAATTTGAAAATATGTAAGAAACGAAGGCACTTTTATTAACACTCACAAAGTTACTGGTAGTATTTGAGCAAGTGATCTGCATTCCACAGGTGTGCTAGCTCGCCACTGTCCATGGTTGCAAGGATGTAAGTGGCCGACCCGATGATGTTGACGATTTCATAGTGGCCTTTTCACTTGGCTGCGAGCTTTCCACGGCTAGCGATCTCCGATTTGAAGGTTGCATCCCTGAGGACTATGTCTCTGATCCTGAAGCTCTGTTTCCTCACTCGAGAGTTGTACTTCCGAGCCATTCTCTAGATATGCCTGACGAGATTTGTCAGAGCTCGGTCCCTTACTTCGTCGACGAGCTCACGGTTGAGGTCAAGGCCCTCGACGTTGATGTCCTCGTCGAAGTATCTGAGACGAAGTGTTTCTTCTCCCATTTCGACGGGGTGTGACCGCCTCTGTCCAAAATGCTAGAATGAACGGGCTCTCCCCGGTCGACGCTTTATGGGTTGTGCGGTACGACCAAATGATGCCCGATAACTCGTCCACCAAAGATCCGATTGCGTCATCGACCTTCTATTTAGTGGGCCCAGTATGCACTTGTTTGCTGCCTCCACCATCCCATTGCACTGCAGATGCGCTACAGAAGAAAAGTGGTGTTTGATCCCCCACTCCAGATAGAAGCTTCGAAAGCCCTCACAGTCAAATTGCCTCCCATTATCTGTCACGATGGAGCGAGGTACCCCAAAGTGGCACATGATGGACTTCCAGATGATGTTCTTCATACTGTCCACGTGATATGCACCAACGGCTCGGCCTCGATCCAGTTGGTGAAGTAGTCGACGACGATGACGAGGTATTTCCTCCATCCAGACGCCTTGGGAAAAGGTCCGAGGATGCCGAGTCCCCATTTGGCGAAAGGGATCTGACTGAGGATAGGGATCAGGTCGGCTAGCGGAGCAGCAGTATGCCGACAAAACTTCTGGCACTCTGCGCATTTATGGACATACTGGGATGCATCGCGGATCATGGTTGGCCAGTAATACCCTTGACGCACCACTTTGTGGACGATGGTGCGTCCTCCAGAGTGATTTCTGCAGAGGCCCTCGTGCATCTAGCAGATGACTTGTTCGGCCTGGTCCGGCCCCAGACATTTCAAGTAAGGCAAAATGTCGAACCTTGTACGGTGCTTGCGATAAAGCACGTCGTCGAAGATTATGAATAATAGGGTTTGCCTTTCGATCTTCTTCGCTTCGACTTGATCCTCGGGCAGGGCGTCTCCAGTTAGGTCATTATCGGGCTCATTTAGGTCGTCGTCTGGCTGACACACATTAGCTCGCCCTCCTCAATGGTAGGTGTCAGTAGGTTCTCAACATAGATGGCCTTTCCAATCTCGGTCGGGGAAGAGGAGGCCAGCTTTGATAGGGCGTCAGCCCGAAGGTTGTTGGAACGAGGAAGATGTTGGACTTTCGCCTTCTTGAACCGCTGAAGCTCGGCTTACGTGCGTTGTAAGTAACGTTTAATCAACTCTTCTCGGGCCTCAAAACTCCACTAGATCTGTTGGACGACGAGCCTTGAGTTGCTCAAAACAGCACGTATGTCTCCCCCATCGCTTGGCATAGCTTCAATCCATTGATGGCAGCTTCGTACTCCGCCACATTGTTTGTTGCTGAAAAGATGAAGCAGAGTGCATACTCCAGCAGGCATCTGTTGGGAGTTTAGATGACGATGCCCGCTCCACTTTCGGACCCCATAGCCAATCCGTCAACGTGGATGAGCCATAGTTCACCACCTCCTCCTTGGGCGGATGTTGTGGGTTCCTTGACTTCCGACAGTCTTTGACTGGCTACGGCCGATTGAGTGCATGGCTAGATCTCGGGAAGTTCTTCGATGGTGCACTCTACCACAAAGTCCGCTAGCACTTGGCCCTTGATCATCGTTTGGGCTCGGTAGACGATGTCAAACTCACTGAGCTCGACGCTCCAATTTAGCATTCTCCCCGACCGCTCCAATCTCTTCAAGTTCTTCTCTAGGGGGAGATTGGTATAGACGATGACGATGTGCGCCTGGAAGTATGGCTGTAGCTTCCTTGATGTTGTCACTTGGCAGTAAGCGACCTTCTCTATGGGGCTATAATGGGTCTCCGCGTCTTAAAGCACCCAGCTCGCATAGTAGACAGGCCGTTGTATGCCCTTCTCTTCTTTGACCAGGGCCAAACTGACAGCTTCTTCGTTAGCGGAGAGATATAAGCCCAACTGCCTCCCTCCTCCGGCATTGCGAGCAGCGATGGGCTCTGTAAGTAGGCCCGCAGCTCTGCAAACGCCTGGGCAAAGGAGTCGTCCCATTCGATCATCTTCCTGTCGTCTTTCTTTACGGCGAGAGCCCGCCACAAAACTTTGAAGAAAGGGAGCGATCTCTCTGCAGATTTCGACAGGAATCTCCCCAACGTGGTGATCCTTCCATTCAGCCTCTGTAAGTCTCGAATGGCTTGAGGCTCTGCCATATTAATGAGGACCGATATCTTGGCCGGGTTCGCTTCAACTCCTCGCCTCGTAATCATGAAGCCGAGCAATTTTCCAGATTGCACACCGAAGATGCACTTCGCAGGGTTGAGCCTTTGGTTGTAGCAACGCACCTTCTGAAAAGTCTCTTGTAGGTCGGTGAGGTGGTACGGGGCTTCCTTGCTCTTGATCACCATATCGTCAATGTAGACTTCAAGATTCCGCCCAACCTGAAAGCTGAAGATCTTGACTACCATCCTCTGATAGGTCGCCCCAGCGTTCTTTAACCCGAACGACATCTTCGTGTAGCAAAAGGTGCCCTTGTCGGTGATGAAGGATGTCTTCTCCTTGTTAACTTCTGTCATTGGGATTTGGTTATAGCCCGAGAACGCATCCATGAAGCTCATCAGTTCGTAACCCGATGCCTGATCGACCAGATGATCGATCCTAGACAAGGGAAAGCTATTGTTCGGGCACACCTTATTGAGAGCAGTGAATGAAGTCGACACACATGCGCCACTTCCCGTTGGCATTCTTCACCATGATGACGTCGGCGAGCCACTCTGGGTAGCTCACTGGCCGGATAAACTTGGCATTGAGGAGTTGTTCTACATCCTCTTCTGCCGCCCTCATCTTCTCCCCCCTGCGCTCCTCTTCTTTTGCCTGATAGGACTGTAGAGATATGATGCCCTCGAGGCTGTTTATCTCTATGTGAATAGCACAAACGTCTTGTTTGAAATATCAGTAAGCTGTTTTGTAATGATTTATCTAAGTTATATTATAATGTAGTTAACATTAGATATCAACTTAGGTAAAGTCCTGAGACTTTAGGCAAGTTCAAACAGATATCGAGATGAGTATCTCGATCATGGAGAAATGTTTGACCGTCTGTAGCATAAGTCTAAAAGGGTTCGTGGTCGTAGATGTTTCGAGACAAGGATATCGAAACATCGGATAGACCATTGTGTCTTAGTGTTCACCATTAAGCGGTGGCGATGATCTCATGATCGTTCGGCTTGGCAAAGTCGGAGACAAGACACATGTGCTCATTAGAGAATGAGTTCACTGAACGATCCATAAGAGTTATCATATGGTTACGTTGACTAATCTGTCAATGATAACTATTAGTGATAATAGGCTAGTTGGTCTTTTAACTTGAGGTCATTTTGACGAACCTGTATGTGAATGGTGCCACTTAGATCAACTGACCTAACTTTGAGGCAAGGCCTGTTGAAAGGTCTTTTGATTGGGTGTCACTTGAAACGTACGAGGCGAGTAATGACCAAGAGAGGATTCGTCTCTCCCGGTCAATGGGAGTTAGTGTCGTAGAGTTAGTTCGTTCTTTAGTATAATCTCTGCGCAGAGTATGTTGGAAGAAGTCCAACATTTATTGACTAAAGATCGATAGAAACTAACCGGAGTCAAGTTATTGGGGTTGACAGTTTGACCGTACCCTAGACTTGACCTACACGACATAGTTAAGACAAAGAGACTATAACTGCGGAATTCATCACGGAAATAGTCAGGTGGTCCCGACAATACTCATGTCAATGCGTCAACCACATAATGATGATTCCTGAAGCAGGGACGACAACCACTGCTAGTGGTCACTGCCGTATAAGGCTTCGAGCCCAACCTGCTGTAAGGGTCAGGCTGTAGGGTCTCACACAGAGTGTGACCTTCGTCTAGTAATAGGTAGAAATTAGTTAGGGAGAATATTTTTCATTTTGATGCAAGGGATAGAATAATTGCATTTGATGCAATATGATAATTTAAGTCTAGATAGGGACTATTTTGCATTTGATGCAATAGAGATTAAATGTGTCTTAAATAGTTTAAGACTATATTTAATAATATAAACGCAAGGAAAAATTCATGGGTAAGACGGGAATGTCCCGGTTTACGACCAGGTTTGAACGGCGTCCAAATCGGACACCAAATGCTCAAGATATGCCCAAAAGAGCTTAACGGGTCAGACCAGGCTGACTCAGGCCAGACTGGATCTGGCCTGGGCGCCTGGCTAGGCCCAGGCACAGTACAGGCTGACCGGGCCTGAGCACCCGGGCCTGGGCACCCGGACCAAGCCTGGGCCTGGGTGCCCAGGCGCTGGGCGCCTGGGCCTGGGCCCTCCCAGGCGCCCTGGGGCGCCTGGCCCCGCCCAGGCGCCCTGGGTGCCTGGCCTGGCTGTGCCAAGCGCCCAGTTTGGGCGCTCCAGTCTGGGAGCGCCCAGTTTGGGCGCTCCAGTCTGGGAGCGCCCAGACCAGGTTCTGACTTGGTCTGGGCTCGCCCAGCTGGCCTGGTGGATCCCATTAATGCAGAAATTCTTTCCCTAGGGCAGAACAGTTTTGACGGCTCAGTTTTTATGAAAACTAGCCATGGGCTGAACTTTGAGCGGTCAATAGGAGGATCAAACGAACTCCGATTGACGAACGGTTTTTTCCTATACGTTCACCGTTGAACACCCTTCGAATTGATAGGTTGTATCAATCATGAAGCTCAACGGTGAGTGAGTTAATATTCACGAAAGTTTACACTTTGTGAGGTACAAACTAACTTGATTTTAATTAACCCAATTAATAGTCCCAAATCGGATTTTGAGAGAAGGGGAGCAGTCAGCCGCCTATATAAATAGGGGTCTGCTCTCCTCCTCAAAACTCGTCCCAAGCTCTAGATCTGAGCTGCTCTCGTAAATGTTGGAGAACGCTCAGATCTAGGCTTAAATTAATATTCTTCTATCTCACTATATTTCTACCATACTCTTGAGGGCTCTAGCAAAGCCGCAAAGGAGTTCGGATTCAGATCCGAAATCTAGGCGAAGGTTTCACTCGCGTGAAACTTTCTTCAGCGTGTGGTTGGCTCGGCGACACGAGGATTGTTCGCCTCGGGATGCGGAGCGGTTCGGGGAGCGGTTCAAGGAGCGGCTCGGCGTGGGACGGGGAGCGGCTCGAAAGACGGTGCGGAACATCTCGCCTGCCCCAGGGCTGAGATTTCGGGTATGTGTTTAATTAAGTATTAGTTTAATTTAATCGCAGTATGCTAGATCTTTCTTGGGATGGTCAGACCCATCGTAAGTCGGCATAGATCTTGGATTAGGGTCTTGGACCTTAGGGTTAAATGTTAATTAGATTAACATGATTTTTTCCGCTGCTATTTCTGTCTATGTTCCGTCCGACTTAGGACGTGCATAGAGTTTTTGTGCCCTAAGGGTCCCAGAATTCCCTTCAGTGGTATCAGAGCCTGGTATGCGTAACGATCTAGCCAGCGATTATTATTAAACTTTAGAATGCTTTTAAATACTTTTAAAAATGTTTTTAAAGTTATGAGATAAATTTTAAAAATGTTTTTGATGTTTAAAAATCTATGTGATAAATTTTTGAATATGAAATTTTTTTAAATGACGTTTTAAAATTTATGTGATAATTTTTAAAACTAATTTTTAATTTTTTAAAATTTATGCGATAAGTTTAAAGTGCCTAAAGATTTTATATGATAAATTTTTTAAGCATGAAAGTTTCTTAAAATGTTGTTTTAATTTTATGAGATATTTTAAAACTGATTTTAAAGGTTAAAATTTTTATGCGATAACTTTTTTTAAAGTAGCATGCAAATTTGTGATTTTAAAAACAAGTTTTTATGAGATAAAAATAAAATATTTTTAAAATCATATTTTAAATTTAAATGTTAAATTTATGTTTGCATGCTAAAATTGTTTATGTGATAGACATTGTTCTATTTAAATTGTTAAATAGTTGTACACTTTTATTTTATGCGATAAAATTAGTGTAATCTTATGTTAATGGCTATGCATAACCTTGTCCCTTATTTGATAAAACAAGACAACCCGTTAGGTTAGCCATTCAGAAATGATTAAAATTTATTAATTGAATTTTAATGACATGCTATGTTTTAATAAAACATTAACAATACTTCAAGACCTAATTCCTGATTAGGGTAGTCCTTTTACTGTTTTTTAAATTATAAATGTTATGAAATTAATTCTCATTTAAGGACTTTGCTTTTGGCGTTGTTAATAATTTATTAAAATCCTAATAATGATTAGGATAGCGCGTGAACCTTATAGTTGATAAGGACTTAATAAAAGTTATTAAACAAATCCCAAAATTTTGAATTTAAGGATTCAACTAGTTGATAGGATTAATTAGTTGTTAATAAAAGCTGTTTAGTCTATGGCACACATATAAAAATGACAAGCTTCATTCAATGGACCATGATCCAGTCAATGTGCTTGGCTAAGAGATCTGGATCACCCTTTAAGGGATAGTCATCCTGGCTTAGTCAATTCCATGGCTGTGTTCCGCTGGACCGTAATGTCACGAATCATGATTGTATGACACCTTAGACTATATCTAAGTCAAATACGTTAATGATCTTTTTCAATATTAGCCGTAGCCCTCCTTGTTTTAGGGGTTAGCAACTATAGGACCCGTGTTATAGTTGTTGAGCTACACTCAAGCTGTAACATGGCTATTTATTTATATTGGACTATTTATATCTAAATGTGATTTAGACAAAGAAGAAGGCACTCCAGAAAGTTAATCGAGTTAAATAGTTTAATTTATCATTAGTAAAGGCTTAAGTAGGAGGAAACGAAAATGTGACATATTTTGATGTCACGATTTCGTAATTATTGTTATACAAAAGGTTAACACTTTTTGAAGAATGTCGTCACATTGCTTCTGAAGCAATGAGTAATATGTATAACGATAATATATATATTAAATGTTAATATATATAAACACACAAGATAGTAGCTAACTTGTATGGCAAAATAGACTTGGCCGTATCGAGAGACTAAGCTTCACAAGTCACATAAAGAGGGGTCTGACCTCTTGTATTATGAAGTCTACGGACACTTGTGAGTCTTATCCTCTTGGATATAATGGCCGAAACCCATCTGTGAGATAGTGGGAGAATGAGTTGTCGAACTCAGTCTGGTACATACTGATGTACCCGAGTCTATATTAACCAAAATAAGTCATTCATATATTTTATTAAGACAGGTGTTCTTGATGAAGCACAAGTCTGATAAAATAAAGAACGAATGACTAAAGTATTTAAACTGATTCGATTAGATCGAATGGTTAAATACTTAGCTATATAAAATCTTGCGTAATTAAAAGAGAATGTGATTTTCTCTCAAGTCAAAGTTTGTTAACACATCGGTGTGTTAAAAGGTATGAATCACACTTAGTTAGACTTGGTGCGATCCATAGCCAGTGACTCTGAGCTAAGTCCTCCCTCTGGGTTAAGTCCTAAATAGTAATGCCTATGTTTTTATAATGTTCTATGAGGACATTATCAATAAGATATTCATTAAATCAATCATTATGAAGTTGTATAATTACTCAAATTTCGTGAGACGAAGAGTCGAGTTAAACATCATAACTGATGATGACTCAGTCAACTTCTAGGATAAAATTTGGAGTAAAACTCCGATTTAAAACTTGATGCAATCAGAAAAGGTCCGGTGCGTAAATAAATTTTGGAATTTAGTTTACGTGTCCAAGGAAAATGTTTCCTCACTTTCTGCAAGTAAATCTTTAAGTTGAAAGATGGTGCAGAAAGAAAATAGTGAAGTACAATCATGTTGGTGGAGAACGGTTTTCATATTAATTCCTATAAACGGATTATGTTGAAACCGTCTCGCCAGCAGATGTGTACAGATCTACTCGGACCAAACTCGATGTAAAAACGCTCATGTTGACCATGAAAATTGGAGATTCACTTATAAGTTCATTTTTCTAAATATGATTTAGACGAATCAACTTATATGAATTAGCCAGAAAGTTTTCAAGGTCAGTGGGAGCATATAAATTACATGTGAGACATCAAAGGGATGGAACATATATTTTGACAAAGTAATCAAAAAGTTTGATACTTTATCAAGAATAAATATAAGCCATTTGAAATTACCAATAACTAATTTAAAATTATTATCGTAAGGTACGATGAACTGGATAAGATCCAAGTAAATAAAATATTATGGATTCCGACAGACCTAATGAATTATTTGAATGAGATTCAAATGGTTGGTCTAAAATGAACATAGAAACCCCTTAAGTCTATAGTGTAGACGGTTTTAGCATATCCACTCATAAAGGCTCTACCACATGAAGTCGGGAAAACTTATGTGTAAAAACGGTATAAGATACCGAGATAAATGGGCCTGAGTGCAAGTGGGAGATGTAGAGATATGATGCCCTCGAGGCTATTTATCTCTGTGTGAATAGCACAAACGTCTTGTTCGAAATAACAGTAAGCTGTTTGGTAATGATTTATCTAAGTTATATTATAATGTAGTTAACATTAGATATCAACTTAGGTAAAGTCCTGAGACTTTATGCAAGGTCAAACAGATATCGAGATGAGTATCTTGATCATGGAGAAATGTTTGACCGTCTGTAGCATAAGTCTAAAAGGGTTTGTGGTCGTAGATGTTTCGAGACAAGGATATCGAAACATCGGATAGACCATTGTGTCTTAGTCTTCACCGTTAAGCGGTGGTGATGATCGCATGATCGTTCGGCTTGGCGAAGTCGGAGACAAGACACAGGTTCTCATTAGAGAATGAGTTCACTGAACGATCCACAAGAGTTATCATATGGTTACGTTGACCAATCTGTCAATGATAACTCTTTGTGATGATAGGCTAGTTGATCTTTTAACTTGAGGTCATTTTGACGAACCTGTGCGTGAATGGTGCCACTTAGATCAACTGACCAAGCTTCGAGGCAAGGCATGTCGAAAGGTCTTTTGATTGGGTGTCACTTGAAACGTATGAGGCGAGTAATGACCAAGAGAGGATTCGTCTCTCCCGGTCAATAGGAGTTAGTGTCGTAGAGTTAGTTCGTTCTTTAGTATAATCTCTACGCAGAGTATGTTGGAAGAAGTCCAACATTAATTGACTAAAGATCGATAGAAACTAACCGGAGTCAAGTTATTGGGGTTGACAGTTTGACCGTACCCTAGACTTGACCTACACGACATAGTTAAGACGAAGAGACTATAACTGCAGAATTCATCACGGAAACAGTCAAGTGGTCCCGACAATACTCATGTGAATGAATCAACCGCATGACGATGATTCCTGAAGCAGGGACGGCAACCACTGCTAGTGGTCACTGCCGTATAGGGCTTCGAGCCCAACCTGTTGTAAGGGTCAGGCTGTAGGGTCTCGCACAGAGTGTGACCTTCGTCTAGTAATAGGTAGAAATTAGTTAGGGAGAATATTTTTCATTTTGATGCAAGGGATATAATAATTGCATTTGATGCAATATGATAATTTAAGTCTAGATAGGGACTATTTTGCATTTGAAGCAATAGAGATTAAATGTGTCTTAAATAGTTTAAGACTATATTTAATAAAATAAACGGAAGGAAAAATTCATGGGTAAGACGGGAACGTCCCGGTCTACGCCCAGGTTTGAGTGGCGTCCAAATCGGACACTAAATGCTCAAGATATGCCCAAAAGAGTTCAACGGGTCAGACCAGGCTGACCCAGGCCAGACTGGATCTGGCATGTGCGCTGGCTAGGCCCAGGCACAGTCCAGGCTGACCGGGCCTGAGCGCCCGGGCCTGGGCGCCCGGCCCAAGCCAGGACCAGGGCTCCCAGGCGCCTAGGCGCCTGGGCGCAGGCCCAGGCGCTGGGCGCCTGGGCCTGGGCCCGTCCATGCGCCCTGGGCGCCTGGGCCAGGCGCCCTGGGCGCCTGGCCTGGCTGGGCCAAGCATCCAGTTTGGGCGCGCCAGTCTGGGCGCGCCCAGACCGGGTTCTGACTTGGTCTGGGCTCGCCCAGCTGGCCTGGTGGGTCCCATTAATGTAGAAATTCTGTCCCTAGGGCAGAACAGTTTTGACGGCTCAGTTTTTGTGAAAAACTAGCCATGGGCTGAACTTTGAGCGGTCAATTGGAGGGTCAAACGAACTCCGATTGACGAACGATTTTTTCCTATGCGTTCACCATTAAACACTCTTCGAATTGATAGGTTGTATCAATCATGAAGCTCAACGGTGAGTGAGTTAAAATTCACGGAAGTTTGTACTTTGTGAGGTGCAAACTAACTTGATTTTAATTAACCCAATTAATAGTCCCACATCGGATTTTGAGAGAAGGGGAGCAGTCAGCCGCCTATATAAATAGGGGTTTGCTCTCCTCCTCAAAACTCGTCCCAAGCTCTAGATCTGAGCAGCTCTCGTAAATGTTGGAGCACGCTCGGATCTAGGCTTAAATTAATATTCTTCTATCTCCCTATATTTCTACCATACTCTTGAGGGCTCTAGCAAAGCCGCAAAGGAGTTCGGATTCAGATCCGAAATATAGGCGAAGGTTTCACTCGCGTGAAACTTTCTTCGTCGCGTGGTTGGCTCGGCGACACGATGATTGTTCGCCTCGGGATGCGGAGCGGTTCGAGGAGCGGTTCAAGGAGCGGCTCGGCGTGGGACGGGGAGTGGCTCGGAAGACGGTGCGAAACATCTCGCCTGCCCCAGGGCTGAGATACTGGGTATGTGTTTAATTAAGCATTAGTTTAATTTAATCGCAGTAGGCTAGATCCTTCTTGGAATGGTCAGACCCATCCCAAGTCGGCATAGATCTTGGATTAGGGTCTTGGACCTTAGGGTTAAAAGTTAATTAGATTAACATGATTTTTTTCGCTGCTATTTCTGTCTATGTTCTGTCCGACTTAGGATGGGCATAGAGTTTTTGTGCCCAAAGGGTCCCAGAATTCCCTTCAAGGACGAGCTTCTGGGTCCGCGTTCAGCTTGTAGTCGATAATTGCGGGATCGACTCCAGACATGTCCGAGAAGGACCATGCAAAGATGTCCACATTCTCTCTAAGGAGATTGATGAGTTTCATCCTCAGAGTGTCCAGGAGCTTTGTTCCTATGGAGACAGTCTTGCCCTCCTCTACAGACATGGGCACTTCTTCAATCTCCTCTGCCGGGGTTGGTCACTGGTCGCAATAATCCTCTCGCTCATCAAGGAAGTCGACTGTCAAGGTCTGTACCTGTGCCTTGTGCTTGGTAGACCCAAGGTAGCAACTTCGAGACACCTTCTGGCTCCCCGTACTTGCCCCACCCCCTGCAGAGTTTGAAATTTCACCATCTGATGCAGGAGGCTGGGGAGAGCTTCGATGGCTGTCATGTAGGGTAAACCAATGATTCCATTGTACGTCGATGCAACGTCGACGACAACAAACATCATCATTCGGGTGGCCACCCTCGGCTCCTCTCCCAGAGACATGGGCATGGTGATCACCCCGGTAATCAGTACCGAATGGCTGGTGAAGCCGACGATCGGGCCCATACAAGGCCTAAGGTCTTCCTGCTTCAGTCCCATCTTCTCGACCGTTGCCAAGAACAAGATGTCGCAGGAGCTCCCCGTGTCGATCAGGAGGCGGCTAACGATTCCCGATCCGAGCCTGTATGATGATGGCATCGTAATGCGGCAGATCGACCCCCTCCAGATCGTCGTTCGTGAAAGTGATGGATGATCGAGCTACTCTTCTTCTCTTCCCTCTCCCGCCAAGGTCCACCGCCATCACCCGCTGAACATGCGCCTTCCTGGCTGATGACGATGTGCCTCCCGAGGACGGCCCACCGCATATCACGTCTATGTGCATGGCCATCTTTGGGGGGTGGGGGCACCTCCTGCTCGTCGTTCAGGGGTGGGTCTGGCCTCCGCGCTCCCTGCGGAGCTCTCCCTTATCGAGCAGGTCTTCTTCCCTACACATAGCTTTGTAGGTGGCCTAATTGAATCAGCCTCTCTATCTCCCTCTTTAGCATGAAGCAATTGTCGGTATCGTGACCGTGGTCTCGATAATACCGACAATACTTCTGCAGATCCCTCTTAGTAGGGTCCAACCTTAACTCCCGAGGCGGGTCTTGTAGCAGTCCGTCCCTTGTCGCGGTGGCCAACACCTCGATCTTCGGGGTATTGAGCCGCGTGTACTGGACCGGCTGTAGTCTCTCCAGCCTCTGCGCAATCGTACAGGCTCACTGGTAGCAGCGAACTCCTGCACCGGGCCGTGGCAATCTTGTGAATAGCGCACCTCCGGATCATGCCTTTGCTGGGCCACCTGATCACTGGCCCTGGGTCTATCCTCCTGCCTCGGTCAGAAGCTGGGCCATTGGTCGCCGCAGGGTGCCTCTGTCCTGGCGCCGCCTTTTCCCGTCCCCATGGCCTCCTTGCTCAGTATGTACATCTTCACCTGAACGACGAGCGCATCGAAGTTGGCAGGCAGGTCTCAGCAGAGAGATTTGTGGAGGCTCCGGCTAGTCAATCCCTTCTTGAAGGCCGCCATGAGCAACTCGTCTCTGCAGGCCACTACCCCACGCTTCTCATCTTGGAAGCAGAGTAGGAACTTCCGAATCGTCTCCCCCTCCCTCTGGATGATCGAGAACAAGTAGTCAGTATGCTTCTTCCTCAGCCTTCCTGCCCAAAATTGCAGGCAAAATTTATGGGATAATTCGCCGAAGCATTCGATGGTTCCGGCGGGTAGGCTATTGTACCACTACAGGGCCGAGACGCTCAGACTATGCATAAAGCCCTGGCACAAGATCACGTCATCCGCACCCTGCATCACCATCGCCCCCCTGGTATTTCTGCACATGCGAGAGGGGGTCGCCCGCTCCACTATAGATTTCCAACTGGGGAGCTTGAACCTCGTAGGGTTCGGAGATGAAGTCATCCATCTTACCAATGATGTGGCTTCCTCAGGGTATGCGGGGTGCTCGGGTGTATGACCTCTCTACCTCTCGAGGGTTCTATCCCGATCGCGGCCTTCACACCGACCCTCAGACCTGGTTGGCGAGATGTCAGGGCACCCAGGGGCACGCCCACTTCGTCCCACCGCCCACGACGATCCTCGTGCTCAGGCGGGTAGCGCAGCTGTCGGGATGGACTCCTCCTGTGAGGAGGGGACCCTGTAGAGGGCGGGCTATGTGTGTCCCTTCAACGTTGGCCCGAGGTCAACATCTCTGGGACCTCGCAGTTCTCCCTTCGGAGCCTTTCATGCTCGGTGATGATGAAGCGGAGTTGTCAGCGAGCGTTCTCTTCATCGATGCGGGCCTGGTGGGTGGTGTCCACCTCATCCTCTTGGTGTCTTTTATCGACGGCAGCTTCCTCGTTGCGCCTTCACTACCGTTTGGCCTCCATCTTCTCGTCGAGGAGCTTTTGCTGGGCCACAATTTCCTCGGCGAGCCCCCTTCGCCCTGCTTCTTCTTCGAACTGAGGCTGAAGGTTTCACCTCAAGTTCGGGGGCTCGAAGGGACCCGGCTATGCCTCAGACTGGACCGTCTCTAAGTCCTTCATTATCTTGGTGAAATCCTCGAAGTTTTGTTGAAGAGCACGGGCCGAGGCCCGAACGGTCTCGGCCATCCACTCGGGGGGTAAGTCTGTCGAAGGCATCTTCTGGGGGGGACTGCAACTCTTCGTCCATGTGGGCTTTGCTGTGGTCGGGACTCCGGTTGATGTGTCTGTGATTAGACATGGGTGTGACGCTTCGTTCCCACAGACGATGTCAATTGTTTCAGGGTAGGATCCACGTACAATGAATTTGTTTAAAGGAGAACCAAGGGCATGATTGTTATGAATTGGATGAGGTTAGGGTAGGCAGTTTGACAAGTGATGAGAGGGGTGAAGAGGCTGGGCAAAATGCGAAGACCGATCTTTGAGTTGACTTCGTAAGCGCGCAGCTTGTATGCCACACGTCCAGAGTCGAATGTCGATCGAAAGCAGCTAGGATGAGCTCACCTGCATACGGAGCAGCTCGTCAGAAAGGCCTGGTTGGGTTCCAACCCTTAGCCTCTCCGATGCCTAAGCCTCTCTGATGCCTAAGTTAGAATTAGGGCTTTGAAACGGGGGATTGACATGCAGGTCAGACTAAAGTGAGTCGACCCAACGTGGCGAGCTATAAAGGAAGAACAAAGATATGGGCGATCTTTGCCCTTGTTTGGGTAAGTAAGAGTTTAGAATCAATTTACCAACCCCTCTTTCATTAGAGGTGAAGGGGTATTTATAGCTGATAGAAGCGGTTAGGTGGGGTGGGGCTGACCTGGTATTCTGAGCTGGCTCGTCTTTTCAGCGGAAGCTTCGGTCGAGGATGTCAGAGCTGTGCGTGTCAGCCATGCTTTTGTCAGACTGTGCAATGGCCAGGGGGCTTTGTCAGAGTGTTAGAGGCAAAAGCACCAAATGGTCGGGGGTGCAATGGCCAGGGGTGCTTTGTCAGGCTGTCGAGTGGCAGAAGTATCCGTGGCGTCCTTGTACAAGGCTGTATGCCACGTCCGATGAGCCAAAGAAGTCGTCGAGGTGCGTTTGAAGAGCAGGGGCCGCACATTAATTGCTTGGCCACTCTCTGTGGACGATGGTGACCTAATTGTTTTTCCTGTGAGCTTTGAGGGAAGCAGACGCTCGACCGACATGGTCCGTGGCGATGTGTGCCCTTCCCACCATCTGAGGTGGGCTTCATGGTTGATGGGCTAGTGCGAGGGCAAGCGACCAACCAGCAAGGTTCGTGGCGAGGGGGCCATCTGTTGGTCGAGGTGGATCGTGTAAAGGAGGGGCATGTTGGCTGTTCGTGTGGCGAGCTAGAACGGTAGGTCGGAGCATCTCGATATTTAGGACGCAACACAACCAAAAGCATTTGATATCACTCTATGCCAAAAATCTATGATGCGATCTGAATCTAAAAAATTTTGGGTGGGAATTTTTTGCTTAACCCTCCAATTTCCCATTAAATTAGGTTTATTCTCTCTCTTTATTTCTCTGATCTGAACTCGGCATACCTAATCTCGATACAAAGAAGATCAAGCCATGTCGAACTCAGTAATTTCGAACCTAATCAATTGCGACAGAGATTGTGGGAAGAAGATCGATGCGATCTGAATCTTCTCAAATTTTAACCATAATTTTTTGCCTTACTCAGTCGATCAAAGGTAGGTATCGATCACCACAATTCTAAGCACAATAAAATTTCACTTGACCTGATCTAATTTTTTGGATTTCTCTGTAATTCCTTGCAAATTATTATGTGACGAGGATTCTTATGTTATTGTAAACAGTTGCATATGATCTTGCAACATTTTGTTTAAATAATTTCCATTCAAATTTTTCCCTTAATATTAAAAAATCAACTTTTACTCTATGGAACACAAACTGTTTTTTAGGTTAGATTGATTAAAACATATTTTCTATCAGTATTATATAAAACACAAACTAATTGGATTAATTTAGGTTCTAATTAATTTTTGATTAAGAGATCATTTGGCAGATAAGAACTTTTAAGTATTATTCATCATATTGTGTTCCCATATGTAATAGATGTAAGCACACTGGCTATGAGGAAAACACTAGAAGGGGTGGCTGAATAGTGTTTATAAAATTTAACTAAGAAATTACGCCTAATTAAAATCCTAATCCAACAAAGATGTGGAAATAAGAATTAATAACCATGAGCAATGCAAACAATACGATGTTTCAATGGTTCGGATTACCCAAGTCAAACCCGACTTGTTCCCGGTAATCCTACGTCCCTTCCACCTGGATACCTCCGGATACTCAAGTTAGATCCCTAACTTGAGGTTTCTTTTATACCCACTTGTAGCAACCATACAACTGTAATCGAACAAAAATTGATGTCCTTGAATCTCACAAATTGGGATCAAGCAACCACTCTCACAAACCGAGAGTGAATTCAAATAACAAAAGTTATGAAATTATGAAATACACTTACAATTCACATATGCCTTGAAGTAAAACTTGAAGGAGCAAAGTGAAGTGAGTGTTGATCTATTCCAAAAAGAGAGTGAAGCCCTTTCTCTTGTCACCACTAAATGCCTAGAAGATATCAATTTTGATTCTAGGTTGGAGAGCAAGAGAGAATGAGATTCTAGGGCTTAGAGAGAATGAGAGCTTGAGCGCTTAAAGATGAGATCAATGAAGTCTTAAGAGTTCCAAGAATTCTTCTATGGAACAGTAGGAGACCCTTTTATAAGTTCTCTAAAACCCTAAAAAAATACCAAAACCCCCCATTGAAATTCGTGTGGAAAAATCCAACGGATAGAATTTACAGCCAGGACAGGCGGCTGATGAAGAACTGACAGTCGCCTGCTACACTGTGTTAGAGGGTAGGTGAGAATTCAAACGGTAACTTACCACGCAGGAAAGTTGACTGATGAAGGTTGGACAGGTGCCTGAAAACCATCAGGCAACTGAGAAACCTGTTACAGTCGCCTATGTGGCAAAGTACAAAAGTTGACAAATAGTAAGAATTCTCAGTATACTTGGAGAGTCAACTGATGTGGTATCCATAGGCACATGTGCCATGGGCAGGCTACTAGAAACAAACTTCAGTTGTCTGTGTGCACAAGTGTGTAACTTACCAAAATGAAAGTTCTGGGCAAGTGATGGACATGCGACTGATGTGGTATCCACAGGCGCCGGTGCCATAGGCAGACGACTGGGAAACCAATTATAGTCGTATGTCCGCACAAGTGAAAAATTGAAAGATCATTGGATCTTTGGGCAAGAGGAGACATGCGACTGACTAATAAATTACATGCACCTGAAACTAGAAAGGTGCATGTACTTTATACAACAGTCACCTGTTGAAGTTCAATACAGAAAAGCCTAAAAACTTAAGTCAAAAGTGCATTATAGTCGACTGTAGAATAATTCTCACGCGTCTGTATGGAGACAGGCGCCTGCATTTTGTTCTTCAGTCGCCTGTTAAAACTCCAAAATGCACAGTAAAGGGAATGAAGAGTTGGAATCATAGGAAATGATTTCTAATGACATCCTAGGCTAGATAAAGTGAAGTGTGTGAGTTCCAAAATAGTACTACTATAAGGCTACATTCTAATCAAGAGAAATGAAAGCATAAATTTTTTTTACATTGAATATATGCTTCTCTTCCTTCTCTTGAATGGCCTTAAAGTCTTTGAAGCTTCACTCTTCAACTTGAACATCCAATCTTCAATCCATTGAGCTTTGGTTGATCTTGGTAGTCATCCATTGCTATTTGGTCTTCATGATTAGCTTAGGTAATGGATTAACTGTATGTAGGGGATTAGTCACAAGTATTTATGTTTTCTACTCATCAAAACCAAGAAGGGAGAAGTCCAATACTCAACATTCTCCCCCATTTTGGTGATGATAAACAAATATAAACAAAAAGATAAATAATTATTCTTGAGAATACTTACTCCCCATACATAGATGCCAATCAAGTTAGACAATAAACATATGGGCATCATGTGATCAACTAAAGAATAAGTATGATATGAGTGAATGAAAAGAATTCAAGTATTTGAAATATAGGATTTTTGAATCCAAATTCACTATATCTTACTCCCCTTGAATCTAAGGCTATTTCAAAATTAGATTCAAGTTTAGCTTCTAATTAGCACCAAATTATGAGTTTGTTTGTTTATTTCTCTTCCCCTAGGGCATTATCCAAAAAGTGGGAGTAGAGAAACAAAAACAACGAGTACTGAATAAAAGAAAAACAATCATAGGAGTATAAAGACTTGCATATGCATTTAATGTGATACCAAATGAAAATCATGAAAACATGAAGGTGTATCACACAAATAAATATCAAAATCATCAAAACTATGTTGACTAGAGGAATAGAAGTCAAATAGCAACATTAAACATGCAAGGTGTCTCACCACACAACTTATATATATAAGAGCACAAAGAGAGACAAAATTGCACAAATAATAACAATGAGAGAATAATGCGCCAAAAGTGAAATGTCAGCATCATATATATAAGAAGAGAATACATGGAGAACACAAAATGATATAACAATAACTCCACATACACATGTGTATGCAAAAATACATAACCATCCGAAGTGCCACAAGCACCATCGCACACACATAAACAGATACAACCATACATACAAGAACCAAACATCTAAACGGACTAAGACTATCAAACCCTAGCAAAAGAAAATACTAGGTCGTAGGGTAAGATGTCTCAGAGCAACATCAGTCGATCTCGATTGTAGTGGAGTCCTGAGGAGAAGGTCGAGCTGAACGCCAGGAGGACATCAAACAGGAAGAACGACGACGGGGGTACACATGAGCTTTTCTCTTTGATGATGATGCAACACCAGCAGCAAGGATGTCCACATGAGCAGGCTCAGATGGTTGACCAGCAGTAGAAGCAACAGACACTGGAGAGAAGTGAGTAGAATGAGACTAGGTGGCGTCAGCTGGAGGAGTCAAAACGTCACCAAAAACAACAAGATGTGGCATATCCTCAGAAGGAGAAAATAAAGCCGGGAGGAAGGCAGGAACATGAAAGCCATGATGTACAAACGACTTATGGAAAAGCTTAAGTAAAACAGAGATCTTCTGTCCAACCCAGAGACTTTTATATCCAAAAGTGTCATTCCCTCATCCAACTGAATGAGGAGAGGATCAGGAGAATGAGTTGACGGAAAGGGGATATATGAGTCAGCAGGATCTATAGGTGAAGGCTCAGACTTAGACCTAAAGAACTCAGAGGGAAGAGGATCAGACATAGATATCCCCAAAAATTCAGATGGAGATGACTAATCACTTTGGGGCTGGGTTTGGACGGAGAAGCTTTAGGCAAAGGAACTCAAGGCTTCTTCAAATGTTTAAGCCCAAGAAGTTGCAGTTTTGGGGGCCATTGAACCAGAAACAAAGGGCAGCCGATTGTAAATCGACAGAAAACAAAAATTAGGGCACGATCGAAAGAAGGAAGTCGAAAATTATACCAAACCAATGACGAAGAAAGAGACTGACACAAAGGAAGGGCTTGGATGAGAGATCGACGGTAAGTAGCTGAGCGACGGAGAGGAAATGATCGGATAGTCGAGAGGAAGAGGGAGGAGGATCGGGGCTTTTGAATCTCTTGATAGAGAGAAAAACCCCACTAAAGCGATGGTTATAGGAGAAATTGGGAGAGATCTGGGTTGTTGGATCAAAATGAATGGCTCAGATCGAGGGCTACGAACCGCCAAACTCGACGGACATGCGACTGATGCACAACGTGCAGTCGCCTGTCAGGCCCTAATACAAAAAGACTCAGAAAGCAGACAGGCACCTGTCGAAGAAAATACAATGGCCTGGATTTGGACATGAACTTATGAAATGACTTACAGGTGCTTGTTGCACAGTAAAATTTTGAAGAAATTTTGAGCCATCTCTCAGGAAAGTTGGTGATAATTAGACAGACGACTGATGACCAAAATACAGTCGCCTGGAAAATGACCAGCCGCCTGTAAAATAACCATCAGTCACCTGTCATGAATAAGAGTTATGAAGGCTAAAAACTGGAGATTGGGCAGTTGACTGTAGAAGAAATTGCAGTTGATTGTCCTAGTTCTGAAATCCAGAATTGAGTTAGAATCAAGGATTTGAGACATCTCACCCTTAGACCTATACTCTAGTCACTCTAAAAACATAAAATAACCATCATAAGCATATAGACTAATACACATATCAAGCATACTAATCTAATCATCAAATCATCAAAAATCTCCAATAAATCTCATTGAAAACAAATGTGAAAATATGACATATTCAAAGTGGGACATGGAAATGATCATATGAATTCAAACAAGTTATAACATATGAAAATTAGCTCCTAAATTTCATATTCACCCATAATCCCTAATTCTCCATACAACTTCACAAATGAGCCTTCTTTTAGAGGTTTAGTGAAGATGTCGGCGATTTGTTTTTAGGTTTCAATGTACTCTAAGATGATATCCTTCTTACCTACATGGTCATTAATGAAATGGTGTCTCACATCTATGTGTTTGGTATAGAAGTGGTGTACCGAATTTTTGGAAAGACATATTGCACTTTGGTTATCAACCATGATATGGCAAGTATCACAATTGACACCATAGTCTTTGAGTGTGTGTCTCATCCAAAGGACTTGTACACATGAAAGACCCACAGAAATATATTCCACTTCGGTCGTGGACAAAGATATGGAATTTTTCTTCTTGAAAAACTAAGAGACAATGGAATTTCCTAGAAAATGGTAAGCGCCACTAGTTTTTTCCTATCGGATTTGCATCCAGCAAAATCAGCATCATTATACGAGACTAGCTCATATGTGCTAGATTTAGGAAAAGTAACCCATAATCTAGTGTTTGATTAAGGTAACAAAAAATTCGTTTAACCTCAATCAAGTGTGATTCCTTAGGTCTAGCTTGATATCTAGCACAAAGACATACAGAAAACATGATATCGGGCCTATTAGCAGTTAAATAAAATAAGCTACCAAGCATACCTTGATATAGATGAATGTCTGCATCTTTTTCGTTTTCATCCTTGTGTAGATGGGTAGTCGTGCTCATGGGAGTCCTTTTGCTTGACGACGATTCCATCCGGAATCACTTGATAAGCTCACCGATGTACTTGGTTTGGTGTACGAAAATCACATCCTTCATTTGCCAAATTTGAAGACCTAGAAAGTAGTTGAGCTCACCCATGTGGCTCATCTAAAATTCTTCCTTCTTAAATTTAGAAAATTCTTGGCAAATGTTAAAGTTAGTAGAACTAAAGATAATATCGTCTACATAAACTTGAATAAGGAGGATGTCATTTTGATAATCTTTAATGAAAAGAGTTGAATCAAATTCACCCATTTTAAAACTAAAATACAAAAGAAAGGTTTTGAGTCGACCATACCAAGCTCTAGGAGCTTGTCTCA
Organism: Scilla litardierei; assembly: GCA_030789695.1. Lineage (NCBI taxonomy): Eukaryota > Viridiplantae > Streptophyta > Magnoliopsida > Asparagales > Asparagaceae > Scilla > Scilla litardierei. Next base: position 124,305,045 of record CM061134.1, read on the forward strand.
ACCCAAATAACGCTTTCGTATGTTTGAAAATATGTTTAGGAAATTTTTCATGAATAAAACCGGGCGGTTAAGAAACATAAACTTCTTCATTAACTATGCCATTTAAAAATACATTTTTATCATCCATTTGAAATAATTTAAAATTCTTATGCGATGAAAAAGATAAAAGCTACCTAATAGCTTCTAATCTAGCTACGGGGGCAAAGGATTCTTCGAAATCGATACCTTCCTCTTGCCGGTAGCCTTGAACTACTAGCCTTGCTTTGTTCCTTGAGATGACTCATTCTCATCCGTCTTGTTCTTAAATATTCATTTGGTCCCAATGACTTGGTGACCATTTGGAAGAGGGACGAGCTCCCAAACTTCATTTCTTTCAAATTGCATGAGCTCCTCTTCCATTGCAACTGTCCATGAGCTATCTTCACAAGCTTCTTGGATGTTCTTTCGCTCAATGGTAGAGACAAAGGCGCAATGAGAGAACTCATCAATCCTGAAACTTGTTCAGACACCCACACCAATATCTCAATTTATTTGGTCATAGGGTGATCATGAACGGTCGATAAGCTTTGGAAATACAAGGATCACTTGGAACATTCACAATATTTTCATTAGGATTGTTAGTCTCGATAATAGAATCATTAATTTTAACATTACTAATGAAATGACATAAAACATCGACACTATCATCGACAACATGAGGAACATTAAAATCTTCATGAAATGAAACGTGTAATGATTCCTTGATCGTTGAAGAGGTTTTGTTGTATATCTGATAGGCTTTGTTACGTGTAGAATATCCAATAAAAATTCCTTCATTGGATCTTGGCTCAAATTTGTTTAAATTATCAATAGTGTTCTTTATAAAAAATTTTGAACCAAAAACACGAAAATATTTAACTTGAGGCTTTTTATCATAAAATAATTCAAAACAAGTTTTGTTCGTTTGGGGCCTTACTAGGATCCTATTGAGAACATAACATGTTGTGTGCACCGCCTCATCCCAAAATTGAAGTCCAAGATGACTATCATGAATCATGGTGCGTGCACACTCAATAAGAGTCCTATTCTTTCTCTCAACAACACCATTTTGTGGTGATACGTGAGGAAAAGAAAAATTGTGAGTAATCCCGTTGTCATCACAAAACTTAGAGAAAAGTTCATTCTCAAATTCCCCTCCATGATCACTACGAATAGTGATAATGGTGGTTCCTAAGAGATTTTGAACTTTCTCCACAAATTTGGTAAACTCATCAAAGGCTTCATTTTTATTGGTTAAAAATGATACACATGTAAATCTAGAAAAGTCATTTACAAGGACTAATTCATAATGAGAATTTCCTAAAGATGCTACTCTAATAGGCCCAAATAGATCTAAGTGAAGTAATTCTAGGGGCCTCGTAGAAGTTATGCCATCTTTGAGTTTAAATGAAGATTTACGAAGTTTACCTCATTGACATGAATCATAAAAACTTCTCTTATTAAAATAAATCTTCGGAAAACCTTTAACTAGTTCATGCTTAGCTAATTTATATAAGTGGTTAAAATGAACATGATCAAAATGGCGATCCCATAATAGTTGTTCATTTGTATTAGCAACTAAGCAATGACCTATGGTTTTAGGGATGCTCAAATAATAGATATTTTTTCACCTAATACCGACAAATAAAACATGCGAATCATTATCAACTATATTACAAATACCATCTCCAAAGTTAACCTTGTAACCTTTGTCACAAAGTTAACCTTGTAACCTTTGTCACAAAGTTGACTTATGGAGATAAGGTTATGACATAAACCACTAACTAAATAAACATTTGTAATAAGAGGGTTGGATGCGTTACTGACTTTGCCTACTCCAATGATGGTTCCCTTTTGATTGCCTCCAAAGGTGACTGTTGCACCGTCCTTGATGCAGATCACTTCGAAGAGCAAGTATGGATCTCCCATCATGTGTTTGGAGCAACTGCTATCGAGTATCTATCCTTTTCTTTTAGAGCTAATAATTCCATTATTGCTCACTTTCTTGTTCTTGGGTACCCCGGGTTCATCGTTCTCACTATCGCTTCCATCGGAGAATGTATCTTCTCGTGCCATGAAGCACATATGTGCACTCTCACCCTTCTTATTCTCAGATTCGCTTGAGGAATCTCCACTTATGTCATTGAAAGTCCCAACGAGTCCTTTCTTCTTGTCCCTCTTGAATTTTCGAACTTGTGGTACTTCGGTGCTTTCCATTTTTCTTTGTTCCTTAGCATTGTGCAGTCCTTCTTGATGTGCCCTGGCCTGTTACACTTAAAACAAAGAGAAGAGAAATTGTTAGTGGAATCAAATTTAGATTTGGAAGAGAATTTACCTTTGCGAAAGAAGCGTTGGAACTTCTTCGCCATTAGCGCCATTTATTCCAAATCCATTTCGTTGTCGGATTCATCACTATCGGAGGATGAAGAGGTAGCCTTAAACACTAACACCTTCTTCTTTGCCTCCGTTAGATTCATCATAGCTCTAATCTATAATCCGTTCTCCCTTCTTACTTTGTAAGACATTAGAGTACCGATGAGATTCACCACGCTATAGTACTTTATGCCATTGACCTCCTCAATGGCAATAGCCCTTCTTTTCCATATTGAGGTCATTCCCATGATTATCTTTCTTACCTTCTCTTGTTGTTGTATACTTGACCAAAAGCTTCAAGCTCAGTGGTGATGTCGGCGAAGTGCTCATACATCATTGCAATGTTCTCAACTTCCTGCATATGAAACATGTCAAAGTTTTGTAAAACAACATATAACTTCGACAATTTTACCTTGTTCGTCCCCTCATGGGTGATGACGAGATGGTTCCATATTTGATATGCACTCTTACATGTGCATATCTTGTTAAACTCATCTGGATCCAATGCGTAATGAAGAGCGTTCATTGCTTTGGCATTGTTCACATCGACAGACTTCTCGGCTGGAGTCCATTTATCGAAATATTCTTAAACTACCGAAGGAGATGGAAGCTTAGGATCCATGATAGCATGTGGTATACACTCCACCTTGCTTGTCTCTTCTTCGGGCTCATCAACACAAGAATAATCTTCCTCACCCACTTCACTCCCACGTGTGTGCGCGATCGGCTCCTCTATTTCCACCATGTCAACGACCAATTCCTCAATGACTACTTGACACGGCATAACAGAAATAGTAGGTGCCGACATGATAATTTCCTCCACCGGCTTAACCAACTCATCAATGCCAATAATTGGTTCCTCAACAACTACTTGGCATGGGGCACTCAATTCTTTAACTACCGGTTGTGTAAGATCCACAAAAGCTTCTTCATCAGGGGCTTGGTGGACCAAAACTTCATGGCTTGGCTCATTTGGAGTCACTACCAATGTGTGATCTTCCTCCTTATAGGACTCCAAATAATGACAAGCCGCATTCTCATTCATGTCCAAAAAGTGTCAGTTGTCCAACATATCCATAAAACCATGCGTCTCCGGAAGCAATCCTTCCATGAAGAATCCAAGAAGACGCATCCTGTCAAATCCATGATCTGGGCAACCGTACATTAACTCTGAAAATCGTGTCCAAGCATAAAAAATGTCTCACCGATGTTCTGAGCAAAGTTCACCACTCTTCTTCGCCATACTATGGTCCTATAAGAATGCAAAAAATTCGTACAAAATTTGGGCTTTAGTACAGGCCAAGATGGAATAAGATGTGGGAGATAAACTTTAAACCATTTTAAGGCACTACCATCCAAAGAATAAGGAACGAATTTAAGATAAAACTTTTCTGCACACGCGTTCCCATCAAAATGAAGCTTGCACACACTTTCAAACTTCTTAATATAAAGGTAAGGGCTATCCTCATCCTTACCAAGGAATCTCGGTAGTGATTTGGTCACCTGCATGTCAAACTCAAGGGAGTTTGAAGTACTTGCCATGTTTTTAAAAAAGAAATAAAAACAAACAATAAAAAAAGACTTAAAAAGTGAAAAATAAAGAAATATCAAATCAAAAATTGAAAAACAAAGAACCGAAAAAGACTCATACTAATAGAAATAAATTCCTCGCCAAAACATCCAAGTTCGATCAAAAATGCGAACAGTTTCAAAACCGTCTCCCCGGTAACAACGCCAATTGATTAAACCGGAAAACACGCAAGGGAAGCAAGCCTTCCTCTCCCAAGTGTAGATGCATCAATGCAATATAAAATTTATAACAGGTGAGTACTGGGTCAGCTCATAGGGAAGAGTCATTTGAAATCACATGTTTGGTCAAAAATGGATGCGAGATGGCGAGAAATCGCCCGCAATATTTACAGGTTGTTTTTTTGGTAGAGGAGAGAATGTGAGAATGACTAGTGGGGCCACCTACCAACCCTACACGCTATAGACAAGGGTTTGGGGTCTCAATCAAGCAAAGAGGCGAGCTTGGCATTCAACCAAACACTTGGCGTGTGATCGGCCCCCGAATACACACCCCAGGGGACACGATTGTAGTCTTACCGCAAGCGCACGGTGTAGTGGCAAGCGGGTATCGAACACGAGGAGGACTAATGACGGTACTCTATTTTGACCACTAAGCTATTGGTGGAAGAATGGTTTTGAGAATGTTGTCACAATCGTTCAATTAACAATTCGAATTCAATATAATAAAGGCGTCTAGGGTTAGGGAATCCCAGCTACGGATCGTCATTTATCTTCGTGAATCGTGAATCTCAATGTTGCAAGATTTGAATTGAGATGAACTAGTCGTAACTAAATAGAGAACCAAGCTCACGCTCTCGTACTATTGCCTGTCTATAGCGACCTAGGTTAGGGCCCACTCTCGTGCAAACCCTAACCTAAGCCACTGGCATGAAGATCGACACCATCGTCCAATTGCACCTAGAGCCTACTCTCGTGCAAACTTGAGGTACGATATAGGTTGTGATGGTTCGTATTCGTCCAATCTCTTGCAAACAAATATGGGCATAGATTTATAATAAAAATCTAGATTTGATCCAATCTCTTGTAAACAAAGTCTAGTGGATTTCAATTACAAACCAAAATCGAATACCTAGGCCTTCCCATCGATTAGAATTTAATCTCTTACAAACCCCAATTCGATGGAAATTCCTAGTTATCCGTAATAAATCAATCACAACCTAACCTTTTATCAATTCTAGCAACATATGAATCCATTCATCACAATTCTAAAATCTACTCGATAGGGTTCATCCCTATGCCCTAGAACAGCGGAACTACTCGTAATTCATCATAGAAATAACAGACTAAATGAATGAAAGCATATATCAATTAATAGTTGGGAGAAAGTAATTCACAAAAATGAGAAATTTCAATAAGAAGAACAAACCCGATCTTAAATCTTCAATCTCCAAAAGGGAATTACAATTATAATTCAGATAAAACCTAATTTCTAGTCTCCTCTAAACTAGGATGAAAAACAGGCTTAAATACAGGTCAAAACAGCCAAAAAATCCTGACAGATTGCCACTGGCGCAGCCCAGAACCATTGTTCGTGATACAGATAGACTGCGCCACTTGACGTGTGTTTATATTTCATATATTCACGCATGTCTTTTTTTGTGTTTTTCCCGTTATTTTCCGCCGTCTCGTATCCGTTTTCTCGTATTTTCTGGTTTTCTTTCACTTCTCCGTGTTTTTATGTGTTTACAGGAGTTTGCCAGCGTAGGGGACACATAACGACGATATCATAAGTCTCCAGAGCAACGGGAGGAGTCACACGTGATCTAGGGGGTCAAACGACAAATATTTCTATCTTTCAGCCCCCCACCCGATCGGTTGGATACAGCCAACCGATCGGGTGATGCACGCATGCACGACCCGGACAGCCGCTGAAGCAAGAGAGCATCATCCGACCGGGTCAACCGACCTGTTCAGCCCAACTGTCTTCTCGAGAATTTGGAGCTGAACTCCAACCGATCGGGTGACCTTCACCCGATCGGTTCATCTGTAGCCGATTCCCCCAAAGAGAGACCCGGAGAGCTCACCCGGCCGCCAGTAGACCGTGCCAAAACATCGCAACTTTCTATTTATTTGGGCGACGTTTCCAACCGATCGGTTGATTTATCAACCGATCGGTTCACCTGATGAGCTCAAGATCCAAACACCCAGAAGCTTCTGGCAACCGATCGTGTCGTGTGACCGGGTGAAGTTCTGAAGAGCGCTACCAAAAAACGAAGCAGGTCACCCGATCGGTTGATTCTTCAACCGATCGGGTGACGTCGTTTTCTATATATATTAGCCCTAGGTTTTCAGAAATGGAAGCTGTGTTTTTGGGCTGTGTTTTATTTTCTTTTTTTGTTCTTTTACGACGACATGAATTTTATACTTACTTATAAGTGTTCCGATCTTTGTAAAACATTGATATTATCTTAATTGCATTACTACTACCGTATTTCAATCGGCTGATTATGATTTTAACGGTCGATTTCCATTTAGATTGCTTTTTACCTAAAATGTGTGAGTAGTTCCCTAATCTGGGATTTTGGTGGAAACCCCTTCGTGGGTTCTCCCTAATGCGTCTATAGGACTGGGAAATCGATATGGATTAGGAATCTATAAGTTACACGGGGTGTTTTATTGTCATCGGTGGGAAAAAGACCGCCTTTGACCGTTGGGTCAAGGGGGAATAAACTTGGCAGTTGACTCCATAGCCATAGCTCACGCCCTTAGCGTAGACATCGAATCCTAGGCGTGGGAGCGGCAGGATGAGATGTTGGGAGTTATCGTTGTGAGCTTAATGCTCCCAGAGTCGGTCAGTGTTAATGGACATGGAAATGCCCACTGACCGAACCCGGGTAGTCCGGCGTATCATCCTGGGCACCGACCGGAATATCGGGCCCATGGGACGCTGGTATCACTCTTAGAGGTAGCGTCTCACCATTAAACCCTAATTCCGATTGTTGTCGTATCCGCCGGCCGTATTAGCAAGAATCACATGATAGGGTGGAAACCAAAGTCCCATGTTTCCTTTCATATTGTTTAATCTCATATCTACAATTTGTGATAAACCATCCACCGATTCGGGCTAGCTCATCCATAGGGTGAATTTGGTCCTTTCTGACACAAGCACAACCACGGCTCCCTGTGTTCGACCCCCAAGCCACACTATAACACCGTGCGCTTGCGGTTATAAATATTTAAATATGGTGCCCCAATTCTCCTATTGCACTTGCATGATCACACACACATCTCTTTCATGGGGGACGTCAAGCTTTATGGCGCCGTTGCCGGGGAGGCAACGTGCTTGTTTATTTTTGGATCTTATGAACCCTTGAGTCTAGCTCACATCTCTATCTCGCGATAATTATCGCACTCTACACTTTTTGATTTTACTTGGACATATTGTAAATATTAGTTATATAGAGTTGGCCGACTGAGTTGCCATACCGCCATCTCTTCTCCTCACCTCTCATTCATGCAACCTGTGCTTTTGATGTGTTTTCTATCCGTGTAGTTCTCCTTTCCCCCCATCCTCACAGGTTTTCTACTCCCTGACAAGGATGTTGTGTCCCTTTTCGGGCGATATCTGGGATTATTCACACCACGTCCGCTCCTTGGCACAGAGTTTGACAGGATCCCTATGTGCTTCAAACGTTCTATCCCTTCTGTCCGCTGCCGTGGAAAATCAGAGAAGGTATCATGACATGCAGCAGCATCCAGTCACGACAACCCCCCTTCCTCCATGTATGGTGGCGTATATTGACGCGCCCAGTTCCGAATTCAGTGGGGGGGAATTGTTCACATATGTGGAGTTTTGTCAGGAGAACTACCAGGCAGAGTCTGTCGAGTACGTTGAACAGGAATCAATCTATTCCTTGCAGACTTCTATAGAGCATCCCGGATCTTGGGGCAATGAGGAAGCTGGAAGCAGTGGAGGGGAACCATCGACTGTTGAAACCTGTTTTCGCATTGAAGCCTTCTTCCTGGATAATCATTATGAGCTTGAGAAAGACCCAGAGTCATCCCCAGTTGCCCCCTCGTCACCTTGTGAGGCTTTACCATGCGAAACCAAGGCGGGGAGTGAAGTTCAGGATGCTAGCTTTCGAGAGATCCATAAGGAAGTACTTTCATTGGAGGATACTCAGCTTGAGAAATATGCGTCGGGACCCCATGAAGTTGAGATGAAAGAGTTGCCTCCGTGACTGAAATATGAATATTTGGGGAAGGATTCAACACTGCCGGTCATAGTGAACTCCTCGCTGCATGAAGACCAGAAAACCAAACTTCTTGGTGTTTTAAAATGGTTTAAGAGTGTTTTCGGGTATGCAATCGAAGATTTGAAAGGAGTGAGCTTGGGGCTTTGCTGCTCACATCGAATTCTGCTTGAAGACGAGCAAGCCTCCTCAATTCAGCCGCAACGAAGACTGAATCCCATCATGATGGAGGTGGTCAAGAAGGAGATTGTTAGGCTTCTACATGCCGGTATCAAATACCCTATCTCCGACAGTCGCTGGGTTAGCCCGGTGCACGTTGTACCCAAGAAAGGAGGAATGTCGATGATTCGTAATGAGGAAAACGAGCACATACCCACGAGGACCGTCACGGGGTACCGGATGTGAATCGACTACCGGAAACTGAACAAGGCGATACAGAAGGATCATTATCCTCTTCCTTTCATTGATCAGATGCTCGAGAGGCTAGCAAAGCATAACTACTTCTACTTCATGGACGGGTACTCCGGGTTTCTTCAAATCCCTATCCATAATGACGACCAGGAGAAGACGACTTTCACCTGTCCATTTAGGACATATGCTTACAAGAGAATGCCGTTTGGGCTCTGCAACGCCCCGGCAGGATATCATGGAGGTTTTCATGGACGATTTCTCTGTCAACAGAACGGAATTTGACTCATGCCTCCGCAATCTAACCAAGGTCCTGGAGAGGTGTCAAGATAAGGGCCTGGTTCTAAACTGGGAAAAATGCCATTTCATGGTCCAAGAAGGGGTTGTACTGGGACACGTCATATCTTCGAGGAGGATCGAAGTAGATAAAGGAAAAGTAGAAGTGATTGAAAATCTTCCACCTCCACTCAATCTTCGAGGGGTCCGTGGTTTTTTAGGGCATGCGGGATTCTACCGCCACTTCATAAAAGACTTCTCCAAGATTTCCAGGCTGTTGACCCAACTCCTTGTGAAGGACGCACCTTTCATCTTCAACGACGAGTGCATGGAAGCGTTCCGCCTGCTGAAGCAAGCCTTGATTTTCGCACCCGTGATTCAGCCACCGGACTGGAGTCTATCATTTGAATTAATATGTGATGCTAGCGATTATGCAGTTGGGGCCGTCTTGGGGCAGAGGAAAGACAAAAATCTACAAGTTATATACTATACAAGCAAGACCCTCGACATTGCCCAAAGAAATTATACTACCACGGAGAAAGAATTGCTAGCGGTCATCTATGCCATGGACAAGTTCCGGCAGTATCTTGTTGGTGCCAATGTGATCGTGCACACGGATCACGCGGCTCTCAAATACCTATTAAGTAAGAAGGAGGATAAGCCGCGGCTCATTAGGTGGATTCTCCTCCTCCAGAAATTCGACCTGGAGATCAAAGACAAGAAGGGGGCGGAGAATGTTGTTACCGATCACTTGTCCAGATTGCCTACTCTCGATTTGAATGCTATTCCAGTTGACGACTCGCTCCCTGACGAGCATCTCTTCTCCATCTCTTCCATTTGGACTCCTTGGTACGCCGACATCGCAAATTATCTGACATGCGCCATCGTCCCCCATAACGTGAGCTACCAGCAGAAGAAGAAATTCTTCCACGAGGTCCGTAAATTTTATTGGGACGACCCTCATTTGTATAAGACCTGTAATGATGGGGTGATACAGAGGTGCATTCCTGAAACTGAGGCGACCTCCATAATTTCCCATTGCCATGATCAGCAGTGTGGAGGACATGCGAGCGCTTATAAGACGACGACGAAGATCCTCCATAGCGGATTCTATTGGCCGACCCTCTTTAAGGACACCCACTTTTATGTCCAAGCTTGCGACAAATGCCAAAGGACGGGGAACATCTCCAAGAGGAACGAGATGCCTCAGCACTACATTTTAGAGGTAGAGATCTTCGATGTGTGGGGAATCGACTTCATGGAACCGTTCCCCTCGTCCTCTGGAAATCAGTATATCTTGGTGGTCGTGGATTACGTATCGAAGTGGGTAGAGGCCATAGCCAGTCCTACTAATTATTCCCAGGTGGTTGCCAAGTTTTTCAAAAACAACATCTTCCCGCGGTTCGGTGTGCCTCGAGTTTTGATCAGTGACGGAGGGAGCCACTTTATAGAGAAGAAATTCGAAGCTCTCTTGAAGAAGTACGGGGTGCAACACCAAATCGGGCGTGCCTATCACCCGTAGACTAGCGGCCAAGTGGAGGTTTCTAACAGGGAGATCAAGAGCATACTGGAAAAGACGGTGGCCAACTCCAGGAAGGATTGGTCATCAAAACTTTCTGACGCGCTCTGGGCTTACAGGACGGTGTTTAAGACTCCGATCGGCACAACACCCTACCGGCTTGTCTATGGGAAGGCATGCCATCTACCCGTGGAATTGGAACACAAGGCGTTTTGGGCAATCAAGAACCTAAATTTTGACGCCAAAGAGGTTGGAGGCCACCAACTGCTGCAACTTAACAAGCTCGACGAGATCCGGCTCAATGCTTATGAAAATGCCCGGATCTACAAGGAGAAGTTGAAGCGATGGCACGATAAGCGCATCTTGAAGAGGGAATTCAAGGAAGGGGACTTAGTTCTCCTATTCAACTCGAGGCTAAAGCTTTTTCCTGGAAATCTCAAGTCGAGATGGTCGGGACCCTTCCGTGTCACCAAGGTCTACCCGCATGGGGCTACCGAGATGATGGAAAGAGATGAGCCATTCAATGTCAATGGGCAGCGCCTTAAACAATATGCGATAGGAGAACCAGCATTCTCTCCGGTCGGATTCTGACGTGCCCCCGGTTTGCAAGCCGTAAATGGCCGGGGGACCCGGTGGAGGTTTAGATATTTGTAACCGCAAGCGCACGGTGTTGTAGTGTGGCTTGGGGGGTCGAACACAGGGAGGCGAGGATGTGCTTGTGTCAAAGAGGATCAAAATCACCCTATGGGCGAGCTAGCCCGGATCAATTGAGGGTTTGTCACGGTAAAAGAATGCAAGGTAAAGACAATATGAAGGAAAAACCCGGGACTCTGGTTTCGACCGCAACGAGCGACTCTCGCCGATACGGCCTATGGGTAGGATGGCTTTCGGAATTAGGGTCTAATGGTGAGACATTGCCTCTAAAAGTGGTACCGGCATCCCATAGGCCCGATATTCCGGTCGGTGCCCAGGATGATACGCCGGACTTCCCGGGTTCGATCAGTGGGCACTCCCGTGTCCATTAACACTGATCGACTCCAGGAGCACTAAGCTCGCAACGATAACTCCCAACGTCTCATCCTGCCGCTCCCGCGCGTTAGGATTCGGCGTCTACGCTAAGGGCGTGAGCTATGGTTAGGGAGTCAACCTCCAAGTTTATTCCCCCTTGGCCCAACGGTCAAAGGCGGTCTTTTTCCCGCCGATGACAATAAAACACCCCGCGTAACCGTTAGATTCCTAATCCCTATCGATTTCCTAACCCTATGGACGCATCGGGAAGAGCCCCCGAAGGGGTTTCCGCCAAAATCCCGGATTAGGGAACTACTCACAAATATTCATTAAAAAGCGATCTAAATGAAAATGGACAGTCAAAATCATAATCAGACAATAGAAATGCAATGGTAGTAAAGCAATTAAGATAATACTAAAGTTTTACAAAGATCCGAAAACTTACAAAAACTGGAAAATTACAGCCGTCACAAAATGAAGAAAACAGTAAAAAATAACCACTCCCGAATCTGGGAAACCTAGGGTTCTATGTATAGATAACGACATCACCCGATCGGTTGACAAGTCAACCGATCGGGTGAACCGCTTCACAAAATTACAGCGCAATGCGGGGGTTTCACCCGGTCATTATGAACCGATCGGTTGGAACTTGGTGCGGTCGGTTGGATCTTGGTGCCGACCGGTTGGATCTTGGTGCGGACCGATTGAGGAGACCGGTTGGATCTTCGAGTCTTGGCTGTTGAAATTCAGCTACAGGTGAACCGATCGGGTGAAGGTCACCCGATCGGTTGGCAATCAGCTTCGAATTTCCAGAGACTTTGATCTTTTGACCCGGTCACTGAACCGACCGGGTGACTTCTTGTGAGCTCCAAGCTGCGCCCGGGTGCTGCACGCGTGCATCACCCGATCGGTTGGAGATGACCAACTGACCGGGTGAGGGGCTGAAAGATGCAATCTTCGTCGTTTGACCCCCTGGATCACGCGTGACTCCTCCCGTTGCTCTGGGGACACATGATATCATCGTTTTATGCCCCAAATGCCAGTAAACTCCTGCAAAACACGGAAAACACGGAAAAGTGAAAGAAAACAAGAAAACACGAGAAAACACGAGAAAACGAATAAAAGACGGCGGTAAAATACGGAAAAACACGGAAGAAAACATGCGTAAATATATGAAATATAAACGCACGTCAAAATCCCCCAAGCTGAACTCTTCCTCGTCATCGAGGAAGACGAGTGAGAGTAGGAGCTCGGAGGGGAAAAGTAGAGAGAAAGAGAGAAAAAGAAAACTCTATATCCTAGATCGCCCGTCAGGGCCAACAAAATCAAAAACGACACACCAAGCAAGCAAACGCCAAATCACATCACTAAACCTAGGAATACGAGTCCAAACAAGTGCTGTGGGCCCACGCGGTGAAGCGCGAGTGAGTGTGGTCGTGCGCTAGCAGTCCGTGTCACTATCTACGATGTGCGATAAAGCTCGATATACACAAATCCAATATATGACCCAAATATTGATTCGAATTGAATTAAGCGGTGAATATATGGTTCAAGCATGCATGAGAATAGAGAGAGAATCGAAACATATCATGCGTCAGGGACTTCACAACTAGGGTTAAGGAAATCACCACACTATAGCCTAGATAATAGCTAAAAAGTTCCTAAGCCAAGTGTTTTCGAAAACGATGGGGGGTTGAGATGATGTGGAGAAGAACACTCGGTGCAAATTCTCGCCTTCCCTTTATTCTCGGCAAGTAGGAAAATATTCACACTGGAATTTTTTTGGGTTTTGGGTATTTGTATTTTTTTTTTTGGATTTTTGGGTATACCATTTTTTTTCTTTTGCTTTTCTTTTCATTTCTCTTCTTTTTGGGTTTTTCTTTTCTTTTCTCCTTTTTTGGATTTTTGGGGTTTTTTGGCTATACACATGTGTACTCTCCCAAGTGGGAGAACGGTACACGGCGAGGGGATTTTCACCAAGTAAAACAAAAAAGAAGTCGGAATCTAAACACTTGGGCAAAGGAAACTATTCTCGCTAATTAGAGCATGGGCTAGATGGGTTATCCTTGTCCTTAATTGTGGAATCCCGACACATGCGAAATGAAGCGTACAATATATATAGCATGCAGAAGAAGCAGCCAGTAGAAATAAGTACCGCATATTCATATCGAAACATGATAATCTAGGGGTCATTCCTGGACAGGTATATAAAGTAAAATCACAAAGCAGAAGCACACCAAACAGCTAGGCATGACACACGACTCACATAAAAGCAAAGTGGACCCATGAAGCGTGAAATGCAAGAGAACTCGAAATCCTAGGGTTAGTGAGTGTGATTATCGATGCTATGCTAGGTGTGTGTGATTTTGTGGCAATTCATCATAGGGTTCATCTCTAGGAGAAAGAGATAAAAAGAAGAAAAGAAAAATTAAAAACACGATGAAAACGACACAAAAACGAAAAAGAAAGACTCAAACGACGCATAAAGTGCGACTCCCCCAAGCTGAAGTTTGCATTGCCCTCAATGCAATACGAGTGAGTACGGGAGGGCAATGAAAATGGGGGGGGAATACGCACCGACACAAAAATAAATAAAAACAAGGAAAACATAGATACGAAAAAGAAAATAAAGAAAAATCAAAATCAAACCACACGACACGAAAATAGAAAAAGAAAGAAAGAAAATGACACGACACACAAAAATAAAACAAGCACACACACAAGAACAAAACACGACAACACACGAAAATAGACTTCCCCCAAGCTAGTCATGACAATGCTAGCAATAAGATAAGATCGTGAAAGTGTAGAAATGGGCAAGGGGGATGTCAAAATAAACAAAGTGAAATCAAAAAAAATAAATAAAAATAAATAAATAAAAAAAGGAAGCGGTTTGACACGTGAATGAGTCCTCCCCCTAGCAGTGGTAAAGCAGGGCCCCGCAAAGACAGATGGGCACTAGAAATAGGGGTGACAAAAGTGGGACGGGAAAATATCAAGCAGGGGCACCACCCTCAGGGGGTGGTGATGGGGGCCTGTGCTGGGGACCAGGAGTGGTGGGGGGAGGAATGTGAAGCTCGGAGACATCGGGTGGGTCAGTGCGAATGTGGCGAATAAAGCTTTGAAGAAAGGGTAGGTCTCGGTCGACTGACTCCTGAGTTGCCCGACCACCATGTCCAGCCTGGAGGATCATGGCCATGAATCGGTCGGATTGGTCGTGCCCGAATTCGGCATCGCCGATGTGAGCGGGGGAGGTGGTGTGTGGGGTGGTAGATGAATTGGTGGTGGTGGATTGAGCGGGGGGTTGTGTGCGACGAGCGTGACGGTTGGGCCTGAGGATGGAAGAGCTGGCATCGGTGGGCTTAGCACGGCGGGGAGACATTGTGCAGGAGTCGTATGTGCATGTGCGTGTATGCAAAAGACAATGAAGACACACAAACACGAACAACGAGCAAAATGGAATATTTGGGGCAAAATAAAAATTGAGTTAAGGAGCGAGTTTACCCAAATGAAATGAAGATCGTTGCTCGTAGACGCCCCAATGCTACTCGATAGGAGCACGTGAGAAGCCGCGGCAATCTCTTCAGCAAGTTTCGAAATTTGGGGAGAATGGGGGAAAGTTAGGGTTTTGTGTGCGGGTGGAATCGAGGAAGATGGAGAGAAATCGATGGAGAGATGGATAGGGAGAGGGGGGATCGATTGGGGTTGATTTAGGGGAAGAACGAGGTCAGGCGCAAGAGGAGAAGGCGAACCGTCGATAGGAATTTCGAAATCTGCGAGGGCGGAACGAACGGGCGGGGGCAGCCATTTATATGGATTTAAGTCGACCCGGTCGGGTGAGTTGTCACCCGATCGGTTGACTTTGTGGTCGAAAAGTTTGGCTGAAGAGTTGCTTCAGGTGACTTGATCAGTTGAGAACTCAACCGATCGGTTCGCCGCTCCACACATTTTCCCGAGAACTCAGAGTTTTTCACCCGGTCCCTCAACCGGTCTCGCACATTGTCACCCGGTCGTTTGACAAACCCCTGAAATTTTCCCGAGAATTCCCCAGGTCACCCGGTCTGCTCACCCGGTCTCTTCTTTCTTCACCCGGTCGGTTCATTTAGTGGCTGATATGGGTGTTAGCTGATACATCCCAACCGATCGGGTGAGTTATCACCCGATCGGTTGAGGCCTTGTTTTCTGCAAAAACCCAAAAATCGCCTAAGTTCCTTCACGGAAGTTGTTCTGGCTGGATTTATTTATAAAAATAGATAAAATAAAGTTAAGAAAAAAAGTCCTAAAAAGCGGGAGTAAAAGTTTAGAACATGGGGGCCTCCCATGAAGCGCTTTTGTTTAACGTCGTTTAGCTCGACGCCCCTTGATGATGTTCAAGGCGGACGATAGGGGTGATGCCCGAAGTGCGGCATCACTTCAGATTCTCCCTTTGGCGTAGTCGGCGGCTGTAAGAAGATTTGCTCATCTACCCTCCCTTTGTTTACAGGATCCGGGGGCTTCTCCCTCAAATTGGCGTCTACCACCATATTTTTTAGGATCCGGACCTCATCACCGGTGAGGTCCATGGGTTCTTTCCCCTTTCTCCTCGTGGGAGGAGACTTAGGGAATCCGGGATGGATCACATGTCGCGTGACCGCCTCATTAGCAACATCATTCTTTGGGGAGCCAACTTGCTCTCCAAGGTTCCCTAAGCTATCGGGGGGATTCCTCGAGAGCACTTCACATGCACTTGTTTCAACAGCTCTATCTTTTTCATTCTCCAGTATACTGATACTCGGATCGTCCGGGGGATTTGGATGCTTCATCGACAAGCCTAAGTCAAATTCGACTCTTTCTTGGCCCACATTGAGGGAAAGCTTCCCATTCTTCACGTCTATCAAAACTCCAGCGGTTGCCATAAAGGGTCATCCAAGAATAATTGGGGTATGCTTGTCTTCCAGCATGTCCATCACCACAAAATCAACCGGTACATGTACTCCTCTAACATCGACGGGGAGGTCGTCCACCACTCCCACCGGATACTTGACCGAACGGTCAGCAAGTTGCAATGTCATGCCGGTGGGCTCTAAGTCTCCCATCCCTATTCTATTATACAACGATAGGGGCATTAAGCTGACGCTCGCGCCTAGATCGACGAGCGCCCTCTGGATTTGCACTTCCCCAATAGAGCAAGGAATGGAGAAACTTCCTGGATCCTTGAGCTTGGGCGAATTTGCGCGCTGAATGAGGGCGCTACACTCCGCCGTTAACACGACCTTCTCTTTTCTAGATCCCCGTGTCACCAAGTCTTTCAAGAATTTTGCATAGGAGGGGATTGTTTCAATACTTCTAGGAAGGGGATTTGAAGGCTCAAATCTTTGAACATGGCAAAAAATTTGCCATACTTCTCGTCGATTTTTGCTTGGGTCAAACGTTGCGGAAAGGGCACAACGGGCCTGAATACCCTCAAATTCCCTTCTTCTTTCTTCTTTTCTTCTTCGGGGGTTCCCTCCGGAACCACACTTTTTGGCGACGGGGCACCGTCGTCATTAGCTTTTTCAATTGGCCGCTCAGCAGCCAGTGGTGCTTTCGGTTCCCTGGGTGGCCCTCTAGTAGGAATTTGTGTCCCGCTCTTCAAGACGATGGCGGACACATTTTCGTGTTCATGTGTGAGCGCCAAGGTCCGATTTACCCCCTAGGGTCACCTCAGGATGTGGCGGTAAAAGATTCTGTGGTCTCTGAAGGTTTGCCACTTGCAACCCCAGCTGGGTCACCTGATCGGTGAGAACTATTTGTCCCAACTCCAGCTTCAAATTGATCTTCTCCTGGTTGGCTATGTATTGAGTCAAGAGGGACTCAACCGGAGAGACGGCCCTTTGTTGACCATATTATTGCTGGATGGGCTGTTGATTCCTAGGAGTGTACTGCTGGTACTGTTGTGGAGGTTGTTGTTGCTGAAACTGCTGCTGAGGCCTAGCCGGCTGATATATCTGCTGTTGTTGCTGAGCCGGCTGTTGATAAGGTGCCCGGTAACTAAGTTTCGGATGATTCCGGTTGTTGGGAGAGTAGGCCGGGTTTGAGTTGGTCCGTGGTGGAAATGGCGCATTCCCCGTAGGATTGTAAAATAATGCGCTCGCCTGATCCAACGGTGGTGAGATGTCACCACCGTCGAACTCTCCAAAAACTTCGGATTCCACCGCATCAAACTGTTGTGTACCGGCGTGTAACGACTGCTTTTCATGTATCTGGATTTTATATATATAACATATGTTTTGGTGGATTTTCTCCTCTTGTGTGGTTTTCGTCTCCGTAGATTTCATTTTCGATCGATTCGTCGTATTTTCTCGCTTCTTCCTTAGGATTGTCGATTTCGGAGTAAGTCACTCGTGACGGACTTCATAACGGTCGTATCTAACTATTAGATCAAGCCTAGGAGTCTTAGGAATCGATCCCGGGGTCTCGCGCTCCGTATCGGTACTTTCTGTGCTCATTAGCCGGTGTAAGAAGGGCCACCGACCGACTAGATGACGATCCAGTCGGTCGGCAATCCTTCTTGGACCGACTAGTTAGCTTTCTAAATTTCTCAGGAGTTACTGTTTATCGTTAGTCGGTCTAAGAACGTTGGTTGACCGACTAGGTTGCAAACTAGTCGGTCAGCAATGCTTCTTGAACCGACTAACTCATCAAATTATTTTTGTATCAGTTACTGTTCACTCTTAGTCGGTCTAAGAATGTTCATCGATCGACTAGATGCCAAACTAGTCGGTCAGTACTTGTTCATGGACCGACTAACTCTAGAATCCTAATTTCACCTGTAGCTACTGTTTACACTTAGTCGGTCTACGTTGGTCGACCGACCGACTAGTTGTCAAACTAGTCGGTCAGTGGTTGTTCTTTGACCGACTAAACTAGTGCTGTAAACCCTAGTTTTGCCCTAGCCACCAGCCTAGCCTATAAATACCCAACCCAAACGTTTTCTTCCCCTCCAACTCGACCCTAAACCCTAAAATCGCCCCCATTGATCCCCCACCTTCCTCCAAGCTTCATTGCTTCATTCCAAGCCCTAGAATCATCATCCAATCCATCCATTCACTCCATCTACCCCTCATCTTCCCCAAATCTCCATCAAAACCCATCAAAATCCCCAAATCCCCCAAAACCCTAGTTTCCCCAAACTTCTCCATTCGCTTCCAGATCTGATCCTAGGGCTCCCCGGAGTGTTCCTTCCGTCTTCTCTCGGTAAGAAATCGATCTACCGTCGTTTTCATAGCTTATTTATAATTCTATGAAACCCTAATTAATTTCATGTGTTTGGTGTTTGTTTCCCCCCCCCCCAAACAGCGATTTCCTCGTAGATAGCATCCGTGTGACGAGGTTGATCGTCATCCCCGGTGCTAGGCAAGTGAAACTTGCCACTTAGGGTTTAGGCCATGTTTTAGGCCATGTTTTAGGCCATTTACTTGTTGTAGGCGTAAAAGAGGCTAGGCGACGAAATGATACTCGCCTAGGCGCAAATTGGGGAATTAGCTTGACAACGAAGCTAATTCCGACTTTTAGCATGTTGCACAATTACCATGTCATGTTTACTTTCAATTAACGGTACGCGAATATGTCATGTCATTGCATTTCGCCTGTCACGTTTAATTTAATTAACGGTACGTAAATAAAATGTCATGACCTCGCATTCTTTAGATATTGCTGTGATTGCGTAGCTTCGCTACAATGTTGTGTTCCTGGCTCGTGTTCCAGAAGCGGGCCATGTGTTGGTTGATAGCCAATGCCCGAATTGCGTGTTCCGGCTAGGTGTTCCCTACGCCATACTAGTGTTCTTGGCTCGTGACCAGAAGCGAGCATAATGAGTTGCTAACCCCAACGCTCGATACATTGAATTGTGAACTAAGAATGCGAGCTCAATGGCGGGGCAACCCTAGGCTCACTAGATGAGCTCAATGTACAGGGACCCCAGGCTCCATATCGTGTGAATATTGGGTAGTGTTTAGTGCCGATCGGTCTGAAATGCTATGCCATCCAGCGAATGGCGTAAACACCTACAAAATGTGAATGTATTGAATTGATAGTAGCTTGGCTACTCTTGTCTTGTCCCGATAAATTGTTCTCTTGTACAAATTGCCTTGCCATGTTTCAATCTTGCACTCATGTTATAACTGCCATGTCATGCATACTAAACTGCTAGGTTGCTAGATGCCTCACTTTCAGTTTCCTTGCCCAAGTCTTTCTAGACTTGCTGACATGTGCCCCTTTACTCTTTTGGGTGACACATGTTAGAACCTGAGCCCGAGTACCTCGTTGAGGACGAGGTGTTTGCTGACGCCGAGCCCGAGCTTGTGTTTGACGGGGAGTACGTGGACACTGGGGACCAGTCCTAGTGTCTTCGTGTGTTTTACTTTTATTAGACAATTGTTTTGTTATCGGTGCGTAGCACCCATACTTGTTGTTGTTGCAGTTTTTGTTGGCCTTGTTCTGGGCCTTTGGACTCTTTTGTTTTAGCCTGGTGGCTTTTCTGGATGTTGGACTCTTGTTGATGTTGGACAATTTGTGAGATGTGGAATTTTATTTCAGTCTCGCCTTGTGTTATTATTGCTATTCTGTTGTGGTTACAGGGACCTGCTTATGTATTGTGGACGCTTATCGGGTTTGGGGCTTCACGGCTCCACTCTCAGAAGCGGACCTTTTCACGTCTCGCCTCCATTTCAGGGAAGCGGGTCGTGACAGGTTTTAGTGGTGGCCCATGCAGGTCACTTCTGTAACTGCGATTTTTGGAATAGCGATAATATATTAGAATGTCCAATAAATTAAGTTCGACGTCCGAGTCATAAGCTATGAGTCTAATCTGATTTGTTCTCCGTGTCATTAGATGGCAGGAAGGCGTTTCACCCGTGGTGGGGGCAGTGGTGCGCTCCCTCATGATGAGGAGCCTGAGCGGGAACCCACCAGCGGTGAGATGATGCGGATGATGCTGCAGATGATGCAAGTGCAGCAGGGCGTGCTTTTGCAAGTCCAGAATGCTCCACTTGCTCGAGCTGCCCGGGCTCTTCCGGATGCCCCTCGCTCTGAGCCAGGAGCGAAGCAATTTCGGGAGCTGGGTCCCGCATATTTTGATGGTTCTGAGGGTCCTCTGGCTGTCGATGAGTGGATTCGGAACGTCAAGGACAATCTGAAGATGGCCAAGATCACCCCGGCTGGATAGGTTGATTTGGCGAAGAGGCAGCTCAAGGATAACGCCAGGAATTGGTGGGATGCAGAAGAGAAGTTGTTGGTGGAGCCGATTGCTTGGGCTACCTTCAAGGCCAGATTTGAGGGTGAGTTCTTCCCGAAGGCTGCCAAGGAGGAGATGCTGCAGCGTTTTATCGATCTGAAGCAGGGGAACTCGTCGGTGGACTTGTACCACCAGGAGTTCATGAGGCTTAGTCGGTTTGCGCCGAAGATGGTGCAGGACGCTGAGGAGAGAGCTCAGAGGTTTCTGCAGGGGCTTGCTTCGGAGCTCCAGAGTTTTGTGACCTCCTCTGACCGGGAATCTTATCAGAAGGTTCTGGTAGCAGCTAAGAGGCAGGAGTTGCTTGTGAACCAGAGGAAGGGGTCGGTTGTTGGTGCTGGGAAGAGGCCTGTGGAGCAGGCGAGGGCTGTGGTTAGACCTGGATTCAGGCCTAATCAATCCGCTCAGTTTAAGAGGCCAGGAGGGTCTATTCGAAGATCTGCCATTTCTGCGGCAGGCCTGGTCACGTCAAGGATCAGTGTCGGAAACGTTGCGGAAAGGGCACAACGGGCTTGAATACCCTCAAATTCCCTTCTTCTTTCTTCTTTTCTTCTTCGGGGGTTCCCTCCGGAACCACACTTTTTGGCGACGGGGCACCGTCGTCATTAGCTTTTTCAATTGGCCGCTCAGCAGCCAGTGGTGCTTTCGGTTCCCTGGGTGGCCCTCTAGTAGGAATTTGTGTCCCGCTCCTCAAGACGATGGCGGACACATTTTCGTGTTCATGTGTGAGCGCCAAGGTCCGATTTACCCCCTAGGGTCACCTCAGGATGTGGCGGTAAAAGATTCTGTGGTCTCTGAAGGTTTGCCACTTGCAACCCCAGCTGGGTCACCTGATCGGTGAGAACTATTTGTCCCAACTCCAGCTTCAAATTGATCTTCTCCTGGTTGGCTATGTATTGAGTCAAGAGGGACTCAACCGGAGAGACGGCCCTTTGTTGACCATATTGTTGCTGGATGGGCTGTTGATTCCTAGGAGTGTACTGCTGGTACTGTTGTGGAGGTTGTTGTTGCTGAAACTGCTGCTGGGGCCTAGCCGGCTGATATATCTGCTGTTGTTGCTGAGCCGGCTGTTGATAAGGCGCCCGGTAACTAAGTTTCGGATGATTCCGGTTGTTGGGAGAGTAGGCCGGGTTTGAGTTGGTCCGTGGTGGAAATGGCGCATTCCCCGTAGGATTGTAAAATAATGCGCTCGCCTGATCCAACGGTGGTGAGATGTCACCACCGTCGAACTCTCCAAAAACTTCGGATTCCACCGCATCAAACTGTTGTGTACCGGCGCCACCTGCGCCTACCATCAATGCGGAGATCTGGGTTGACAGCAAGTCAAACTTGCTCGACAATTTGTCGACGTCTTCGATCCTATGGATGCCCCCAGATCTTGGTGTGGCTCTCTCGTCACACCATCGTTCATTGTTGGATGCCATATTTTCCAAAATTTGCCGGGCATCTTCTTCGCTTCTTGACATGAATGACCCTCCAGCTGCGGCATCCATTGAATATTTCAAATCGTCCCTCAACCCATTATAAAACAGATTTATGATCTGCCACTTGGGGAGCTCATGGTGGGGACATCTTCTCTGCATCTCCTTGTATCTTGTCCAAGCCTTATGCAAGGACTCGTGGTCGACCTGGAAGAAGGAGGAGATCTCACTCCTCAGCTTCATGGTCTTCCCCGGGGGAAAGAACTTCGTCAGGAAAGCATTTGAGAGCTTCTCCCAGGTGTTGAATGTATTTGGGTCCTTCCCCCTAAGCCACAACTTGGCCTTATCTCGCAAGGAGAAGGGAAACAGCTTCAGTCAGATCACCTCAGTTGTGACACCATTTATCCGGAAGGTGTCACATTTCTCCAAGGAGTCTAGATGCTCAATCGGGCTCTCCATGGGCGCACCCGAAAATTGATCCTGATGGATCCATGTCACCAGAGATGGCTTAAGCTCGAAGCTTTGGGCCGTAATAGCTGGAGGACGGATGGCGGAGGTGGACTCGATGGAAGGCATCGAGTACTCCAACAGGGACTTGTGAGGCGGGGTGTTCTCCCCCATGGCTTCAGGATCCTCTCTTCTTCGCTTCTCAGCGGCCAAACGCCTTAGGGTGGCGTTTATCTCTGGATCAACGGGGATCAAGTCGTCGAGACTTCTTGAACTCATGCGCATGAAGAACAACAAACACCCGTGAAGCGAAAAGTGGGAAAGAAACAGATAAGATAAGAAATAAAAATAAAGATAAAAATAAAAAATAAGAAACTAAAAAGGAAAAAGAAGAATGCGAAAATTATCGCGAGGTAGGGATGAGAGCTAGACACGAGGGTTCATGAAATCCAAAAATAACAAGCACGTTGCCTCCCCGGCAATAGCGCCATAAACTTGACGTGCCCCCGGTTTGCAAGCCGCAAATGGCCGGGGGACCCGGTGGAGGTTTAGATATTTGTAACCGCAAGCGCACGGTGTTGTAGTGTGGCTTGGGGGTCGAACACATGGAGGCGAGGATGTGCTTGTGTCAAAGAGGATCAAAATCACCCCATGGGCGAGCTAGCCCGGATCAATTGAGGGTTTGTCACGGTAAAAGAATGCAAGGTAAAGACAATATGAAGGAAAACCCCGGGACTCTGGTTTCGACCCCAACGAGCGACTCTTGCCGATACGGCCTACGGGTAGGATGACGATCGAAATTAGGGTCTAATGGTGAGACGTTGCCTCTAAAAGTGGTACCGGCATCCCATGGGCCCGATATTCCGGTCGGTGCCCAGGATGATACGCTGGACTTCCCGGGTTCGATCAGTGGGCACTCCCGTGTCCATTAACACTGATCGACTCCGGGAGCACTAAGCTCGCAACGATAACTCCCAACGTCTCATCCTGCCGCTCCCGCGTGCTAGGATTCGGCGTCTACGCTAAGGGCGTGAGCTATGGTTAGGGAGTCAACCGCCAAGTTTATTCCCCCTTGGCCCAACGGTCAAAGGCGGTCTTTTTCCCGCCGATGACAATAAAACACCCCGCGTAACCGTTAGATTCCTAATCCCTATCGATTTCCTAACCCTATGGACGCATCGGGAAGAGCCCCCGAAGGGGTTTCCGCCAAAATCCCGGATTAGGGAACTACTCACAAATATTCATTAAAAAGCGATCTAAATGAAAATGGACCGTCAAAATCATAATCAGACAATAGAAATGCAATGGTAGTAAAGCAATTAAGATAATACTAAAGTTTTACAAAGATCCGAAAACTTACAAAAACTGGAAAATTACAGCCGTCACAAAATGAAGAAAACAGTAAAAAATAACCAACTCCCGAATCTGGGAAACCTAGGGTTCTATTTATAGAAAACGACATCACCCGATCGGTTGGCAAGTCAACCGATCGGGTGAACCGCTTCAGAAAATTACAGCGCAATGCGGGGGTTTCACCCGGTCAGTATGAACCGGTCGGTTGGAACTTGGTGCGATCGGTTGGATCTTGGTGCCGACCGGTTGGATCTTGGTGCGGACCGGGTGAGGAGACCGGTTGGATCTTCGAGTCTTGGCTGTTGAAATTCAGCTACAGGTGAACCGATCGGGTGAAGGTCACCCGATCGGTTGGTAATCAGCTTCGAATTTCCAGAGACTTTGAGCTTTTGACCCGGTCACTGAACCGACCGGGTGACTTCTCGTGAGCTCCAAGCTGCGCCCGGGTGGTGCACGCGTGCATCACCCGATCGGTTGGAGATGACCAACCGACCGGGTGAGGGGCTGAAAGATGCAATCTTCGTCGTTTGACCCCCTGGATCACGCGTGACTCCTCCCGTTGCTCCAGGGACATATGATATCATCGTTTTATGCCCCAAATGCCAGTAAACTCCTGCAAAACACGGAAAACACGGAAAAGTGAAAGAAAACAAGAAAACACAAGAAAACATGAGAAAATGAATAAAAGACGGCGGTAAAATACGGAAAAACACGGAAGAAAACATGCGTAAATATATGAAATATAAATGCACGTCAGATTCTCAACGACCGACAACTCTTCCTCAAACCCCTTGGACCCATCCCCTTCGATCTTCTCTCACCCATGCTTCCTCGCACTTGAGAGGAACGTGGCCTCCATCCTCCGCATTCTCACTCACGTCCACGGACAACCTCCTCCCACTCCACACCCCTCTCCACCACCTTCACCCCCTCGACGATTTTCCCCTCCACCATCACATTCTTCACCTCCATCATCACCCCCTAGGCGACCATCCCCTCCTCTCACCACTTCCATCACCACTTCCATTCCCACCACCTCATCTACTCCCACTGTTTCCATACCCTACACTTCAGTCACTCCATATGTGCGCCGCAAGAAATTGCAGGTGCGATCGCGATCACTTCCCCCGCCCTCCTCTTCCGTCGTTGTATCCCCCCATCTACCGTCATTTCTAAACCATCTACCCCCGCGTTGGTCGCCCTTTCACTCACACTCACCATCACCACCACCACTCCACCCATCATTCACACCTCCACACCCACCGATCCATCACCTCGACCACTTTCTCCGCTTCTCCGCACATCAGTCACCTCCCTCGCCCACTCCCCCGCATCCCCCACATCTTCCACCGTGGAGGACGAAGACGATTCCTCTCCTGCTTTTTGATTCCATTTTGTTTTCTGACATACCCCTTGCATATCTCTGCATTTTCATGATTATATCATATCGCTAGCTTTGTCATGTCTAGCTTGGGGGAAGTCAATTTTTTTGTGTGCTGTCGTGTGTTGTTTTCTATGTGTGTTTGTTTATTTGTGTGCTGTCATGTGATTTTCTATTTTTATTTTCTGTTTTTATGTCGTGTTGTGTGATTTTATTTATTTTCCTTTTTTCGTATGTGTGTTTTTCTTGTTTTTCATCTCATTTTGAGTCGGTGCGTATTTCCCCCCATTTTCTTTGCCCTCCCGTCTTCACTTTTATTGCATTAAGGGAAATGCAAGTTTCAGCTTGGGGGAGTCACACTTCATGCGTCATTTGCGTTTTTTTCTTCGTTTTTGAGTCGTTTTCATCGTGTTTTTATTTTTTATTTTCTTCTTTTTATCTCTTTCTCCTAGAGATGAACCCTACGAAGAATTGCCATAAAAATCACACACACACACACCTAGCATGGCTTTGATAATCACATTCACTAACCCTAGGAAGCCGAGTCCTCTTGCATTTCACGCATCGTGGGTCCACTTAGCTTTTCTGTGAGTCGTGTGTTGTGGCTAGCTGTCTGGTGTGTTTCTACTCTGTGATTTTGTTTTATATACCAGTCCAGGAATGACCCCTAGATTATCATGCTTCGATTAGAATATGCGGTATTTGCCTCTCTTATCTGCTTCTGTATGCATAATATATATATATATATATATATCGTATGCTTCATTTCACATGTGTCGGTATTCCACAATTAGGTTTAGGATAACCCACTTAGCCCATGCTCTGACTAGCGAAAAATCTCCCTTGCCCAAGTGCTTAGAATCCGATTTCTCTTTTATTTTACTTGGTGCAAATCCACTCGTCGTGTATCATTCTCCCACTTGGGAGAGTACACACGTGTATATACCGCAAAATCCAAAAAAATCCAAAAAACAGAGAGCAAAGAAAAACCCAAAAAAAAGAAAAAAAGAAAAAAAGGGAAAAAAATACATATGTATAGCCAAAAATCCAAAACAATACATATATCCAAAACCCAAAAAAGTGTGTGTGAGTATTTTCGTACCTACCGAGAATAATGGGAAGGCGAGAATTTGCACAGAGTGTTGTACTCCACATCATCTCAACCCCAATCGCTTTCGAAACACTTGGAATAGGGAATTTCTAGCTATTATCTAGGCGATAGTGTGGTGATGTCCAAGTCCATAGCTGTGGAGTCCCTGACACATGATACTTTTCGATTCTCACTTTCTTCTCATGCATGCTTGAGCTATATATTCACCGCTTATCTCAAATCGAATCGATATTTGGGTCTATTCTTGGATTTGTGTATATGGAGCTTATTGCACAATGTAGATAGTGACACCGTCAGCTAGCACACGACCACACTCACCCGCGCTTCACCGCATTCGCCCACGACACTTGTTTGGACTCGTTTCCTTTGGTTTAGTGTTGTGATTTGGTGTTTTCTTGCTTGGTGTGTCCTTTTTGATCCTGTGGCCCTGACGGGCGATTTAGGATTTAGAGTTCTCTTTTTCTCTCTTCCTCTCTAATTTTCTCCCTCAGAGCTCCTACTCTCACTCATCTTCCTCAAGGACGAGGAAGGGTTCAGCTTAAGGATTTTGACGTGCGTTTATATTTCATATATTTACGCACGTATTCTTTTGTGTTTTTTCCGTTATTTTCCGTCGTCTCGTATCCGTTTTCTCGTATTTTCTGGTTTTCTTTCACTTCTCCGTGTTTTTATGTGTTTGCAAGAGTTTGCCAGCATAGGGGACATATAACGACGATATCATAAGTCCCCGGAGTAACGGGAGGAGTCACGCGTGATCTAGGGGTCAAATGACAAAGATTTTTATCTTTCAGCCTCCCACCCGATCGGTTGGATACAGCCAACCGATCAGGTGATGCACGCGTGCATGACCCGGACAGACGATGAAGCAAGAAAGCATCAACCGACCGGGTCAACCGATCGGTTAGCCCAACTGTCTTCTCGGGAATTTGGAGTTGAACTCCAACCGATCGGGTGACCTTCACCCAATCGGTTCATCTGTAGCCGATTCCCCCAAAGAGATGACCCGGAGTACTCACCCGGTCGCCAGCAGACCGTGCCAAAACGTCGCAACTTTCTGGTTATTTGGGCGACGTTTCCAACCGATCGGTTGATTTATCAACCGATCGGTTCACCTGATGAGCTCAAGATCCAAACGACCAGAAGCTTCCGCCAACCGATCGTGTCGCGTGACCGGGTGAAGTCCTGAAGAGCGCTGCCGAAGAACGAAGCAGGTCACTCGATCGGTTGATTCTTCAACCGATCGGGTGACGTCGTTTTCTATATATATTAGCCCTAGGTTTTCAGAAAGGGAAGCTGTGTTTTTGGGCTGTGTTTTATTTTCTGTTTTTGTTCTTTTGTGACGGCTGGAATTTTATACTTACTTGTTAGTGTTCCGATCTTTGTAAAACTTTGATATTATATTAATTGCATTACTACTACCTCATTTCAATCGCCTGATTATGATTTTAACTGTCGATTTTCATTTAGATTGCTTTTTACCTAAAATGTGTGAGTAGTTCCATAATCTGGGATTTTGGTGGAAACCCCTTCGTGGGATCTCCCTAATGCGTCCAAAGGACTAGGAAATCGATAGGGATTAGGAATCTATTGGTTACGCGGGGTGTTTTATTGTCATAGGCGGGAAAAAGACTGCCTTTGACCGTTGGGCCAAGTGGGAATAAACTTGGTGGTTGACTCCATAGCCATAGCTCACACCCTTAGCGTAGACATCGAATCCTAGTGCGCGGGGGCGGCAGGATGAGATGTTGAGAGTTATCGTTGCGAGCTTAATGCTCCCGAAGTCGGTCAGTGTTAATAGACATGGGAATGCCCACTGACCGAACCCGGGTAGTCCGGCGTATCATCCTGGGCACCGACCGGAATATCGGGCCCATGGGACGCTGGTATCACTCTTAGATGCAGTGTCTCACCATTAAACCCTAATTTCGATCGTTGTCGTATCCGCCGGTCGAATTAGCGAGAATCACATGATAGGGTGGAAACCGAAGTCCCAGGTTTCCTTTCATATTGTTTAATCTCGTATCTACAATTTGTGACAAACCATCAACCGATTCGGCTAGCTCACCCATAGGGTGAATTTGGTCCTTTCTGACACAAGCACAACCACGCCTCCCTGTGTTCGACCCCCAAGCCACACTACAACACTGTGTGCTTGCGGTTATAAATATTTAAATTTCGCACCCCCAATCTCTTATTGCACTTGCATGATCACACACACACATCTTTCGTGGGGGACGTCACCACTCGGCCGGGTAGAAAATGTCACTCGGTTGAGTGGCAGACTCAAACAAAACAGAGAAGTCAGGGGTCTGGTCTTCTTGGCTTCTGCGTCACTCGGCATGTCACTCGGTCGAGTAGACCTCCTCACTCGGCTGAGTGAGTCTTCTGATGTTCTTCTCAAAATTCCAGAGAATCGACTTAAATCTTCTCTAGAAAACTCTGACTCACTCGGACGAGTGAAGTTCTCCACTCGACCGAGTGGGATCATTCACTAGGTCAAGTGGACTTTGACTCTGGGCGCTTTTGTATCTGTTGTACTCAGCCGAGTACATTCCTTCACTCGGCGTACTCGACCGAATGGCCTGTTCCTGGAGTCACATCTTCTCCTTCTCGCTTCTTCATCAATTCTATCCTGCTAGTAGATCATGGCGCCGAACCGGTCAGCTTGGTTGTCGTCACGGAATGTAACCTCATATTCGGCGTCGCCTAAGTAAAGGGGGTCAGAAGGGCACGGGGAGGTGGGGGGTGCGGGGGTAGTAGTGGATGATTCAGTGATGGTGTTGGCTCGAATGGGCGAGCGTGTGCGACGTGTACGCCGGGTAGGCCTAGGATTGGATGTGCCGGTGTTGGCGGGTCTAGCGCGGCGTGGAGGCATTGTGTAAGTGGAGTAGAATAGTATTATACTATGTAAAGAAAATTGGGCAAATAGGGACAGAATTTATCGGCTAGAATGAGATGGTGTTGTGTCCTCGTCGGTGTCGTGGTGGCCGCTGATCCGGATTGTCTCCAAGTTTTTCATAGAATCATCTCTTGCACTTTGGCAATTCAAACCTGAAAGGGAAACAATGGGGATGTCAGTATATTTAAACGAGAGGAACAACAAATTCAATTTTTCAACTTTACTCGGTTGGATATTAAACGATGAGAGGCGGCCTCGTGGGAAAAGGGAGGGCTTCAGGAGAGATGGCGATGGCATGAGGAAGGAGGGGCAGTTTGGCCGAGTGGAGGATGGGTATTTTGAGTAGGGTTAGGATTGAAGAGGCGAAAGCGGGTAGGGCAAGAAGCGCAGTGACCCGAACAGTAGCAAGGCGAGACTCGGACCGAGTAAAGCAGTTGCTCATTTAAAAGAGAGGAACACCAAATTCAATTTTCGAACTTTGCTCGGTTGGATATTAAACGATGAGAGGCAGCCTCATGGGAAAAGGGAGGGCTTCAGGCGAGATGGCGACGGCATGAGGAAAGAGGGGCAGTTTGGCCAAGTGGAGGATGTGTATTTTGAGTAGGGTTAGGATTGAAGAGGCGAAAGCGGGTAGGGCAAGAAGCGTAGCGACCCGAACAGCAGCAAGGCGTGACTCGGACCGAGTTAAGCAGTTGCTCGTTCGAGTGAGTTGGAGAATGGGATGACTCGGGCCGAGCAGTCTGGGTGCTCGGTCAAGTAAAGTGTGACACAAGCCTTCAGCCAGCTAGGCCGAGCACGGAGCTGCTCGGTCGAGTCGCCTTATGCTCGGGCCGAGTCGACAATTATCGCCCGGGTTTGCAAAGCGACGTTTTCTCCTCAAATTCTATTGTCTGTAAAACTCGATCGAGTAAGTAGCTGCTCGGTCGAGTCGCCTACTGCTCGAGCCTAATCATTAATGTTCTGTCCAGGTTGGCAGAGTGACATTTTATCCTCAAATTCAGCACCCTGTAAAACTTGACCGGGTCAGAAGATGCTCGGACCGAGTCAATTTCGACTCGGGCTGAGCAAAAATTTCATCTGGCTGAGCTGACACTGTACTCTCCATTTGATTTATCTGTGTCTGTATTGCTCGACCGAGCAGTTAAACTGCTCGGTCGAGTCAGCTGAGCATTTTCGCCCAACTTCCTGAGCTGTCTCATGTTGTAGTCCTTCTTCCTCATAGTGGTCTGTTCTCATATCTAACCTGCACAAGGGAGTAACTCATCAATTTTGGTATGGTTTTCAAAATTTTATTTCTAAAACATATAAAACAAGAGTAAGAAACCGAAAAAGAAGATCAAGAATCCAAGGAATTGGGTTGCCTCCCAATAAGCACTCATTTTTAGTCGTGAGCTCGACTCCCCTTAGTTTATCAGTCGTCGTTGGGGAATCCCTCGAGAAAGTATGTCTCCTTCGGTCCTATAGGTTCTTCGGCTCTGTAGGATTTAATTCTTTGACCGTTGACCTTGAAACTTCCGTTTTTTCTCTCGAGCTCAACGGTGCCTCCTGGGGATAAGCTTACTATCTTGTAAGGGCCGGACCACCTCGACTTTAACTTCCAGGGAAGAGGCGTAGTCTTGAGTTATATAGACATACCTGGTCACCGACATCATGGCGAACAACCGTGATATTTCTATCGTGATAAGCCTTGGTCCTTTCCTTGTATGTCTTCGCACTTTCGTAAGCATGACGTCGAATTTTGTCCAACTCATTGCAATGAAGGGCTCGTTTGGTGGCGGTGCTTTGGTAGTCAAAATTCATCTTCTTTATCACCCAATATGCTCTATGCTCCAATTCTATCGAAAGGTGGCAAGCTTTCCCATACACCAGCCTATACGGGGTTGTGCCGATGGGGGTTTTGAACGCGGTGCGATAAGCCCAAAGGCGTCGCCCAACTTATGCGACCAATCCTTCCTTGAGGCGCTGATTGTTTTTTCCAGGATGCTTTTTATCTCCCTATTAGATACTTCCACTTGGCCATTGGTTTGAGGGTGGTAGGCGAAGGGCGACCTTGTGATGAACCCCATACTTTGTCAGCATCGCCTCGAATTTTCTTTCGATAAAATGACTCCCTCCGTCACTTATAATCGTCCGGGGGACTCCGAAGCGAGGGAAAATAGTATTCTTGAAAAATTTTGCCACTATCCTTGTGCCATTTGTCGGGGTGGCTATGGCTTCCAACCATTTCGAGACATAATCAACGGCAACCAAGATATAGTTGTTGCATTTTCTCGATGGGAAAGGCCCCATAAAGTCGACACCCCAGCAGTTAAATAGCCCTATCTCCAAGATGCCGTAGAGGGGCGTTTCATTCTTCTTCGTGATATCCCCAGTCCACTGGCATCTGTCGCACGTCCTTATGTATTCATTAGCATCCCTGAATATAGTAGGCCAGTAGAAGCCACTTTGAAGAATTTTCGCTGTGGTTTTGGTGACTGCTGCGTGCCCACCACATGGTTGATCATGGCAATGTGACATGATGGAAGTTGCTTCTTCTTTTGGGATACATCGTCTAATGATCCCGTCGGTGTACGTCCTGAACAAATATGGGTGACTTCCCCCGCGTCGTGTGCATGCAAGTGTGGAATAATATGTGATTGGGGGCGTGAGATTTAAATATTTATAACCACAAGTGCACGGTGTTGTAGTGTCGCTTGGGGGTCGAACACAGGGAGGCGTGGTTGTGCTTGTGTCAGAAAGGACTGAATTCACCCTAGGGGTGAGCTAGCCCGAATCGGATGATGGTTTGTCACGAATCATAGGTAAGGGTTTAAACAATAATAAAGGAAACCTGGGACTTCGGTTTCCACCCTATCATGTGATTCTCGCTAACATGGCCGATGGATAGGATAACGATCTGAATTAGGGTCTATTGGTGAGACATTGCCTCTAAGAGTGATACCAGCGTCCCATGGGCCCGATATTCCGGTCGGTGCCCAGGATGATACGCCGGACTACCCGGGTTCGGTCAGTGGGCATTCTCATGTCCATTAACACTGACTGACTCCGGGAGCACTAAGCTCGCAACGATAACTCCAAACATCTCATTCTACCGCTCCCGCGTGCTAGGATGCGATGTATACGCTAAGGGCTTGAGCTATGGCTAGGGAGTCAACCGCCAAGTTTATTCCCCCTTGGCCCCACAGTCAAAGGCGATCTTTTTCCCGCCGATGACAATGAAACACCCCATGTAACCAATAGATTCCTATTCCCTATCGATTTCCTAGTCATATGGACGCATCAGGGAGAACACACGAAGGGCTTTCCACAAAATCCTAGATTTGGGAACTACTCACACATTTTAGGTAAAAAGCAATCTAAATGAAAATCGACCGTTAAAAACATGATCCGGCGATTGAAAAGCAGTAAAAGCAGTGCAAATAACACTATATTAAAGTTTGGTGAAGATCAGACAACTTACTAATATCAAATAAATTCCAGCCGTCACAAAATGGAGAGAAAACAGAAAATACAACTCAGCTCCCATTTCTGAAAACCTAAG
Organism: Scilla litardierei; assembly: GCA_030789695.1. NCBI lineage: Eukaryota > Viridiplantae > Streptophyta > Magnoliopsida > Asparagales > Asparagaceae > Scilla > Scilla litardierei. The sequence goes on from CM061134.1 coordinate 124,337,833, forward strand.
GCTTATATTTATAGAAAGCGACGTCACCTGATCGGGTGAAGAATCACCCGATCGGGTGATCTGCTTCGTTAATCGGCAGCGGTCTTCAGAAACTTCACCCGGTTAGACGACACGATCGGTTGGAGGAAGAAGCTTGTCATTTGGATCTTGGTGTCGTCGGGTGAACCGATCGGTTGATAAATCACCCGATCGGTTGGAATTTTCGCCCAAAGAGACAGTAAGTCGTGACGTTTTTGGCACGGTCAGCTGGCGGTCGGGTGAGCTCTCCGGGTCGTGTCTTCGGGGGATCGGCTACAGATTAATCGATCGGGTGAAGGTCACCCGATCGGTTGGAATTCAGCTTCAATTTCTAGAGAGATCAGTCGGGATAAACCGGTCTCTGACCCGGTCGGTTGACACTCTCGTAGCTTCAGTGGCTATCCAGGTCGTGCACGTGTGCATCACCTGATCGGTTGGCTGTATCCAACTGATCGGGTGAGGGGATGAAAGATAGAAATCTTTGTGTCTGACCCCCTGGATCACGCGTGACTCCTCCCGTTGCTCTGGGGACTAATGATATCTTTGTTATGTGTCCCCTATGCTGGCAAACTCCTGCAAACACGTAAAAACACGGAGAAGTGAAAGATAACAAGAAAATACGAGAAAACGGATATGAGACAGCGGAAAATAACGGAAAAACACAAAAAAGACGTGCGTGGATATATAAAACATACACACACGTCAACGGGTCGTCCCAGAAGTAACTTTTTGCATCTTGTAGGAACTTCCTTCTTGAATAAGTCGCCAACCCGTGCGGAACAATCCCACTCACCAAATAATTCACTATGTCGACGTACCATGGAGCTTCAGAGGTATTTGCCACAAAAAGTTGTTCACCGGTGAACGAATCGTCAATCGGTAAGCTGTTGTCCCAGTGCCTCTGAATCAATCGCGACAAACAGTCTGCCACCATGATTTTTGCTCCCTTCTTATCCTTGATCTCGATGTCAAATTCTTGGAGCAGAAGGATCCACCATATTAGACGTGGTTTAGCATCCTTCTTACTCAGCAGATATTTAAACGCTACGTGGTCCGTGTGGATGATTACCTTGGACCCCAGAATGTAGGATCTGAACTTCTCTATAGAATAAACTACGGCTAGCAGCTCTTTCTCCGTGGTAGTGTAGTTCTTTTGAGCGTCGTCCAGGGTTTTGCTAGCGTAGTATATACCATGGAGCTTCCCCTCCTTTCTTTGGCCAAGCACAACTCTCACTGCTTGGTCACTAGCATCACACATAAGCCCAAATGGTAGATTCCAGTCTGGTGGCTGTATAATTAGAGCCGAGATGAGAGCTTCCTTTAACCTGTTGGAAGCTAGCAAACAAGCATCAGTAAACACAAAAGGAGCGTCCTTAGCTAGAAGCTCCGTGAGAGGGCGAGCAATATTGGAAAAATCTTTTATAAAGCGTCGGTAAAAACCGGCGTGCCCCAGAAAACCACGGATACCTTTGAGGTTGGTGGGCGGCGGCAAACTTTTGATAACATCTACTTTGGCCTTATCAACCTCAATTCCTTTAGAGGTAATGACATGCCCAAGAACCACTCCTTCTGTCACCATGAAGTGACACTTCTCCCAATTCAAAGTAAGATTATTATCTTGGCATTGTTCCAAGACCTTGGACAAATTAGGTAAGCAATTATCAAACTCGGTGCCATAGACAAAAAAGTCGTCCATGAAGACCTCCATTATATTCTCGATAAAATCTGAGAAAATAGACGTCATACACCTGTGAAATGTGGCAGGTGCATTGCACAGCCCAAACGGCATTCTTCGGTAAGCGAAGGTGCCGTAAGGACATGTGAACGTCGTTTTCTCTTGGTCTTCCCGTTGCAACGGGATTTGGAAAAATCCAGAGTATCCGTTTAAGTAGCAGAAGTATTTATGCTTAGCTAAGCACTCGAGCATCTGGTCTATGAAGGGCAGAGGGTAATGGTCCTTCCTGGTTGTCATGCACCGCTTTCCTAAAATAGAGGCGAGACGTGAGAAGGTCTGCTCAGACGTGGAGCTGTGAAGCTGCACGCCTGATAAGCGTCAAATCTGAATATATGCAGGTCCTTGTAACAGAAAACGGAACAAAAATAATAATAAGGTAAATGAGACTGATATAAGTTCACCAATCTCAGAATTTGTCCACTACAATATTCCACATCGCAGAAAAGCAACCAGGCTAAAAGGAAGAGTCTAGGCCCAAAGCATGGCCAACAAAAGCCAACACAAAACAAAGTATTGGTGCTACGCACCGACAACTAAAGCAGTCTACACAACAACACAAACAGTCTCTACGACTGATCCCCCGTGTCCTCAAACTCCTCGATGAACGCGGGCTCTGACTCAGCGTCAGCGAACACCACGTCCTCAGCAGTAACCTCAGGCTCAAGATCTAACATGTGTCACCTAAAAGAGTAAAGGGCACATGTCAGCAAGTCTAAAAGACTTGGGCAAGGAAACTGAAAGGAAAGTAAACTAACAACCTAACAGTTATAGTATGATGCATAGTATGGCAAGTATAGTATGTATGACAAGTTTTACAAGTATAAACACAAGTACAAGGACAAGTCTAGTAAGCACGTCGTGCACAGAGATTCCGCCCTTTGGCTAGAGTGGCTGATCGGGCCAACTCTCATGCTCAAGTGACCGTTTATCCCTTCCCCTCCACGTGTATCGAGCCAGGGCATTACCCCCGAACACGTAATGCTTGCTTCTAGATCACGAGCCAGGAAGTGTATTTGGCCTAGGGTTGTGCCTGCTAAAAGCAGGTGCCTAGCCGGATCAAGTAGTACAAGTAATGTAGCGTGTGCTACGAATGCAACATTCAACATGGATGGCATGGCATGTACAGATAATTTCGTGTATCGTTAATTGAATTTAAACATGACAGATAAGATGCATGGATGACAACAAGTGCAAATAATTAAAAGAAGTCGGATCTAGCCTCGTTGTCAAGCTAGATCCTGAATTTTGTGCCTAGGCGAGTGTCATTTAGTCGCCTAGTCTCTTTTATGCCTACAACAAGAAAATGGCCTAAGGCATGGCCTAAAACACTAAGTGGCAAGTTTCACTTGCCTGGCACCAAGGATGACGATCAACGAGGTACGTCATAAAATGTTAAACTACGGAGATGAGATCGCTGCCACGGAAAAACAATATTAGAACAATATCCAATCCGGTTTTATAATCGAATCTACGACGTCTAACATCCATTTTTATTAGGGTTTAACAAAAATCACAATATGGGTTATAAGAATATTGAAGGATCGATTTACTAACCGTATCGTAGCGGAAGAACGATGCCTAGCAAGCACGGCAACAGAAAAACGATCCTGAGAACTATGGCTCAGATCTGGAAACGGCGAGGAAATCTAGAGAAATTGGGATTTGGGGGGTTTTGGGGTTGGCCGACGGCCCAAGGAGGGTGGCCGGTGCTATCGAGGGTGTGAGGGGCTCCGGGGATGAAGAAAAAGAGCTAGAGGAAGGTTGGGGAAGATCAGAGATCAAAAGGGGAAAAGGTATGGCCAAGAGAAGTGAAAGAAAGAGGAAAAATGATCGGGGGTTTAAATAGAAAAAGTTGCGACGGCTGGAAAAACCCTAGGGTTTCGGGGTCAATTAGTCGGTCTATGAAGGGCGGCTGACCGACTAGTTTGGCAACTAGTCGGTCGGTCGTTCAACTGTGACCGACTAAAATCAAACAGCGAAAGAAGGAATAAATCTGGGAATGAATTAGTCGGTCTGTGAAGGCCCGTCGACCGACTAGTTTGCAACCTAGTCGGTCGGTGAGTGTTCATTGACCGACTAATGATAAACAGTAACTTAGGTAAAATTAATCCAAGGAACTAGTCGGTCTGAGAGCAAGTTCTGACCGACTAGTTTCACATCTAGTCGGTCGGTGGTTGTTCTTAGACCGACTAAGAGTAAACAAAAACTCCTGAATAATTGATTTAACGAACTAGTCGGTTCCAGAAGGGTTCCTGACCGACTAGATTGGAATCTAGTCGGTTGGTTCCCCTTCTTGAACCAACTAACGTGCACGAAAAGTCTCGATATGGAGTGCGAAGCTCCGGGAAGGATTCCTATGGTTCCTAAGCTCAAACTAACTCTAAGATATAAGCGATATGAAGCTCGTCATGTGTGACTTACTCCAAGCTCAACGGTCTAAGGAAGAAGCTAGGAAATCACCACGAAACGTACAAAAACGAAAGCTACGGAGACGGAAAATCACACATAAGGAGAAAATCTACCAAAATATATATATAATATAGATAATCCAAATACATGAAAAACCAGTCGTTACATCCTCCCCAACTTAAGAAAAATTCCGTCCTCGGAATTTCCTAACACTCATGTGTCCGGGAACAAAAGTGGGTAGCGCTCTCTCATCTCATCTTCTCTCTCCCAAGTAGATTCTCCTGGCGAGCCGTGTTGCCACAACACCCGAACAAGATCGACAGTCTTATTTCGAAGTGACTTCTGACGTCTGTCCAGAATCAGCACTGGCTGCTGGTCATACGTCAAATCTGGGCGAACTGTGATCTCCGAGAAATCCACAGCATGAGATGGGTCACTGATGTATCGACGAAGCTGCGACACATGGAAAACATCGTGAACTCCTTCCAAATATGGTGGCAAGGCTAAGCGGTAGGCTACCTCGCCAACTCTCTCCAGAATGTCAAACGGTCTAATGTATCGCGGGCTCAACTTCCCCCGTTTCCCAAAGTGAATCACACCACGATTCGGGGAAATCCTCAGGAACACATGGTCACCTGGCTGAAACTCCAAAGGTCAACGTTTAGCATCAGCCCAATGCTTAAAACGGTCCTGAGCAATCCTCAACCTCTCCCGAATGTTCCTGACAACATCCACAGCCTCCACAATCATCTCAGGTCCCAACAGTTCCCGGTCACCAATGACGTCCCAACTCAAAGGCGAATGACATTTCCTCCCATAAAGCGTGACAAAAGGCGCCATGCCAATACTTGCCTGGAAGCTGTTGTTGTAAGAGAACTCCACCAAATGTAGATGGTCCTCCCACGAACCCTTGAAATCCAACATGCACGCCCTCAGTATGTCCTCCAAGATCTGAATCGTCCTCTCGGACTGGCCATCTGTCTGCGGATGGTACGCCGTGTTGAAACTCAGACTCATACCCAAACTCTTCTGCAAACTCTGCCAGAACTGAGATGTAAACCTCGTGTCTCTGTCTGACACGATACTCACGGGGACTCTATGAAGTTGTACGATCTCCTGCACGATCCATGTTACATCACTATCTAAACTAGGAAAAGGAAATAGAAACGGAGAGTAAAGAATTTGCTTCCATGTATCTCCTTGCTAGCGTCTCAGTAGACTGTCCCACTCGGAATGGAATAAAGTGCGCGGATTTGGTCAATCGATCTACAATCACCCAAATCGCGTCATTTTGCTTGGGACTCCGAGGCAGTCCAGTCACAAAGTCCATAGTGATGTGTTGCCACTTCCACTCCGGAATCGGAAGCGGTTGTAGCAACCCTGCCGTACGCTGATGCTCCGCCTTCACCTGGTGGCAAACCAGACACTTGGGTACACTCCGAGCCACACCCCTCTTCATTCCATGCCACCAAAAGTTCAGACGAAGATCCATGTACATCTTGATACCACCAGGATGTACAGAATATGGCGAACTGTGTGCCTCAACCAGCAACCCCTCTCTAATATCCCCAGCTGGCACACACAACCTAGCTCTATACCTCAGCGAGCCATCCTCATGAATCAAAAAGTCAATCCACAGACTGGCTTCTACCTGCTCCCGAATCTTCACCAGCTTCAGATCTCCAGCCTGGCCAGCCTTGATCCGATCCACGATCGTCAACTGTATCTGCATACACATCAACGAAGAAGCCTCTCCAGGAAGAACAATCTCAATTCCAGACTCGCAAAAATCCTGCTGCAATCTCCACTGCGAAGTCAACATCATCACCGCTGGAAGCCTACTCAGCGCATCCGGAACCACATTCACCTTGCCAGGGTGAAACTGCAAAATCGATCTCATAATCCGCCATGAGCTCCAACCATCGACGCTGTCGCATGTTGAGCTCCTTCTGGGTAAAAATATACTTCAAGCTTTTGTGATCGGTGAAGATCTTCGCTTTCTCACTCAGCAGGAAGTGCCTCCAAATCTTGAGCGCAAACACGACAGCAGCCAACTCCAATTCGTGCGTCGGGTAATTCTTCTCATGAGTCTTGAGCTGATGCGAAGCATATGCCACTACATGCCCGTGCTGATGCAACACACAACCGAGACCCTTGCCAGAAGCGTCGTAAAAGATCTCAAATCCTCCACTGCGATCAAGCACAACAAGAACAGGGGAAGTCATCAATCTCTCCCTTAGAACACCAAAGGCATTCTCACAATCACCCGACCAAACAAAAGGTACATCCTTCCGCGTCAATCTAGTCATCGGCTCAGCAATACAGAAAAAGACCTTAATGAAGCGCCGATAGTAACCAACAAGCCCAAGGAAACTCTGGATCTCAGATGCTGACCGCGGAACAGGCCACTCTCTGATGGCCTTGATCTTCTCAGGATCCACTGAAATACCATCTCCAGATACCACATGCCCGAGAAAAGCAACTCTGTCCAGCCAAAACTCGCACTTCGAAAACTTAGCATACAGACGATGCTTCCTCAAAAACTCTAACACTGTCCTCAAGTGCGAGGCATGCTCTTCCTCTGACTTTGAATAGATCAGAATGTCGTCAATAAAGATAACGACAAACTTGTCTAAAAGAACGTAGAAAATCAGGTTCATCAGATTCATGAAAAATGCGGGAGCATTGGTTACACCGAAGGGCATAACCACAAACTCGTAGTGTCCATACTTCGTCCTGAATGTCGTCTTCGGAACATCTTCCTTCTTCACCTTCAGCTGATAATAACCACTCCTCAGATCCAACTTCGAAAACACCCTCGATCCTCCAAGCTGATCAAAAATATCATCGATGCGAGGCAACGGGTATTTATTCTTGATGGTCACCGCATTCAGCTCCCTGTAGTCCACGCACATGCGACACGAACCATCCTTCTTTTTCACCAGCAGCACCGATGCTCCCTACGGAGACACACTAGGATTGATATAACCCTTCTGTAAAAGCTCATCCAGCTGCTTCCGCAATTCCTCCAACTCTGCTGGTGACATACGATATGGTGCCTTCGAAATGGGCTGCGCTCCGGGAATAAGGTCAATCGAAAACTCGAGAGCTCGATCAGGCGGTAGTCCAGAGATCTCCTCGGGGAAGACGTCATCGAATTCTCGCACCACAGCCGGCCTCTCCTGCTCCATCTGCATAGCAACAAACTCCACCGGTCTGGCTCGAAATCTGACAGGGCCAAGCGAACTCCTACCCCGGCTGAACTCAAATACTGGATGTCCGGGAATCTCGAACACCACCTTCTTTTTCCGACAGTCGATCGTAGCATAGAAGCTCGCAAGCCAATCCATCCCAAGGATCGCATCATATTTGATGATGTCGTGGACAATGAAATCAGCATTAAGCTCCTGTCCACAAACCACCAACGGGCAAGAATTGCAACCACGATGCACCGAGACCACACCATTCCCTGTAACAATGTTCCAACTCTTGGGAAGAGGGGACGTCGACAAGGAATGCTTCTCCACGAAGCTCCGAGATAGGATGCACATCGATGCACCAGAGTCAAAGAGAACCCGTGCAGGAAATGTGCAAACCAGAATCACACCTGACAAACAGTCTAACAATCAACCCTATCCTCGCAAACAATCATATGCAAGCAACCAACATAATCTAACAATCAAAACTAACTAGAGAGAACAGCTAGTTTGAGAGTTACCTGCGATGACCTCATCCACAGCCTCGCTCTCCATAGCTGTCATAAGAAAATCCTGCCGCCTCGGCTTAAAAGCTTGCTGAAAGGCCTGCCTCTGTGGAACAAGAGCTGCTCCACGTCCAGCAGGAACATGCGCTCTCTGATGCAGCGGCTGTGCTGCAACAGGTGCTCCCCAAGGCTGCTTCGACTTCGGACTGTCCTTCATGGTATGGGTAGGATCTCCGCAGACAATACACTGGCCGAGGATTCGCCTACACTGCTCATTGATATGCCCGGTCTTGTCACAGAAATGGCAAGTCTTCTGAATAGGCCCTCCTGGCCTCTTGAACTGCACTGGCTGATTAGGCTTGAAACCAGGCCTAACCACCACCCTGGCCTGCTCCATAGGCCTCTTCCCAACTCCAGCAACATGTCCTCTCCTCTGGTTCACAATCAGCTCATGCCTCCGTGCCGCTATCAGAACCTTCTGATAAGACTCCAGATCAGAGGAAGACACAAAACTCTGAAGCTCCAAAGCAAGTCCCTACAGGAACCTCTGAGCCCTCTCATCAGTATCCTGCACCATCTTCAATGCGAACCGACTCAGCCTGGTGAACTCCTGGTGGTACTGATCCACCGATAAGCTCCCCTGCTTCAAATCAATGAAGCGCTGCAACATCTCTCTCCGGGCAGCCTTCGGAAAATATTCCTCATCGAATCTGGAATTGAAGGTAGCCCAAGCGGCTCCTCCAACAGCTCCTCCTCAGCATCCCACCAATTCCTGGCATTATCCTTAAGCTGCCTCTTTGCCAAATCAACCCATCCAACCGGGTCGACCTTCGACATCTTCAAATTATCCTCAATATTCCTGACCCACTCGTCAGCAGCTAGAGGACCTTCAGTACCATCAAAATATGCAGGACCCAGCTCCCGAAACTGCTTCGCTCCCGGCTCGAAGCGAGGGGCATCCTGAACTGCCCGAGCAGCTTGAGCAACTGGAGCATTCTGGACTTGCAGGAGCACGCCCTGCTGCACCTGCATCATCTGAAGCATCATCCGCATCATCTCCCCATTGGTGGGCTCCCGTTCAGGCTCATCGACATGAGGGGGCGCACCGCCAGCAGCTCGGGTATTTCGCCTTCCTACAATCTAATGACACAGAAAACGAAACAATTAGACTCATGGCTTAAGATTCGGATGTCGAATTTTATTGTGGACATTCAAATATTATCATCGTTATTCCGTTAGTTTGCCGTTACACATGACCTGCATGGGCCACCAACAAAATCTGTCACGCCCCGCTTCCCGAAAATAGAGGCGAGACGTGAGAAGGTCCGCTCAGACGTGGAGCTGTGAAGCTGCATGCCTGATAAGCGTCAAATCTGAATATATGCAGGTCCCTGTAACAGCGAACGGAACAAAAATAATAATAAGGTAAATGAGACTGATATAAGTTAACCAATCTCAGAATTTGTCCACTACAATATTCCACATCGCAGAAAAGCCACCAGGCTAAAAGGAAGAGTCTAGGCCCAAAGCATGGCCAACAAAAGCCAACACAAAACAAAGTATTGGTGCTACGCATCGACAACTAAAGCAGTCTACAAAACAACACAAACATTCTCTATGACTGATCCCCAGTGTCCTCAAACTCCTCGATAAACACGGGCTCTGACTCAGCGTCAGCGAACACCACGTCCTCAGCAGCAACCTCAGGCTCAGGATCTAACATGTGTCACCCAAAAGAGTAAAGGGCACATGTCAGCAAGTCTAAAAGACTTGGGCAAGGAAACTGAAAGGAAAGTAAACTAACAACCTAGAAGTTATAGTATGATGCATAGTATGGCAAGTATAGTATGGATGACAAGTTTTACAAGTATAAACACAAGTACAAGGACAAGTCTAGTAAGCACATCGTGCACAGAGATTCCGCCCTTTGGCTAGAGTGGCTGATCGGGCCAACTCTCACGCTCAAGTGACCGTTTATCCCTACCCCTCCATGTGTATCGAGCTAGAGCATTACCCCCGAACACGTAATGCTTGCTTCCGGATCACGAGCCAGGAAGTGTATTTGGCCTAGGGTTGTGCCTGCTAAAAGCAGGTGTCTAGCCGGATCAAGTAGTACAAGTAATGTAGCGGGTGCTACGAATGCAACATTCAACATGGATGGCATGGCATGTACAGATAATTTTGCGTACCGTTAATTGAATTTAAACATGACAGATAAGATGCATGGATGACAACAAGTACAAATAATTAAAAGAAGTCGGATCTAGCCTCGTTGTCAAGCTAGATCCTGAATTTTGCGCCTAGGCGAGTGTCATTTCTTCGCCTAGTCCCTTTTATGCCTACAACAAGCAAATGGCCTCAGGCATGGCCTAAAACACTAAGTGGCAAGTTTCACTTGTCTGGCACCAAGGATGACGATCAACGAGGCATGTCACAAAATGTTAAACTACGGAGATGGGATCGCTGCCACGGCAAAACAATATTAGAACAATATCCAATCCGGTTTTATAATCGAATCTACGACGTCTAACATCCATTTTTATTAGGGTTTAACAAAAATCACAATATGGGTTATGAGAATATTGAAGGATCGATTTACTAACCGTATCGTAGCGGAAGAACGATGCCGAGCAAGCACAGCAACAAAAAAAACGATCCGGAGAACTATGGCTCAGATCTGGAAACGGCGAGGAAATCTGGAGAAATTGGGATTTGGGGGGTTTTGGGGTTGGCCGACGGCCCAAGGAGGGTGGCCGGCGCTATCGAGGGTGTGAGGGGCTCCGGGGATGAAGGAAAAGAGCTAGAGGAAGGTTGGGGAAGATCAGAGATCAAAAGGGGAAAAGGAATGGCCAAGAGAAGTGACAGAAAGAAGAAAAACGATTGGGGGTTTAAATAGAAAAAGTTGCGGCGGCTGGGAAAACCCTAGGGTTTCGGGGTCAGTTAGTCGGTCTATGAAGGGCGACTGACCGACTAGTTTGGCAACTAGTCGGTCGGTCGTTCAACTGTGATCGACTAAAATCAAACAGCGAAAGAAGAAATAAATCTGGGAATGAATTAGTCGGTCTGTGAAGGCCCATCGACCGACTAGTTTGCAACCTAGACGGTCGGTGAGTGCTCATTGACCGACTAACGATAAACAATAACTTAGGTAAAATTAATCCAAGTAACTAGTCGGTCTGAGAGCAAGTTCTGACCGACTAGTTTCACATCTAGTCGGTCGGTGGTTGTTCTTAGACCGACTAAGAGTAAACAGTAACTCCTGAATAATTGATTTAACGAACTAGTCGGTTCCAGAAGGGTTCTTGACCGACTAGATTGGAATCTAGTCGGTTGGTTCCCCTTCTTGAACCAACTAACGTGCACGAAAAGTCTCGATATGGAGCGCGAAGCTCCGGGAAGGATTCCTATGGTTCCTAAGCTCAAACTAACTCTAAGATATGAGCGATATGAAGCTCGTCATGTGTGACTTACTCCAAGCTCAACGGTCTAAGGAAGATCCTAGGAAATCACCACGAAACGTACGAAAACGAAAGCTACGGAGACGGAAAATCACACATAAGGAGAAAATCTACCAATATATATATATAATATAGATAATCCAAATACATGAAAAACTAGTCGTTACACTGGTGGCTCTGTTCAGTTTCCTGTAATCGATACACATACGCCATCTGATGACAGTCATAGTGGAGATTAATTCGTCTTTTTCATTTTTAATGAATGTCATGCCCCCACTTTTAGGGACAACCTGCATGGGACTAACTCATTTACTATCGGAAATGGGATAAATAATGTCAGCCTCTAAAAGTTTCAGGACCTCCTTTTTTACCACATCTTTCATGTTGGGGTTCAACCGCCTTTGAGGCTCAATGGAAGTGGCATCCTTGTCCTCTAGGTAGATCCTATGCGTACAAATGGTTTCGCTAATACCCTTCCGGTTAGAGATGTTATACCCTATCACTTTTCTGTAAGACCTAAGGATTTTTAGGAGGCTCTCTAATTGGGGTTCCGTGATGGCCACATTTACAATAACAGGATAAGTGGAATCTTTCCCCAGGAAAGCATATTTCAAATTGGCGGGGAGGGGTTTCAATTCTACCTGAGGGGCCGCTGTACCCCCGACGTCTCTTGCTTGTGAGAATGACGCATCCTCAAGCTCAGGTTCAGATTGTGAAAACTCTTCATTCGCGAAATCATAGGAGGAGCAGGGAGATGATGGCGCGTCGAGGCACATGTCTGTAGGTTCTGCTCCCGTAGCACATCTGTCAACTGAAGGAAGGTTTTCAGGTATGCATTCGCTATCAAACATAAAATCTGGAGTACTTCCCTGGTCAATGAGGTTTAGCGATGGAGATGAGTCTGGGTACTCCTCATTGTCATGCTCTCCATATGCTGAGATCTGCGGAAGAATGTCGTTATAGAAATGTAATGTATCTCCCTCGTACCGAACATGAATTCCATCAGCTATGATGACACCATCCAGGGCGTACGCATTTTGGAAAGCGGTTGCGATGAAAACCGAGAGCTCTTGCGTAGCTGGGTCGTCCGTAGGGAATTCAACTGGGCCATGGGCCCATACGACAGCAACTACGCTCTCTAATATCTCAAGCATCTGAGAATTTTGTAGTGATTCCAATTGATAAGCCTATCCCTGGCAGGCATCAATAGGGGGAGCCTCAATGGTTTGAAGGAGCATCACGTTCTCTTCAAAGCTTACTCGAATATCATCTTCAATTGTACCTGCATCAGAAACCTGATTCTTTAAATAATCCATGACTAGTTGCTAATTTGCGTTACCTGCAACATAGGTTCCTGAGCCAATAAATCAAACTGCATCAATCAGTTCTCTAACTAAGCATTCAACCATGGACTCGTCCATGTGCAAGTCTTGGAAGCCGTGTAAATGATAAGGAGAGAAACTGAACTCCTCTGAGTCGATATCAGAGTCACAGGTCCACTGCACTTGCATTACCATCTCCATTGTGCCTGATTGGTAAGGAGATAATAGCTAGCTGGAGGAGGAAGTTAGCAGCAATGCAGATAAAATACAAAGAGAATGGAAATGGCGGAAAGGTGAGAGATGATCAGAATGCTAGCAAACTTCACAGAATAACAACAAACTGTGATAAAAACATTATTACCGTCCCCGACAACGGCACCAAAAACTTGATGCACCCATAACCTACACCTAGGTTCCACCTGGTGGTGTCACGATCACCAGGCGTAATATGGCCCATAGGCTACGATTTCGGGCTCAATCCGCAAGCGGACGGTGTCAAGTTATAGTATAAAAGATTGTCAAATCCCAAATGGATGGAGATAGTGTAAATTGGTTCTCAGTCTATTTCTAAGTGTAGAAGTGAGATAGCTTTCGGGGTAACAGATTTGGCTACGATTTAGGGCTTTAGGGATCACCACTAGGATCATTGGGGTTGATGTTGGATAGGATCCTCACATTGCATTAGGACTAGGGAAGTAATCCCCCAATTCGTACCACTCTTGGGGGTTAGAATTGTTGGGTTTTTCGGTGGCTCTCGTTGACGCAATGGTGGTAGCCATCAACGTAGCGGTATAGTTCGTCGATGGATCCCCTTAAGGCGCGAGTCGAGCATGGTCACATGCCTTGGTTGGATCCATCGATTTCCCTATTCGAATCCCTAGATACCCCTTAAGCACATCAATTCCACACACCGTGGGCATGATCTCAGAACGGGTTATCTATGGATTCGGTGGGATCTACCGAAATACAATCCTAAATCCCCAATTCAACGCAGGGATCCAGATCTACATTTCCCCCTAGAATCCTAGGGCTAACCCATCAACCCTAGAATGAATCTACTCAGATATCGCAATAGAAATGCACAAAAGCATCAATTTCACAGAAGGGAACATTATATCAATCCAAGATTAGGGCTAAAAGAACTTACATCGAGAATAGACGAATAATAGATCCAGACAAGAAAAAAAGCAATAATATTCAATAATTGATCCAAAATTCGCTACAAAAATAAGTCTTCAAAAATCCTACAAAGAATCGCCCGATCTCTCCCTCAAAACTTCCTCACCAAAAAGCTAAAATCGACCCCCTTCAAGTCGTCCCCAGATCGCGAGCTTTCAGTGCTGCCCAAATCGTGCGCATCACGCTCACTCAAATCTTTCCAAAAATGCCCCTAGAACAGCCGACCGAGTAGGCTACTTGGTCCGATCAGCTTCTACTCGATCAGTGGCTCGGCCCGTGTAAGTGAGCTACTCGGCTGCTAGGATAATTTGAAATCGTCCCACCCGGACCGAGTAGATCTCTGGTCGGTCCGAGTAGGCTTGACTCGGTCTGATACTTGGGCTCTACTTGGGCGCTGCTTGGGTTGTGGAATTTGAGGCTACTCGACCGAGCAGATGAGCTGCTCGGTCCGAGTCAGCCCGTATCTGTCGCTGCTGTAATTGATATGGCTATGTCCAAGTAGCTGAGCTGCTCGGACCAAGCATTTTCTCGGAAATGCTGTAGAATACTCCTATGCTTCTCTCTATGCTCTCTCTCTCTCTCTCTCTCTCTCTCTCTCTCTCTCTCTCTCTCTCTCTCTCCTTCTTCTCTCCTCCAATGGCTCCGAAAACGCGACGAACTCCTACAGAGCCCTGCCAATGAGCTCATGAGCACGTCAAATGTGTCCATACCGAAGTGGGGGTCCAAATCGCTCCAAAATCCCTGAAAATTCACGAAACACTACGAAACTAGAAAATATTGTCAAAAATGCAGAATCGTAGTTAAAAGTGAGATTTGGATGCGAAAATGATATGCAATACGATGAGATAATGATATAAAAATGATAGAAAATATGGACACATCAAAATCCCCTAAGCTTACCTCTTACTCGTCCTCGAGGAAGACGAATAATCGGTACGCCGAGAGGAAAACGAAAATAAGAAAATGAAAAGAGAGAGGAATGAAAAAACAAAAAGAGAGAAGTAAAAGGAAAGTGCTAAGGATGATCGGTCAGATCTCAGGCCCAAATAGTATATCACGATGCTCTGAGTGCTAAACATACATGCTATTGGTAATTTCTAGCCTTATAAATCATATGACATGCAGTGCAGGCAAAGAAAATGGATCTACTGAAATAACACCGTCAAATCATATCAATCTCATGCAATCCCTAGAGTCTAGTATAAAGGAGTTGGCAACGCCATTTTCAATCACAGATACGCAAGGAGCACAAAAGATTCACACAACATGCAATAAAGAATAGGAAAAATCATGACATTCAGATATTCAATTCGATACATGAAAAATCTCCAAAACTAAAGTAATTCGTAAAGTTTGGGTTTTATAAAATCTCCCTGGTGTGCACTGTCTCCACTCTAATGTCACGCACACTCATGTAATCAGTTGGTTTACCTCCCCAAGCTTAGCTTGAGGCGTCGTATCAAGGAAAATGATATGGAAATTTTATTTTTTTCCTAGAATAAATGATAGCTTCTAATGAATTGATATAAAACCGTATTTATTCATTTTCTTTCTTTTTTCTTTTCTTTTTCAGATATGAATATATACACATTTTTTTCTTTTTTCTTTTTTCTTTTTTTTCAATAGAAGCTATACTTTTCTTTTTGGGTTTTGGGAAGTGAGATGCGGTAAAGATAGCTATGGGGGTGCAACCAACTGATATGTAGAGATATAAAATAGATATGTGGAGAAGGAAAATAATGGGACTCTCGGTTCACTCATAAGAGGGTGCACATCAGTTTGATAAAATAAAACCCTAACTAAACTCATATAAAGCATGAATATTTTCACTTCTCTAAATGAATACTGAAAATGGCATGCGGTAATTATCACAATATCAACAGGCATGCAAACAGAAGTGAATAAGATAAGAAAGCAGGTGCTACAGGTGTTCTAGTGATGCGTGAACCTGGGTGCATTTCCCAACATAAATCATACCAGATACTAGTTCATGCAATTGATTTTCAATTCATTTCAAGTATTAATTCAGACAGATCATCAAAAGAAATGCATGCATATAGATAATAAAACTGAAATTAACCCTGATAGCATGCCAAATAGATGAGCATCGCAAAAACTAATAAAGCCTAGAGAGATATCATCATGTGGACCATCCTTAGCAAATATAAAAAGAAACAGAGAAAAGGGGAAAATAGAAAAAAAAAGATGCGTGCATGGAGAAAAACATAAAATATGATGCAAAATGAGAAAAAATAAAACGAGGCGGGAAAGTGGTGAAAAAGTGAAATAAAAAATGAAAATAGGGGAGTAAAATGAAAAAATAAAAACAAAAATAAAGCGGAAGCGCTCATCCCCGAAGCTAAACATAGCAGTGTCCTCACTGCTAAGAAAACGCTCGTGAGCGGGAGATGATGCTATAAGGGTGGTATGGGTGGGGAAATAAAACCAAAACTATGTAATAAAAGAAAAATGAAATAAAAATAAAAATATGATATGATGCAATGCAATATATGAAATGATGCATGGGTGGAGCCTCCCCCAAGCTATGTAAAAGTAGGCTGGCCCCAAAAAGACAGATGGGCACAAAATATACGGGGGAGGCAAGAGCTTGGATGGACTACATCAAGCAGAGGTACCACCCTTTGGGGGTGGTGATGGGTCCCTATACTGTGGACTCGGGGTGGTGAGTGGAAGGTCTGGCTGGAAATCATGTGGTCGGTCAGTTCGAATGTGACGCAAGAGGCTCTGGAGGAAGGGCAGGGCACGCTCGACCGACTCTTGAGTCATCGGACCACCATATCCAGCTAGTAGGATCATGGCGCCGAACCGGTCAGTTGGTCATCGTCACACAATGTAACCTCGTATTCGGCGTCGCCTAAGTAAAGGGGGTCAGAAGGGCGCGGGGCGGTGGGGGGTGCAGGGGTGGTAGTGAATGATTCGACGACGGTGTTGGCTCGAGTGGGCAAGCGTGTGCGACGTGTACGTCGTGTAGGCCTAGGATTGGATGTGCCGGTGTTGGCGGGTCTATCGCACGTGGATGCATTGTGTAAGTGGAGGAGAATAGTATTATACTATGTAAAGCAAATTGAGCAAATAGGGAACGAATTTACCAGCTAGAATGAGCTGGTGTTGTGTCCTCGTCGGTGTCGTGGAGGCCGCTGATCCGGATTGTCTCCAAGTTTCTCAAAGAATCATCTCTTGCACTTTGGAAATTCAAAACTGAAAGGAAAACAATGGGGATGTCAGTATATTTAAACGAGAGGAACAACAAATTCAATTTTCGAACTTTGCTCGGTTGGATATTAAAACGATGAGAGGCGGCCTCGTGGGAAAAGGGAGGGCTTCAGGAGAGATGGCGACGACATGAGGAAAGAGGGGCAGTTTGGCCGAGTGGAGGATGGGAAGAGGCGAAAGCGGGTAGGGCGAGAAGCACAACGACCCGAACAGCAGCAAGGCGAGACTAGGACTGAGTAAAACTGTTGCTTGGTTGAGTGAGTAGGAGAATGGGATGACTCGGGCCGAGCAGTCTGGGTGCTTGATCGAGTAAAGTGTGACACAAGCCTTCAGCCAGCTAGGCCGAGCAGGGAGCTACTCGGTCGAGTCGCCTTATGCTCGGGCCGAGTCGACAATTATCGTCCGGGTTGGCAGAGCGACGTTTTCTCCTCAAATTCTAGAGCCTGTAAAACTCGATCGAGTAAGTAGCTGCTCGGTCGAGTCACCTACTGCTCGGGCCTAGTCATTAATGTTCTGCTCGGGTTGGCAGAGTGACGTTTTCTCCTCAAATTCAGCACCCTGTAAAACTCGACCGGGTCAGAAGATGCTCGGACCGAGTCAATTTCGACTTGGTCCGAGCAAAAATTTCCTCGGGCCGAGCTGACACTGTACTCTCCATTCGATTTATCCATGTCTGTATTGCTCGACCGAGCAGTTAAACTGCTCAGTCGAGTCGCCTGAGCATTTTCGCCCAACTCCCTGTGCTGTCTCCTACTGTAGTCCTTCTTCCTCATAGTGGTCTGTTCTCATATCTAACATGCACAAGGGAGTAACTCATCAATTCTGGTATGGTTTTCAAAATTTTATTTCTAAAACATATAAAACAAGAGTAACAAACCGAAAAAGAAGATCAGGAATCCAAGGAATTGGGTTGCCTCCCAATATGCACTCGTTTTTAGTCGTGAGCTCGACTCCCCTTAGTTTATCAGTCGTTGTTGGAGAATCCCTCGAGGAAGTATGTCTCCTCCGGTCCTATAGGTTCTCTGGCTCTGTAGGGTTTAATTCTTTGACCGCTGACCTTGAAATTTCCGTTTTTCCCTCGAGCTCAACGGCGCCTCCTGGGGATAAGCTTACTATCTTGTAGGGGCCGGACCACCTCGATTTTAACTTCCCGGGGAAGAGGCGTAGTCATGAGTTATATAGAAGTACCTGGTCACCGACATCATGGCGAACAACCATGATATTTCTATCGTGATAAGCATTGGTCCTTTCCTTGTATATCTTCGCATTTTCGTAAGCATGGCGCCGAATTTCGTCCAACTCATTGCAATGAAGGGCTCGTCGGGTGGCGGCGCTTTGGTAGTCAAAATTCATCTTCTTTATCGCCCAATATGCTCTATGCTCCAATTCTACCGGAAGGTGGCAAGCTTTCCCTTACACCAGCCTATATGGGGTTGTGCCGATGGGGGTTTTGAACACGGTGCGATAAGCCCAAAGGGCATCTCCCAACTTGTGCGTCCAATCCTTCCTTGAGGCGCTGACAGTTTTTTCCAGGATGCTTTTTATCTCCCTATTAGATACTTCCACTTGGCCGCTGGTTTGAGGGTGGTAGGCGAGGGCGACCTTGTGATGAACCTGATCACTCCTTATTTTACACCTTTTTTTCTGTGTATTTGCATGCCATTTAGATTGCCCAAATCATGTTTTTCACGATATATCGACGATATTGCGATGCTTTTCACGATTTGTTGTTTTTGTCGCATTTCAGGTGATTTGGCGCGATTTGGAGTGATCTCGAGATGCGCTTACTCTAGACGGCCACTGACGACCTCCCCGAGGGGTATTTTGCTGTTGGAGAGGAGCGGAAGAAGAATGGACGTCGCAGGAGCGACGAGGAGGCCAAAACAATCAGATTGGGCATTTTTTGTGTCCCACTCGACCGAGTGGAGGAGCCACTCGGCCGACCAGCGAGACACTGCTCGGCCACCTGAGCTTCAGAAGACCCACTCGGCCGAGTGGATTATCCCGTCCGCCCGAGTGCAGTGAAGCCGTCGGCCGAGTGACGACAACTCACTCGGCCGAGCCGCTCCCGAAGTGAAGACCCCTGAAGGCCCCGACTTACTGGAAAAGTACAGGGTTTCTCACTCGGCCGAGCGACATTTGTCACTCGGCCGAGTGCGATGCGCTGCCTGTAGCGAAATTTGCGGAAAACAGGCTGTGCAAGGGCGTTTTGGTCAAAATTTTTGGACGATTTTTGGGGCTATTTAAGCCCTGTTTTTACCCTAGTTTTGAGAGCCATCTCTTAGATTTTTTGCAGCTTTTTAGATTACTTTTTAGCTTTATTATTGTGATTGGAGAAGAGGAAAAACTTGGATTTTTGTTGGATTAATTTGAAGAACTCCATTGGTTTGCATCTCTCTTCCCTAAAAATTCTATTTTTATTGTTTATCTCAATATTTGTGATGAATTCCATTGCTTATTTCATTGATTAAATTTGTGATATTGATATGATTTGTGAGTAGTCACCACGTCTTGGGGCGTGGGGATGAACCCTACGAGCCCTATTTCATAATTGTGATGAATTGGTAGAAATTGAGCTAGGATTGTTATTTGAGATTAGATTGGGATCGATTTACTACGGATGGCTAGGTATTCATATCAATTGGGATTTGCAAGAGATTGGATCCCAATTCGATAGGAAACCCTAGAAATCCGAATTGGGTTGGAGTCGGATTTTCGAAGTATCGGTTTGCAAGAGATTGGACCGATATTAGGATTTCCGGGTGCAATTCCATGCCAATACCCATTTGCAAGAGATTGGACGGGTAGGAACTATCCCAATCTAGATCGTGGACCGAGTTTGCAAGAGATTGGGCTCGGTGCGCGATTGGACGATGATGTTGATCCTAATGCTAGCTTCCCTAGGCTAGGGTTTGCAAGAGATTGGATCCGAACCTAGGAAAGCTATAGACCGGCAACAGCGGGAGAGCGTGAGCTTGGTTCTACATTCAGTTGCAACTAGTTCATCCGAATTCTCATTCTAGCAATTTTAATACCGACGAACCACTTTTATGAAATACGGTGAGTAGCGGGGATTCCCCATTCCCTAGACGTTCTTTATTTGATTTGATACTTTGCACATTTGTCTGATGATTGTGACAGGATCGCCCAAGGCAATTATCTCTCTTGAATAGCCAGGTTGATTAGGAACAAGCACGGTCATTCGTCCTCCCTGTGTTCGATACCCGCTCGCCGCTATACCGTGCGCTTGCGGTAAAACTACAACCGTCGCTCCGGGACGTGTATCCGGGGCGCGATCAAGTTTTTGGCGCCGTTGCCGGGGAGGCGATTGCGTTTGATTCTTTTCCACCCTAGCTACTTCTTTCTTTTATTTTTATTTTTCTTTTTTCATTATTATTATTATTTCCATTACTATTCTTACCTAACCCTTCCACGGTGCTAATCATCTCTTTGAAACTCTGTTTCCCTGTGCATGTACACGAGATCTACGGCGGACCCCGAAGCCTTATTATTTGATCCGGAGATCGAACGTACCGCGCGGAGACTTAGAGCGGAGAGAAGACAATATCCGGAAGGGCGGTTTATGACCAACCCGGAAACTCCCGAAGAATTGGCGGCAAGGATGGCGAGAATAATTTCTATTCGCGATAGGCTTCGGCCTAAGACCTCTTCTACTACATCATGCATTGCCGTGCCAGAGTTGGCGGCCGACAAGAACTTCGAGCTAAAGACTGGATTGGTGGTTTTGATGCAACAAGACCCATTTCATGGGAACGCCCATGAGAACTCCCACTACCACATCCAATCATTCTTGTCGAAGTGCGCCACATTTCAAATGCCGGGGGTCCCCATCGATGCCATCAGACTGCGTCTCTTCCCCTTCACGCTAAAGGACAAGGCACTCTATTGGCTGAGGACGCAGGCTGACGGAGTTTTCACCTCTTGGGATGTGTTGGCGGATGCATTCATTGACAAATTCTATCCGCCATCCAAGACGGTGAAGATCCGGAGCGCTCTCATGTCCTTCAAGCAAGGACCACAAGAGACGCTCTATGAAGCTTGGGAGCGATTTAAGGATTTACAGCATCAATGCACGCACCACAGTATAGAAGATTGGGAGCTAGTGCATAGCTTCTACAACTGTCTCCAACCGGGGACCAAACAAATTATTGATGCCGCGGCGAATGGTGCTATCTTGTCATAGACTCCCGAGGAAGCTAAGGCCCTAATCGAGGAGATGGCCTTAAATAACCAACAATGGGGCGATGAGCGAGGACACTCCACGTCCTCCTTAAAGCCAACAAGCATCTACGAGGCGAAGGCCGTAGCGGAGCTTACGAGCAAATTTGATTCTCTCCACAAGGTGGTGGAGAGATTGGAGAAGTTCATTACGGAGCCCCAAGGAAGCCCTTCCACCTCCGCGCCGACGAACCAAATGTGTGATTGGCAAGACCAATCTCAAGCCATGTACTCGGGAGGAGAGCAAGTAGAAGGATCCTTGGAGCAAGTACAATATGTTACGGGGAACCAATGGTATTGGTCCAATCCGTCCGCAAGAAATCATCCGGGATTCTCCTACGCCAACAATGAAGGAGCTTTGAACCCGCCACAACAACCGCCTAATAAAGCTCGGCCACCACCACCCCAACAACAATATTACCCACCGAGGGGGCCTACTCAACAAACTTTCAACCGAAGCAACAAGTTCCACCTTATAGGCCTCCCGGATACAACCAAGGGTGGAGGAATCAAAACCAAAGCCCTCCACAAGCTCCGCAACGAACCGCCTTCGAAACTAGAGTGGAGGCGTTCATGGTCGAGCAAAATAAGGTGAATGCTACTTTGAAGGCGGGGCAAGACTCTCTTATACCGTAGTGGCTCAAATATCGGAGCAATTGGCTTTGCTCAATCGGAACACTCAACGATTGCCGGTGCAACCGGAGCAAAACCCACGGGGCAACACCGGCCACATCAACGCCGTAGTTGCCGTTACTACTAGAGGCGGGAAGGACACCACCCCCGCCATGATTCCTACCGAGGAGCCCGTGGAGGAGCGCTTGGAGCCAATTGAGCCAATAGTAGAAGTTGAAAATGATTAGGAGCCGCATGACGAGGAGAAATCTAGAGCGGAGCAATTGATTGAGGAAAGGCGCTTCATGCCACCGGTCCCATTCCCCCAAAGGCTCGCTAGAGCTAAAATGGAGAAAAGGCTAGCAAAATTTCTCGAGTACCTAAGAGGAGTTAGCCTAAATATTCCCTTCCTTGACGCCATCGTCGAGATCCCCACATATGCCAAATTCTTGAAGGACTTGATTTCGGGGAGAAAGAGGAAGGAAAAGATAATGCTAGCCGAGGAGGGCTCTTGGTTCACCAAGAGAGAGAAGGAGCCGGCGAAATTTAAAGATCCGGAGAGTTTTCGGATTCCTTGCACCTTGGGCGGCGTTCCTCTTCAAAAGGCGTTGGTTGACCTTGGGGCTAGCGTGAGCCTCATGCCCCTCTCCATGTTCTTGAGACTAAACACCGGGACAAAGTTGAAACCCACCGACATGCGCATTCAATTAGCCGATGGACGGATAACAAGGCCGATGGGGATTGCCGAAGACATCCCACTTCAAGTCCCGGGTGGAATATGCTTGCCATGTGACTTCGTCATCATGGACGTTAAGGAGGAGGGAGACACCTCATTGATACTTGGACGCCCATTCCTCGCCACCGCCGGAGTCATCGTCGACGTACGCGAAGGTACCTTAACCTTAAACGTCGGAAACATCGAGGTGGAGCTCCACATTCCTAAGGCTATGAAGCATATGCCTTATCACGAGGAACTTGACTACATGGACCTCCTTGATGAGGTGATAGAGGAGGCGTTTCCTCACTCAATTGGCGCTCTTTTTGATGAAAACATTGAAGAAGGCCCGGATTTAGGCCAAGATGAAAAGAAAGATGATTCCCCCGACCTCTCCGCTGAAGAAGATGAAGGCGACGCTGATGTCGCAAGGATTCGAGAGCTCTGCAAGCTCTCGAAATTAAAGTCTCCAAAGAAAGCTCCGCCGGCACGGAAACCGGCATCACCGGTTAAGCCGTTGACCGGAGCAAACGCTAGCTTGGGGGAGCCTCCCCCCCACACTATTCGAGACGGGAGACCACCGCGGGAGAACGCGCCACCGCCACATCCAAATCCAAGCGCGCTTCCCGGAAAATTCGATGGGTGCATCTCATATGCACCAAACATCCCGCGTTGATTGAAAATTATAGGGGGTCGAGCTCACGACCTTAAACGAGCGCTTGTCGGGAGGCAACCCGACGGTTTTTGCTTTATTTTTACTTTTTCTTTATTTTCGTTTTAGAAATTTTTAGTGTTTCGAGTCGTTCGCCCAAAAATTTTGTGATAACGGGTCCTATTTTTCTTGACAGGAGAGGAGATAGGTAGATCCATCATGAGGAGGATGAAAGAGACGACGAGGAGCGCCCCAAGAAGGCGCTCGATGCTTAGGAGGAGGATGAAATCGACTGGAGGAAGAAAGACGGAGTTTAGAGCCCAAACGAAGACAAACAGCAGAAAACAAGGCTCACTCGGCCGAGCATACTAGTCACTCGGCCGAGTACAGAAGTTCATCCGGCCGAGCCGCTCACGAACGAGGGAAGTCTGCTGTACCCAACTCTCTGTCTATTTTCCTCATTTCATTAGAACTGCCACTCGGCCGAGTACAGATTCCCACTCGGCCGAGTACAACGGATACCCTCCTAGAGCGAGTCATGCCGAGTAGCTTGAGTCACTCAGCCGAATGGACTTACTCCACTCGGCCGAGGCTGGCAAAGCCACTCGGCCGAAGCGATAGCGGGGAGGAAACTTTCAATGGTCTCGCTCGGCCGAGTGACCACGTCACTCGGCCGAGTCGTAAGTTTTATTATATAAGGGCCGAGGGGGGCTCATTTTTCGAAATCGCAAACACCCCCAAACCGCCCGACGCTTCAGTTCCCTCGCCCGAATCCCCTCGCTCGCGCCCATACTCGCCCACTCGCGCCGTCGCTCGGCCCGCCACCACCGGCCGACCACCGCCGCGACTCGCCCGAGTCGCCGCCGGCGGCAGCCGCTCTGGCCATCTCCGGTATCGTTTATTTTGCCTATTTTCGCCTCTTTTCATGTATTTCTTGAGGATCCATGTGCTAAACGCCCCCCTAACCCAAATCGATTTCTATATCTATCCATTATACCCCTATTGCTCCATACATTTTGATTATTACTCGCTGATATCGCTTTTTCATGCGCAGGTTGCTTTTTGGAGCTTAGGGGAGCTTAGGGGAGCTTCTACGGGCTGCTCAGGACTTCGTGGAGGCGCGGACTTCGCACGCTTCCACTGCTTAGCACTCGCGGCGTGTTTGGGTATACTCTTTCCATTCTTTTACACGCACCACACTTTTTTCACTTTTCGGTGCGCTCGGGGCTAATATGCCGCCCCGGACACGGCCGCGGTCGACGAGAGCTTCCGCCAAGCGGAAGCGGTCGGACGAGCCCGGCCCCTCCCACTTGGTGGAGGACTCTCCTCCGCCTTCCCCCACACACCCCGCACAGCCTGCAGCGCACCCACAGCCCGCACAGCCCGCACAGCCCGCACAGCCCGCACAACCACTCCACGCCGTTGCACAGCCACCACCACCGGCTCCACTGGTCGGGGCCGCTCGGGATCACGTTCCGAGACGATGCACACCGCGCAGTCTTCGAGCGTATCTCCCAGCGCTCGATCGTACCCTCCAGGTTTGCACACCTCGCTGACCTTGGACGCCTGGGGGTACTAGAGGGGATACTCACGTTGTACGACAACGTGGGTTGGCGCGACTTCCTTCAGGTGTCGGCGGACACGTTCACCCGCCCGACACTTGAGGTTTTGAGTTCGATCGCCCGGACCGATGAGGGATGCTCATTCAGGTTCATGGATCGAGAGTGCCAGGTCACTCTCGATATGATGAGAGCGTTCTTCTCATGGCCCGCAGTCCCCGAAGCCGATCGCGGTTACGGCCCTACCCACATCCCCCCACCTTCCTTCGACGCCGGTGCCTTCTGGGCCCGGATTACAGGCCACCACACCGCCTTTGACCCTAGTAGGGCCAAGGCCTCGGCCATTGTCCACCCCTGCCTACGTATTGCCCAGCGCCTTATGGCGACCACCTTTTTGGCCAGATATGAGCCGGGCACGATGTCTACGCCAGAGCTTTACATGCTCTATGCGATGACACGTCCCAGAGCTCTATCTAGGGATGGACACGAGCTTGTCCCCGCCGTCGTGATCGAAATTGCGGCTTGGTTTTTAGACCGCATCATTGTATCGGTGGGCGCTCGCTCACCGATCTGCTGCGGCGGTCTGATCACCCTGCTTACCATGATGACGGGCGAGGACCTACCTGATGACCTGCGGCGAGTATCGGGCCCCACTTCTTTGTCGATTGATGTCATGGGCCAGATGAAGATGCTTCGTCCGCATGGTGAGCGTCACTGGGTCTGGTTGCACGGCCCCTACGGGGCCGATTACATGATTCTTCCGAGCCCTGCTCGGACTCAGATTGCACCAGCCCACGTTGACTGGCTCCCAGAGATGGATGTTCTCATCCCCGTCGCCTACGTGCTCGAGGCTGAGGAGGCCGAGCAGGCCCATGCTGCCCACGCTGCCCACGCTGCCCACGCTGCCCCCGCAGACCCTGCTGCACACCCTGCCGAGCCTGCCGCCGACCCTGTTGACCCCGTAGCCCCTCAGCCCATACCAGTCGTTTCCGCTGCTCCTGACACTTCTGTCCCCACCTCTGTCAATGTCGAGAGTACTTTTGCTGAGCCCACTTCCACCACTGTCACCACTTCCGAGGCTGTCCCCACCACTCCCGCTGCCACCTCTAGCCCTCTGTCCGTGGAGCCTCTTTGCTCCGCACTCCCCGAGCGCCCGCCGACCTTTGTCGAGAGTGGAGAGCCCTCGTTTGCCGCGGTCGTGGAGACCATGGCTAGCATGATCTCCGCTGGGATTGCGCCTTTTGGTCCACACAGTTCCGCCCCAGCAGTAGAGTCCTCTGTCTCCACAGCCGCCGTATTCTCCGAGAGCGTCGTGGCGTCTGTCCACACTTCTGGGCCACTGACCTCTCTTGCCACCTCGTTGCCACTTTTGCACGCTTCCTTCGCTGCCGCTGCCTCTACTTCTCACCAGCCGGTGTCCCGGCCTCACACTGAGGCCAGGCCCACATTTGCTGGCGCGGCACCTTTTGTCCCCTTCCCTGCTGAGCCCGTTACATACTCCACTTGCGTACACCAGCCTCGCCCTACGCAGCCTAGACCGGTGCGTCCCTCTGCACCACCCCCGCCCGACACTGTACTGCAGAGCATTCGTGCTCTTGAGTTGGCGGTGGGCGGTCTCAGAGGTGACCTTAGGACCCTGTCCTCCACCGTCTCTACGATGGCTGGACGCTTTGACCTGATCCCTCAGATCCACTACTGCCTGACACAGATCTTAGAGCGTCTCCCGCGCGTACCCCCACCCACCCAGCAGGTTCCCACACACACTTCCACACACACCAGACCTGCTTCCACTTCCACGCCCACCTCAGCTCAACAGCCTACACCACCACCACCTCCGCCTCGGGACGGAGACGGTGCAGCGCCACCTTCTTAGGCACCCCTGATGCCTTAGTCTATTCCTGCCGTTATGCTGCCCGTTTCTGCTGGGTCCCGTTGCATTTTTGTCCGCCCCCCCTCCCCTAACTTATTTTGGGATTCTCATTTTGCCGCATCTATTTATATATCCTTTTGGGAGAGGGAGAGTTTTTGGTGACACATTTATACTCGTATCACTCATATCTGTGCATGCATCATATCCGCATCATATTTTCATTTCTTTATTTTTCGTTTTATTATCTTTTTTCTTTCCATCATGCATGCATCCTCACTTGCCCCTCACATTACTTGTCTCTCTGTGTGCCACACTTTGCACATTGAGGACATTGTGCCGTTTAGCTTGGGGGAGTGAGTTCTCACGTTCTTTTTCGTTTTGCCACCTTTATTTTTAGTTTTTCACGCCACTTTCCGCTTTTGCTCTTATTTGCACTTATTTTCATCATTTTTTCTCATTTTACCATGCATCACGTTTTTCTTATTTCTCTGCGTGCCGCATTGTAAATAGTTCTATTTTTCCTTTATCTTTATTTCTTTCTTTTTTTCATCTCATGCTAGAGATGAATTTTTTGTGATGATGTCTACGTGGAGTTAGCTTATTCTATATGCATGCTATATTTGTCATGTCTTAGATTTTATTTCTGATATCATATGCTATGACTTGCTTTGCATTTAGAAATAGTAACCCACACTTTTTCCACATGAAAATGGATGAAATTTTATTATTAGCTGAGCCTGAATATTCATATGTATGCTATCACAGAAAACACACCAAGATTCACGCATTGAATGCCTATATATGGAGTACTGATTTCTTTTCCCTTATCACTTCTATATGCATGAATTGTACACTTCACTTCAGGATGATTGAATGATGATTAGCTATGATATATCTGGATTAGTTAGCTTTTTTGTGATCAAAACTGAGTAGATTAGATTACCCTGCTGAAGTTGTCGTGCATGTCTTACAGAGTGAGCCGAGAGTTATATATATTTCTTTCTCCACAAATCTTGAACATCATTTCTCTACTTTTAAAAATCATTGGTGAATCTCCCCTTAGTGATTCTATTTTATGGCATTTCCCCCGCTATTAATTCCTAGCTCCAAATCCCCTATTCAAAATATATATATATAATAAAAGAGAGAAAAACATTCTTGTATATCATTATCTCTCTCTGAGTTGGGATCATTGTGTATATATTGCTTATTGCAAAGAAAAAAAAAGAGAGGAAAAATCCTCAATAAAAGATCCCATCTCACTTTCTTTCTCTCTTCTTTCTTTTCGTTGCTTTTGGAGCTATATATAAAAAAAATGGGGATGTAAATATTTTTGTGCCACCACGCTTATAGATAAGCTTGGGGGAGGGGATCCATTGATGAGTGAGAGAGTGACTACTTGACATTGCACGACAACCTAGGCTAAGTAATATTCTATACGCTGTGAGATTGTTTCTAGCTTTACGAAATCCAGAAATCTAAGCCTAGCGTTCATTTCATGAAATCCATACTTTTCTATTCTCTCTAATCTATAGTGTGATACTCTTATACTCCAGATAGAAAGCGTTCAATTGAAAAGTGTGTGATCTGTGATTTGTATACCGCTTTAAATGATTCAGACGATGTTAATTTTAAAATCATTCCGTTTTTCATGATTATATCGTTGTTCGTGGGTTTTCTATTTCTATTTGCACTATTATACTATGATATCAAAATAAAATTCTTTGACAGGTATTTCTCATTCGGTGCATGTTATAAGAGTAAGTGAAACCCACGTCCTGAGAAAATGATCTAGCATCCCACCTCTTCGCTTCTTTCTTTCTTTCTTCCTTCCTTGTTTCCATTTCGTTTTCATTCTTCTTCGTTTTTCATTTTTTTTCGTTTTTCGCCGTTTTCGTTTTCCGAATCCACCGGGTTCGCCTTTTACTTATCTTCCTCGAGGACGAGTAAGAGGCAAGCTTGGGGGATTTTGATCACTCCTTATTTTACACCTTTTTTTCCATGTATTTGCATGCCATTTAGATTGCCCAAATCATGTTTTTCACGATATATCGACGATATTGCGATGTTTTTCACGATTTGTTGTTTTTGTCGCATTTCAGGTGATTTGGCGCGATTTGGAGTGATCTCGAGATGCGCTTACTCTAGACGGCCACCGACGACCTCCCCGAGGGGTATTTTGCTGTTGGAGAGGAGCGGAAGAAGAATGGACGTCGCAGGAGCGACGAGGAGGCCAAAACAATCAGATTGGGCATTTTTGTGTCCCACTCGGCCGAGTGGAGGAGCCACTCGGCCGACCAGCGAGACACTACTCGGCCGACCCGTTCAGACACGATTTCCATGTGTACTCGGCCGAGCGACGGAGACCACATCGGCCGAGTGACTATACCACGTCCGCCCGAGTGGTGCCCAGACGAAGCCCCTCCAAAATATCGAAGTTTCTGTTTTTCGGCCACCTGAGCTTCAGAAGACCCACTCGGCCGAGTGGATTATCCCGTCCGCCCGAGTGCAGTGAAGCCGTCGGCCGAGTGACGACAACTCACTCGGCCGAGCCGCTCCCGAAGTGAAGACCCCTGAAGGCCCCGACTTACTGGAAAAGTACAGGGTTTCTCACTCGGCCGAGCGACATTTGTCACTCGGCCGACTGCGATGCGCTGCCTGTAGCGAAATTTGCGGAAAACAGGCTGTGCAAGGGGCGTTTTGGTCAAGATTTTTGGACGATTTTTGGGGCTATTTAAGCCCTGTTTTTACCCTAGTTTTGAGAGCCATCTCTTAGATTTTTTGCAGCTTTTTAGATTACTTTTTAGCTTTATTATTGTGATTGGAGAAGAGGAAAAACTTGGATTTTTGTTGGATTAAATTGAAGAACTCCATTGGTTTGCATCTCTCTTCCCTAAAAATTCTATTTTTATTGTTTATCTCAATATTTGTGATGAATTCCATTGCTTATTTCATTGATTAAATTTGTGATATTGCTATGATTTGTGAGTAGTCACCACGTCTTGGGGCGTGGGGATGAACCCTACGAGCCCTATTTCATAATTGTGATGAATTGGTAGAAATTGAGCTAGGATTGTTATTTGAGATTAGATTGGGATCGATTTACTACGGATGGCTAGGTATTCATATCAATTGGGATTTGCAAGAGATTGGATCCCAATTCGATAGGAAACCCTAGAAATCCGAATTGGGTTGGAGTCGGATTTTCGAAGTATCGGTTTGCAAGAGATTGGATCGATATTAGGATTTCCGGGTGCAATTCCATGCCAATACCCGTTTGCAAGAGATTGGACGGGTAGGAACTATCCCAATCTAGATCGTGGACTGAGTTTGCAAGAGATTGGGCTCGGTGCACGATTGGACGATGATGTTGATCCTAATGCTAGCTTCCCTAGGCTAGGGTTTGCAAGAGATTTGATCCGAACCTAGGAAAGCTATAGACCGGCAACAGCGCGAGAGCGTGAGCTTGGTTCTACATTCAGTTGCAACTAGTTCATCCGAATTCTCATTCTAGCAATTTTAATACCGACGAACCACTTTTATGAAATATGGTGAGTAGCGGGGATTCCTCATTCCCTAGACGTTCTTTATTTGATTTGATACTTTTCACATTTGTCTGACGATTGTGACAGGATCGCCCAAGGCAATTATCTCTCTTGAATAGCCAGGTTGATTAGGAACAAGCACGGTCATTCGTCCTCCCTGTGTTCGATACCCGCTCGCCGCTATACCGTGCGCTTGCGGTAAAACTACAACCGTCGCTCCGGGACGTGTATCCGGGGCGCGATCAGAACCCCATACTTTTTTAGCATCGCCTCGAATTTTCTTTCGATAAAATGACTCCCTTCGTCACTATAATCGTCCGGGGGACTCCGAAGAGAGAGAAAATAGTATTCTTGAAAAATTTTGCCACTATCCTCGCGCCGTTTGTCGGGGTGGCTATGGCTTCCACCCATTTCGAGACATAATCAACGGCAACAAAGATATACTTGTTGTCGTTGCTCGATGGGAAAGGCCCCATAAAGTCGACACCCCAGCGGTCAAATAACTCTATCTCCAAAATGCCGTTGAGGGGCATTTCATTCTTCTTCATGATATTCACAGTCCTCTGGCATCTGTCGCACGTCCTTATGTATTCATTAGCATCCCTGAATATTGTAGGCCAGTAGAAACCACTTTGAAGAATTTTCGCTGTGGTTTTGGTGACTGCTACGTACCCACCACACGGTTAATCATGGCAATGCGACATGATGGAAGTTGCTTCTTCTTTTGGGATACATAGTCTGATGATCCCGTCGACGCACGTCCTGAACAAATACGGGTCGTCCCAGAAGTAACTTTTTGCATCATGTAGGAACTTCCTCCTTGAATAAGTCACCAACCCGTGCGGAACTATCCCACTCACCAAATAATTCATTATGTCGGCGTACCAAGGAGCTTCAGAGGTATTTGCCACAAAAAGTTGTTCACCAGTGAACGAATCGTCAATCGGTAAGCTGTCGTCCCTGTGCCTCTGAATCAATCGCGACAAATGGTCTGCGACCACATTTTTCGCTCCCTTCTTGTCCTTGATCTCGATGTCAAATTCTTGGAGCAAAAGGATCCACCATATTAGACGTGGTTCAGCATCCTTCTTACTCAGCAAATATTTCAATGCCACGTGGTCCGTGTGGATGATTACCTTGGACCCCAGAATGTAGGATATGAACTTCTCTATAGAATAGACTACAGCTAGCAGCTCTTTCTCCGTGGTAGTGCGGTTCTTTTGAGCATCGTCCAGGGTTTTACTAGCGTAGTATATAGCATGGATCTTCCCCTCCTTTCTTTGGCCAAGCATAACTCCCACCGCTTGGTCACTAGCATCACACATAAGCTCAAAGGGCAGATTCCAGTCTGGTGGCTGTATAATCGGAGCCAAGATGAGAGCTTCCTTTAACCTATTGAAAGCTAGCAAACAAGCATCAGTAAACACAAAAGGAGAGTCCTTAGCTAGGAGCTCCGTGCGAGGGTGAGCAATATTGGAAAAATCTTTTATAAAGCGTCGGTAAAAACCGGTGTGCCCCAGAAAACCACGGATACCTTTGAGGTAGGTGGGCGGCGGAAAACTTTTGATAACCTCTACTTTGGCCTTACCAACCTCAATTTCTTTAGAGGTAATGACATGCCCAAGAACCACTCCTTCTGTCACCATGAAGTGACACTTCTCCCAATTCAAAGTAAGATTATTATCTTGGCATCGTTCCAAGACCTTGGACAAATTAGCTAAGCAACTATCAAACTCGGTGCCATAGACGAAAAAGTCGTCCATGAAGACCTCCATTATATTCTCGATAAAATACGAGAAAATAGACGTCATACACCTTTGAAATGTGGAAGGTGCATTGCACAGCCCAAACTGCATTCTTCGGTAAGCAAAGGTGCCGTAAGGACAAGTGAACGTCATTTTCTCTTGGTCTTCCCGATGCAACGAGATTTGGAAAAATCCGGAGTATCCGTCTAAGTAGCAGAAGTATTTATGCTTAGCTAAGCACTCGAGCATCTGGTCTATGAAGGGCAGAGGGTAATGGTCCTTCCTGGTGGCTTTGTTCAGTTTCCTGTAATCGATACAAATGCGCCACCTGGTGACAGTCCTAGTGGAGATTAATTCGTCTTTTTCATTTTTTATGATTATCATGCCCCCCTTTTAGGGACAACCTGCACTGGACTAACCCATTTACTATCGGAAATGGGATAAATGATGTCAGCCTCTAAAAGTTTCATGACCTCCTTTTTACCACCTCTTTCATGTTGGGGTTCAACCGCCTTTGAGGCTCAATGGAGGTGGCATCCTTGTCCTCTAGGTGGATCCTGTGCGTAAAAATGGTCTCGCTAATACCCTTCAGGTCAGAGATGTTATACGTTATCACTTTTCTGTACGATCTAAGGATTTTTAGGAGGCTCTCTAATTGGGGTTCCGTGAGGGCCGTGTTTACAATAACATGATAAGTCGAATCTTCCCATAGGAAAGCATATTTCAAATTAGCGGGGAGGGGTTTCAATTCTACCTGAGGGATCGCTGTACCCCCGGCGTCTCTTGCTTGTGAGAGTGACGCATCCTTAATCTCGGGTTCAGAGGGTGAAAACTCTTCATTCACGGAATCATAGGAGGAGCACGGAGATGATGGCCCGTCGAGGCACATGTCTGCAGCTTCCGCTCCCGTAGCGCATCTGTCAACTGAAGGAAAGTTTTCATGTATGCGTTCGCTGTCAAACATAAAATCTGGAGTACTTTCCTGGTCAATGAGGTTTAGCGATGGAGATGAGTCTGGGTACTCCTCATTGGCATGCTCTCCATATGCTGAGATCTACAGAAGAATGTCGTTATAGAAACGTAATGAATTCCATCAGCTACGGCGACACCATCCAGGGCATCCGCATTTTGGAAAGCGGTTGCGATGAAAACCGAGAGCTCTTGCATAGCTAGGTCGTCCGTAGGGAATTCAACTAGAACATGGGCCTATACGACAGCAACTATGCTCTCTAATATCTCAAGCATATGAGAATTGTGTAGTGATTCCAATTGATGAGCCTCTTCAGTAGGTGGATCCTCAATGGTTTGAAGGAGCATCACGTTCTCTTCAAAGCTTACTCGAATATCATCTTCAATTGTACCTGCATCAGAAACCTGATTCATTAAATAATCCATGACTAGTTGCTGATTTGCATTACCAGCAACATAGGTTCCTAAGCCAAAAAATCGAACTGCATCGATCAGTTCTCTAGCTGCGCATTCAACCATGGACTCATCCATGTGCGAGTCTTGGAAGCCGTGTAAATGAGAAGGAGAGAAACTGAAATCCTCTTAGTCACTATCAGAGTCACATGACCACTGTACTTGCATTACCATCTCCATTGTGCCTGATTGGCAAGGAGATAATAGCTAGCTGGAGGAGGATGTCAGCAGCAAGGCAGATAAAATACAAAGAGAATGGAAATGGTGGAAAGGTGAGAGATGCTCAGAATGCTAGCAAACTTCACAGAATAAAAACAAACTGAGATAAAAACACTATTGCCGTCCCCGGTAACGGCGCAAAAAACTTGACGCACCTGTAACCTATACCTAGGTTCCACCTGGCGGTGTCACGATCGCCAGACGTAATATGGCCCCTAGGCTACGATTTCGGGCTCAATCCGCAAGCGGACGGTATCGAGTTATAGTTTAAAAGATTGTTGAATCCCACAGGAACGGATATAGTGTAAATAGGTTCTCAGTCTATTTCTAATTGTAGAAGTGAGATAGCTGTCGGGGTAACAGATTTGGGTTGGTTGTCGTTTGTGGTAATATCAATAAAAAGAACTAGG
Organism: Scilla litardierei; assembly: GCA_030789695.1. Taxonomy (NCBI): domain Eukaryota; kingdom Viridiplantae; phylum Streptophyta; class Magnoliopsida; order Asparagales; family Asparagaceae; genus Scilla; species Scilla litardierei. The sequence continues at coordinate 124,371,879 of CM061134.1, forward strand.
GCTTTAGGGATCGCCACTAGGATCATTGGGGGTTGATGTTGGATAGGATCCTCACATTGCATTAGGGCTAGGGAATTAATCCCCCAATTCATACCACTCTCGTGGATTAGAATTGCGGGGTATTTCAGTGGCTCTTATTGACGCAATGGCGGTAGCCGTCAACGTAGCGGTATAGTTCATTGATGGATCCCCTCAAGGTGCGAGCCGGGCATGGTCAGGTGCCTTGGTTGTATCCATTGATTTCCTTATTCGAATCCCTAGATACTCGTTAAGCACATCAATTCTACAGACCATGGGCATGATCTCAGTATCGGTTATCTGCGGATTCGGTAGGATCTACTGAAATACAACCCTAAATCCCCAATTCAACGTTGGGATCTAGATCTACATTTTTTCCCTAGAATCCTAGGACTAACCCATTAACCCTAGAATTAATCTACTGAGACATCGCAATAGAAACACACAAAAGCATCAATTTCACAAAAGGAAACATTATATCAATCCAAAGATTAGGGCTAAAAGAACTTACAGCGAGAATAGACGAATAATAGATCCAGACAAGAACAAAAGCAATAATCTTCAATAATTGATCCAAAATTCTCTACAAAAATAAGTCTTCAAAAATCCTACAAAGAATCGCCCGAGCTCTCCCTCAAAATTTCCTCACCAAAAAGCTAAAATCGACCCCCATCATGTCGTCCCCAGATCGCGAGCTTTCAGTGATGCCCAAATCACGCGCATCGCGCTCGTTCAAATATTTCCAGAAATTCCCCTAGAACTACCGACCGAGTAGGCTACTCAGTCTGAGCAGCTTCTGTTCGGCCAGCTGCTCGGCCCGTGTAAGTGAGCTGCTCGGCTGCTTGGAGAATTTGAAATCGTCCTACCCGGACCAAGGAGATCTTTGCTCGGTCCGAGTAGGCTTGACTCGGTCTGATACTCGGGCTCTACTCGGGCTCTGCTCAGGTTGTGGAATCTGAGGCTACTCGAACGAGCAGATGAGCTGCTCGGTCCTAGTCAGCCCGTATCTGTCGCTGATGTAATGGATACGGCTCGGTCTGAGTAGCTGAGCTGCTCAGACCGAGCATTTTCTGGAAAATGCTGCAGAATACTCCTGGGCTTCTCTCTATGCTCTCTCTCCCTCTTCTCTCCTCCAATGGCTTCGAAAACGTGACGAACTCCTCTATAGCCCCGCCAATGAGCTCATGAGCACGTCAGATGTGTACATACCCAAGTGGGTGTCAAATCGCTCTAAAATCCCTGAAAATTCACGAAACACTATGAATCATCAGAAATGCAGAATCATAGTAAAAAGTGAGATTTGGAAGCGAAAATGATATGCAATGCGATGAGATAATGATATGAAAATGATAGAAAATATGGACACATCAACGCTATGAACAAGTGTTCGGGGGCTCAATCAAGCAAAGAGACGAGCTTGGTACTCAACCAAACACTTGGCGTGCGGAATGGTGAAGGGTACATGAGAAGCTCTCCTAAGTTATTCCTCACTATGGAGTGGGGTCAACGCGGTGAGTAGTGTGCGACTAAGCTATTTGCTCACTACGGGTGGCTTGTTAGGCCTACCAATGAATGACAACCTATGTGTGAATTCGAATCATCCGCATGAACTCACAGTCCAATCACAAAAGATTAAAGCCCAAGCACGAAATGAGAATTAAAACACATCCAAGCATCGAATCAAACACACAAACACCAAAGATTAAGAGGAAAGCATGTAAATGAAATCAATCATCTCTAAAATCATCCAATTACATAGAATAACCCTAAATCTAAGATACAAGAGAGAAAGAACGAAGTCACTTGGGGGTGTCACTCCCTAGGCCGAGCGTTCGGCTCCTCCTTGCACTCCTCCAAGGTCCAGTGAACTCCAAAACCCTACCCAAGGATGAAGAATGAGGAGAGTGGAAATGGGCTTAGAGGGGGATAAACCCCAAAATATAAACCCAAGAGTTCGGGTCAAGAAACAGCACTAACGGTTCGGATTCATGCCTAAAACCCGCAACTAAAGCACAAATCAGCAGAAATTTCCAGCACCATCACCCTGTCTTAAGAAAATTCTAAAAAAATCATCCGACCTCGAAATAACGTGTTCCAGGCGGCGATGGAACCGTAACAAATTGTAATACGACTGAAAAATATCGCTAGGCCGGAATATACACTAAACTGATAGCAAAATTCTGCACAAGTGGGGAAAGCAGAATTTCCAGACCAGAAATTTTCAGCACCGTCACACTATCTTACAAAAAATGCAGTAAATTTCTCCGACCTCCAAAAATTCTAGAAGAATATGCGTTGGAATCACGACTTCAAGAACTTCAACTGAAAAATAATAGGATACTAAGATGAAGATGCTAATAAGATGTTAAAATTATGTTTTATGCATATAAAAACGATAAGCTCCAAAATTAAGTGATATCATCAAAATGCGTGTATCGGAGCCAAAATGAACACAAATTATGCATAAAATGCCATATAATAAGGGTTAAAATATGCAATATTGAACCCTAATCAATAGCCCGATGTTGACCTGACACGATAATACCGTCCCTGGGCCGACAATTTTGGCCCGAAATCCATATCAGGCTGGCCGGCCTGGCCCGTTCATTTTCATACCGAACCCAGGCCAAGCTATTTAGCCATTGGGCGGCCCGGCCTGGCACGGACCACCCCACTTATTAATGTGTACCTAACTATTCTGTTTCAATTTGAAGCTTAGGGGCAATCAATATTGTAGAGAAAATTCCAAAATAAGACCAGAGTATACAAAAATAATGAAACATACACCAAACTAAGATCCCAATTCAGAGTCTCAGACAAAATTATGCAATTGGGATCTGAGAGGTTTCTAAAGTGGTTGTGATCATCTATTTGCTAAAGAAAAATGGCAACGTTTGCTAAAATGCTGTAATGGAATGCCGAAGTTCCATAAAAATTTGTTCCTTTCCTTTTCTTATGGCCACAGTTTTTTTTCCTTTTACTCTTTTCCTTCCGTGTGTGTGTCTTATTTGTTAGTTATTGTTACAAGTGTACCACATACGTAAAAAAGAAATGAAAGTCAAAAAAGACAGTCTCAAACTCTTCGATATCTTATCTTACTCCCCTTCTTTCATGCTCCCTTTCGATGTATATTTAAGCGAATGAGACAAGTTTGTGTTTAAAAATATGATATAATAATGTCACAATACATAATTATTTCAACCCTATCGGACCGGTCCAGGCTGCCTGAATTTTTATTCGACCATGCCCGGGCCGCCTCAGAATGGCACGAAGTCTTATCGGTCCGGTCCGGTTCGGTCCTTTAAGAAAAACGTGCCATGCAGGCCCAAATTGCCACCCCTACTTCTAACTTGCAAACTTTGCTTCTGGTTTGTGAGCTTTCCTAGCTAGTGTTAATAATCAACAGCATAGGCATTAGTATTTATTTCCAACATTCTTTGAACATTATATATTTCATGTGTGTCTTTCTTTATGTATTTAGTAGCATTTTTTCATTCAAATTAACTTCTTTTGTTTAAAATTATAAATTCAATGGTTAAGAGTTTTTCAAGAGATGTAGTATAATTATATTGGGGATAAGAGCTGGATGTATAAGAAAGGAGTTAAACGTTTTGATGATGTCTTTATAGCAGGAGTTAATAGTTTTATTGAGTTTGGACTCCAACATTTAACAGAAGGATGAAGAGACATATGTTGTCCTCGCAAAAAATGTGAAAACTTGTATAGTCATGATACTCAAACCATTAAGATACTTCTACTTGGTAATGGTTTTGTACATAATTATATAAGATGATATTTTCATGGTTAAACTCGAAAGACGAATCGAGAACAAATACTTGATGTGCTTCCATCTAGAGACGACATGACAGGAATGTTAGCTGATGCTTTCCCATCATGTCTTTATTATGATCATATTGAGTCTTCTAAAATGATAAAAAACAATAGAAGAGATTGAGATGCAGAAAGGTTTGAAAGTACGAAAGATGCTACTAGAAGACCACTTTCCCCTAACCACCGAAAGTACTCAAAATTGGCTTTCATAGTTCGTCTATTTCAAACAAATTGTTTAAATAAATGGAGCAAAAAGTCACTCTCCAGTCTCCTTGAATTACTAAATTACTTATTACCTGAAGCAATCATGTGCCAATGAAGTGGTATGTCACAAAGAAGGTTATGGAAGATTTGGGACAAAAATGCAATATAATACATGCATGCCATAACAACTGCGTGTTATTTAGAAGAAAATATAAGAAGCTTGACAAATGCACTGTATGTGGTGTTGAGATCCTGTGGATGGCAAGTAGAAACTAGGGGGTGATTATTGTCTCAAGAAATATCAAAACAATTCTGTCTAAAAAGTCTACCTAAGTTTACAATTGATGTTAATCAATTTAAACTTAATTAGTAAAATAATGCTTGTTAAAGGAGTAAGCAGAAGAATTAAAATCATAAGCTCAAAACAATTGTAACACAGAAAATTGAATCAAATGCAAACACAAGCATACCTTGGTTCAGATACCCAAGTCCCACTTGGCTATTATATCCTACTCCAGCCATCTGAATCCTACTTAGCACAATTCATTATTTTTCAAATAGTTACAGTTGCCTCTTCCCAAAAGGTCTTGTTTACAATGAACTTTCTGTACACTACTACATATCTAGCTTTTAGCCACAGAAAAATCTGTGGCTGCAAGTCGTAATTCCATGGCTGAACAGTTACGGCCACGAAAAAAAATTTCGTGGCTGAAAAGCTGTGGTCGATACCATAGTGGTTAATACCCCCTTTGCCTACGGAACATTCCGTGGCCGATAATCGGCCACGGAATAATGCCCACGGATATCCGTGGTCGATAATTCGAATAAAATACTATATAAAACGATCGGTCACGGACAAATCCGTGGTCGATAGTGCTATATGGCCCCAAAAATATCTGTGGCCGATAGTTATCAGCCACAGATAATGTGCACAAAGTTGATGTAAACCGTGCACAAAATCCGTGGGCGAAACCCTTCGGCCACGGAATTTTCCGTGGCCATAAATAAGCATCAGCCATGGAAATGATACTGGTCATTATTTTATTGGCCACGGATTATGTGCACGAAATTGTCAACTTTGTGCTCATTATCCGTGGCTGATAACTATCGGCCACGGACATTGCCATGGCCGTCTAGTACTGTCGGCCACGGATATGTCTGTGGCCAATAGTTTAAAATTATTCTTTTAAAATACTGAATTTACTACATACAATATATATTTATAACAATCAAATAAGTACCAGTATACAACAAAATAAATCAAACTAATAATTAAAAGCAAGTGCTCAAAAAGTCATTAAAAATGAGCAAATACAGTATTTATTACATATCCGGCCTCCATGTACGCAGTTTAAACCAATAAACATATAAAAACAATAACAAATAACATCCTCCAACATCCCCATGCCCGCACCATCGCCATGTTTGTCATCGACCGCCACCATCGTCCGCATGCCTGCACTATCGCCATGTCCATCATCGACTGCCACCATCGTCCACATGCCCACTCCCCTCACCAAGACCTACAACGCCCACTTGCCATCCATCGCCACTGCTGCCACCCTCAAGTCCTGAAGGACTGTCCTAACCATGTTAACCCTACCAAAAAATAATAATAACTTAGACGATAAAACAAAAAATATTAAATGCATAAACACACCAAATTATATAGCATGAAAAGAAATACATAAATTTGAGTTTGCCTAGAAACTGCCCAAAATTTGAGTTTGCCCAAAAACTGCCCACAAACTAGGCAGAGCCAAGCGTCCCAAGCCTGCACTTGAGTGCACGTGTGAATGCAAAAACGAAGGGCACGTGCTCAGGGCAGTCTGCCAGTAAACTGGCCAGATTTCTGCCCAGTGCGCGTGCTCTGGGCAGAGCCTGCCCAGAACTCGACAGACTCTACCCAGTTTAGACCATCTCCAGTTGGCCGGGAAATCCGGTGTTTTGGCATTTTTTGCTCTAATCGGACAGGAAAAAACGGGATTTTTCCCGATTCTCTGTAGTCTCATGCCAAATTTGGCATGAACAGAAGCAAATGGCAGATGTAAAGGGGGAATGGAGGGTTAGTTTGGAGCTCCCTCCATTTCAAACCCTCCATTTAATGAATATGTAGGGAATATTCCTTACAATCCTCCAAATGTGGTGGGTTGGAGATGCTCTTACGTATTAAACGACCGTCCATTTGAATTATTCGGAAAAATACGCGCTTTTTGGGGGGTTGACGAACAAAACACGTTTTATTCCCGTATTGCACATTTTATGCGTTTAAATTCGTATCTAGTGATATGTATACGCAGACCCAAACACAAAGTGTTATATGTGATAGGCTATATGGTTATAGGTGATGTGTGTGTGTGCGTAGGGGGTGAGTAAAGATAAATAATGTCATATTCTTAATTTTAATTAATCCAAACACATCAAAGTTTGGATATAATTAAGTTGTAGAATGGTATCATGCTTGAAGTCCATGGACAGATAAACTAAGTCATACTCAAAGAGCATTTATCCTTCGGTCGCAGCACTGATGTTCTCTGTAGTGCAGTGCTGATCCAACAAAGTAATCAACAAATCTAAAATACAACAAAAAACCAGATCAAAATTAGATAGACATGCATGTATTAAGTAAGATATATTGGTTAAAGACTTGACTGGGATACAAATCAAATCTGGGGTTGTTGGGTAAGATATTATTCAAGACAGTTGTACGAAGCAAAAACCTACGACAACAACTATTGATACCAAGCCTAACCCCCACATGCCAAGTTACAATGACTACTACTCTCAGCCTCTCTTACCTTACCTCAACCATACTAATCACCATCGTGACTTGGCAATGCTAGTCACTCACCTATCCCTCATTGCGGTCGCCACTGAGGTGGTGATCGACGAAGTACTAGAGGAGCAGAGGAAAAGAGTGAAGAGGAGCTCTCTCACCAACCCCAGCATCGACATTGATGATTCTGAGGTAGGCATTGAAATTCGGTCCACTGTCATGAGTAAGAAAAGGCTTGGGTAGTAATAAGAACTTTGCAGAGATATTGTGACAAAGGGTTAGATCAGAAGGAAATAGTGTGGAGTACGGTTGCGGTTGTAGGTACAGTAAAAATAACTTTGTGGTCGAAAACAGCTAGTAGGTGGAGGAGGTGGGCATTGAGTGACATGGTAGTAGTGCAATGGTTGTTGAGTACTAAAGGGTCCTCAACATGGTGATGGGAGGATGAAGGTGGAGCCTTAGGGCTAAAGTAACATTAATCTATGGATACTATGCCTACAAACGGATGAGTGTGTTATGGGTTTTCATGGAAGATGTAGCTCGAGGAAGAACCAGGCAGCACGTATGTCATCTCGGGTCTCGCATCATCGCATCAGGTACCGTGACGATGGTTCTAGCCCGTCAACACATCAACACTAGCATCCTCGGCCATCCTGCAGATCGACGTCATGGAACTATCTTGATTAACATACCAATATCGATGATGTTGTAGCCGAGAAGGACAAAACTGTGTCAACTTTGGTAGACATGGGTTTCCTTGCCGAGGAGGCCTCTGCAGCCATCGATAGGGGTAGTATGTTGCACAAAAATTGAAGGAGGAAGGCCTTCAATTTTTGCGCCACATACTATAACTACTGATGGCTGCATATGCCTCCTCGGCAAGTACACTCATGTCTACCAAAGTCGACACGGTTTTGTCCTTCTCGGGTAGCATCAGCAATACGGGTATATTAAGCAAGATAGTTCCATGACATCAATCTGTAGGATGGCCGAGGACACAAGTGTTGATGTGTTGATGGGCTAGAACCTTAGTCACGGTGCCTGATACGATGATGTGAAACCCGAGACGACATGCATACTGCCTGGTTCTTCCTCGGGCTACATCTTCCATGAAAACACATAACACACTCATTCTTTTACCGGCATAGTAACCTTGGATTACTCTAACCTTAACCTTAAGGCTCCCCCTTCATCACACCATCGTCTGGTGTAGGAACCAATAGTAGTTCAGCAACCACTACACTACTACCATGCCACTCCCCATCCACCTCCTCCAACTACTAGTTGTTTTCGACCTCGAAGTTATTACTATTGCATACACAAACCCAACCTTACTGCACACTGTTTCCTTCTGATCCAACCCATCGTCGAAATATCTCTGTAAAGTTCTTATTACTACCCAACCCTTTTCTTGCTCATGACAGGGGACCTAATTTCAACGCACCTCGGAATCATCATAGTCCATGCTAGGGTTGGTGAGAGAGCTCCTCTTCACTCTTTGCCTCTGCTCCTCTAGTACTTCACCGATCACCACCTCAGTAGCCACTGCAATGAGGGATATGAGAGTGACTGGCATTGCCAAGTGGCGATGGTGATTAGTATGGTTGAGGTGAGGTAAAAGAGACTGAGAGTAGTAGTCGTAGTAATTTGGCATCGGGGTTGTGCTTGGTATCAGTAATTATTGCTGTAGCTTTATGCTTCGTACAACTGTCTTGACTAATATCTTACCCAACAAGCCCAATTTTGATTTGTATCCCAGTCTAGTATTTAACCAATATATCTTACTTAATGCATGCACGACTATTTAATTTTGATCTAGTTTTTTGTTGTATTCTAGATTTGTTGATTACTTTGTTGGATCAGCGCTACACTACATAGAACAGCAGTGCTACGATCGAAGGATAGCCGCTCTTTGAGTATGAATTCGTTTATCTCCCCTTGAACTTCATGTATGATACCTTTCTACAACTTAATTATATCCAAACTTTGATGTGTTTGGAATAATTAAGATTAAGATATATAGTGCATTTTCTATCTTTACTCACCCCCTCCCCCCTCCCACACACACCCATACAATTATATCATTTATATGATATATACACACACACATATATATATATATATATGTATCACCTATAACCATAAGCCATATAGTCTTAAATCTGTGTATAATTTAATTTAATCTAAAACCACATTTGAATTGCCCTCTTGATAAATTATATGGGGAGATAAACAAATTCATACTTAGCGACTTATAATCTAAATCCAAATATCACTTATAACCCTAAAACCTGTTTGGATTGTTCTTTATCATGTTAATGTTACGAATCATAAACCTAATGACTAACACGGACGCATACACATAAACACATAGCATATATCATAAATGAAATTGTTACTGGAAATTATTACATGCGACGCTCTCATTCGCCTGATAACCTCCATCTCTGTTGGATTAACGCCCATACATGACCGAAACAAGGCATTCTCCTCCTTCAGATTCCTTATATCCTCCACGACCTGTGTCAAGGTCGCCTGAACCTGAGCCATACCCGAAATCTCGGTGGACTGGGGAGGCTGTGTGACACTCTTCTAATGTGATGAAGAACCGGCCAAGTCCTCGTAGTCGCGCTTCTGCGAGCCTCGCATCTGGTACGGTTCTTCCTCCTCCCTCCTAGTGTCCCTGCAATGATAGAGTCCTTGTCAACCCTAGTGAGAGGCCACGTGGCACTCGAGCCTGCCTAGGACTGTGACCTCACCTCATCGGCAGCATTGTGGACGGCCTCCTGAATAGAAAAGAAAAGGATTTATATACTCCATGCATTAAAACTGCATAATATAATGTAAACATAATCTTGTACTAACTGCCACCGCCTGATTCTTTGCCAACTTATCGGGATCATTATACTTTGGTGGGCCTTAGTAAGTGTATGCTCCACCAAAGACTTGATACCCGTGTGGCCCTACAATCAAAAAGAAAAAAATTTAGACACATTCTATCTTAATGTTAATTTTTGTTACAAAATTTAATTAAAACATTTTACCTAACGTGCCAACTCGTACCCAATCTGGCTGAAGCTCTTTGAGCTACCATGATGCTCATAGCCTCGAGGCGCACTGCGGTTGGCGGTGGCCATTGTTGAAATTTTCTATATAATTATACAGTATGTCAGAAAACACATATATAGAATATTTGTTTACAAAAATATGAAATATACATGCCCTTCAGGAGACTCCCACAAGAAACCATATCCAAATATCTGCACCGGGTCAGCACGGTTGTCTAGACGCCAGTACCGCTTCCAGTCCTCATGGAACCGTTTCCAGTACTTCTTTTTCAATTCCTTATGCCACTGGACAAGTCTGTCCTGAATCTTAACCAAGCAGTAGTTCCAGGCCTCTAGGTTGTGGTCCAGGACGAAATGTCGCTATAAGAGATAACAAACACATTATATCAGTAAATACCTATTAGGAACCTAAAATTAAAATGTAGCTAACTTATGTTGATCTCCCGCCAATAGGTGACGAAGGACTCGTGCTGTTGACCCGTCCACATCAGGTAGATGGTGAAGAAATCTGACCTTTTAGCCTGGACATCAAGGTAATAATTAAATTTTACCGTCCACGGGACAATGGGAGCTTGGTGGCTCCACTGTATAATGACCCGCTGCCCGTTTCCAGGAATCATGGTCGAATTTTCGTGTCACCTCAACCCTCCTTTGGCAAAGGGTTTGTGCCTTCGAAAAACCAAACATACTAAATGAATGTATATGACCCATGTCGTCGAAAGCACTCAGCTTTGGCATCCATCATCCTCGTGCAGCTTTGGCCACCAACTGCTCGATAACATGCCGCTGCATGTTTAACACGTCCGGCTACCTCTTATTTGCCTCGTCATACCTAGCATCGTTGGTAAGGCAACATGCTCTATTATCGGGTCATATGGAATGTACAACACCTGCTTTGCAACGACATACATTGGAGCAGTCTGAGAAGTGGGGGGGGGGCATGTGACCCGACCGACCTGGGAGTCTCAATATGTATATCCTCTAGGCCACCTGCATCCATACGCAATAAGACAATTGCAAATTCAATTAGTTTAACCAACATGATTGAACATTTAAAATAAAAATATAAGTACATGTCCCAGTGGGCAGTGGGGTATGTGGGGAATAGGGGATATGTCCTGAAGTGCCTGAAAATATATAAAGAATGTTATGCAATTAGTTATACAAACAATTAAAAGGTCCACATTTAGACACATACTAAAACTACAATAAGCGTACCTGTCCCAGTGGGCGGGGTGGTATGTGCCACAGGGGAGCCATGTCCTGCACTACCTGAAAATATATGAAGCATTTTACCAATTAGTTTTCCCAAAATTTAAAATGTGCACATTATACAGCCGTACTAAAACTACAACGTATGTGTACCTGAACCAGAAGGTGGGGTGGTATGTGCCGAAGGGGAGACATGACCTGCACTGCCTGAAAATGTATGAAGCATTTAACCAATTTTTCCCCAATAAATTAAAATGTGCACGTTATAAAGCCGTACTAAAACCACAAAATATGCGTACCTGACCCAGATGGCCAGGGGGTCTTGGGTGTCCCTGTACCCGCTGAAAAAATCGTGGTAAAAACTCTCTTCATATACACTTCAAAATATTTATTAATAAAAAATTGTTGCTTAAGCACTGTAAATATTTGCATAATTTATATGAAATAAAAGTGATGTAAATAAAATACAGTAATTCACATTCTTTATTGATTCCAAGAAAAATCATCGTAATGAACATCTTTATACATTTACATATTTTTATAGCTTAGTAATGAAAAAAGTTCAACAATTTGAGGTTGATGTTGACGCCCTTTGTGACCGAGTCCGAACGGTAGCTGAAATGACTTTGGCTATTGTGTTTCTTCATCTTGAGCACTCTGCTGCTACAATACCTGTGACTGTGATTGCCAAATCGGGTATATCCACAAGTAATGGTGTGATGTCATCAGTCGTTTCATTATTTGTCTCGATTGAAAAATCGTCCACGACATCATCTGCTACGAGTACAACATCTTCGTCATCTTCATTGCCCTCTTAAGAACCCGTTTCATCCAGTGCATATGCTCTAGGTGGATGTCTAAGAATCACCCAATCATCGTCTACCATTATATCTTTAACATAAAAACATTATTTTGCTTGCGAGACAAACATGAACTTCTCCTCCGGATAGAGTTCCTTCTTCAGAGTAATGACCGTGAAGCCCAAGTCGTCCATCTTATTTCCTTGCTCACACCATCGCACCTTAAACATAACATGGCTCACTTCCTTCTGAAAGCCATAAAATATCTCAACCACATCTATAACCTGTCCATAATAGAATATTTGCCCTTCTTTTGGTTGTTGATCTCTGGATCTTGCATATAACAACTATGTAAAGGATGAGAAGATTCCACTATTTTGGGTGCATCGGTCCTTCTCGACTTCAATGGTATTAAATCTATAACCATTGATAGAATAACCTCTATATCGATGTACTATGCCGTCAGGACCTCTGGTGTATTTTTGGATCTCCTCGGATAGTCGTGCACCGCGAACACATTGCTCTGCCACCTTTAAGATAAATACGAATCACATTCATAAACACATGTTCTAGAAATTGCTTTTTTGATAGGTATGTTGTAAGGATCCTGTCCATGGAGAAAACACTAGAATGGGGGTTGAATAGTGTTTAAGCAATTTAAAACGATAGTTACACCAACTTAAAATGCTAACCAACAATATAGTGCGGAATTAGAATTAAACCGAAATAAGAAACAAATGCAAAAACAATTATGTTTCTAGGGTTCGGATTACCCAAGTCACTTCCCGACTTGTTCCCGGTAATCCTACGTCCCCTCCACCCAGATACCTCCAGATACTCAATTTAGAACTCTAACTTGAGGTTTCCTTAAAACCCACTTGTAGCAACCCTACAAGTGAAATCGAATACAATCGATGTCTTTGACTCCTACAACTTGGAAGCAAGCAAACCGCTCTCACAACCAGAGAGCAAATTCAAATTACGAAAGTAATGAAATATGAAAGCAACACTTACAATCACCTATGCCTTGAAGTAGAACTTGAAGGAGAAGTGTGATGTGTGTTGTAGGCTCTCTTGGAAGAGAGGAGAAAGCCATTTCTTTTGACTGCACCAAATACCTAGAGGATCACTCTTTGGTTCTAGGTTGGAGAGCAATAGATCAAAGATTGGAATTCTTAGGGCTTTGGATTTGAGAGCTTTAAACTTTAGAAATGAAAGCTTAAGAGATTTTGCAATAGCTTAGGTAACCTTTCAATGGAACAGTAACTGCCCATTATATAGGTTTCTCAAATCCACAAAACAGTTTAGGCAAAACCCCTTTTGAAATCCGTGAGAAAATTCTCAACGGATAGAAACTGAACTCGAGACAGTCGACTGTTGAAGAAACCATAGTCGACTTTTGCACAGTCTGCAAGGGTAGGTAAGAATTCATAACGGTAACTTACCACGTGGACAGTCGACTGATGAAGCAAAGACAGTCGACTGTTGAAACAACATGCGACTGTAATTACTTCTAAAGGTGACTGGCCGAAAGAATGGTAAGTTGAAGAAAACTGGAAATCCTGTAAGATAACAGGACAGACGACTGATGAGGATAATACAGTCGACTGTTAATCAAAAGAGGCGACTGTAAATCCTTATACAGATGACTGTCAAATACCCTGAGAATTTCCAGAGAGCTGAGTCAATAAATTGGCTCACAGATAGACGACTGTTACAGCATACATAGTCGACTGATCCAAGGGACAGTCGACTGTATATTCAACATTAGTCCACTGGCCGTAAAAGTCAGAACAACAAAGTTTGGGCAGAAGGATAGACAGGCAACTGATTTACAAAACACAGTCGACTGTCACTAGGACAGGCGCATGTGAGTCGTTCACCAGTTACCTGTGCGAAATAAACAGAAAGGTCCAAAACTAGATTGCAAAAGTTTATGCGTAACAGGCGACTGTAGAAAAAAACATAATCGACTGTTTTTGAGACATACGACTGTAAAATATTCAGCAGTCGACTGTATTAAACAATCCAAGCACAATCACTAAGAAATGAGCTGGGGTCAAAGGACAATTGATCTAATGATGTCTTAAGACTAAAATGGAGATGTGTGTGAGTGCTCCATCAAAGTTCTACTTCTAAGCTACATACTAGAAGAGATAAAAGAAATTTACATTCACGAAATCTCTCTTCTATCCATCACATGAGCTTGAAGTCTTCATGGAGCTTCAATCAACATCTACAATCACACAATCCATTTTCATTTGCCTTCAATGAACTTTGATAGTCATCCATTGCTAGTAGATCTTCATAAATAGCTTAGGCAATGGATTAACTTTAAATTAGGGGATTAGTCACAAGTATGTATGTTTGATCATCATTAACACCAAGTAGGGAGAAGTCCAATACTCAACATTCTCCCCTTTTTGATGATGATAAACAAACATAAACAAAAAGATAAATAATTGTGCGCAATGAAAAACTTACTCCCCCTACATAGATGCCAATCAAGTTAGTCAACAAATAATAGAGCATCTACATATCAATTGAAGCAAATAAGTAAGATACACATGAATTTAATTCAAGAAATCTAGGAATTAAAATCCATATTCATTGTAATCTTACTTCCCCTGAATCTAAGGCAACTCCAATCTTAGATTCAAAGTGTTAGAACATACTTAGCACATTCATTATGAATCTTGTATGTTTATTTCTCTCCTCCTATGGCATTATCCAAAAAGGTGGGAGTAAATAACAACAACAATAATCGTGCTAAATACTAACTAAAAACAATCAAGGAGTATAAAGATATAGAGAATCAAAAACTCATAAAAGCACATCATATACTTATGTGAATAGATGAATTAAAGTCCACTATCAACATTTTAGATAGAAGAAACAAAAATAGTTTCAAAAATGCATCACATCAAAGATAGCATGAATAAACCAATATCAAATCCTATATTCTCTCACAAGCACATCATAAGAGAATAAGTCATTCATGGAGACAATATGGCAAACATCACACAGATAAGATAATCAATTATACAAGGTGTGACACATGATTAAACAGCAACATCATTAATATATATATATATATATATATATATATATATATATATATATATATATATATATATATATATAGCAAAAAATGTACCTAAGAACGTGCGCAGGTAGAATTACCTGCGCACGCCCCCTCTGTTCGGTGTTTGTAAATATTTTTTTTTTGAATTTTTTTTTGCAGTAGCTAGATATACTTGTTATGAAGCTCCCCACAAAATTTCAGGTCAATCCGACACCGTTTGAGCCTCCGTTCATCGATTTCAAAAACGTTGCGCAAAACTGTCCAGAATTTGGACAGTTTTGCGCAACGTTTTTGAAATCGATGAACGGAGGCTCAAACGGTGTCGGATTGACCTGAAATTTTGTGGGGAGCTTCATAACAAGTATATCTAGCTACTGCAAAAAAAATTTTCAAAAAAATATATTTAGAAACCCCGAACAGAGGGGGCGTGCGCAGGTAATTCTACCTGCGCACGTTCTCAGGCACATTTGCCCCATATATATATATATATATATATATATATATATATATATATATATATATATATGAAAATTTTCAAATGAGAACATTTCGCACCGTGCGAAAATGTTTTTATCTTTTTTTTGGAATTTTTTTTTCAAAAATTCTTTTTTCCACCCTTATTATATGTTGTTATACCCCCCTCAAAAAATAATGGTTGAGAAATAATGTCATTTGGCCTTCGATCAAGCCATTTCATCAAATTCGCACGTTTTGAGACCGTTAAATTTGTAACGGGTGGATGGGTGCTCTAATGCCCAACGGGTTCACCCATTATTTTCCCTGGGGTATATAATTGTATGGATTAAACATCAAAAAAAGAATTTTTGAAAAAAAAAGTTTTCGCACGGCTTTCGCACGGGATTTTTCGCACCCGAAGATTGCCCTATATATATATATATATATATATATATATATATATATATATATATATATATATATATATATATATATATATATATATATATATCAAAGTCGATGTGAGTACATATACATGTGGACATCAACATGCCCAACCAAAAAATACATACATTATGATATCCGCATACATCATCATCAAATAACCATTACACAGATGAATCACTCAACCCAAACAAAAACAGACCAAAACAGAAACTAGGTCTCCGGGTGTGTGAACAAAAAGTAACAGCAGCAACTTCAGTCGATGTGAATGATGGAAGGGTCCGAAGGACGTCCAGAAGAGCGAAACATGAGCTTGGCAGAGCGTCGGGTAAGGTAAACATGAGCCTTCCTCTTGGAAGACGAAGCACGAGCGACAGAAGATTCCGCACGATTATAAGCAGGAGTCTGGACAGCAGGGGTTGGAACAACAGAAGAAACAGGCACAAAACCTGGAGGAGGAGGAGGAACACCAACAGGGGTAGTATCCTCAGGTTTAGAGAACAAATCCTGAAGCTTGGAGTGGTTGGGAAATCCATGAAGCATAAAGGATTTGAACTGAAGCTCCAACAAAAGGTTGAGCTTCTCGTCCAAAGAAGTGGAAAGTTTCTCTAGAGCAGTGACACGATCACACAGTCGACCAAGAAGACAATCCTCGAGGGGAACGGAAGGTGGAGAACGAGGAGGATGATCAGCTGTTTGAGAAGTGTGTTCAGCAGCATTCTCAGAAGGGATGGGGTCATCGACTATGACATGAATAAATTCTCCAGAAGATGGAGGCGAGGTCGGAACCGGATCAGCGGGTTGAGACGAAGGAATCAGATCATCGAGGAAATCGAAGGATCCTTTAGGGAACAGATGACTGAAAGGATCCATGAGCTTACTCGAACGGACGATTAGGTCAAGTAAGCAAAGGCAAGATTCCGGCTAGAAAACGATCAATAAGCGAGCAAACACGAGCAACCACACAAGGGAGGAAAACAGAATTGCCACGAAGAAGATCAGAAGGGAGATCTAGGCCGTTGGATCAGAATAGATATCTACAGGAGATTTCGAGCGGGAAGTCAAGTGAATTTCAGTCGGAGGATAGAGAAAAACAAGTGTCGAAGTGAACCGGCTCGAATTATATATGAAAGAGGGAATAAATCTAGGCCGTTGGATCAAAGAATCGACGGCTCAGATCGAAACAGTGAACCGTCACAAACAGGAGACAGGCGACTGATGAACTAAAGTCAGTCGACTATATGAAGTGATAAGAATTAGTCTTAGGAAGAAAAATAGTCGACTGTTGGGTAACATACAGTCGCCTATCCGAGGGACAGTCAACTGAACTTAACACAACAGTCGACAGACCGAGAATCACTAAACTTCATCAAAATTACAGAGAGCTCTGTAAGAATTTTGACAAAGAAGACATGCGCCTGATGACTAAAATTCAGTTGCCTGTTAGAATAACAGTCGACTGGAAAAACAGTCTTCAGTCGGCTGTGCGAAAGATACAAATTTCTGACTGAGAAAAGTAGAGTATGGCAGTCAACTGTCGAAGGAAGACAGTCGTCTATCCTGGTCCAAAAAATGCACAGTGAGATAGAAATCCAGAGAATAAGAACACTCACCCTAGGACATATACTCTAATCACAAACTCATCATAAGAACAATGTAATACGATAAATCAATTGAAACATAAATCTCTAAGATCAATCTCAAAGAAATCATGAAATCACATAAATCGCAATTGCCTTTCTTAAACACATATATATGATAAATCAAATCAAGATAGGCAACATAATGATATGAGCTCAAAGAGAGTTATAACAAATATGTTGAGCTTCTAGATTTCAGATTCACCCATAATTCCTAATTCTCCACGCAACCTCACAAATGAATCTTCTTTAAGAGGTTCTGTGAAGATGTCGGCAATTTATTTTTGGATTTCAATGTACTCTAAGATGATGTCCTTCTTAGCTACATGATCATTTATAAAATGGTGTCTCACATCTATATGTTTGGTACGGGAGCGATGTATCGGGTTCTTGGAAAGTGACGTGCCCCTGGTTTGCTAGCCGTAAATGGCCTGGGGACCCGCGTGAGGGTTTAGATATTTGTAACCGCAAGCGCACAGTGTTGTAGTGTGGCTTGGGGGTCGAACACAAGGAGGCTAGGATGTGCTTATGTCAAGGAGGACCGAAATCACCCCGTGGGCGAGCTTGCCTGGATCGGTTGATGGGTGGTCACGGTGAAGGAATGCAAGGTATGACCAATAAGAAAATAAACCCGGGACTTTGATTTCCACTCCAACGAGCGACTTTCGCCGATACGGCCTACGGGTCGGATGGCGATCGGAATTAGGGTCTAATGGTGAGACGTTGCCTCTGAAAGTGGTACCGGCATCCCATGGGCCCGATATTCCAGTTGGTGCCCAGGATGATACACCGGACTTCCCGGGTTCGATCAGTGGGCACTCTCGTGTCCATTAACACTGATCGATTCCGGGAGCACTAAGCTCGCAACGATAACTCCCAACGTCTCATCCTGTCGCTCCTGCGCGCTAGGATTCGGCGTCTACGCTAAGGGCGTGAGCTATGGCTAGGGAGTCAACCGCCAAGTTTATTCCCCCTTGGCCCAACGGTCAAAGGCGGTCTTTTTCCCGCCGATGACAATAAAACACCCCGCGTAACCGTTAGATTCCTAATCCCTAATGATTTCCTAACCCTATGGACGCATCAGGAAGAGCCCCCGAAGGGGTTTACGCCAAAATCCCAGATTTGGGAACTACTCACAAATATTCATTAAAAAGCGATCTAAACGAAAATGAACCGTTAAAATCATAATCGGACGATAGGAATGCGAAGGTAGTAGAGCAATTAAGATAATACTAAAGTTTGAGAAAGATCTGAAAACTTACAACAGAAAAGTAATTACAGCCGTCACAAATAGGAGAAAACAGTAAAAACTAACAGCTCCCCCCGTTTCTGGAACCCTAGGGGTCCTATTTATAGGATCTCGTATCACCCGATCGGTTGACAAGTCAACCGATCGGGTAATCCGTTACAAATAATAAACAGAAAACGGCGGAGTTTCACCCGGTCATATGAACCGGTCGGTTGATTTCTTGGGGTGACCGGTTGGATCTTGGCGCCATCGGGTGAAGGGGTCGATTGGGTGCCCGTGTCTCGGCTCCTCAGCATCAGCTACAGATGAACCGATCAGGTGAGAGTCACCCGATCGGTTGGAATTTGGCTTGAAAAGACAGAGAATCAGCCCCGTTGAACCGGCCTGTGAACCGGTCGGGCGACATCCACTTGAGCTCCAGCTGAGACCGGGTGGTGCACGCGTGCATCACCCGATCGGTTGGAGATGACCAACCGACCGGGTAAGGGGCTGAAAGATGAAATCTTCGTCGTTTGACCCCCTGGATCACGCGTGACTCCTCCCGTTGCTCCGGGGACACATGATATCATCGTTTTGCGTCCCAAATGCCAGCAACTCCTGCAAAACACGGGAAATACGGAAAAGAGAAAGAAAACAAGAAAACACGAGAAAACGAATAAAGGACCGTGGAAAATACGGAGAAACACGAAAGAAAATGTGCGTGAATATATGAAATATATACGCACATCAAAATCCCCCAAGCTGAACTCTTCCTCGTCCTCGAGGAAGACGATCGAGAGTAGGAGCTCGGAGGGGGAAAAAAAGTAGAGAGAAAGAGAGAAAAAGAAAACTCTATATCCTAGATCGTCCGTCAGAGCCAACAAAATCAAAAACGACACACCAAGCAAGCAAACACCAAATCACATCACTAAACCTAGGAATATGAGTCCAAATAAGTGCCGTGGGCCCACGCGGTGAAGCGCGAGTGAGTGTGGTCGTGCGCTAGCAGTCGGTGTCGCTATCTACCATGTGCAATAAATCTCGATATACACAGACCCAGGAAACGACCCAAATACCGATTCGAATTTGAAATTGCGGTGAATATTAGTTCAAGCATGCATGAGAAGAGTATAAGAATAGAAGCGTATCATGCATCGGGGACTCCACAACCAGGGTTAAGGAAATCACACCACTATAGCCTAGATACTAGCTAAAAAGTTCCCAAGCCAAGTGTTTTCGAAAACGATGGGGGTTGAGATGATGTGGAGTAGAACACTCGGTGCAAATTCTCGCCTTCCCTTTATTCTCGGTAAGTAGGAAAAAATATTCACACTGGAATTTTTTTGGTTTTGGGCATTTGTATATATATTTTTTTTTTTGCTTTTTGGCTATACGAAAATTTTCTTTTCTTTTCTTTTTGGGTTTTTCTTTTCTTTTCCTCTTTTTTTTGATTTTTGGGTTTTTGGCTATACACATGTGTACTCTCCCAAGTGGGAGAACGGTACACGACGAGGGGATTTGCACCAAGTAAAACAAAAAAAAGAAGTCGGAATCTAAACACTTGGGCAAAGGAAACTATTCTCGCTAAATAGAGCATAGGCTAAATGGGTTGTCCTAGTCCTTAATTGTGGAATCCTGACACATGCGAAATGAAGTACACGATATATATATATATATATATATATATATATATATATATATATATATATATATATATATATATATATATAGCATGCAGAAGCAGACAGGGAAAATAAATACCGCATATTCAAATCGAAGCATGGTAATCTAGGGGTCATTCCTGGACAGGTATATAAAGTAAAATCACAAAGTAGAAGCACACCAAACAGATAGGCACGACACACGACTCATAGAAACTAAGAGGACCCACGATGCGTGAAATGCAAGAGAACTCGAAATCCTATGGTTAGTGAATGTGATTATCGATGCCATGCTAGGTGTGTGTGATTTTGTGGCGATTCATCATAGGGTTCATCTCTAGGAGAAAGAGATAAAAAGAAGAGAAGAGAAAAAAGAAAAAATAAATAAATAAATAAAAACACGATGAGAACGACACAAAAACGAAAAAGAAAGACTCAAATGGCGCACACAGTGCGACTCCCCCAAGCTGAAGCTTGCATTGCCCTCAATGCAATATGAGTGAGTACGGGAGGGCAATGAAGATGGGGGGGAATACGCATCGACACAAAAAGAAATGAAAACGAGGAAAACACAGAGATGAAACTGAAAATAAAGAAAAATCAAAATCAAACCACACGACACGAAAGGGGAAAAACAAGCACACACACAAAAATAAGAAAAAAACAAAACAAAACACGACAACACACCAAAATAGACGTCCCCCAAGCTAAACATGACAGTGCTAGCGAATAAAATGCGATTGTGAAATGCAGAAATATGCAAGGGGGGTCAATCGGACTCGCTGGTACTAGAATGGTAGGTGGAGGGAGAGGAGGGTGGGGAATAGCGAATGAAAGAATCCTCAGAGGAAGAGGAGGGCGTGCCTATGGGGGAAGGAGGGGCGACAGGCTGGAGCACGGGTGGATCGATGTGCACCGGGGGGCTGTGGTGGAGAAAGATCGTACCAGGTGGGCCGACAGTTGGGTGCCAATCGGGAGGATCCAAGGGTGGTAGATGCACTAAAGGAGAATACCAAGGATCGGGGTAAAACTCCCAAGGCAGTTGAGATGGGGGGTAGGGTAGCCGGAAAGGGGCTAAAGGTGGCAGGATCGCGAAAGGTGCGCAGGCGGGGCCATAGAGGTAGACAGCACGGTCTTCACCGAAGGGAGTGAGCATATTGATATCGATCAAGTAATCGCGATCAATACGGCTACGTCCAGGCAAAATAGGGAGGTCGGGTGGCACTCTCAAAACATAGCTGACAATAAGAGTGATCATCCCACCACAACAGATGGATCCAGAATTGGCGCGGCTAACAGCAAAAATTTCGTGGATGATCCAATGAGCGGCGTTTATGGGCATAGGGATGTGCCCAAGGATCCTGTCATCGGACATGGCATAGAGAAAGAAGAGCTCATCCCTAGATACAGTGGACACATCCACGCGGGCGAAAACAGTGTTGGCGAGGATGCAATGGGCGAGGCGGTAACACGGGTGAATAATGTAGGAGGCAAGAGCCTCGGGTGGAAAGGTGGTGTACCGGGTAAATCGTTGCCAAACACCATCAGCCCGAAATTGAGAGTAGATGTCAGTTCGATCATGGGTGGAATGTTCAGTATTAAGATCGGGGTGACGGAGGTTGAGGATATTGTTCAACTCGATGAAACCCAGAGAAAAATCACAGTTGAAAGCGCGGAAGGAGAAACCCCCATCAAACACCTCGAGGGAACTGAGGAATTCAAGCGTGAGATTTCTGTGTGTGTGAGCATGGATGTAAGAGAGGGTATGGCACCCGATACAGTTGAAAATTCTGGCGACGCCGTTCGAAAGCCTTAGAGCTTCGAGTGTGGGGCGATCGGCGAAGAGTGTAGGTCTCATCGGGCGATGAAGTAGTGCTCGCAAACGGTCAGATTGTTCTTCCGTAGAAGGGTTTATGCCAAGGAAAGAGGGGGAAAAGGGGCCGTAGAGTGGATCATGGCGCGAAGATGATGCAATCTCTTTCCCTTTCTTAGACATGGTGACTATGTGGGTGGTGAAAAGGAAAGTGGGGGCGTGCCTATGATGAATATAAAGCAAGTGAAGCATGTACAACACCAATTTAGGATATTACAGATAAAGTAAGAGATGTGTAGAGTGGAAGAGTGTTACCCATCAATGTAGCAAGATCAAGCTCCCGGGGGACTCGCGTAGTAGGAGGAAGCAATTCGGGAAGCCGCCGCTCACTGATTCGACAAGAAACAGGTTTTCGAAAATTTTGGGGGCTAGGGTTAGGGTTTGGGTGTTTTGATTTTGGAATGTCGACGATGGCAAGGTGGCGGGGGTGGGGAAGTATAGGAGTGAGTGGGGATGAGGGTTTAGGGGCAATATGTTGGGTGGAGGAGGTCGATTTGACAGTTGGAGGGTGTGTAACCGCGTGAAGGGGATTTTCGGGGGTCGGGTGGCGGTCATCGTGCGGTAGGGGTATTTATAGGGGCAAAACCGAACCGATCGGGTGAGTTTTCACCCGATCGTGTAGGCAAATTTCGAAAGTTTCCTGTCGGCCAACAGCTACAGGTGAACCGACCGGGTGAATAGTCACCCGATCGGTTGACTGTTTCCCAAATCTTTCCTGAGAACTGGGGGTTTCTCACCCGGTCTCTTCAACCGATCGCGCTTTAACTCAACCGATCAGTTGGTATTTCCCAAAAATTTCCCGAGAATTCTCCCCAGATCACCCGGTCTGTCACACGGTCTCTCCATTCTTCACCCGATCGGTTCATTTGGGGATAGATGTGGCTTGTATCTGATACATCCCAACCGATCGGTTGAGTTATCAACCGATCGGTTGTGGCCTTGTTTCCTGCAAAAACCAACAGATTGTCTAAGCCCCTGAACGGATGTTCTTGCGGCTGATTTTATTTATAAAAATAGATAAAATAAAGTCAAAAATAACACTAAAAAGTGGGGCAAAAGTTTAGAGCATGGTTTGCCTCCCATGAAGCGCACTTGTTTAACGTCGTTGGCTCGACGCCTTTAGCGGTGGTCAATTAGGATCCGGAGGGTTAGAGGAAGAGTTGTCGATCGTTGGGGATCCGACCGGAGAGAATTCTGGTTCTCCAACTGCATAGTGTTTCAGACGCTGTCCGTTGACTTTAAACGGTGCATCCCTTCCCATTATCTCAATAGCCCCATGCGCGAAAACCTTGGTGACGCGGAACGGCCCCGACCACCTTGACTTGAGTTTCCCAGGAAAGAGCTTCAGCTTTGAGTTGAATAGGAGAACTAAGTCTCCTTCTTTGAATTCCCTCTTCAAGATTCGCTTATCGTGCCACCGCTTCAGCTTCTCCTTGTAGATTTTGGCGTTCTCATAGGCATTGAGCCGGATTTCGTCGAGCTCGTTGAGTTGTAACTGCCGGTGCCCTCCTACCTCCTTGGCGTCGAAGTTCAGATTCTTAATTGCCCAAAATGCCTTATGCTCCAGTTCCACAGGAAGATGGCAAGCTTTCCCATAGACAAGCCGGTAGGGAGTTGTGCCGATATGAGTTTTAAATGCCGTCCTGTAGGCCCGAAGCACGTCAGGAAGATTTGATGACCAGTCCTTTCTAGAATTGGCCACCGTCTTTTCTAGTATGCTTTTAATCTCCCGGTTAGAGACTTCCGCCTGACTGCTGGTCTGCGGGTGGTAGGCACGGCCCACCCGGTGTTGTACCCCGTATTTTTTTAAGAGGGCCTCGAATTTCTTCTCTATAAAGTGGCTCCCTCCGTCACTGATCAAGACACGAGGTACACCGAACCGCGGGAAGATGTTGCTTTTGAAGAACTTGGCCACCACTCTGGAATCATTGGTCGGACTGGCCATCGCTTCAACCCATTTCGACACGTAGTCCACAGCCACCAAGATATACTGGTTCCCCGAGGAGGAAGGGAACGGTCCCATGAAGTCCACTCCCCATACATCGAAGATTTCTACCTCCAGGATGTAGTTTTGAGGCATCTCATTCCTTTTGGAGATATTCCCAGCTCTTTGGCATTTATCGCAGGCTTGGACATAAACACGTGCGTCCTTGAAGAGTTTAGGCCAGTAGAATCCGCTTAGGAGAATTTTTGCGGTGGTCTTGTAGGTGCTCGCGTGCCCTCCACATTGCTTCCCATGGCAGTGGGAAATGATGGAGGTCGCCTCAGTTTCAGGGATGCATCTTCGTATCACCCCATCATTGCAGGTTTTGTATAGGTGGGGGTCATCCCAATAAAATTTGGGGACCTCATGGAAAAATTTCTTCTTCTGCTGAAAGCTCACATTGTGGGGGACGATGGCACAAGCCAGATAATTTGCGATGTCGACGTACCAGGGGGTCCAGGAGGAAGAGACAGAGAAGAGATGCTCGTCAGGGAGTGAATCATCGATCGACATAGAATTTAAATCGAGAGTAGGCATCCTAGACAGGTGATCGGCAACAACATTCTCCACCCCTTTCTTGTCTCTGATCTCCAGGTCGAATTCCTGGAGGAGGAGAATCCATTTAATGAGTCGTGGCTTAGCTTCTTTCTTGCTCAATAGGTATTTAAGAGCCGCGTGATCCGTGTGCACGATCACCTTGGCGCCAACGAGATACTGTCGGAACTTATCCATGGCGTAGATGACTGGGAGCAATTCTTTTTCCGTGGTAGTATAATTTCTTTGGGCGGCATCAAGGGTTTTGCTCGTATAATATATGACATGAAGATTTTTATCCTTCCTCTGCCCCAAGACGGCACCAACCGCATAATCACTAGCGTCACACATCAGCTAAAAGGGTAGATTCCAGTTCGGTGGCTGTATTATGGGCGCAGAAATCAAAGCTTGCTTCAAGGTGCGGAAGGCCTCCATACACTCCTCGCTGAAGACGAAAGGCACGTCCTTCACGAGGAGTTGGGTCAGCGGCCTGGAAATCTTCGAGAAGTCTTTTATGAAGCGGCGATAGAATCCCGCGTGTCCTAAGAAACCACAGACTCCTCGAAGATTGAGCGGTGGTGGAAGCTTTTCAATCACTTCAACTTTAGCCTTATCAACCTCGATTCCCCTCGAAGAGATGACGTGCCCCAGCACAACTCCCTCTTGGACCATGAAGTGGCACTTCTCCCAGTTTAGGACTAGTCCCTTTTCCTGACATCTCTCCAGGACCTTAGTTAGATTACTGAGGCACGAGTCAAACTTAGTTCCATAGACGGAGAAGTCGTCCATGAAAACCTCCATGATGTCTTGGGAGTAGTCGGAGAAGATAGCGGACATGAGTCTTTGGAATGTAGCAGGGGCGTTACAAAGTCCGAACGACATTCTTCTATAGGCATATGTCCCGAATGGGCAAGTGAAAGTCGTCTTCTCCTGGTCATCGTTATGAATGGGGATCTGAAGAAATCCTGAATACCCGTCCATGAAACAGAAATAATTATGCTTCGCCAGTCTCTCGAGCATCTGGTCGATAAAGGGTAGAGGGTAACGATCCTTCCTCGTAGCCTTGTTCAGCTTTCTATAGTCAATGCACATCCTGTACCCCGTGACGGTCCTCGTTGGTATTAGCTCGTTCTTCTCGTTGCGAACCACCGTCATTCCTCCTTTCTTGGGTACGACGTGCACCGGGCTAACCCAGCGACTATCAGAGATTGGGTATATAATACCGGCATGTAGAAGCCTAACAATCTCCTTTTTTACAACTTCCATCATTATGGGATTTAGCCTCCGCTGTGGCTCAATCGAGGAGGCTTGCTCATCTTCAAGCAGAATTCTGTGTGAGCAGAGGCCTAAGCTAACCCCTTTTAAATCCTCAATTGCATATCCGAAAACTCCTTTAAACCTTTTTAAAACACCAAGAAGTTTGGTCATTTGGTTTTCGGGCAGTGAAGAGTTGACTATGACCGGAAGGGTCGAGCCAGCCCCCAAATATTCATATTTTAGTCCCGGCGGTAATTCTTTCATCTCAACTTCTTGAGGCCCCGACGCATACTTCTCAAGCTGAGCATCTTCAAGGGAAAGGAGTTCTTTGTGGATTTCTCGGAAGCCAGCATCCGGAACCTCATCCTCGCCTGCGGTTCCGCATGGCAAAGTTTTGCAAGGTATAGTGGGAACGATCGAGGAAGGCACCGGGTCTCTTTCAAGCTCATAATAATTGTCCGGGAAGAAGGCTTCTAAGTGAAAACATGTTTTAATTGTCGATGGTTCCCCACAACTATTTCTAGCTTCCTCATTGTCCAAATATCGGGGACTCTCAATAGAAGTCTGCGAGGGATAGATTGATTCCTGTCCAGCGTAGCCTACAAACCCAATCGGATGGTTTTCCTGACAAAACTCCACGGACAACTCTTCTTCACTAAATTTGGGACCAGGGTTGTCGATATACGCCTCTTCACCATGAGGAAAGAGAGTTGCCATGGCAAGGTGCTCCTGCGCATCTTGATATCTCCTCTGACTTTCCACGGCGTCAGACAGGAGGGATAGTATATTCGAAGTATTCATGGATTCCGCTAAGCTCTGCGCCAAACAGCGGATATGGTGAGAGTGATCCCAGATGTCTCCTGAAACTGCATGCAACATCCTCACCGTGGGGCCAGGATCTTATACGAAAGGAGAGAGGGAGAACTACACAAGTGGTAAACACGTCAAAAGCACGGGTTGCATAAATGGGAACCGAAAGTTGCGATGGAAGCACAGCGATTAGTCAATTAGCACTATACAATTACTATCCACAGTATGTCCAAGTGAAATTGAAAAGTGTAGAGTGCGAAAATTATCGCGAAAATTATCACGAGGTAGGGATAAGAGCTAGACACTAGGGTTCAAGAGATCCTAAAATAACAAGCACGTTGCCTCCCCGGAACGGCGCCATAAACTTGACGTGCCCCCGGTTTGCTAGCCGCAAATGGCCGGGGACCCGCGTGAGGGTTTAGATATTAGTAATCGCAAGCACACGGTGTTGTAGTGTGGCTTGGGGGTCGAACACAGGGAGTCTAGGATGTGCTTGTGTCAAGGAGGACCGAAATCACCCCGTGGGCGAGCTAGCCTGGATCGGTTGATGGGTTGTCACGGTGAAGGAATGCAAGGTATGAACAATAAGAAAATAAACCCGGGACTTTGGTTTCCACTCCAACGAGCGACTCTCGCCGATACGGCCTACGGGTAGGATGGCGATCGGAATTAGGGTCTAATGGTGATACGTTGCCTCTGAAAGTGGTACCGGCATCCCATGGGCCCGTTATTCCGGTCGGTGCCCAGGATGATACACCGGACTTCCCGGGTTCGATCAGTGGGCACTCCCGTGTCCATTAACACTGATCGATTCCGGGAGCACTAAGCTCGCAACGATAACTCCCAACGTCTCATCCTACCGCTCCCGCGCGCTAGGATTCGGTGTCTACGCTAAGGGCGTGAGCTATGGCTAGGGAGTCAACCGCCAAGTTTATTCCCCCTTGGCCCAACGGTCAAAGGCGGTCTTTTTCCCGCCGATGACAATAAAACACCCAATGTAACCGTTAGATTCCTAATCCCTATCGATTTCCTAACCATATGGATGCATCGGGAAGAGCCCCCGAAGGGGTTTCCGCCAAAATCCCAGATTTGGAAACTACTCACAAATATTCATTAAAAAGCGATCTAAACGAAAATGAACCGTTAAAATCGTAATCGGACGATAGGAATGCGAAGGTAGTAGAGCAATTAAGATAATACTAAAGTTTGAGAAAGATCCGAAAACTTACAATAGAAAAGTAATTACAGCCGTCACAAATAGGAGAAAATAGTAAAAACTAACAGCTCCCCCCGTTTCTGGAACCCTAGGGGTCCTATTTATAGGATCTCGTACCACCCGATCGGTTGACAAGTCAACCGATCGGGTGATCCGTACCAAATAATAAACAGAAAACGGCGGAGTTTCACCCGGTCATATGAACCGGTCAGTTGAGTTCTTGGGGTGACCGGTTGGATCTTGGCGCCATCGGATGAAGGGGTCGGTTGGGTGCCCGTGTCTCGGCTCCTCAGCATCAGCTACAGATGAACCGATCGGGTGAGAGTCACCCGATCGGTTGGAATTTGGCTTGAAAAGACAGAGAATCAGCCCCGTTGAACCGGCATGTGAACCGATCGGGCGACATCCACTTGAGCTCCAGCTGAGACAGGGTGGTGCACGCGTGCATCACCCGATCGGTTGGAGATGACCAACCGACCGGGTGAGGGGCTGAAAGATGAAATCTTCGTCGTTTGACCCCCTGGATCACGCGTGACTCCTCCCGTTGCTCCTGGGGACACATGATATCATCGTTTTACGTCCCAAATGCCAGCAAACTCCTGCAAAACACGGGAAATACAGAAAAGAGAAAGAAAATAAGAAAACACGAGAAAACAAAGAAAGGACGGCGGAAAATACGGAGAAACACGAAAGAAAACGTGCGTGAATATATGAAATATATACGCACGTCAGAAAGACATATATCACTTTGGTTATCAACCATAATAGGGCAAGTATCACAATTGACACCATAGTGACGTGCGTTTATATTTCATATATTTACGCACGTTTTCTTCCGTGTTTCTCCGTATTTTCCGCCGTCTTTTATTCGTTTTCTAGTGTTTTCTTGTATTTTCTTGTTTTCTTTCACTTTTCCGTATTTTCCGTGTTTTGCAGGAGTTTGCTGGCATTTGGGACGCAAAACGATGATATCATGTGTCCCCGGAGCAACGGGAGGAGTCACGCGTGATCCAGGGGGTTAAACGACGAAGATTACATCTTTCAGCCCCTCACCCGGTCGGTTGGTCATCTCCAACCGATTGGGTGATGCACGCGTGCACCACCCGGACGCAGCTTGGAGCCCCCGAGAAGTCACCCGGTCGGTTCAGTGACCGGGTCAACAGCTCAAAGTCTCTGGAAATTCGAAGCTGCTTTCCAACTGATCGGGTGACCTTCACCCGATCGGTTCACCTGTAGCTGAATTTCAACAGCCAAGACTCGAAGCTCCAACCGGTCTCCTCACCCGGCGCGCATCAAGATCCAACCGGTCGGCACCAAGATCCAACCGACCGCACCAAGATCCAACCGACCGGTTCATACTAACCGGGTGAAACCCCCGCATCGCGCTGTAATTTTGTGAAGCGGCTCACCCGACCGGTTGACTTGTCAACCGATCGGGTGATGTCGTTTTCTATAAATAGAACCCTAGGTTTCCCAGATTCGGGAGTTGGTTATTTTCTACTGTTTTCTTCATTTTGTGACGGCTGCAATTTTCCTGTTTTTGTAAGTTTTCGGATCTTTGTAAAACTTTAGTATTATCTTAATTGCTCTACTACCTTTGCATTCCTATCGTCTGATTATGATTTCAACGGTCTATTTTCATTTAGATCGCTTTTTAATGAATATTGGTGAGTAGTTCCCAAATCTGGGATTTTGGCGGAAACCCCTTCGGGGGCTCTTCCTGATGCGTCCATAGGGTTAGGAAATCGTTAGGGATTAGGAATCTAACGGTTACGCGGGGTGTTTTATTGTCATCGGCGGGAAAAAGACCGCCTTTGACCGTTGGGCCAAGGGGGAATAAACTTGGCGGTTGACTCCCTAACCATAGCTCACGCCCTTAGCGTAGACGCCGAATCCTAGCGCGCGGGGAGCGGCAGGATGAGACGTTGGGAGTTATCGTTGCGAGCTTAGTGCTCCCGAAATCGATCAGTGTTAATGGACACGGGAGTGCCCACTGATCGAACCCGGGAAGTCCGGTGTATCATCCTGGGCACTGACAAGAATATCGGGCCCATGGGATGCCGGTACCACTTTCAGAGGAAACGTCTCACCATTAGACTCTAATTCCGATCGCCATCCTACCCGTAGGCCGTATCGGGGAGAGTCGCTCGTTGGAGTGGAAACCAAAATCCCGGGTTTATTTTCATATTGTTCATTCCTTGCATTCCTTTACCATGACAACCCATCAACCGATCTGGGCTAGCTCGCCCACTGGGTGATTTTGGTCCTCCTTGACACAAGCACATCCTAGCCTCCCTGTGTTCGACCCCCAAGCCACACTACAACACCGTGCGCTTGGGGTTACAAATATCTAAATCCTCACGCGGGTCCCCCGGCCATTTGTGGCTCGCAAACCGGGGGCACGTCACATAGTCACTAAGAGTGTGTCTCATCCAAAGGACTTGTGCACATGCAAGACCCATGGCAATATATTCCGCTTCAGTCGTGGACAATGACACCGAATTCGATTTCTTAGGAAACCAAGAAACTAAGGAATTTCCTAGAAAATGGCAAGTGCCACTAGTACTTTTTCTGTCGGACTTGCATCCGGCAAAGTCGGCATCACTATATGAGATTAACTAATATGTGCTAGATTTAGGGTAAAGTAACCCATAATCTAGAGACTGATTAAGATAACTCATATGTGGATATCGTGGCGGATTGGACTTTTCCGCCCGACCCTGAGTTCTTTGAGGGGTTGCACCTTCCTTTCCTTCCCCCTGACGGACGTAGACCTCCTTCCCCTGCCGCCCACTTAGGCGAGCAGGATATTCCTACGTCTCGGGGAGATATGGGGGCTGGCCCGAGTCGCCCTGTTTCTGTTCCTGGCCCCATCACTTCTGAGCACCTCTTAGCGGCCATTTCTGGCCTTGTGGCCTGTGCCGGCATGACCACCGCCGCCGGCACCACCTCCACCTTACCTGCCGGCACCACTTCTGCCTCACGTCAGTCCACATCCTTTGGTCGTCGCCAGGTCTCTGCCCGTCTTGGTCTTGAAAGGGAGGTCACTGCCCTCCGTGATCTCGCCATGTCCTCTGCCTCCTTGGACCCATCACCGTCCTCCTTTCTCACCCACCCACGTTTCCTCGCACTTGAGAGGAACGTGGCCGCCATTCTTTGCATTCTCACTCACATCCATGGTCCACCTCCACCTTCACCACCTCGACGATCTTCTCCTCCACCCTCCCACACATCCCCACATTCATCACCTCCCCCACCAAATTCTTCTCCTCCCTCCTCTATTCCCATCCCGGTGTCCACTCCCCCCCTCCCGACCACTTCCATCGCACCCACACTACCTCTTCCCTCCTCCTCCATCACTTCATATGTGCGTCGGAGGAAATTGCCGGTGCGCTCCAAACCTCTACCACCACCACCCACCTCCACCGACACTCCTCCCATCGTTCACACCACCGCTGCACCTATTCCTCCACCTCTTTCCCCACTTCTCCGCACACCCCCCGCCTCCCCCGACCACCCAGCCACACCCTCTTCCGAGGAGGGCGGGGATTCGCCTTCTCCTAATTGTTGATTTCACTTTGTTTGTTTTCGACTCCCCCCTTGCATATTTCTGCATTTCACGATCACATTTTATTTGCTAGCACTGTCATGTCTAGCTTGGGGGACGTCTATTTTGGTGTGTTGTCGTGTTTTGTTTTTTCTTATTTTTGTGTATGTGTTTGTTTTTTCCCCTTTTGAGTGTCGTTTCGTGTGGTTTTATTTTTATTTTCGTGTCATTTGGTTTGATTTCAATTTTTCTTTATTTTCAGTTTCATCTCTGTGTTTTCCTCGTTTTTCATTTCTTTTTGTGTCGGTGCGTATCCCCCCCATCTTCAGTGCCCTCACGTACTCACTCTTATTGCATTGAGGGCAATGCAAGCTTCAGCTTGGGGGAGTCGCACTTTGTGCGCCATTTGAGTCTTTCTTTTTCGTTTTTGTGCCGTTTTCATCGTGTTTTTATTTTTTATTTTCTTCTTTTTATCTCTTTCTCCTAGAGATGAACCCTATGATGAATCGCCAAAAAAATCATACACACCTAGCACCTAGAATCACATTCACTAACCCTAGGATTTCGAGTCCTCTTGCATTTCACGCATCGTGGGTCCACTTAGCTTTCTTGTGAGTCGTGTGTCGTGACTAGCATTTGGTGTGCTTCTACTTTGTGATTCACTTTATATACCTGTCCAGGAATGACCCCTAGATTATCATGATTCGATATGAATATGTGGTACTTATTTCTACTGTCTGCTTCTTCTGCATGCTATATATATATATTGTACGCTTCATTTCGCATGTGTCGGGATTCCACAACTAAGGACTAGGATGACCCATTTAGCCTATGCTCTGATTAGCGAGAAATATCTCCTTTGCCCAAGTGTTCAGAACCCGATTTCATTTTTATTTTACTTGGTGCAAATCCTCTCGTCGTGTACCGTTCTCCCACTTGGGAGAGTACACATGTGTATAGCCAAAAACCCAAAAATCCAAAAAAGAGAAAAGAAAAGAAAAACCCAAAAATAAAAGAAAAGAAAAATTTTGTATAGCCCAAAATCAAAAAAAATACAAATACCCAAAACCCAAAAATTTCAAGTGTGAATATTTTTCCTATCTACCGAGAATAAAGGGAAGGCGAGAATTTGCACCGAGTGTTCTACTCCACATCTTCTCAACCTCCATCGTTTTCGAAAACACTTGGCATAGGGACCTTCTAGCGATTACCTAGGCTTTAGTGTGGTGATTTCCTTAACCCTAGTTGTGGAGTCCCCGACGCATGATATGTTTCGATTCTCTCTCTATTCTCATGCATGCTTGAACTACATATATTCACTGCCTTATTCAATTCGAATTGATATTTGGGTCATTTCCTGGATTTGTGTATATTGAGCTTTATTGCACAATGTAGATAGTGACACCGTCTGCTAACACATGACCACACTCACTCGCGCTTCACCGCGTGGGCCCATGGCATTTGTCTGGACTCGTATTCCTTGGTTTAGTGATGTGATTTGGCGTTTGCTTGCTTGGTGTGTCGTTTTTGATTTTGTTGGCTCTGACGGACGATCTAGGATATAGAGTTTTCTTTTTCTCTCTTTCTCTCTATTTTCCCCTCCGAGCTCCTACTCTCACTCGTCTTCCTCGAGGACGAGGAAGAGTTCAGCTTGGAGGATTTTGACGTGCGTTTATATTTCATATATTTACGCATGTTTTCTTCCATGTTTCTCCGTATTTTCCGCCGTCTTTTATTCGTTTTCTTGTGTTTTCTTGTATTTTCTTGTTTTCTTTCACTTTTTCATATTTTCCGTGTTTTGCAGGAGTTTGCTGGCATTTGGGACACAAAACGATGATATCATGTGTCCCCGGAGCAACGGGAGGAGTCACGCGTGATCCAGGGGGTCAAACGACGAAGATTACATCTTTCAGCCCCTCACCCGGTCGGTTGGTCATCTCCAACCGATCGGGTGATGCACGCGTGCACCACCCGGACGCAGCTTGGAGCCCCCGAGAAGTCACCTGGTCGGTTCAGTGACCGGGTCAAAAGCTCAAAGTCTCTGGAAATTCGAAGCTGATTTCCAACCGATCGGGTGACCTTCACCCGATCGGTTCACCTGTAGCTGAATTTCAACAGCCAAGACTCGAAGCTCCAACCGGTCTCCTCACCCGGCCCGCACCAAGATCCAACCGGTCGGCACCAAGATCCAACCGACCGCACCAAGATCCAACCGACCGGTTCATACTGACCGGGTGAAACCCCCACATCGTGCTGTAATTTTGTGAAGCGGCTTACCTGACCGGTTGACTTGTCAACCGATCGGGTGATGTCGTTTTCTATAAATAGAACCCTAGGTTTCCCAGATTCGGGAGTTGGTTATTTTCTACTGTTTTCTTCATTTTGTGACGGCTGCAATTTTCCTGTTTTTGTAAGTTTTCGGATCTTTGTAAAACTTTAGTATTATCTTAATTGATCTACTACCTTTGCATTCCTATCGTCTGATTATTATTTCAATGGTCTATTTTCATTTAGATCGCTTTTTAATGAATATTGGTGAGTAGTTCCCAAATCTGGGATTTTGGCGGAAACCCCTTCGGGGGCTCTTCCTGATGCGTCCATAGGGTTAGGAAATCGTTAGGGATTAGGAATCTAACGGTTACGCGGGGTGTTTTATTATCATCGGCGGGAAAAAGACCGCCTTTGACCGTTGGGCCAAGGGGGAATAAACTTGGCGGTTGACTCCCTAACCATAGCTCACGCCCTTAGCGTAGACGCCGAATCCTAGCGCGCGGGAGCGGCAGGATGAGACGTTGGGAGTTATCGTTGCGAGCTTAGTGCTCCCGGAATCGATCAGTGTTAATGGACACGGGAGTGCCCACTGATCGAACCCGGGAAGTCCGGTGTATCATCCTGGGCACTGACCAGAATATCGGGCCCATGGGATGCCGGTACCACTTTCAGAGGCAACATCTCACCATTAGACTCTAATTCCGATCGCCATCCTACCCGTAGGCCGTATCGGCGAGAGTCGCTCGTTGGAGTGGAAACCAAAGTCCTGGATTTATTTTCATATTGTTCATTCCTTGCATTCCTTTACCGTGACAACCCATCAACCGATCTGGGCTAGCTCGCCCACGGGGTGATTTCGGTCCTCCTTGACTCAAGCACATCCTAGCCTCCCTGTGTTCGACCCCCAAGCCACACTACAACACCGTGCGCTTACGGTTAGAAATATATAAATCCTCACACGGGTCCCCCGGCCATTTGCGGCTCGCAAACCGGGGGCACGTCACATAGTCACTAAGAGTGTGTCTCATCCAAAGGACTTGTGCATATGCAAGACCCATGGCAATATATTCCGCTTCAGTCGTGGACAATGACACTGAATTCGATTTCTTAGGAAACCAAGAAACTAAGGAATTTCCTAGAAAATGGCAAGTGCCACTAGTACTTTTTCTGTCGGACTTGCATCCGGCAAAGTCGGCATCACTATATGAGATTAACTCATATGTGCTAGATTTAGGGTAAAGTAACCCATAATCTAGAGACTGATTAAGATAACGAAATATTCGTTTAACCGCAATCAAGTGTGACTCCTTAGGTCTAGCTTGATATCTAGCACACAAGAATACAGAAAACATGATATCGGGCCTACTAGCGGTTAAGTAAAGTAAGTTACCGATCATACCTCGATATAGACAAATGTCTACATCTTTTCCATTTTCATCTTTGTGCAGATAGGTAGTTGTACTTATGGGAGTCCTTTTGCTTGAAGACGATTCCATCCCGAATCGCTTTATAAGCTCCCCTCTGTACTTTGTCTGATGTATGAAGGTGCCATTCTCCATTTGATGAATTTGCAGTCCAAGGAAATAAGTGAGCTCTCCCATGTGGATCATCTCGAATGCATCCTTCATTGACTTAGAAAATTCTTGACAAAGATTAAAGTTAGTAGAACCAAAAATTATATCGTCTACATAAACTAGAATCAAGAGAATGTCATTTTCATAATCTTTAATGAAGAGTGTAGAATCAACTTCTCCCATTTTAAAACCTAAATTCAAAAGAAAGGTCTTAAGTCGATCATACCAAGCTCTAGGAGCTTGTCTCAACCCATACAACGCTTTCTTAAGTTTGAAAATATGATTTGGAAATTTTTCATGAATAAAACTGGGAGGTTGAGAAACATATACTTCTTCATTGACAAATCACATTTAAAAATGCACTTTTAACATCCATTTGAAATAGTTTAAAATTCTTATGGGATGCAAAAGATAAAAGCAACCAATAGCTTCTACTCTAGCTAGGGGGCAAAAGTTCATCGAAATCAATACCTTCCTCTTGCTGGTAGCCTTGAGCTACTAACCTTGCTTTGTTCCTTGTGATTACCTCGTTCTCATCCGTCTTGTTCTTGAAGATCCATTTGGTCCCAATGACTTGGTGACCACTTGGAAGAGGAACGAGTTCCCAAACTTCATTTCTCTCGAATTGCATTAGTTCTTCTTCCATTACCACTATCCAAGAGCTATCCTCACAAGCTTCTTGGATGTTCTTTGGCTCAATGGTAGAGACAAATGCAAATTGAGAGAATTCATCAATCCTCGACCTTGTTCGAACACCCACACCAATATCTTCAATAATTTGGTTATAGGGATGGTTGCGAACGGTCGGGTAAGCTTTAGGTATTCCTGCATCACTTGAAACATCTTCAATAATTTCGTTAGTATTGTTAGTCTCAATAGTCGAATCATTAATCTTAAAATTACTAAGAGTATCACAAATAATATCTACACTATCATCATCTACACAAGGAAAATCAAAATCTTCATTAAATGAAACGTGTAGTGATTCCTCAATCGTTGAAGTAGTTTTGTTGTATATCCGGTAGGCTTTGCTACGTGTGGAATATCCAACAAAAATTCCTTCATCGGATCTTGGCTCAAATTTATCTATATTACCGAAAGTGCTCATGATAAAACATTTTGAACCAAAACACGAAAATATTTTACTTGAGGATTTTTGTCATAAAACAATTCAAAACAAGTTTTGTTCGTTCGGGGTCTCACTAGGATCCTATTGAGCACATATCATGCTGTGTGCACCGCCTCTGCCCAAAATTGTAGTCCAAGATGACTATCATGGAGCATAGTGTGTGCACACTCAATAAGAGTCATATTCTTTCTCTCTACAACACCATTTTGTGGTGGTGCGCGAGGGAAGGAAAACATTATGAGTTATCCCGGTGTCATCACAAAACATAGTAAAAGATTCATTCTCAAATTCTTCTCCATGATCACTACGGATAGTGATAATGGTGGATCCTAAGAGATTCTGAATCTTCTTGCAAATTTGGTAAACTCTTCATAAGCTTCATTCTTATTAGTTAAGAATGAAACCCAAGTAAATTTAGAGAAGTCGTCTACGACAACTAATCCATAATGAGCATTACCTAAAGAAGCGGTTCTAGGTGGCCCAAACAAATCTAGATGAAGAAGTTCTAGGGGCCTCTTAGAAGTAATCCCTTCTTTAAGCTTAAAAGATGATTTACTAAGTTTACCTCTTTGACATTAATCGCAAAAGTTTTTCTTATTAAAAGCAATTTTAGGAAAAACCTTTGACTAGATCATGCTTAGCTAACTTATATAAGTACTTGAAGTGAACATGACCAAAACGGCGATGCCATAATAATTGTTCACTTGTGTTAGCAACTAAGCAATGTTCTATGGTTTTAGGCAAGCTCAAATAATAAATATTTTTACGTCTAATACCGGAAAATAAAACATTTGAATCACAATCAACAATAGTACACAATCCTTCTCCAAAGTTAACCTTGTAACCTTTGTCATAAAGTTGACTAATGGAAATGAGATTGTCACACAAACCACTCACAAGAAATACATTAGTAATTAAGGGTTTGGAAGGGTTATCGACAATACCTACTCCAATGATGCTTTCCTTTTGATTACCTCCAAAAGTGATCATTGCACCATCCTTGATGCTAATCACTTCGGAGAGCAATGAGGGATCTCCCGTCATATGTTTGGAGCAACAACTATCGAGAATCCATCCTTTCCCTTTAGAGCTAGTTTGACCTTTATTGCTCTTCTTCTTTCTCTTGGGTACCTAGATAATATACCATAAGCTCATGGTACCCAATGTTTGTTGGGTCCAAGGGGATTAGCCCTTTGGAAGCCAAGTCCAAGTGGACTTCTGCTTCCCAACATAATTACCATTATTAATAACATCATGAAAATAGGAATCAACATAAGCATTCCTATCATTTAGGCTAGTGTTCTTAGGACCCCAAATGGTGTATGTTTTGGGAGTCCTTTTCCTAGTTGCATGTATACTTGTTGGATTTCTATGTAGTGCATGCTTCTTAGGAACATGGTTTCTAGCATAAATATGATGTGGTGGATATGCATATGACATACGAGAGTGATATGTGTGCTTGGGAACATGCATGTTGTATGAAGCATATGGATCATGCATGACATGTGGAGGATGAGCATACATGTAGGAATGATGCGTATGTGCATACAGGTGTATAGGAGCACGTACATGAGTATTTCTCATGTGTGGATTTGTACGTGTCCATGGGTGTGGAGCATAAAAAGTGTCATGATTATCACTTGTAAAGTGGGAGGTGTCCTACGTGGATGAGTGTTAGTGTACATGTAAGCATGGCTTCTCTTTTAGTTTCCACACTTAGTGGGTTTCGTGCCAAAAGGAAGAGAAGGTGAAGTGGTGACTTTCTTGGTAGGTATGCTGCCTATAGTGTCTTTGACACCACTTGTGGATGCACCAGAGGAAGGCCTCACAAAGTCTATAGTGACACCACTATAGGAGGTGCGATCATTGGATGCATTTGCTTTTACAAATCCAAGACCAACACGATGTGTGGCCAATAATTGGTTTGCAAGCAAATCATCCAATTGCCCTTTTCCCTTATTGAATCTCACAATACGGGAGGACATGAGCTCATATTTCTCCTTCAGAGAAGAAATATTGGTATCCAACGTGGACACTTGTGCTTTGAGCTCGTGCACTTGGGTTTTAAGAGAATCATTTTCTAAACCCAATTGTGTGTGACGTGTAACTAGATCACTATTATCCTTGGGATGTGTTTGATCTAGTTGAGATTTGAGGTTATTCACCTCATCTCTCAAAGTGACATTTTGAGAAACTAAATTTGCTTTCTCAAGAGTTAAGTATCAACAATGGTGTCATTGTTGATAATGCATGGTATGGATGACTTGCTAACATTTGATTTCTTTAAGCTAGTATATCTAAGTATTAAAGATTGATATTTAGAAAATAATTCTTCATTTGCAATACGAAGTTCATTTATTGTTACCTCGGTATAATCCGTGTCGGAATCACTCTCATCGGAGAGTGGATCCTCTCGGGCCATGAAGCACATGTGAGCACTCTCACCCTTCTCATCATCGGAATCACTTGATGATTCTTCACTTGAGTCATCGAATGTACCTACGAGTCCTTTCTTCTTGTCTCTCTTGTTCTTGTTGGAATTGTGATACTTCGGAGCTTTCCACTTCTCTTTGTTCTTTAGCATTGGGCAATCCCTCTTGATGTGCCCTGGCTTATTACACTTAAAACAAAGAGAGGAAGTAGCATTAGTAGACTCAAAACGTTTGTTGGAGGGAAATTTACCTTTGCGAAAGAAGCGTTGGAACTTCTTTGCCATTTGGGCCATTTCACCCAAATCCATCTCATCTTCCGAATGTTCGCTATCGGAGGATGATGAATTGGCGTTGAATGCCAAAGCCTTCTTCTTGGCCTCCGAAGGATTTATCATAGCTCGAATCTTTAATCGGTTCTCTCGTCTTACCTCATAAGACATGAGAGTCCCGATAAGATTCACAACTGTGTAATTCTTCAAATCATTGACCTCCTCGATGGCGATCGCTCTCCTTTCCCATTTGGAGGTCATTCCTATGATGATCTTCCTTACCTTGTCAGGTTCGGTGTATGTTTGGCCAAGGGCTTCCAATTCATTTGTGATGTCGATAAAGCGTCCGTACATCGATGTCATGCTCTCATTTTCCTGCATATGAAACAAATCGAAGTTTTGCACGGCAACATATAACTTTGAAATTTTTACCTTGTTCGTTCCCTCATGGGTAACGATGAGATGGTTCCAAATTTGATATGCACTCTTACATGTGCATATCTTGTTGAACTCATTCAGGTCCAACTCACAATGACGAGCGTTCATTGATTTTGCTTTGTTGACTTCGACGGATTTCTTGGAAGACGTCCATTTCTCGAAATCCTCTTCGGTGGGCTCGACGTACTCCTTATGGAGGGTTCTCCAAAGTGAAGCACTCCTAAGGAACGTCTCCATCCTACACTTCCAATAGCCAAAGTTAGTGCCATTGAAACGTGGAGGACGTACCATAGTTTGACCTTCGAAAAGTGTGGACGCTCCATCACGGTCGTGATTATTGTACGAAGTCGACGGAGGAACATTGTTGGTGTTGGATGCTATAGCTATAACCTTGCACTCTGATACCAATTGTAAGGATCCTGTCCATGGAGAAAACACTATAAGGGGGGTTGAATAGTGTTTAAGCAATTTAAAACGATAGTTACACCAACTTAAAATGCTAACCAACAATATAGTGCGGAATTAGAATTAAACCGAAATAAGAAAAAAATGCAAACACAATTATGTTTCTAGGGTTCGGATTACCCAAGTCACTTCCTGACTTGTTCCCGGTAATCCTACGTCCCTTCCACCCAGATACCTCTGGATACTCAATTTTGAACACTAACTTGAGGTTTCCTTAAAACCCACTTGTAGCAACCCTACAAGTGAAATCGAATACAATCGATGTCTTTGACTCCCACAACTTGGGAGCAAGCAAACCGCTCTCACAACCAGAGAGCAAATTCAAATTACGAA
Source organism: Scilla litardierei (assembly GCA_030789695.1). Lineage (NCBI taxonomy): Eukaryota > Viridiplantae > Streptophyta > Magnoliopsida > Asparagales > Asparagaceae > Scilla > Scilla litardierei. The sequence continues at coordinate 124,412,434 of CM061134.1, forward strand.
AGTAATGAAATATGAAAGCAACACTTACAATCACCTATGCCTTGAAGTAGAACTTGAAGGAGAAGTGTGATGTGTGTTGTAGACTTTCTTGGAAGAGAGGAAAAAGCCCTTTCTTTTGACTGCACCAAATACCTAGAGGATCACTCTTTGGTTCTAGGTTGGAGAGCAAGAGATCAAAGATTGGAATTCTTAGGGCTTTGGATTTGAGAGCTTTAAAATTTAGAAATGAAAGCTTAAGAGATTTTGCAATAGCTTAGGTAACCTTCCAATGAAACAGTAGCAGCCCATTATATAGGTTTCTCAAATCCACAAAACAGTTTAGGCAAAAACCCTTTTGGAATCCGTGAGAAAATTCTTAACGGATAGAAACTGAACTCGCGACAGTCGACTGTTGAAGAAACCACATTCGACTGTTGCACAGTCAGCAAGGGTAGGTAATAATTCATAACGGTAACTTACCACGTGGACAGTCGACTGATGAAGCAAAGACAATCGATTGTTGAAACAACAGGCGACTATAATTACTTCTAAAGGCGAATGGCCGAAAGAATGGTATGTTGAAGAAATCTGGAAATCCTGTAAGATAACAGGACAGACGACTGATGAGGATAATACAATCGACTGTTAATCAGAACAGGCGACTATAAATCCTTATACAGAGGACTGTCAAATACCCTGAGAATTTTCAGAGAGCTGAGTCAATAAATTGGTTCACAGACAGACGACTGTTGCAGCATACACAGTCGACTGATCCAAGGGACAGTCGACTGTATATTCAACATTAGTCCACTGGCCATAAAAGTCAGAACAACAAAGTTTGGGCAGAAGGATAGACAGGCGACTGATTTACAAAACACATTCGACTATCACTAGGACAGGCGCCTGTGAATCGTTCATCAATTGCCTGTGCGAAATAAACAGAAAGGCCCAAAACTAGATTGCAAAAGTTTGTGCATAACAGGCGACTGTAGAACAAAACACAGTCAACTGTTTTTGAGACAGACGATTGTAAAATGTTCAGCAGTCGACTGTTATAAACAATCCAAGCACAATCACTAAGAAATGAACTGGGGTCAAAGGACAATTGATCTAATGATGTCCTAAGACTGAAATGAAGATGTGTGTGAGTGCTCCATCAAAGTTCTACTTCTAAGCTACATACTAGAAATTTCATTCACAAAATCGAATGAGCTTGAAGTCTTCATGGAGCTTCAATCAACATCTATAATCACCCAATCCATTTTCATTTGCCTTCAATGAACTTTGAGAATCATCCATTGCTAGTAGATCTTCATAAATTGCTTAGGCAATGGATTAACTGCAAAATAGGGGTTTAGTCACAAGTATTTATGTTTGCTCATCATTAACACCAAATAGGGAGAAGTCCAATGCTCATCATATGTAACTATCGTGAGAAATCGGTGTGCGCACCTTCAGTTTCAGCCATGACAAAAAGTCTTTAGAGTGTGCATCCGCAACCTTTTGGTTATGATTTTTGGCGTGCAATTTGGATTGGAGTACTTATATATGCAGACTAAGTGACAAGTAAAGAAAACTATTATAACTTATGAATTAAACCACTTTCAAAAGCGAATAACTCAGCTTTATTACCTCCGATAGGAGTCATATATCGATAGATTATTTAGAACATATGAATGTGCTTATTCAAGCTCAATTTTGCTAAATCCTGTGTCCTCTCCATAATCATTGTAGAATACTCCATCAGTAACTCTTGCCGGACGATTTACCCTTGTGTCTACACCCCGCAAATAATGAGATATGAACATCAAGGCCTCGTTTGACGTATAATTCTTGGATATTGACCCTTCTGGACGGGCACGATTATGCACAAGTTGCTTCATGAACCCTAGATACCTACAGTTCAAAAATCCTAAAAAGATTGAAATTCACGTTTAATTTTGGTCCCAGCAAAACAGAATAATATATGGCATCAGCGTTCACCTTTCAACGAGGTACATCCACCGATGTTGTACCGGTCCTGCAATGCAGGCCTCATGTGCCATGTGCACAGTAAGATGAACCATGATGGTAAAGAATGAAGGCAGGAAATTTATTTTCCATATTACACAGTGCAAGGATAACCCACGCCTCTAAATCTTCAAACTCACCAACGTCAATCACCTTCGAGTACACTTGCCTGAAGAACTGGTCGTCCCAGATAGTAACTCCAAAAACAATGTAGTTTTACCGTAAGCGCACGGTTAAGTGGTGAGCGGGTATCGAATCGCAGGGAGGAACTATTGGTATCTATATAGATTACTAAGCTATTGTAAAATGGTGGCGAAGAAATATTGGTGTCACAATCGTTCAAAGTGTTGGTTGTAAATTAAATTTATAAGAATGCCTAGGGCTTGGGAATCCACAATATAGATTTCAAGCAATCACTGTGAAACATGAATTTCAATATTACTACTCTTGATTTAGGGCGAACTTGTTGCAATTAAATTGGGAACCAACGCAACCTCTCACGTAACGCAAGTCTATAGTAATCTAAACTAGAGCATCACTCTCTCGCAAGCCTAGTTCAAACTACTAGCATTAAGATCGACAATAATATTTAATTCCAACTCAAGCTCGCTCTCGCGCAACTTGAGTTCGAATCTAGATCGTGATAGATCGTGTCTGTTTTACCGTAATACAAACGAATATAATTATAGAAATATAATAAAGATGCTAGCTGGTCGCTCTCTCGCACCAATTCTAGGGAATCTCAATTATAGATCTAATTCGAATATCTAGGGCTTCCCTTAGATCAAAATTCTCTCTTGAGCTCTCAAGATCCAATAGAAATTCCTAGCTATCTGTAGTAAATCAATCACAATCTAACTTTTAACAAGTTTAGCGTCATAGCACTTCAATAGATCTCACAAATCATACCTTAAATCTATAGGGTTCATCCCTTTGCCCTAGAGCAAAGAGACTACTCACAATTCATAATAGAAATCATAATAGAAACAAGATGTGCAATAGAATTCATCACAAAAATCAGATTAAGAGAGAAATATAGCATAAAAATATCAACTAGCAAGAGTTTAGACAACCCAATTTAGATCTTTCTCTCCAATCCTTTCGCCAAAAGAAAACTAGAACTCAAATTAAAACTAAGAAAATTATTTTAAAGAGTCTCTCCTTGGGTTCTCCACAAAACTGGGTATTTATAGCCACCCAAAAAGTTCAGAAAATCCTAACAAATTAGCTCCTGAACAGTTGCAACCCCTAGATTTGGGAAACTGGCCGTCGGTGCACTCGGCCGAGTGAACTGCTCACTCGGTCGAGTGGGAAATCTACAGAGAATACGGATTTACTTCGTTCTAAAAGTTCAGACAACTCAACCGAGTAGTCTTATCACTCAGTCGAGTGGGATTCAATCTCAGTCGAGTAGGACCTACCTGCAGATCCTCTCTAAAAACAGAGAAGCGTCGAAAGATTTCTTCACATTTTCTATCTCATCTCGGTCGAGTGGGCTTCTCACTCGACCGAGTGGAAAATCCCACTCGGTTGAGTACATTACAGCTCTTCTTAAGGCTTGATTGGGCATGTCAGCTTCACTCGGTCAAGTGCGCTGCTTCACTCGGTCGAGTACGCTGCGTCACTAAGTCGAGTAGTCTGTTTCAGTACTCAATTCTCCTTCTTCTCGCTTCCTCATCGTTTCATTTGCATTTCTTCTTCTTCTACTCATCCTTCATCGCCGTTAGCTCTCCGATATCATTGTCAATGACGCTCCGGCATGAGTGTAAGCGCTCGTGGCTCCAAATTGCTCCCGATTGCTCCATATTTCTTGAAATCAGACGAAACAAAGAAATACTGAAATATATCGTAAAAGCGACGTATAATCATTAAAATCGCGATATGAGCAATCTTTATGGGATGGAAAAATGCAGAAATAAAGTGTAAAATATGAGCCTATCAAAATCCCCCAAGCTTACCTCTTATTCGTCCTCGAGGAAGATAAGTAAAAAGTGAACTTGGCAAATAAAATAAAGAAAAAAGCAAATAGATGAAAAATAAGAAGAAGAAGGGAAGTGCTAGATCATTCTCTCTGAACTCGGGGTTGCTTACTCAAGTAGCACAAGCAATGAATAAGAAACATCACTAAAGCTTTTATTTCGATATCATCTCCTATGGGTACACTTGATTGAAAAACTAAGAACAACGTGAATCATATGAAATATGAAATCATTTTAGAGTCAAACATCATCTAAGGCATAGAAAACGATATGCATAATTATAGACAACACACTTTTCAATTAACTGCTTTTATTTGGAGTATAAGAGATATCACGCAATTCAAATCAATAAGAATAGCAAGAGATGGTTTTCATGAATTTCATGCCAATTTTTCAATTCATAGATGTCGTTATACTTTAAGTCATCTCCCTAAGTATTAGATATTACCTAGCTTAGGTCGTCATGTACATATAAGTAGTCGCTCTCTACACATCATTGGATCTCCTTCCCCCAGCTTATCTATAAGCGTGGTGGCATCAAATATGAACTTTTTTACCATATTTTTGTAGCTCCATATATAAAAAAGGAAAATAAAAAAGAGGTAAAGAAGGGGATCATGTATAAACAATGAAACCCTTTTTTCCTTCTTTTTTCCTTTTTTTTCTTTTTTATACACAAGAACAATCCCAAAGAAAGATGCAAAGATATAAATTTTTCTCTTCTTTTGAGTTTTTGGGATTATGGAGCTTATTTCTTTTTAGCATGGGGAAGGTGCAATAATAAGATTCACTTAACGGGAGATTCACCAATGATTATATGTATGAAATATTTTTCAAGATACGTCACGCCCCGCTTCCCAAAAATATGGAGGTGAAGCGTGAGAAGGTCCGCTCAGACTTGAAGCAACAAAGCCGCAAGTCCTATAAGCGTCAAGTATCACAAAGTATCAGGTCCCTGTAATGTGACTCGGAAACAACAATAACAATAATAGAAAAAGAGGCAATAATTAAAATTATTCAACTCAGAGTCCAGATATAAATTCAACAACCAGAAATGCCACCAGGCAAACCAAAAAGAGTCCAAGGACAAGGCCTAGCATGGCCAACAAAGAAACAACAACAAAGGTGCTACTCACCGACAACAAAACAACTAACAAGGAGGAACGAAGGAACACTAGGACTGGTCACCGGTGTCCTCGAACTCCACGTCAACAACATGATCGGGCATGAACTCCACGAACTCGTCACCCTCCACAGCAATCTCTGGCTCAGCAACTAACATGCGTCACCCAAAGAGAAGGGGCACATGTGAGCAAGTCTACAAGACTTGTGCAAGGAACTTAAAGAAAAGTGGTAACAACCTAGCGGTTCTAGAGTAAATTATGACATGGCATTTTATTCAATGAAGACAACAGCAATTTATGTTATGGCATGATTATAGCATGGCAAGTAACATGGCATGGCAAGTAAAAAAATACATGACAAGTAAAAGAATTTTAAGCACGTCATGCACAAAGATTCCGCCCTTTGGCTAGAGTGGCTGTACGGGCCAACTCTTACGCTCAAGTGACCGTTTATCCCTACCCCTCCACGTGTGTCAAGCCATGGCATTACCCCCCAACACGTAATGCTCGCTTCTGGATCACGGGCCAGGAAGTGTTTTTAACACGTATGGCGTAGGTTTATGCCCGCATAATGGGTGCCTAGCGGGTAACACGAAAACACTGATTTGTACAAGGATTTGTAGCGTGTGCTACGATGCAACATGCAACATGATATGTGAAATGGATGCATATGACAATTATTGAAATGAAATTTGCGTACCGTTAAAGAAAATTAAACATGACAGGTAAATGTATGACATGGCATGACAAAGGAAATTCTAGCTTCGTTGTCAAGCTAGAATTCGTATTTGCGCCTAGTCCGCTATCATTTCACGGTTTAGTCTCTTTCACGCAAAAACAAGTATTGGCCTAAAAGCATGGCCTAAAGCAAGGTTGGCAAGTTTCACTTGCCTGGTACCGAAGTTGTTGTTCGACGAGAGTCACGAGATCGGTGTCCTACGGTAATTGGGTTCGCTGTTATGGCAAAATAGAAAATTAGATTGAGAGTTCTAAGCCGGTTTGCATTGGAATACTATAACGTCTAGTAATCAATTTTTTTTAATTAGGGTTTCTAATTTACAGTGTGGGTTACAGAGAATTAAAGACAGATCACTAACCGTTTTTGTAGCGGAAGAACGACGATTACGATGCCTACGAACTGCAGGTAGAAGAAGATCTCGACGATTTCCGGGTTGCCGTCGCCAAACCGAGCTTAGCACGATAACGTAAGAGCGATCCGATGGAGATGTTGCGGCTGAAAGGATCTCCAGCGGCTGATCTAAAATGGATCTGGAGAATGGGGGAAAATAGCGCAAATCTGGGGCAAAAGAGGATTTTGGGGTTTTTGGAGATCGGTCGGCGGACAACGGGGGTAGTGCCGGCGCAAGAGAGGGTGAGGGGAAGCTCGGGAGGATGAAAGAAGGTAAGAGGATGATTGGGGGATGATTGGGGGAGAAGATGAGCTAAGAAAAGTGAAGAAAGAATAGAAATGGTCGGGGGTTTAAATAAAGAAAAAGTGCGGCGGCTACAACTTAACCTAGGTTTACTGGGCAATTTAGTCGGTCAGAGAAGGGTGGTCGACCGAATAGTTTAGAATCTAGTCGGACGGTCGTCCAACTGACACCGACTAACATCAAACAGTGAACAGTGTCTGTACAGAGAAGGCATGATTAGTCGGTCTGTGAAGACCCGTCGACCGACTAGTTTAGGAACTAGTCGGTCGAAGAATGAGCTTAGACCGACTAAACGTAAACAGTAACTTAGCTGAAATTTACTGACAAGAATTAGCCGGTTTGAGAAGTGTTGCCGACCGACTAGATTGCAATCTAGTCGGTTGTCTCTCCTTCATGAACCGACTAAGATGCACGAAAAGTGCTAAATCGAAGCGCGAAGCTTCGGGAAGATTCTTATGGCCTTTAGGACCACCCTAGCACTAAGATTAAGACACTATGAAGTTAATCGTAAGGATTTCTAACGGTAAGAACACACAAAGAGGGAAACATCCAATATTATTCATATAAAATTGTCATTACAAAAACCGGTCATTACATCCTCCCCACCTTAAGAAAAATTCCGCCCTCGGAATTTTCCTATCACTCACATGTCAGGGAACAAAAATGGGTAGCGCACTCACATCTCGCCTTCTCTCTCCCAAGTAGACTCTCCTGGCGAGCCGTGTGGCCACATCACCCTAACAAGATGGACAGTCTTGTTCTGAAGTGACTTCTGACGCATGTCCAAGATCTGCACTGGCAGCTGGTCATACGTCAGATCAGGGCGAACGGTGATCTCCGAGAAATCCACAGCGTGAGATGGATCGCTGATGTACCGACGAAGCTACGACACATGGAAGACATCGTGAACTTCTTCCAAAGATGGCGGCAAGGCTAAGCGGTAGGCTACCTCGCCAACTCTCTCTAGAATGTCAAATGGTCCAATGTATCTCGGGCTCAGCTTCCCACGTTTCCCAAAGCGAATCACTCCTCGATTCAAGGAAATCTTCAGGAACACATGGTCACCTGGCTGAAACTCCAACGGAAGCCGTTTTGCATCAGCCCAATGCTTGAAATGGTCCTGAGCAATCCTCAGCCTCTCCCGTATGTTCCTCATAACGTCCACAGCCTCCACGATCATCTCAGGTCCTAGCAGCTCCCGATCTCCAATGTCATCCCATCTCAGTGGCGATCGACATTTCTTCCCATAAAGCGCGACAAAAGGTGCCATGCCAATACTCGCCTGGTAGCTGTTATTGTAGGCAAACTCAACAAGGTGGAGATGATCCTCCCAAGAACCCTTGAAGTCTAACATACATGCCCTCAGCATGTCCTCCAAGATCTGGATCGTCCTCTCGAACTGGCCATCCGTCTGCGGATGGTACGCCGTGCTAAAACTCAGACTCGTACCCAAACTCTTCTGCAGACTCTGCCAGAACTGAGATGTGAACCTCGTGTCTCTGTCTGACACGATACTCACAGGGACTCCGTGAAGTCGTACGATCTCCTCCATGTATCTCCTTGCTAGCGTCTCAGTAGATTGTCCTACTCGGAATGGAATAAAGTGCGCGGATTTGGTCAATCGGTCTAAGATCACCCAAATCGCATCATTCTGCTTCGGACTCCGAGGTAGTCCAGTCACGAAGTCCATAAAGATGTGCTGCCACTTCCACTCCGGAATCAGAAGCGGTTGTAGCAATCCCGCCGTACGCTGATGCTCTGCCTTTTCCTGTTGGCAAACCAAGCATTTGGCTACGCTCCGAGCCACACTCCTCTTCATACCATGCCACCAAAAGTTCAGGCGAAGATCCTTGTACATCTTGGTCCCACCAGGATGCACAGAATATGGCGAACTGTGTGCCTCCACCAACAGCTCTTCCCTGATATCTCCTGCAGGCACACCCAACCTGGCTCCAAACCTCAACGAGCCATCCTCATGAATCAAAAAGTCAGTCCACAGACCGGCTTCCACCATCTCCTGAATCCTCACCAACTTCGGGTCTCCTGCCTGCCCAGCCTTGATCCGATCCACGATCATCGACTGTATCTGCATACTCATCAACGAAGAGACCTCTCCAGGCAGAACAATCTCAATACCGGACTCGCAAAAATCCTGCTGCAATCTCCACTGCGAAGTCAACAACATCACCGCCGGAAGCCTACTCAACGCATCAGGAACCACATTCACCTTGCCAGGGTGATACTGCAAATCGATCTCATAATCCGCCATGAGCTCCAACCACCCACGCTGTCGCATGTTGAGCTCCTTCTGAGTAAAAATATATTTCAAGATTTTGTGATCGGTGAAGATATTCACCTTCTCACTCAGCAAGAAGTGCCTCCAAATCTTCAGCACAAACACGACAGTGGCAAACTCCAAATCGTGCATCTGGTAATTCTTCTCATGAGCCTTAAGCTGACGAGACGCATACACAACCACGTGCCCATGTTGATGCAATACACAACTGAGACCCTTGCCAGAAGCATCGCAAAAGATCTCGAATCCTCCACTCCGATCGGGAACGGCAAGAACAGGGGCAGACGTCAGCTTCTCCTTCAGAACACCAAAAGCTTCCTCACAGTCAACAGACCAAACAAAAGATACATCCTTTCGCGTCAATCTGATCATCGGCTCGGTAATACGGGAGAAATCCTTGATGAATCGCCGGTAATAACCTACAAGTCCAAGGAAACTCCGGATCTCAGACGCTGACCACGGAACAGGTCACTCCGTGATAGCCTTAATCTTCTCGGGGTCCACCGAATTACCATCTCCAGTCACCACATGCCCGAGAAAAGCAACTCTATCCAGCCAAAACTCGCACTTGGAATACTTAGCATATAACCGATGCTTCCTCAAGATCCCCAATACTGTCCTCAAGTGCGACGCATGCTCTTCCTCTGACCTAGAATAGATCAGAATGTCGTCAATGAAGATAAAGACAAACTTATCTAGAAAGGCATAGAAGATCAAATTCATCAGATTCATAAAAATCGCAGGTGCGTTGGTCACACCAAAGGGCATAACCACGAACTCGTAGTGTCCATATTTTGTCTTGGATGCTGTCTTCGGAACATCTTCCTTCCTCACCTTCAGCTGGTGATAACCACTCCTCATATCCAGCTTAGAGAATACCCTCGATCCTCCCAGCTGATCAAAAATGTCATCAATACGAGGCAACGGATATCGATTCTTGACGGTCACCGCATTCAACTCCCGGTAGTCCACACACATGCGACGCGAACCGTCCTTCTTCTTCATCGGCAAGACCGGTGCTCCCCACAGAGACACACTAGGATTAATGTAACCCTTCTGAAGAAGTTCATCCAGCTGCTTCCGCAATTCCTCCAATTCTGCAGGTGCCATGCGATACGGCGCTTTCGAAATAGGCTGCGCTCCTGGAATGAGATCGATCGAAAACTCGAGAGCTCGATCGGGTGGCAATCCAGACATCTCCTCGGGGAAGACGTCGTCGAAGTCATGCACTATCGCAGGCCGACACTGCTCCATCTGCATAGCAACGGTCTCCACCGGCTTGGCCCGAAGCCTGACCGGACCAAGCGAACTACTACCACGGCTGAACTCGAACACCGGATGTCCAGGGATCTCGAACACCACCTTCTTCCTCCGACAATCGATCGTGGCGTAGAAGCTCCCTAGCCAGTCCATCCCGAGGACGGCATCATAGTTGATGATGTCGTGGACAATAAAATCTGCGTAGAGCTCATGTCCACAGACCACCAAATGGCAAGAATTACAACCACGATGCACCGAGACCACGCCATTCCCTGTAACGATATTCCAACTCTTGGGAAGAGGGGAAGTCGACAAGGAATGCTTCTCCATGAAGCTCCAGGAAATAATGCACATCGACGCACCTGAGTCGAAGAGGACTCGTGCAGGAAATGTGCAAACCAAAAGCACACCTAACAGACAGTCTAACAATCAAGTTCTATTCTAGCAGACAAACATATGCAGGCAACCAAACATAATCTAATAACTAAAACTAACTAAGGAAAGAAACAGGCTAGGTTGAGGGTTACCTGCAATAACCTCATCCACCGCCTCGGTCTCAACAGCAGTCATCAGGAATGCATGCCGCCTCGGCTGAACAGCCTGCTGAAAAACCTGCCTCTGCGGAACGAGAGGCGCTCCACGTCCAGCAGGAACAGGTGCCCTCTGCTGCAACGGCTGAGCTGCAACAGGTCCCTTCCACGGCTGCTTGGACTTCGGACAGTCCTTCATGGCATGCGCAGGATCACCACAAATCAAGCACTGCCCCAACATCTTCCGGCACTGATCATTGACACGCCCAGTCTTGCCACAGAAATGGCAAGTCTTCAGAGTAGGAGGTCCTCCGGGCCTCTTGAACTGCACCGGCTGATTAGGCCCGAACCCTGGTCTCATCACTGCTCTGACCTGCTCCACAGGCCTCCTCCCAGCTCCAGAAATCTGCCCTCTCTTCTGGCTCACAATCCGCTCCTGCCTCTTCATCGCAATCAAAACCTTCTGATAGGACTCCGCATCAGAAGAATTCACATAGCTCTAAGATCCAAAGAAAGCCCCTGCAGAAACCTCTGGGCCCTCTCATCAGCATCCTGCACCATCTTTGGTGCGAAACGACTTAGCCTAGTGAACTCCTCGTGGTACTGGTCCACCGTCAAGCTCCCCTGCTTCAGATCAATGAAGCGTTGCGCCATCTCCCTCCTGGCAGCCTTCGGAAAGTATTCCTCCTCAAATCTGAACTTGAAAGTAGCCAAAGATATCGGCTCCTCCAGCAACTCCTCCTCGGCATCCCACCAGTTCCGAGCGTTATCCTTAAGCTGCCTCTTCGCCAAGTCAACCCATCCAGCCGGGTCGACCTTCGACATCTTCAAGTTGTCCTCCATGTTCATAGTCCATTCATCCGTAGCCAGAGGTCCTTCGGTCCCATTAAAGTAAGCGGGACCCAGCTCCCGAAACTGCTTCGCACCAGGCTCGAAGCGAGGGACATTCTGAACAAGCTGCGCTGCTCTAGCAGGTGGAACATTCCAGGCATTCTGCAGCATCCCCTGCTGCACCTGCATCATCTGATGCATCATCCGCATGATCTCCCCATTAGTGGGATCCCGATCAGGCTCCTCGACACGAGGGGGCACACCACCACCAGCACGGGTATTCCGTCTCCCAGCCATCTATTGACACAGGAAAAACGAAACAAATTAGACTCTCAGCCTTATGACTCGGTGTTGAAATTGTTTATCGGACATTCTATAATTCTTATCGTTGTTCCGATTAAGTCACAATTACAGAGTGGAGGACCTGCATGGGCCACCAAAGAAACCTGTCACGTCCCGCTTCCCAAAAATATGGAGGCGAAACATGAGAAGGTCCGCTCAGAACTGAAGCAACAAACCTGCAAGTCCGATAACCGTCAAGTATCACAAAGTAGCAGGTCCCTGTAATGTGACTCGGAAACACCAATAACAATAATAGAAAAAGAGGCAATAATTAAAATTATTCAACTCAGAGTCCAGATATAAATTCAACAACCAGAAATGCCACCAGGCAAACCAAAAAGAGTCCAAGGACAAGGCCTAGCATGGCCAACAAAGACACTAACAACAAAGGTGCTACTCACCGACAACAACACAACTAACAAGGAGGAACGAAGGAACACTAGGACTGGTCACCGGTGTCCTCGAACTCCACGTCAACGACAGGATCGGGCACAAACTCCACGAACTCGTCACCCTCCACAGCAATCTCTGACTCAGCAACTAACATGCGTCACCCAAAGAGAATGGGCACATGTCAGCAAGTCTACAAGACTTGTGCAAGGAACTTAAAGAAAAGTGGTACCAACCTAGCAATTCTAGAGTAAATTATGACATGGCATTTTATTCAATGAAGACAACAGCAGTTTATGTTATGGCATGATTATAGCATGGCAAGTAACATGGCATGGCAAGTAAACAAATACATGACAAGTAAAAGAATTATAAGCACGTCGTGCACAGAGATTCCGCCCTTTGGCTAGAGTGGCTGTACGGGCCAACTCTTATGCTCAAGTGACCGTTTATCCCTACCACTCCATGTGTGTCGAGCCAGGGCATTACCCCCGAACACGTAATGCTCGCTTCTGGATCACGGGCCAGGAAGTGTTTTTAACACGTATGGCATAGGGTTATGCCCGCATAACGGGTGCCTAGCGGGTAACACGGAAACACAAATTTGTACAAGGATTTGTAGCTTGTGCTACGATGCAACATGCAACATGATATGTGAAATGGATGCACATAACAATTATTGAAATGAAATTTGCGTACCGTTAAAGAAAATTAAACATGACAGGTAAATGTATGACATGGCATGACAAAGGAAATTCTAGCTTCGTTGTCAAGCTAGAATTCGTATTTGTGCCTAGACCACTATCATTTCACGGTTTAGTTTCTTTCACGCTAAAACAAGTATTGGCCTAAAAGCATGGCCTAAAGCAAGGTTGGCAAGTTTCACTTGCCTGGTACCGAAGTTGTTGTTCGATGAGAGTCACGAGATCGGTGTCCTACGGTAATTGGGTTCGCTGTTATGGCAAAATAGAAAATTAGATTGAGAGTTCTAAGCCGATTTGCATTGGAATACTATAACGTCTAGTAATCCATTTTTTTAATTAGGATTTCTAATTTACAGTGTGGGTTACAGAGAATTCAAGATAGATCACTAACCGTTTTTGTAGCGGAAGAACGACGATTACGATGCCTACGAACTGCAGGTAGAAGAAGATCTCGACGATTTTCGGGTTGTCGTCGCCAAACCGAGCTTAGCACGACAACGGAAGAGTAATCCGAGGGAGATGTTGCAGCTGAAAGGATCTCCAGCGGCTGATCTAAAATGGATCTGGAGAATGGGGGAAAATAGTGTAAATCTGGGGCAAAAGAGGATTTTGGGGTTTTTGGCGATCGGCCGGCGGCCAACGGGGGTAGTGCCGGTGCAAGAGAGGGTGAGGGGAAGCTCGGGAGGATGAAAGAAGGTAAGAGGATGATTGGGGGATGATTGGGGGAGAAGATGAGCTAAGAAAAGTGAAGAAAGAATAGAAATGGTCGGGGGTTTAAATAAAGAAAAAGTGCGGCGGCTACAACTTAACCTAGGTTTACTGGGCAATTTAGTCGGTCGGAGAAGGGTGGTCGACCGACTAGTTTAGAATCTAGTCGGTCGGTCGTCCAACTGACACCGACTAACATCAAACAGTGAACAGTGTCTGTACAGAGAAGGCATGATTAGTCGGTCTGTGAAGACCCGTCGACCGACTAGTTTAGGAACTAGTCGGTCAAAGAATGAGCTTAGACCGACTAAACGTAAACAGTAAATTAGCTGAAATTTACTGACAAGAACTAGCCGGTTTGAGAAGTGTTGCCGACCGACTAGATTGCAATCTAGTCGGTTGTCTCTCCTTCATGAACCGACTAAGATGCACGAAAAGTGTCGAATCGAAGCGCGAAGCTTCGGGAAGATTCCTATGGCCTCTAGGACCACCCTAGCACTAAGATTAAGACGCTATGAAGTTAATCGTAAGGATTTCTAACGGGAAGAACACACAAAGAGGGAAACATCCAATATTATTCATATAAAACAGTCATTACAAAAACCGGTCGTTACAAGATATATGGAGAAAGAATATATGATAACGCTCGGTTCACTCTTTTGTATGTGCATAACAACTTCAGTAGGGTATTGTCATCTGCTTAGTTTGATTTCTAAAAGTAAACTAATCCATTCATATCAAACGACAATCAATTCATTTAACCTGGAAGTTTAATACATATTTCATGCAGTAAGAAGTGATATTAAGATACAAAACAGTACTCCAAGTAATAGACAGTCAATGCATGAATCTTGGTGCGTTTTCTATAGAAAGTATACAATAATGTAATTCTCAGACGAGTCAACGCTAAAATTCATTCATGGACAAATAATAAACACGTTGGAAGTTCTTTTTCTCAAATGCATGGCAAATATATCGCAGATGATATCAGAAATAAAAAACAATAGCATGGAAAGTGATACGTGCATAAGAGTAAAGCGAAATCCAAGTTATATTCATCATAGGGAATTCATCTCTAGCAAAGAAAGTAAAAGAAGTAAAGATAAAATATAATCTAACTATACACATTCAAGCACTCCAGAAAATGATGAAAACATGATGCGTGTGAAAAAATATATGAAAAAGTGCCTGAAAATAAGTGGAAAATGAAAAAGTGAAAAATAAAGATAGAAGCAAGGTAAATAAATAGAAGTGTGTGAGCATACTCACTCTCCCAAGCTAAACATCACATTGTCCTCAATGTGCGAAGTGTGGCACTAAGACATATAAGATAGGGGTGGGTGGGGGTGGATGCAAACTAATATGATGCAAAATAAAGGAAAATAAAGAAAATAAAATATGATATGATGGTATATGCAAAGGATATATGCTAAGCGAGCATGCAAAATTATATGGGGATGGATGCAAGATAGTGGTCAAGAAATACATACTCTCCCACAAGCTAAAATGTGCAGTGCCCTGCAAAAAAGGTGAAGATAGATGGGCATACAAAATAGTTGGGTAAGGTGTGGAGCAAAAATATGACATGCATCAAGAAGTTGTGCCTAGGCTAGTGCATCACCATCACCTCCCTGCTGTGAGAACGGTGGTGGTAGAGGTACAGGCTACTAAGGGGCTGGCTGTTATTACTGCAGGCAGTGAAGAATCTGGTTCAGCATGAGCTGAATACCATGAATCATGGCAATACGGGCATGCTGAGCAGTGACATCCGTCGTGAGAGACCTAAGGTCAACTCTAAGTCTAGACACAACCGACTCGACAGTGCTGAGGCGCTACTCTTTGTCGTCAGGAGCGGAGGTAGAGGGACGTAAAGGTGTACGAACAGGGGGTCTCACACGGCCTCCAAATACTAGTGGGGCCATTATCGGGTATGTGGGGAGCAGATCTCACAACAATATGCTCAGCCTCTAGGGGAGGCTGAGACGCATGAATGCTCTCAGAAATATGTGCAACTGAGGAGGAGATCGGAATATCAACAGAGGACGAGGCATGCAGAGAGGTCATGACAACAGCTATGGTGACAGACACCATGATGCTCTCGGTATATACGACAGCGGCAGAGACAGAAGCATCGATAGGTGGGGTGGTCATGAAATCAGAAGATAGTGACACCCCAAGAGTCGAAAAATCAGGTGTACCGAGGGTCTCTGCAGTTACAGAGGTAGAAGGGTCGCCTCTCTCAAAAGTGGTGGGGATAGTACTATCAAAACTCATGTAAGAAATCAGATCAACTCTCAGCGGTGCGGTGGTGGTGGAATCAGACACATCGACAGAAGTGGAGCTCTCGGGACGGGCAGAAGTGGAGCTTTCGGCACGAGTATAAGTAGAGATAGATGTGCTGGGCTCGGGGATCGGATCAGGGGCAGGCTGCAAATCGGGATCTCAGGGGCGAGGGGCTCAACATGGGGTTCCTGCTGCTTGTCGTCGTGCTCTAGTACTTATACATGTGGGATGAGGAGGTCCATCGAGAACCTCTACTCTGCACATGCTGGTCCAATATAGGTCCGAACGGGGTTCGAAAGCACTATATAGTCAGCAGAGAAGGGACCATGTAACTTGACCCAATGACGCTGTCCGTGAGGGCGGATCATGTTCATACGGGCCAAAACATCTAGAGATAAGGAGGTAG
Source organism: Scilla litardierei (assembly GCA_030789695.1). Taxonomy (NCBI): domain Eukaryota; kingdom Viridiplantae; phylum Streptophyta; class Magnoliopsida; order Asparagales; family Asparagaceae; genus Scilla; species Scilla litardierei. Next base: position 124,428,709 of record CM061134.1, read on the forward strand.
GGCCCGTAGCACGGTGCAGGCCAGCGGTAAGCTGGATGTCAAAAATGATCAGACTGCTACAACATATCGCCTTGGTGGAGGCGATCGAAAAAAAGATGCAGTCAAAATACCATCTAGCAATATCAATATAAATAGCAGGGACTAAGATGTCCCCGACACACGCTAAGTCTATCTCCCTAGTCATCCTATAGAGCTGAAAATCTCTGGCATGGACATGGTTCCAATCTCTACCTTGGCAAGTATGGTGGTCGCCAAAAGGCACTGTGCAAGCCACAAGCAAGGTGCACTATAGAAGAGGCATTCACGCTGCTAGGGTTGATGTGGTGCGTGCCAGTGATCATGTCCCAGAAAGCAACAACTGAAAAGACAGACCAGATGTGGTGCGTGGGACCACAAGCTCGGTCGGGGTCTAGGACAGGGTGCTAGTGAAAGTATGCTCGGGCCATGTCGTGCGAGATCTCGCACTCCTGGTCCATGAGCCTAAAAGTGTAGCCCCTAGGAGTCCTACGGATAGAACTACAGACGTCTAGTGTCGGGCAGATGTAGGTGTCTACCGACACCGACAAAAGTCACTCCACCACACGTTGTCATACAACTGGTGCAGGTCCTGAAATACCACTAGGTGCTCAAGTGTATCAATATGTTCAAACCTAGTGGGTATGATCTGGCTTTGCGAGATCCTCTCAAATTTGATCGCAGGGACAGGCTGTGCTGGTTGTACTGATGGTGGTGCTGGAGGTGGTCGATCGGCCCCCCGATATACACCCGGGAGACAATCATAGTCTTACCGTAAGTGCACGGTGTGGTGACGAGTAGGTATCGAACACGAGGAGGACTAATGACGGTACTCTATCTTTATCGCTAAGCTATTGGTGGAAGGATGGTTTGTAAAGTGTTGTTGTTACAGTTTTTCAATCAACAATTCAAATTCAATATAATAAAGGCATCTAGGGCTAGGGAATCCCCACTACAGATCGTCATTTATCTATGTGAATATAGAATCTCAACGTTGCAAGATTTGAATTCGGGTGAACTAGTCGTAACTGAATAGAGAACCAAGCTCACGCTCTCGCGCTATTGCCGGTCTATAGTAAACTAGGTTAGGGCCCACTCTCGTGCAAACCCTAACCTAAGCCTCTAGCTTTAGGATCGACATCATCGTTCAATCGCTCCTCGAGCCCACTCTCATGCAAACTCGAGTTACAATCTATGTTGTGATAGTTCGTATTCCTCCAATCTCTTGCAACGAATATGGGAATAGATTTATAATAAAAATCCTAGCTTTGTTCCAATCTTTTGCAAACCAAGTCTAGTGAATCTCAATTATAAACCTAAATCGGATATCTAGGCCTTCCCATCGATCAGAATCCAATCTCTTGCAAACTCCAAATCGATAGAAATTCCTATCTATCCGTAATAAATCAATCACACCCTAACCTTCAATCAATTCTAGCAACAAATAAATTCCTTCATCACAATTCTAAAATTAGATCCGTTCATCCCCATGCCCTAGAACAGTGGAACTACTCACAATTCATCAAAGTAATGACAAAATAAATGAATAAAAATATGTACCAATTCATAGTTGGAAGAAATCAATTCATAAAAGTGCAAAATTTCAATTAAAAGAACAAATCAGATCTGAGTTCTTCAATCTCCAAAGCTGAAATTACGATTAGAAAATCCTCCAATCTATTTTCTGGTCTCCCCCTAAACTAGGATGAACACTAGGCTTAAATACAAGCCAAAACTGCCAAAACAATCCGGACAGATTTGCCCCTGATGTAGCCCAGAACCCTAGCTCTCGACAGAGGTAGACTGCACCACTCGGCTGAGTGAAAATGTCACTTGGTCGAGTGACAGACCCAAATAAAACAGAGAAGTCGGGGGTCCGGTCTTCTTGGCACTCTGCGTCACTCGACGAGTGGAGTTTGTCACTCGGTCGAGTGGACTTCCTCACTCGATCGAGTGAGTCTTCTGTTATGCTTCTCAAATTTCCAGAGTGTCTGGCGTGTTTCCCTTCAGAAAGCTCTGACTCACTCGGTCGAGTGGAGTTCTCCATTCGGCCGAGTGAGATCGTTCACTCGGTCGAGTGGGCTGTGACTCCAGGCGCTTTCGTATCAGTTGTACTCGGCCGAGTACGTTCCTTCACTCGGCCGAGTGGACTGTGTACTCGGCCGAGTGGACTGTGTACTCAGCCGAGTGGCCTGTTTCTGGAGTGATATCTTCTCCTCCTTGCTTCCTCGTCGATTCTATCGAACTTCTTCTTCTTCCACTCATCCTCTAACGCTGCTAGCTCTTCGATAGGGCCATGGGCGATGCTTCGGTATGCGTGCAAGTCCCTTGATCTCATTTATGCTCCAAATCACTCCATATTTCTTGAAATCCGACAAAAACAAGAAATAGTGAAAAGCAACGCGATATCATCGAATAATCGTGAAAAAAACACGATATGGACGATCAAAATGATATGTAAATATGCATAAAAAGGTGTAAAATATGGACCGATCAGTGGTACATGTGGTGCTAAGGATGCTAGATCTTCCTCTTAGGACATGCAGTTGCTTAATCAAATTGCGCACGATGAATAAAACTTGCCAAAGATTTTTAACTCTATATCACATAATATATAAGTGCATTCGATATAGAAACCGAGAACGTCAAAACGATATGAAGTATGAATTTATTCTAGAATTAGCATCGTCTAAGGCATTCAGAGGGATATACGTAATCATAGATTGCACACTTTTCAATTGATCGCTTTCTACTTGGAATATAAGAGGTATCACACATTATAATGCGATAAGAATAGAAAGATATGGTATTCATGAAGTGCATGCCAAATATTCAATTCATAAACTTCGTTATACTCTAGTAATTTCCCTAAGTATCAAAAATTACCTAGCTAGGTTGTCATGCACATATAAGTGGTCACACTCTCTCTCTCACATCATCGGATCCCCTCCCCCAAGCTTATCTATAAGCGAGGTGGCATCAAATTGAACAATACGTGTTTTCCCATTTTATAAAGCTCTATAAGAATAGACGTGAAATAAGAAAAAGGAAAGAAGGAAGGAAGGATTGCGTATACACCAATGAACTTATATTTTTTTCCTTTTTTCTCTCTTTTTTTCATTTGTTTTTGTTTTTGTTTTTTTGTTTTTACAAAGGAATATACACAATAACAATCCCAAATCAGAGATGGAAGGGTATGCATGTATTTCACTTTAGATTTTGGGGTAATGGAGCTTGGACCTTTTTAGCATGGGGAGGATGCCAATATAAGGTTCGCTAAAGGGAGATTCACCAATGATTTTAAGTATAGAAATGATGTTCAAGATATGTGGAGAAAGAAAAATATGCAACGCTCAGTTCACTCTTTTGTATATGCACGACAACTTTCACCATGGTAATGTAATCTACTCAGTTTGATTTCAGAAAGTAAACTAATCTTGTCATATCAAAAATGCATACATTGAATCAACCGGGAAGTTGAGCGTACAATTTCATGCAAATAGAAGCGATAGCAGATAACAAAGCAGTACTCCAAGTTTAGGCAATCAATGCATGAAGCTTGGTGTGTTTTCTATGAAAAGTATACGATATAAATTTTCAGACTCAGCTAATACTAGAATTACATTCACAATCATATAATACAGATGAATGTTACTATTCTCAAATGCATGGCGATGTATAGCATATGATATCTGAAATAAAAATGATGGCTAGGCAAGAGAATACACATATAAGAGCAAGCTAACTCTAAGTCATCGTCATCACAGAGAATTCATTTCTAGTAAAAAGGATAAAAGAAATAAGGATAAATGGAGAATAAGAACTAACTATACAAATGTAGCATACACAAAAAAATAAGAAAACATTATGCATGAGAAAAAAATAGAAAAAATGGGTGAAAATAAGTGGAAAATAAATAAAGGTAGAAAAATAAAAATAAAAAATGAAGAAAATAAAAATGTGTGGGACACTCACTCCCCCAAGCTAAACTGCACAGTGTCCTCAATGTGCTAAGTGTGGTACAAGGACATAAATGTGAGGGGTGTGGTGGTACGGATGCATGCCTGATAAAAAGAATGAAAATGAAAGAAAATAGAATGGATATGCATGTGGTGAGTGTAGAATGCAAATGATGGCTGTGACGAACACACAGATCAAGGGGGTGCAATATGAAGGTCCAGAAATACCTCCTCTCTCCCAGAAAGATAGATACGAGCTATGCAAAAAGTGATCAAAATATGTGGGCGAGAGGTGGGGGTGCAAAATCAGCAGCAAATGTGTCAATCAGAGTAACAGCCAAAAATATGATAGGCATCTTGTGGGTGCCTAAGCTGGTGGTGGGGTGCCAGCACCTCCCTGTGGTAGGAGAGGGGGTGGCGGTGGTGGTGGCTGTTGAGAGATGGGATGGGCTGCGGCTGGTGGAGGCTGTGGCAGACGCGTAAAAATCTGGTCCAGTGTGACGTGAATACCAGGAAGTAGGGTGACGCGTGCCTGTACAGAGCTAACGGTGGCGCCGAGAGCCCAAAAATCCTCTTTGAGTCCATTGACGGCCCCCTCTACGCTTGGAGGTGCTGAACGAGGGTGTCAGGAGCGGGGGCAGAGGGTCACACAGGTGGAGGTCAGGGCTGATGCACACGGCCACCGTAGACTAGTGGGACCACTAGTGGGTGTGGGTGAGGTGAGGTGCTCTCTAAAAGATTCTCAGCCTCTGTGGGAGGCTGAGACGTAGGAATGCTCTCTGGAGTGTGAGCAGCGGCAGAAGATGAAGTGGTGACAAAGGGCGAGAAGGGTGGAGAGTTCGTAGACACAGATGGGGACAGACGTCGTGACACTCTCAGAAAAACAATGGCAGTAGAGACAGAAGGGTCGACGACTGGGGAGGTCACGAAATCAACAGAAAATGACTCCCCAGGGGGTCGAGAAATCCGGTAATGAAAGGGTCTCAGCTGTTGAAACAAGGGAAGGCATACCTCTCTCAAAAGCAGCGGTGGAGGCGCTCTCAAAGATCACATAAGAAATGGGGCCAGCAGTCAATGACACGGAGGTGGTGACGGTGGTGGTGGTGGTGGACTCGGTAAAGGTGCCCCTGACACTGGCAGAAGTGTGGAGAGAAGTGACGGGAGCTGGAATCAAATCTGGTATAGGCTGAGGGACCGGGATATTCAAGGCTAGAGGGTCGAGGAGGGGCTCATGTTGAGCGCCCTCGAGCTCAAGCACATACACAGCTGGGATGAGGAGGTCCATCTTTGGTCTCCACTCCTCACTTGCAGGTCTAATGTGGGTCCAAGCTGGGCTCGGAAGTACATATAATCAATAGCAAATGGACCGTGCAGCCAAACCCAGTGATGCTAGCCATAAGGACGCAGCATCCTCATTCGGGCCATAACTCTGTGGAAAGAAAAGTGGGGCCCAGAGGTAGAAGAAAACTAGCTGGGAGCTCAACCCTGCACATAGGATTCAGAAGGGTGATCAGATCGCCACAGCAAATCGTCGTTATGGCAGCGACAGAAATAATGATGCAATCGAGATACCAGCTGGCAATATCAATCTGAGTGGCGAGGAGTAATACATCACTGCCGGCCTCGAAGGCTCTCTCTCTCTCTCTCTCGTCATCGCATAGAGCATATAGAGCTCAGACATAGACATCGTCCTAGGCTCATACCTCGCAAGAAAAGTGGTCGACATAAGGTACTGAGCAATACGGAGGCAAGGGTGGACAATAGAGGAGGCCTTGGTCTGGCTAGGGTCAAAGACTAGTGGTGATCCCGTGATCAGAGTCCAGAATGCATGAGCATCAAAGAAAGGAGGGGTGCGTGGAAAGCATGGTTGGGGTCCGGGACAGGGGGCCAATTGAAATAGGCTTGGAGCATATCAAGAGTGATCTCGCACTCATGATCCATCAGACGAAACGTGCAACACCTGGGAGTCCTATGAATAGAACTCAGGACCTCGAGGGTTGGGCAGACATAGGTGTCCGCCAACACCGAAAGAAATTCACGCCACCCCACGTTCTCATACAACTGGAGCAGCCCCTCGAATACCCCTAGGTGCTCAAAATCATCAATGTGTGCAAACCTAGAGGGGACGATCGATCAATGGGAGATTCTTTAAAATCTGGCACGGTGTGCGTCATCTCTGAAAGTGATCCCCATCGTGTTGAAATCTGGGACTGGCTGTGCTGGTGGGGGTGGAATGGGTGCAGTAGGAGGCGGAAGTGTAGGTGGTGGGGGCCTAGGATGCAGGGAGTCCGCTCTAGCAGAAGAAGAACCGGGGTCACTAGTCTTCCTTCGCTTGGCAACGGGCTCCTGCGCACGGGACCTAGTGCATGGGGGCATGGTGGTGCCGTGAGACGTGCAAACTATCGCGAAGTGCTAATAATAAGGAAAGAGTATACCAGAGCATGATGCGACTCCATGCAAGCAATTCGAGCCATGAGGCGCCTCCCCTGAAGCTCCGAATCAGCCCTTGATCTCCCCCAAGCAATCGTGAAACATAAAATTGATTGATTAGCAATGAATATCGAAAAAATGCCGGGAAAATCAAGGGAAATAGATGTGAATATGGTTTATTTTTATTCGTGGCGGAATAGGGCTTACAAAATGGGAAATAGGAGAAAAGAGGGGAATTTTGGGCGTAAGAGAGCAGGCCGGCGGCTAGGCAGCGGCGGCGGCAAGCGGTCGGACGGTGGTTGGGCAGCGATTGGATCGCGCCACTCGGGCACGGTGACGGCAGCTTGGGCAAGGGATAGGGGAGCTCAGGTGAGAGAAAGAGGGGTTCGGTCGAGATTGAGAATTTGGGAATATAGAAATTTAGGGATCCGATCCCGAGCGTCTGAGTTTAAATGGGGTATGTCACTCGGCCGAGTGGCGGTGACGACTCGGAGCATTTTAAGTGCTGAATGTGTCAGGTTCACTCGGTCGAGTGACAAGTCACTCGACCGAGTAGCGTGTAATTTACAGAGAGGGGTTTTTCGAGACTTCTCTATGCAGTACCCTACTCGGTCGAGTAGGGTCTTCACTCGACCTAGTGAAAAAGTCACTCGGCCGAGTGGGCTGCTGTTTTCAGCTCCAACTCTCTGTTTTTTGCGACACTTTCTGATTTTCTTTCTCCCGTTAGTTTCTTCCTTCTCTTGGCATTTGAGTGCATCCCTGGAGCGCTCCCCATCGCCATGGTCGTCCTCCGTTCATATGGTCTCCTATCCTTCTTTTTCTAAAATAAAAACCGGAGACCGTTGTCAGGTTTTTCTTCGACTCTTGACTCTATACACTAATAAAGGTCTAAAAAATGAAAGGAAACTTCAACTAAAAATTGGGATAGAACCATCGAGTTGCCTTCTGAAAAGCGCTTGTTTAAGGTCTCGAGCTCGACCCCGTAAGATTCGCGATTATTGCTCGATGTTTGGCGCATAGGAGTTGCGCGTGTCAAACTTGCTGGGAAGGAAGCTTGGGTTTAGTTGTTGATTTTTGTCAGCGTTCCTTGGCTACCCCTCATCGTGGGTAGCAGTGAGGGATGACTCCCCTAAGCTTGAGCTCTTAATGTCCTTTTTCTTGACCGAAGGCAAAGATTTATTTGCCGACGACACTTTCTTGACGTGCTACACCGTAGAGAGCTCGCATATCTCTCTAATCCTAACAACATCAGTGTCGTTCTTCTCCTCATCCGTAAGCGGATCCGGTGGGTCTCCCATCATTTCGCCATCTTCGACAATTTCTCTTCAAGATCGTCATCATGTGGCTCCAATGGCGAATGGCATGGCGTCGTCTATAACCTCGTCGAGGAGATCCACATAGTTCACTTCCTCTGGCCAATGCATATGCTTCATCGTCCTCAGGATATGGAGCTCAATTGCTACATTGCCAATGTTGAGGGACTAGGTTCCTTCCCTCACATCTACAATTACTCCGACGGTAGCTAGGAAAGGGCATCCAAGTATCAGCGATGTATCCCCCTCTTCTCTAATGTCCATCACTACAAAGTCACATGGCAAGCAAAGTCCACCCGGTACTTGCAGCGGGACATTTTCTGCTATCCCCATCGGCCTAAAGATTCGCCCATCGACGAGCTGTATCTTCATGTCTGTGGCCTTGAGGTCAGTCCCCATATTCAGTTTCTTGAACATCGTGAGGGGCATGAGGCTCATGCTTGCTCCCAAGCCCACTAGAGCTTTCTGAAGGGGGATTCCTCCCAGCGTGCAAGGAATTTGGAAACTACCGGGATCTTTAAACTTGGTCGGCATCTTCTCCTTTTTGGTGAACCTTATACTTTGCTCGACAAGCATAACCCTTCTCTTTCACCTCTTTCCCGCGATCAAATCCTTAAGAAACTTTGCATATGACGGGATTTCGATGAAAGCATCTAAAAACGGGATGTTCAAGCTCACTCCCCACAAGTACTCTAGAAATTTAACAAGCCTCTTCTCAATCCTTGCCTTCGCCAACCGTTGAGGGAATGGTACCTATATAATATAAGTTCGCTCCTCTCGTGGCTTCTCTACTTCAGATTTTCATCGTTACTTACCACCTTTGGGCTCTCCTCTTCATTGACTGGCCCCTTCTCAACTGAAATCTCCTCCCTCTGTTCCTTTACTTGAGTCATGGCAGTAGTAGTGTCCTTCCTGCCTCTTGTAGTTACCGCCACTACCGCAACTATGTGGCCGGTGTCGCTCCGTGGGTTTTGCTCCGGTTGAGCTGGCAATTGTTGATTAGTCTTGTTGAGCAATGTGAGTTGCTTTGCAAACAGTGCCACGACGGTGTTGAGGGAATCTTATTGAGTCGTCAATCTTGCATTAGTTTTCTTTTTTTCGGCCATAAATTCTTCAACCGACAATGCGAAACGTTATTCCTAACTATTGTGCAAACACAAACGACAATGCGGAATAAAAAACAATCGACAAGAATTAACAAACGCAAACAAAGCATGTAACGGGTTCAGATCCACCCAAGTCTCCCAGACTTGTTCCCGGTGATCCTACGTCCCAACCACCCGGATCCCCTCCGGATACTTGAGTTAGAAACAACTAACCCAAGATTTAGCACTATGAAATTCTTGTGAAAAACCTTCACAAGACCAAATCATACACAATATAAATGTGACTCCCACAACCCGGGATCACAACCTCTCTCACAACCGAGAGACACAATTGCAATATCGATTGAAATGAAATAAAGAAACACTTACCACAAAATCCTATGCCTTGAGTAGATCTTACCAAATTAGGGCAAAGATGGATTGTTGTGGAAGAAGATGTCACCAAACCCTATCTCCAAGAAGTTGACAAGTAATGGAAGCCTAGGGTGGAGTTGGTGACCATAGATCAAGCTCTTTGGCTTGGAAGGCTCACAATCAATGAATCTATCTTTAGGAATAAGAGTGAGGGAGAGATTCTAGTGAGAAGAGATAGCTTTAGAATGGAGTTGATTTGCTTCTCTTTGATTTCTCTAAAACCCAAAATATGCAGCCTTGAATCTTATGAAAGAACCCCTCCAAGTATATATAGGATAGAGGAAAGAGGGGAGAGAAATTCGTGCAATAAATGCTCCAACGGCTCTATTCTGAAGCAGACTAGTCGGTCAAAGAAGTACCACTGACCGACTAGTTTCTCAACTAGTCGGTCGGTCAATCAGCATGAACCGACTAACAGCCTCACAGCCAAAAGGTGAAGTTCAGACAATAGATAACTAGTCGGTCCAAGAAGACTTGCCAACCGACTAGTTTCACAACTAGTCGGTCTGTGAGTGTTCTTTGACCGACTAAGAGTCAAAATAGTATAGGCTGAAATCAAGATGAACTAGTCGGTTTGAGAACAAATTCCAACCGACTAGTTTCTCAACTAGTCGGTCGACAATCGTTCTTAGACCGGCTAACTTGAAACAGTAGCTCAGGCGGAAATGAGGCAATGATAACTAGTCGGTCTGAGAAGGATTCCTAACCGACTAGATCGTCATCTAGTCGGTCGGTGAACCTTCTTGGACCGACTAATTGATCAACAGTGAAAGGGCTAAATTGAGCAAGGCATCTAGTCGGTTCAAGAGGAATTGCCGACCGGCTAGATCGTCATCTAGTCGGTTGGTTCTTCTACTTGAACCAACTAACATGCACTAGAAGCCGAGGGAAGAAGCGATAGGGTTCGGGAAAGTTTCTAATGGCTTCTAAGATAATCCTAGCTCTAAGATAAGAGCGAAATGAAGATTATAATGTAAGTCCTACTCAATGTTTAACATTCTATTCTATAAAGCTAGAAGACATTAAATTAAACTTGACAAACAGTCTTCAAAGCTTCAATCTTCACTGTTGACTTCAATAATACTCCTTGAGCTTCAACGAAGCTTCAGGCATACGATCACGCGTATTAAGAAGTCTTGAGACGTCGCTTTTGATGTACGCATTCTTTTGGCGACGATCTCTATAACTGCGCTCACAAACAGTTAGTACATGATATTTATGTTTGCTCATCATCCAAAACCAAATCCGGGGAATCAATACTTAACATTCTCCCCCTTTTTGGTGATGACAAACCAACATAAATAATAATCAATAATAATGCTTCAATTGAAATTTACTTACTCCCCCTGCATTGATGAGCAAACATAAATATCATGTACTAACTATTGACATTGATGAGCAAACATTCTCCCCCTTCTCGTATTAAATATTAATCATACGCATCAAGCAGATGAGGAAGATATGAAATATGAACCAATTATTGACATTTTAGGATCTAAATCCATTTTATATCTTAGCTCCCCCTGAATCTAACATATCAAATTAGATTCATGGTAAATTGCTTTGAATTATTAATTAGCACATCGTCATTATTAATTCTCTCCCCCTTTGGCATTAGCAAAAAGAGCGGGAGGAGATCAACGACAATATCACAATGGCTAAGAAATTAAAGCATGAGAGTCTAAGAATACGACCACGGTCCAAATTGTTGGATATGGACGACATGAATACACCCATGAGGGGATGTATGAGGGAATATGGACCTCAGATGTCGCGTGCACGAAAGCGTTCACGAAGGGAACCTTTTCTCGTATGAAAAGGACCACTCGATAAGTGGAAAAAGTCACTTTATAAGTGCAAAAAGGCACTTGATAAGTGAATGAAGAAGAGGATAAGTAAATGTGCTAATATAGGCTAATAAGCTTATATTTAGTTATTTCCTATAATAACTACCCCTAAAGCCTATAAATATGACCCAAGGGTAAGGCATTTACACCATTCCATCCATGCCATAAGTTTGCATAAGGCAACTTATGTTCTTCTTCTCCCTTCCATTAAAATCCTCTTCTAAATAGAGATTTAGGCGGTGAAACGCTGCTTCGATCCTCCGTGATGAAGTACCGACCGTTGTGGCGAATCCGAGGGTGAAGTTCAGAGACTACGGTGCTGCGTACGCAAGCGTAAGTCTATGTTATTATTCGATCCTAACGTCGTTGTTTTGACAGGATCCCAAATCGGTATCAGAGCCATACGAGTTTGCCCTGGTCTAACCGTCGCCCCGGTCTCACCGATGAACGCGACGTTGTCTCTTTCACGAATGAGTCTCCTTCCATTATGGATATGGTAGGAACGCATCGTGACGGAGAGAATCGCAATAGTTGTTCTTTTCACGTTAGGGTCTTCTACCATTACGGATATGGCAGGAACTCTCCGTGACGGGAAGAACTTACCATTCATCTCGCCAAACTCGCGCTCCTCATAGATGCTGAGTCTCCATTCAATTGAGAATGTGAACTCTCTTTATGTAGAGCGTGAAGTTTGCGGCCTTGAAAACACATTCTCTTCATTTTTTTGGCACACGGCCATTGAAGCAAAACCATTTTCTCGACGAACGGGTGCTTCATCGGAGAAGATGATGGTGGTTATTCTCAACGGAGAAGATGACAATTTTGGTGCATGATCACCATGGCCATATGGGCCATGGAGGCTATGCATTCCCCCTCCCCATGCGGAGGGGGTTGGCTACGGATAATAACAACCATGGCCACCCCTCCGATGGGGGTGTACGGCCAACCCCATGGAAGGGGGAGGCCGGCCATGGCCATATGGGCCATGGCCGGCCATGGACAATGGGCCATGGCCAGGCCATGGCCGGCCATGGCCTGGCCGGCTCTGGCCGGCCTCGGCCAGGGCCAGGGGGCCCTGGCCGGCCTCGGCCAGGGCCAGGGGGCCCTGGCCGGCCTGGCCAGCATTGGCAGGGGCCAGGGCCAGGCCTGGCCGGGGCCAGGGCCAGGGCCAGGAGGCCAGGCCAGGGCCAGGAGGCCCTGGCCGGCCTAGGCCAGGGACAGGGGCCGGCCTGGCTGGCCTTGGCAGGGGCCGGCCTGGCCAGCCTTGGCAGGGGCCAGGGCCGGCGCCCTGGCCTCTGCAAGGGCCTGGCCGACCCTGGCAGGGGCCAGGGCCGGCGCCCTGGCCTCTGCCAGGGCCTGGCCGGCCTTGGCAGGGGCCAGTGCCTGTGCCCTGGCCTCAGGCCAGGGCCTGGCCGGCCCTGGCTTCTGCCAGGGCCAGGGCCAAGCGCCCTGGCCCCTGCCAGGGCCAGGGGCGGCCCTGGCCGAGGCTAGGGCCTTGGCCCCTGGCTGGTCAGGGCAGAGGCCCTGGCCGAGGGGCCAGGGCCCCTGGCCGAGGCCAGGTCCTTGGCCCCTGGCCGGCCCTTGGCCGGCCTCGGCCAGGGCAGAGGCCCTGGCCGGGGGCAAGGTGCCTGGCCGGCCAGGGCAGAGACCCTGGCTGACCAGTCAGAAACCCTTGGCCGGCCTCGGCCAGGGCAGAGGCCCTGGCCGAGGGTACATGGCCATGTCGAGAAACCTTACGGTGCTGACGGGTTTTCAATCCCGGCCACCTGCATGGCCGGCCCATACGGGACCGGCGGTAGTTGCATACGGTAAAACCCCTCTATTCGGGGGAATCTGGCCTTGACACGGCCACGGCTCGACTCCGGCAATGGCCGGGGCAAGCCACTACCCCCACTGCAAAATACGTTTGCAAAATACATTTGAAAAATGCGTTTTCAAAATACGTTTTTCAAAAACGCTTTTCCGCTGCAAAGTACTATAAGAGTACTATCGTTTGATACGTGAGGGGGAAATATTTAAAGTTGTTCTAGATGGTGATTGGAATCGTAGAGACCTTTTCGATTCTAGAGCAACATCTTCAATATTTTTCGAAAGTAACTTATCAAATGTAATAATATCATTCCAAGTGGGATATTCCAAGTGGGAGTGATATCTATGTATAAGAATTTTATGCAATGATTTTTGATCGAACCTTCGGTTTTGTGTCTTTTGCAGCATTTTAAAGTTAAAATGTCTTTCACTTCAAAGGACATCGTCGCTGAGTTAAACAGAGGTGAAAAACTCAACGGTGATAATTACAAACTATGGTCCATCAAGATACAATATGTTCTAGAGGAGCAAGAAGTGCTCGAAACTCTGAAGAACATAATGATTGAACCAGAGTTGGGCACTACGGCCCAACACAGACGAGACAAGGAAGCTTTTGATGCTTGGTCTCGGAAGAACATGATAGATCGCATTACGTTATTGTCCAGTATGGCCGATGACATAATGCGCATCTTCCGAGAACATGACCTAGCCATGGACATATGGTCCAAGCTAGAAGAGAAGTTTGGTGGCACCTCGGTGTCCAAACTTCGTTCTTTAACTATAAGATTTGATTCATATAAGAAACATCCAGATCATTCCATGGGGAAACATCTGCGACATATGGCGAATCTAATCTCAAAGTTAAAGGATGCAGGTCATGTGCTCACTGATGAGCAACAAATCCAAGCAGTCATACGTTCCCTACCAAATGAGTGGGACCAAATGAAGATGCATCTCACTCATAATGAGAACATCAAAAACTTCAGCGATGTTTCTAAGCACCTCGAGTTAGAGGAAGAGCGGCTTGCGGCTGCCAAGCCAAGTGCAGAAGTGCACATGGTTGCTAGTTCCTCACACGGGGGAAAGAAACGGAAAGATTGTTCGAAGTTTACTAATGAACGTAATAAGCAACCGGAGTCTACCAAGAAACCCAAACATAAGGGTGGGCACAAGAAATGGCACAAGAAGAAAGACTTGAAGAGGATCAAGTGCTTCAAGTGCAACAAGTTAGGTCACTATGCCCATTCTTGTACGGATGGAGGTGACAAGGTAACTTGTAATGCTAGTTACATATGTGTTTCTAGTTCAATATTTCTTGTAGAATCTAATCCATTTTGGATAATTGATTCAGGTGCCACCGACCACATAGCAAGGGACAGACGGTCCTTCGTGGAGTATCACCGGATACCCCAAGGAACAAAGTGGATATATGTAGGAAACAACACACGTGTTGAAGTGAAAGGCGTTGGGACTTGCAAGCTCGTCTTGGACAACGGTCGCACTATCTTACTACATGATGTCCTCTTCGCTCCAGATATTCGAAGGAATATTATATCTGTGGTCGTGTTAATGGGTCTTGGTTATAGTTGGTTTTTTCATGATTGTAAAGTGGACTTGTTTTGTAATAATTCTTTAATTGGTACTGGGTATGTTTTCAAAGGATTTATTGTATTAAATACAATGTATGCCTCCTCATTTTGTAATGAAAATTTCCTTGTTGCAAATTCTTCGACTTATAAGTCTGATATAATTTGTTGGCACGCAAGGCTTGGTCACATTGGACCAACGCGTATGGATAGACTTGCCAAACGTGGCCTTCTATCCAATGTTTCAAAGGTCGATATGTCGACCTGCGAACATTGCCTTGTAGGGAAATCTTGTCGCAAGCCGTTTGGAACCGACACAAGGGCCGAGGTTCCATTACAGCTCATCCATTCAGACATATGTGGTCCGATGAATGTCAAGACAAGACGCATGAAGTCCTATTTCATCACTTTTATTGATGACTTCACCCGATTCGGTCATATCTATTTGATATCCCACAAAAATGAAGCATTAACCTGCTTTAAAAACTATATGAGTTTGGTGGAAAATCAATTAGATCGCAAGAATAAGGTCTTGCGAACCGATAGAGGCGGTGAATATCAATCTGCAAGTTTTAAGGAACTTTGTGATGAAAAGGGCATAGTTCATCAGGTGACTATGTCTTATACTCCTCAACAAAATGGTGTTGCAGAAAGGAGGAATATGACTTTAATGGAAATGGTCCGTTCAATGATGGCGCAAGCTAACTTGCCAATCACCTTTTGGGGTGATGCATTATTGACGGCCACTTTCATCTTGAACCGCGTACACTTGAAATCAGTTAGCTCCACTCCTTACGAGCTGTGGAACCAAAGGTCTCCTGACTTAAACATTTTGAAACCGTGGGGGTGTGCATCCTACGGACATATTTCCTCCCATAAGTATGGCAAACTTGGGCCACGGGGAAGGAAATGTATCTTTATACGATACGCAGAAAACTCCAAAGGTTATGTTTTCATTGGTCAGAAAGACAATGGAGGTCTAATTGAATTTGAGTCGAGGGATGTCACTTTCTTGGAAAACGAGTTTCCAAGACAGGGCGAGATAAGTCAGGACTTATCTCTATTTGAGATTAATGATCAAGAAGGATTACCTCATTCGAGTGGGAGAATTCTTGGTGAAGATCACACTTCACCAATGGATGATACGAATGACGCGAATCCTATTCCATACAGGAATAATTATCCAAGTGGGAGCATTTCTAACAACATTCCAAGTGGGAGTGATATTAGAATTGATCTAAATTCAAGTCAACAAGGACTTGAAGAATCTCAAATACGACGTAGTAGTCGTACAAGGTTGGCTCCTCTAAGATTTGAGGATGAATTTCCGCAAACCTTTATGACTTTACTACAAGATGATGACGAGCCTGCTACTTTCAAACAGGCCGTATCATGCCCTACAAAAGATAAATGGATGGAAGCGATGAAGGAGGAGTTGGAATCCATGAAAGTTAACCAAGTCTGGGACTTAGTTGACTTACCCAGAGGACGTAGAGCTATTGGGAACAAATGGGTTCTCAAGATCAAGCATAAGGCTGATGGCTCTATAGACAGATATAAAGCTTGCCTTGTCGCGAAAGGTTTTACGCAACAGGAAGGGATAGACTACAAAGAGACCTTCTCACCTGTTGTGCGTTTTACCTCGATTCGCTTGATTCTGGCTATGGTAGCTTGCTTAGACCTCGAATTACATCAGATGGATGTAAAGACTGCCTTTCTCAATGGAGAATTGGACGAGGCGATCTATATGGAACAACCAACCGGGTTTGTAAAAGAAGGAAACGAACATAAGGTTTGTAAACTTCGTAAATCCATATATAGTCTTAAACAATCCTCGAGGCAATGGTATATACGATTTCAAGAAGTTGTCTTATCAAATGGGTTTTCCATGCTTGATGAAGATAACTGTGTATATATCAAGAGGATTAAAAGCAAGTATGTTATTATGTCTCTATACGTAGATGACATTTTAATAGCCGGAAATGACAAGGGATGTGTGATGGATATCAAGGCTTGGCTTTCATCAGTTTTTGAGATGAAAGACATGGGAGAAGACGCATATATCCTTGGAGTTAAGATTTCAAGGAATCATTCGAAGAAACTTCTTTCTCTTTCACAAGAGACTTATATAAAGAAGGTTCTAGAACGTTTTAATATGCAGGACTGCAAGTCCATTGATACTCCTATAAGCAAATGTGATAATTTATGTCTGAAATCGTGTCCAAAGAACCAAAAGGAAAAGGAAATTATGAAAAAAGTTCCATATTCCAGTGCAGTTGGTAGTCTTATGTACGCTATGATGTGTATAAGACCAGACATCTGTTTTACCATTGGAATGGTAAGTCGTTACCAATCCAATCCAGGGCAAGTACACTGGAAAGCGGTTAAGAGGATATTGCGGTATCTTAAAGGAACTGCGGACTATGCTTTATGCTATCAAGGAGATGCCTTGAGGCTCGAAGGCTACACTGATGCTGATTGGGCGGGTGATCTCGATGAGCGACGATCGACCTCAGGATATGTTTTTCTACTCGGATCTGGTGCAATATCCTGGAGTAGCAAGAAACAATCCTGCATCGCACTTTCAACTATGGAAGCCGAGTTTGTAGCATTTAGCATGGCAGTCCAAGAGGCTGTTTGGCTTAGGAAATTCTTAGACAGGCTAATTGATGCAAGTGACTCAGGTGCTGTACCAATACACAGCGACAGTCAAGCATCTATAGCTTATGTCAAAGATCCAAAATTCCATTGTAAGACCATACACATTGATATCCGCTACAAATTTGCAAAAGACTATGATAAGACCAAGAGGGTAGACATAAGGTACATATCTACGCATGAGATGATAGCGGATCCGCTTAGGAAGGCGATCCCCATAGATGTGTTTTACAAACACTTATCATCTCAAGGATTGCGTAAGAGCTGAGTTGTACCAATGTAAATTCCCATGTCTGTAAAAGATCAAATTTAATAAAAGAATAAGTTCTTTTCAACATTGCATATAAGTTTCTAGAAAATGTTTGTGTACATTTTAAAATCTCAGCTATATTTTCTAGTATGTCAGACAGATTGAGGTTGGCTCTCTCACATGAGCAACCGCCTTTATTATATCAGACGGATAAAATAAAGATGAGACCTGTTTAAAGTCAAAATCGTCAGACGGATGATTTAGAGTCATGACTTAAACAAAATGGTCATATGAAAGATATGCATCATATGGATGCTTACAAAAGATCTACGAGGATTCTTAAATCATATCTGTCTTATGCGGGATGTGGGTCCAGAAGATTATTTGAGTAGTAAAAGGGACTCAAAATAAGACATTGTGGTGTCTGATCATCATCCTTACAACATCATTAAGACATACGCTCCCTGGGAAAGGAGTGATGTTGTAATACGTATTCATACTACGTATGCATTTGACCATTGGGTTAAAATAGTAATTGTGTTTACTATTATGTGAGACCCAAAGACCACATGGGTCTTAACTCATTACCCTTATGGACTCTAATTGGTTCCTTTAGATTTGACTGGGTGATTGCTATCTTAGCATGTTGCTTATGGACTATGGTCAATTCGGTCCGACGGGGCATGTTAGAAAAGCAAGTCAATTCAAGATCGAAAGGATCGCAAGAAGAGGAAGATTAATTTCATATTCACATTTGGACTTTAGAGATTCAAAGCTGGCTAGCCAATTGTAATCCAGGTGGGATTCAATTGTTGAATATAAAGTATAAGAAATGTGAAGAAATAATCTAGGGTAAAGCATGTGTTGATCTACTCAACTTTGCACCTCGAGGAGTGTTGTGTATCTCTAACAAGTGCACAACAGCGGACTCTATGCGCATGACGGTCACACGGCCTATTTCTCGGTATGATAAACAGAAGAGTTAAAGGAAAAGATGTTTTCATACAATCCCCTCAAGTGTGAGTGGGAGATGTTGGATATGGACGACATGAATAAACCCATGAGGGGATGTATGAGGGAATATGGACCTCAGATGACGTGTGCACGAAAGCGTGCACGAAGGGAACCTTTTCTCGTATGAAAAAGACCACTCGATAAGTGGAAAAAGTCACTTTATAAGTGCATAAAGGCACTTGATAAGTGAATGAAGAGGAGGATAAGTAAATGTGCTAATATAGGCTAATAAGCTTATATTTAGTTATTTCCTACAATAACTACCCCTAAAGCCTATAAATAGGACCCAAGGGTAAGGCATTTACACCATTCCATCCATGCCATAAGTTTGCATAAGGCAACTTATGTTCTTCTTCTCCCTTCCATTAAAATCCTCTTCTAAATAGAGATTTAGGCGGTGAAACACTGCTTCGATCCTCCGTGACGAAGTACCGACCGTTGTGGCGAATCCGAGGGTGAAGTTCAGAGACTACAGTGCTGCGTACGCAAGCGTAAGTCTATGTTATTATTCGATCCTAACGTCGGTGTTTTGACAGGATCCCACACAAATGACACCAAAGTAAAATACCAAATGTAAAATACCGAAGAAAATCAAAGCGTGCCAACGTGACCATAGTCGAAAGTCGAAAGAAGAAATCATCAAACCATAGGCGAAAATCGAAAAACGAAATCATCAAGCCATAGGCGAAAGTCGAAAAACGAAATCATCAAGCCATAGGCAAAAATCGAAAAACGAAATCATCAAGCCATAGGCGAAAATCGAAAAAACGAAATCATCCAAACTCAAATCAATTTCACATATTGAGTTATGGAATATACTCTCCAATATCAACATTCGTGGTTAATAAAGTGCATGGAAAACAATTCTATGTTTTCATAAAACCAATTCTATTTAACCAAGTTAATCGTCGAGCGACGAAATCAACATCAGAGACAAAAATCCAATGTGAATACCAAATGTTGCAAATTGATACCAAAAGTAATATGCAAAAGTGTTATGCCAAAAATAGATAGAACATCATAGAATAATGGCATATGCAATTCTAGCATACTAATTGAAACAAAATGATACCAATGTAAAATATTCTAACAATGCATGCATTCAACCCACATGGATACCTAATATATATCAAATGTAAGAATATACTTACACCATTACGCTCCCCCTACTTTGGTGCATCGCTTTAAGCACCATCAACTCCATTTGAGTGAAAATCCTTGCAAATCACGGAGTTGGTAGGGTTGGTATCCCACGGTGGCTTGAACCTAGAAAACATAATTCATGAAGCTAAAATTTGATTTGTTGCTCCTTCTCTTATTCTTGAGTATCTGAAGATAAAATATCATTCCATGGTACCCAAGGACATTGGGTCCTAATAGATTAGACCTTTGGAAGCCAAGTCCAATTGGACTTAGACTTCCCAATGAAATCATCATTATGCACGACATTCATAAATACGAATTCATGTATGCTTGTTTCTCATGCATATTTGTATCCTTGGGCTCCAAGTAGTGAAGATTTTGGGAGCCCTATTCCTATTGGGAACATGCATCCGTTGTTGATTTCTATGTGATGCATGTCATGGATAGGCATAAGATGCATGATGAAATGGTGCATGATGATAATCATTCACATAGTCATGAGGATGAACATATGCATGTGGAGGAACACGTGCATGAGTGTGTCTCATATGGTGTTCACGTGCTCGTGGATGCAGAGCATAGAAATCATCATATGTGCTAACATGTGGAGTATGATGTGTGTTCCTACGTGGTATGGTATACATGAAAGCATGACCCTTCTTTGGAGGTCCACCCAAAGTGGGTTTCTTTCCAAATGGGGGTATGTTCCTAGCGGAAGCACCATTGGTAGAGGAACTACCCATGAAGTGTTTACTCCCACTAGTAGAAGCATCGGACGTTGGCCTAACAAAGGTGGCGGACGATTTGGATGAATCTCCCATCTTATACCTCAAGCCAATGTGATGATTGGCCGGAAGTAAGTCATTTAGGATATTATCCAAATGGCCCTTACCTTTATTGAATTCATTGATTCGGCCTAATGTGCACTCATATTTCTCGGTGAGAGAATGCATCGAAGCATCCAAGGTGGACACTTGCGATGTGAGTGCACAAACACGTGATTTGAGATTTTTATTCTCAACACTCAAAGTTGAGTTTTGAGACGTCAAATCCGCTATCACATGTTCATCCGAATCCTCGATATGAACATGCTCAAGTTGAGATTTGAGATTTACAATCTCATTTCTCAACCCTTCAACAACGGTGTCGTTGTTGACAATGATATGCTTAGGCGAGGTTTGAAGACTAGTTAACTCATTTTTAGTCTTAATAAATCTAGTAGCCAAATTAGAAAAATTATTCCAAAGTTGTTCGTTGGCTAATCTAAGTTCATCCATAGTTACCTCTTCACCTTCATCCTCGCTTTCATCCTCGCTTTCATCGGAGGAGGTCTCTTGATCACGTTCCTCTTTTCCCATGAAGCATGTGTGTGCTTTCTCCACTTGTTCATCATCCGACTCTCCACTTGAGGAGTCCTCGTCGGAGTCGGTGAATGTGCCGACAAGTCCTTTCTTGTACTTTCTCGACTTGTCGTGCTTGGATGCCTTCCACTTCTCCTTGTGTTTGTTTAGAGGACAATCCGGCTTGATGTGTCCTGGCTTCTTACATTTATAACACACGGGAGTAGAAGCATTAGTCGAACTAACTTTAGATTTATTTCTAAAGTTACCTTTTCGGAAGAATCGGTCGAACTACTTTGCCATGCGGGCAATGGTTTCTATGTCCAACTCGTCTTCCGATTCTTCATCATCGATAGATGGAGCGGCCTTGTACGTAATCACCTTTTTCTTTGGCTTGTCTTGCTTCAAGTACGCCTTCATCTTCTCCTTCATCTAGATCTTACTTTCCTTGCGTACCTCGTAAGACAACAAGGTACCCATTAGTTGTACAACCGTGTACTTATTCATATCGTTACCTTCCTCGATGGCGAAGGTACGCTTTTCCCAACAAGAAGGAAGTCCGTCAATAATCTTTGCGACTTTTTCCTTTTGGGTGTAGACCTTCCCAAGAGCTTCCAATTCGTTGGATATGTCCACGAAGCGAGCATAGTAGTCCTTCATAGTTTCACCCTGTTCCATGTGAAACAACTCGAATTCTTTGTTAGCGACAACGAGTTTAGAATCGTTTGCCGTACTCGTTCCTTCGTGCAAGATGAGGAGTTGGTTCCATACATGATATGCACTCTTACATGTGCATATCTTATTGAAGCCTTCGGGCTCCAACGCACATTGCAAGGCGTTCATTGCCTTGGCATTGTTTACCTCCGCGGCAACCTCTGCGGTAGTCCACTTCGCGAAGTCTTCTTCGGCGGGCTCGACATACTCTGTCAATGTGGCTCTCCAAAGTGAAGCACTCCGGAGGAAGGTTTCCATCCGGCATTTCCAGTACCCATAGTTGGTACCGTTGAAGTGAGGAGGCCTGACAGAGGATTGTCCTTCCATAACAGAAGAAGATCCTTGATGATCCTTGAAGACGTTGTAGTCGTTGTTTATCATAGCTTTGAACTCTGGCTCCGATTATATAGCTTTGACCTTGTAGCTTTAACCTTGGCTCTGATACCAATTTTTGTGCCCTGTGAAGCTACTGCACATGTACTAGAGGGGGAGTGAATAGTACTTTAAAATAATTAAGAACGTTATTCCTAACTATTGTGCAAACACAAACGACAATGCGGAATAAACAACAATCGACAAGAATTAACAAACGCAAACAAAGCATGTAACGGGTTCGGATCCACCCAAGTCTCCCAGACTTGTTTCCGGTGATCCTACGTCCCAACCACTCGGATCCCCTCCGGATACTTGAGTTAGAAACCACTAACCCAAGATTTAGCACTATAAAATTCTTGTGAAAAACCTTCACAAGACCAAATCATACACAATATAAATGTGACTCCCACAACCCGGGATCACAACCTCTCTCACAACCGAGAGACACAATTGCAATATCGATTGAAATGAAATAAAGAAACACTTACCACAAAATCCTATGCCTTGAGTAGATCTTACCAAATTAGGGCAAAGATGGATTGTTGTGGAAGAAGATGTCACCAAACCCTAGCTCCAAGAAGTTGACCAGCAATGGAAGCCTAGGGTGGAGTTGGTGACCTTGGATCAAGCTCTTTGGCTTGGAAGGCTCACAATCAATGAATCTATCTTGAGGAATAAGAGTGAGGGAGAGATTCTAGTGAGACGAGATAGCTTTAGAATGGAGTTGATTTGCTTCTCTTTGATTTCTCTAAAACCCAAAATATGCAGCCTTGAATCCTATGAAAGAACCCCTCCAAGTATATATAGGATAGAGGAAAGAGGGGAGAGAAATTCGTGCAATAAATGCTCCAACGGCTCTATTCTGAAGCAGACTAGTCGGTCAAAGAAGGACCACTAACCGACTAGTTTCTCAACTAGTCGGTCGGTCAATCAGCATGAACCGACTAACAGCCTCACAGCCAAAAGGTGAAGTTCAGACAATAGATAACTAGTCGGTCCAAGAAGACTTGCCAACCGACTAGTTTCACAACTAGTCGGTCTGTGAGTGTTCTTTGACCGACTAAGAGTCAAAATAGTATAGGCTGAAATCAAGATGAACTAGTCGGTCTGAGAACAAATTCCAACTGACTAGTTTCTCAACTAGTCGGTCGACAATCGTTCTTAGACCGACTAACTTGAAATAATAGCTTAGGCGGAAATGAGGCAATGATAACTAGTCGGTCTGAGAATGATTCCTAACCGACTAGATCGTCATCTAGTCGGTCGGTGAACCTTCTTGGACCGACTAATTGATCAACAGTGAAAGGGCTGAATTGAGCAAGGCATCTAGTCGGTTCAAGAGGAATTGCCGACCGACTAGATCGTCATCTAGTCGGTTGGTTCTTCTACTTGAACCAACTAACATGCACTAGAAGCTGAGGGAAGAAGCGATAGGCTTCGGGAAAGTTTCTAATGGCTTCTAAGATAATCCTAGCTCTAAGATAAGAGCGAAATGAAGATTATAATCTAAGTCCTACTTAATGCTTAACATTCTATTTTATAAAGCTAGAAGACATTAAATTAAACATGACAAACCGTCTTCAAAGCTTCAATCTTCACTCTTGACTTCAATAATACTCCTTGAGCTTCAACGAAGCTTCAGGCACACGATCACGCGTATTGAGAAGTCTTGAGACGTCGCTTTTGATGTACGCATTCTTTTGGCGACGATCTCTATAACTGCGCTCACAAACAGTTAGTACATGATATTTATGTTTGCTCATCATCCAAAACCAAATCCGGGGAATCAATACTCAACAATAATCCTAGTCATTCATTGTGCCAGCTCCTCTGGTGTTTTCGGCGCAGCCATTTTAACAGCGAAACGACTCACAATTCTAAAATTTGATACATAAGGTTCATCCACATGCCCTGGAACAGTGAAACTACTCACAATTTGTAACGGTCTCTTTCCGACCTTATGGATTTTCTGCGTGCACGTGCTTTGTCATGCACGTATTTTATTTGGCTATTTCTGGACTTCGAAATATGAGATGTGATATGCCGTTGTGATCGTTTAGGAGTGTAGAATTTTATAGTAATTTTTGGAAACATCATTTCACGGCTCGTTTTCTCGCAAAACGACTTGGAGTGGTAGGGGCGTTTTGGTCATTTGTCTCAAAACGCTGTTTCCAATTTTACGTAAATTTTTGGTAGGCATAGCACACGATCAGCCTCCATAGATCTGTGTGTCTCGTCTCCACGATCGCCCTGGTATTTTCGGATTATTTTTCTGACGCCCGAGGCGAACGTTATCACCCGGATAAATCTCGACCGTTGATCTTCCCTAATCAATTCAAATTTCAAACTGTTAACCAAATCTGATAAAATCCCTTGGGATACTCATACTTATCAAGGTGGTTGATTCATCTGTTAAGTGCACTTTTCTTTTTCCCTAAATCCACTCCCTATCTCTCTTATCCCCTCCCACATTTACCCTATATCCTAATGTTATATATCAAGTTATTATTTTTATAAACCCTAAAAGCAAACCCTATTCACGTGAAGCAAACTTGGGGCTGTGAAATATTTGCAGCCGCAGCCGCCATACACAAATGAGTCCTCCCCTCTCGTTCTTCATCTTCCTCTCACCCTAGACCCGCGGCCTCCTCGCCGTTGAAGCTCCTCCTCGCGACGAAACCACCGGCGACAGCCACAACCCCAGCCAGCGACTTCGCCGGCGCCATTTCCTCATGCAAGCAGCGGCAGCAGTGGCAACATCTGCCGTGCTACATGTTTTCGACGCTGCCCGCCATTTCCGATCGCCTGCGCCCCCGTTAGCCGCCGACAGAGATCTGTCACCGTCGACCAACCCCCCCCCCCCCCCCCCCCCCGACGCCGGAGAGCCCTCGTCCGATCGCTCCTCACTGTGGCAGCAGTAGCAGCAGTAGCTTGAGATGCTGTTGCATTTCTCCGGTTGCTGTGCGGCCGCCGACGAACGACGGAGCCTCCCCGATTGGCGATCGACAGCCTTGGGCTGTCTCTCCCTCGCACAACCGTAGCCCGCTGCCGTAGGGGTGTTTCCAGTGCTTGGCCGCATCGAATCATCGCTCTGACACCGCACGACCGCCGCTCCGATGCGCTGCCCCTCTTGCCGGGTTTCGTCGACGTCGTATCGACGTTTCCGCCTCCGTGCTCGCTGTTTTTCACCTTCGTGGCCGATGTTTTCCCGTTGCTCGCTGTTTTGGCCGTTACTCCCACTTGCTCGTTGTTTGGTGGACTCTCGATGCCGCCAACGACTCCTAGAGACTGTTACCAGGCTCGCTTTCGCTGTCCGCTATCCCCGCTCGCTGTCCTCACTTTTCAGTCCACTACCGGAACGTTCTCGGCTACGCTACCCGTAGCCGAGACACCTCTAGAAGACGTTCCGTAGCCGTGCCATTCAGATCGGTCACGATTCAGACTCTACTTCCCATTCGTGCCAAACACTGAAGAGGTTGGTCCCCGAACTCATAGCAAACCCATACCGTAGCAAAACTGAACCCTAACTAAAATCGGACAACTCGAACTAAATTTACTTTTCTGCACCAGTAAAACGCTGCTCACTGTAGAAATCGACCATCAGACAACTTTTCTGTGCATATAGGGTAGTGGTCGATTTAGGCTGAACGAAACACCAACCTGTGATGATTGACGAATAGGATAGCCCCGATAACTTAGAAACAAACCCTAATAGGACTTGATGAAAATCGCGCCCTGACACGGTCGCCGGGACACTATTTCAGACGGACTAACGCAGACGAGACGCCTGGACGAGACGCCCCGGACGGACGACACACTCGCCATCGCAGGCAAGTGTACTTCACTTGCGCTTTTGGCCGTGCCTTGGTCTTAAATTTCTAGAACTATTAAACTGTGAACAAATAGAACCGGACGTGAAATGATAGCGTCTGGGACGCCCTGACAACCTAGACTTGACGACGAAGTCTAGGCGTACCAACAACAACTTTTGACACCGTAGGGTTATCTTGTGTGTGCGTGCATGTGGACACCCTAGATGAACTATCCCTGTCATGTCACGTCGTGTCTTGTTTTACACAGTCTGTGAGCAATAGGGCACTCTCTGAGTGTTCCCTTGTACGGATACACAGCCTGCAGGCAAATAGGGCACTCTCTGAGTGATCCCTTGTACGGATACACAGCCTGCGGGCAATAGGGCACTCTCCGAGTGATCCCTTGTATGGACTTGTCTTGTCTTGAGCACTTGGGTTAGGGTAGGGTTGAGCGTTCACACGACAAGAGGGTCTGATCCCCCTCAAACCGTAAGGCGTGAACCCTTCGAGTCACACGTGTCTTGTCTTGTCGTGTCCTGTCCTGTCTTGCTAGTCTTGTCACGTCTTGTCACGACCCCCTTTAGGTTAGTCCCGTAGTCTGTAGCACACGCTACGACTACTGCTTACTATGCTTTACCTTCCTGCTGCGTTTTCTTCCTTTTTGTTACACTGTTATAACCACAGCATGCTAATCAACCAGTAAACTGATGTTTAATAGTTTGGTACACTTGCAGTAGAGTCTGACCTCTTTTGTAGACTTTACCTGACGTATAGTTCCCTTATTTTGGTGATGTACGTCAGGTGTGGAGCCAGAGTACGTCGACGAGGCAGAGCTACCCGAGGACGTAGAGTCGGAGGACGTCGATCCTGAGTACGTGCCCGAGGAGGACCAGAGTTAGAGATCTTCGTGTTGCCGATTCAGAGGTTCCACTGTAGTTTTGTTGGGTGCGTAGCACCATTTTACTTTCCGTCTAGGTTGGGTGCTTGCACCAGTAGTTTACTTTTCTGTCGTTGTTGCCGACTCAGGCTTTTGTTAGACTCTTAGTACTCTGGATTGTTATATTTGGAATAAAATGAATGTTTTCTATTTCAGTACTTTTATTGTTCTGTACTAACATGCAGGGACCTGAACCTTCGTCTTGGAGTATCACACAGACTATTATTGGGTCCGGGCTTCGCAGCTCCGGCCTAAGCGGGCCTTAGTCACGCTTCGCCTCCGTTGTTTTGGGAAGCAGGGCGTGACAGGTTTTAGTGGTGGCCCATGCAGGTCCCAATTCTTTCTGCAAGTACAAAACAATAGGAGTATTGACATTCATTTTATTGTTATCTAGTAATTGTACGAGTCGAATCTTTGTATTTCTTGACAATAGGATGGAAGGACGACGCGTCACCCGATCCGGGAACTCAGGCGATGGAGTTCCAGAAGACCAGGGTGGAGAGTTTCGCCAGTTTCTGGGTGTGATGAAAGAGATGCTGGATGTACAGCACCAGCTGGTTCAGCAGTCCCACCGTGCTGCCCATGCTCCTCCAGTTGCACCACCTCCACCTCCGCCTGCCCCTCGAGCTGCTCCGGGAGTGAAGCAGTTCAATGAGCTTCAGCCGAAGACATTTTCTGGGAAGGAAGGACAGTTGGCTGCTGATGAGTGGATTCTGAGTACGGAGGAGAAGTTGATTGCTGCGAACATTCCTGATGATACCCAAGTTGAGATAGCGAAGATGCAGTTGATCGAGAATGCTAGGAACTGGTGGCGCAATGAGGAGAGGCGCCTGCAGAAGCCAGTGGAGTGGAGGACCTTCCGCTCGATGTTCAAGGAGAAGTATTTCACCAAAGCTGCTAGGAGAGAGCTGTTGAGCAGATTTGTGGATCTGAAGCAGGGGGATATGACCGTTGACGAGTATGAGGCAGAGTTCGAGATGCTGAGTAGATTTGCCCCACATATGTTGAGGAAGGAGGAGAAACGAGCTGATCGTTTTCGTCAGGGACTGCGTTCAAAGATTCAGGCTTCGCTGTCTTCGGCAGATTTCACGACCATGGGAGCGGTGCTGAATGCCACGAGCAACCATGAGACCATATCGCGTCTACCTGACCCTCCAGCTGATAGAGGGAAGCGTCCCCTGGAGCAGTATCGACCACCTGCTAGGCTGGCGATGAGGCCAGTTCAGACAGTGCCTTTTAAGAGGCCAGGAGCACCTATACAGATTCAGAATAAGGGACCGTGCCACTTCTGCGGCAAGCCAGGACATGTTCAGACCAATTGTAGGATGAAGCTATGATTGTGCTTGGTGTGTGGAGATGCTTCGCATGCAGCTAAGGATTGTCCAAGAGCACGTCATGCCATGGTCGGAGCACCAGCCCCGCTACAGAGTAGAGCACCTGCCCCGGTTCAGAGAGGAGCTGCTGTACGTGGACCACCCTTGGTGCCACAGAGGCAGATGTTTCAGCAGGCAGTGCAACCCCAGAGGCCGGCTTACACCATGACCACTGTTGAGACCGAGGAGCTGGATGGAGTCATTGCAGGTATACTTCGAATCTAGACTTTCATTTTGTAACGCCCCGCTTCCCAAAAGACACCGGAAGCAAGAGCGTTACGCAGTCTGCTTGAATTGGAGCGGTGACGCTCGAGTTCAATAAGCGTCTGTGATAAAAACACAGATGAGGTTCTTGCATTTTCGTATCAGAACAATCAGAAACATTTCAGAAAACAAAGCCACATCCAGAGTTAAAAAGTTTGTACACGATATTAATCAACAAGCCTCAGCATGACCAAAAAGAAAACTACAACAAAACACTAATCCTACTACAAGGTACTAAAGCTAAAACTCAAAGTAGTGACAGAAAAGGGGCTTTAGTCTTCCACAGAAAGCGGCTCGGCATCTACGGCGAACTCTGGCCCTCAAAATCAGGCGTCTCGAGGGAATCTTCCTAGTGCTCAAACTCGGGATCTGACATACATCCAAAAACATGAATGTATGTCAGCAAGGGGACTGCAAGAAAGAGTTAGCAACCCGAGATAAGTATACAACGATATGAATTTTAAGAGACATTAAATACTTAAAAGAGTTGACTGCAGCAAATTTAACAAGACAATTATATCAAAATGAAAGTAAACATCCCTAACATGCAGTTCTAAGCAGTTTCCAAGAATTAAATTAAGGTTTTCTTTGAGTTGTTAGCATGTCAATTTTCATGAGACCAAGTTAGCGTTGCAAGTTCCATGTCAATAGTTCACATCTAATCTAGGGTTCTCGCCTTTAGGTCGTGATGAGAAGGTCGTTCCTCTCACGGGGGCTTACTGTGATTGACGCTAAGCCACCGCATGCGGGTGGTGCTCTTGAGGAGAGTACCATTCATACGCCCAGGGGCCGCTCAACCCTAACCCCACCCAAAAGTTTACCGGAACACGAGCCGGCCTCGTCGACTCACACGACATCACGATATCACGATACCGCCTTCGAGGCGCACGATTCTCACGATGTCCATATTTGTTAGGCATGTCAAGACTCACTGAATTTCACTGTTATTAATATTATTACATAATTGTGACAGTTCTACAAGGCAGAAGTGGGTAGAACAACTTTTACCGCAGTTTAAATTAATGACGAACATGTCCTTTATATTGAACTTGCTACAGAAATTATCCTTTTCTCTTATTGTTTAAAATTGGAATATATCGTATGATATACCGTTGGATCACAAATTTCGTCCTGATCATTATGGTGTCACGTTCTTACGTCATTTCACGTCAAAATTTTAAGTTATCCAGCAATACATGAAGGCGGCGTAAAAGCACCGAAACTTCTAAAAATCATATCAAATCATATACTTGCCTGTTTTTGACGTTCTTGGTGCCGTTGGAAACTTCTTGACGAATACTAGGCTACAGAGGAGACGGTTCGCTGGTTTGACAAAACATGAAATCAAAATGGATGTTTTTCGATCAGGACAGATTTACAACAAACTCCTACGACGTCTAATCACCCGGTTTATTAAGTTCTCTACATTACGGTGTGGGTTATGAGTTATAGGTAGGGGTACTAATCGTTACACAATGAGTGTGGGCAGCGACAGCGATACGTGCGATGTCTTCGGTCTGGAACTCCTCGTGGCAGCGAGGAAGACGATAATCAACGGCGTCTGGGGACTCTGCAGGTAGTAGTGTGGATTTACAGCGAGTCCCCGGGCCTTCCGACATTGGATCTGAAGCTAGCGACATGCCAGAAGTTGTCAGATTTGGTGGCCGCGGGCTCTCGGGGAAGACGCACGGCACCGCGGTGGGCTGCTCTAGGGTGTAAGGGGGTTCTGGGGTGTAGCTGGCTATTGTGCGGGCACTGGAGTGGGTTTTACGTGAGGGAGGAGGGCTGTAAGTTGCGGCCTAAGCGCGGTGAGAGGATGGCTGAGTCGGATGGAGAGGGGGACCACCGGACTGAGAGGGAGGGGCTGGGCGTTGGACAGAGGGGAGGCCGACGGTGGCAGTAGGGCAAGGGAGAGGTCCGGTCGTTTGAAGGTCGGAGAGGAGGCCGCGGGGTGTTGCCGTGAGGCAGGGCTGCTGCGGCGTTGGGATCTCGGAAAGAAGGAGAAAAGGCGCGGTGGAGGGAGGGGAGCTCATGGAGATGGAGATGGTCGCGGGTCGGAGGCTGTCGGCGGGTTGGGAGGCCATGCAACGCGAGGGGAGATATGTCGGCGTCTCCGGTTGCCTGGCGTTGGGAGCTCACGGGGTCGTGTGGCGGTTTTGCGTGAGCGAGGAGATGATGCGAAGAAGAAAGAAGGAGAACGAAGAAGCCGCGTGGGGTTGTGAAGGCGTGGGGATGGGGAGAAGTCTGCAGTTGCGTGGGAGGGGAGATTGGGTAGAGGCGGCTGCTAGTTGAGTTAGCCCTAGGTTTCTCTAGGTTTTGTTTATAAAGGAAAGAAGGGTGTGGGTACGGGCTGATGTAGAAGGAACCGAGGTTTTATATATATAAGGTTAATGGGTTATTATAATATAGGTTGTGTGTGTGGGATGAGTTTGAATAGACAACACGTGAATGGGTTATTTTCTATTCCTTTTTTTATTTCTAGTCGCTCACCCATGTTGTTGCTGTGTGTGTGTGTGTGATCAGCCATAGGGTTAGGTAGTTGGGTTAGTGTCTAAAAGGAAATGATTTGAAATCCATTTAATGGGATTGATAATTAATAGGTTTAATTAGGAGAATTAAGGCTATTCAATATGTCTAAAATGAGTCTAATAAGGAAAGTTTTCAAACATAAAAAAAATTTAAATTTCGAATTTAAGTTTTGAATTGGGAATTTAAAACATAATTCTAGGAAGAGACAATTTAAAATAATTTTTGAAAGGATAATAATAACATTAACAATACATATGAAAAATAGGAGTGGGTACGGGTACGGGGACAAAACGTCTAACAACAGATACGGGGAAAAATAATACACGAGATAAGACAGATACAACGTAACGATAAAGACTGGTCGTTATATCCTACCCACCTTAAAAACGATTCCATCCTCGGAATCTTATCGGCTAAGACACGGGGAAAACGTAAGGGTAACGCTCGTATCTCTCTTCTAATGCATACACACCATAAACAATCATCATGCCATATCTAAGCAGTATTACTAATACTACGTTAACCCTAATAGTATTACCACTTATAATACTAATCCATGTCCAAGCTAGTAGTAGTAACAATACACTTACACACATCACTAATTACGTATTAACATAACACATTTATTATAATATCATCCTACCAACACAATCCAACCAATATTATACTCGGGTGAATAGTAATACTTTACTACACCACCACAACAATTTACTGGCTGTAAAGGTGCCATCACTGGCACACTCACATTATTACACAATATATTAACATATATCTTATACACTCACAATCTATAATGATATAGTACCACATGTCACTTAGACATACCACTAATGCAAAATACAATCATTGTTTGTCAATTAACACTTCAATTGTACAATCACTTTTACATACCGCATATTACCATATACACATTATAATACATATCACTACACGTATATACATGCACGTGTTACCTTACACAATACACAGATTTATATACGCCTTACCCATAGTACTAGGGTCGTCGTAATCTACCCACCTTAGGATCAAGTCCGTCCTCAGACTTCCTTAAATAGGCCGATATAGGGGTGAGCGGACTTAGACACTAAGGTCATTCTATCCCAGTCATACATACATTATAATGAAACAATATACATCTATATTCTTATGCCTACTCATATATCATACATTTTCAAATATCTATACATACGTTCATTTTACATACCTATACATGCTCACACTACTACTCGTCCATCTCTTATCTATATAGAACATACATATATACACACCGGTATACACAACCATGGTCATCCACATAGGGCAAGTATACTATTTCATACATCCACATAAACGTAGTCACAAACATACGGCTCTGCATACCTCCTGGTATACACATGCTCACACATCTCCCGTAGGGGTAATATTACAATCCTACCATACATAAAGCACACTTATTTAAACAACACATATATACACATACTTATGACTAACCACATTCATATATACACACAAGCACACTCCATTCATACTGACATATAAATCACATAATAGATCTGCACACACAACTATACGTACACCTATTATCATTACACCTAACATGTACATCACTATACTAGCATACAATTACAACCATTAACAAGTACGGCTAGTATACATATACTCCTAGTAACTAACCAATACTAAATCTAATACGCTCAGATATTCCTATAGTGATGTAGCTAACCGCTCGCCTAAGTATAAATATACACTTGCTACTCTATACTCGACTATGTACATATATATCACAAATTACTGTATATGCACATATGACACAATAGACAATCACTCCATGCTAATATACTAAGGGTAATCACACTCATACATGGGTGGTATATAGAGATTCGCACACAGGTCCACACTCACTATTTATTTACCTGCACCACAACAACACCACAATCAAAGCTAAAGATCTCGCTAAGGGATGATAAGCTCTAAAGTGATAACTAAGCAAGTGTAGGATTCAAAGTTGAATGATGCAACGAACTAATGTTGTGATGGATGGTCCCGGAGGTGGCATGGATAAGAGGTTAGTTGGTTGGGTGAGATAAAATGTTTACGAATAGTTAAAGTAAGAAGATAAGGATATGCGTAAAAAATAGTATCTCCATAACATGCGAAAAATAGCGATCATACGGTATAAGTTAAAACGTAAAATGTGGTCAGTCAAATAATAGGTGAAGAGTAATATGGGCATAGTGTCGTAGTGCTTGTTTTGTAAATGGAAATGGGTTTGTAAAATGGAAATTTTTTTGTCTAAAAAATGTGAAGACAATGATTTTGAAACTGACACACAAGATTTTGGAGTTCTATTTAACTTAGGAAGGTATTTTTTAAAAGTATATAGGAATGACTGTTTTGAAATATGTTGGTAAGAAAAGGGGATAATATTTTGAGCTAGCAAAATAGAAATAACGTTAAAACGAGTTCATTACATGGGGAAAACAGAGTAGTTATATAAGGCTATGTGAAGTATAAGTGCGGAAGATGTATGTTAGAAAATCTCTATAGAATAGTAACTAAAGATCGCGTCAGAAGAGTTTCATAATCAAGTTTGGGTTCAAGTCGACTGAAGTGTAGAAAATATAAGTAAAAGTTTTCGAAGAGATTTAAAAATTAGCGAAGAATTAAATAAAAGAAATATCGAACACACTTTTTAAAAGACTCTGGATCTGCAATGGGGAGGTTCAAGGTTAAAGATGGCAGACCTGAAGAGCTTATGTGAATCGAGGACAAGGAATAGGTTCGACGATTGAAACGTAAGGACGACTAAGAAGTAACTCTGTGAATAATTTACGATGTCTTTCTACGATCATTAACATGGAAGCGTAATGATTAAGAAATAGGAAAATCAGGGGGAATAATCATTGGATCGACTAAGGTGTAGCGCTAATGTTCTTCAACAAACTAGACTGCGATAGGGAAACCGATGTCGTTGAGAATCGCGATCGAGATCTCATATATAGATCTGGAATATCTTCCGCTTCGAAGTCTACTCATTGCAGGCGTCTCGGGTTCAACTTGCACGGTGACGATCGCTACGTCCGGTTGGGCCTTAGATTCGATAAATCTAAGCGAACGACTAATGAACTCAAAAGTCTAATAAGGTCAGAGCTGGATGATCAATCGATAGGGTGACTCTCATGATGATAATACTAAGTCGTGGCAGGGGTGTCTAACTAAGAGCACGAGTATCTAACTAACTCTCCCAATTATCCTGGTATTGGGTTCCTATCGTGCTGAGACAAGGTATTCGAGTAATTTTGTGTACGAACTAATTCTGGATGTTTTGGCTGATGAAAAGTGTTCTCATTGTTCTGAATTTCGCAGTTGCAGGACCTGCATGGGCCACCACTAAAACCTGTAACGCCCAGCTTCCCAAAAGACACCGGAAGCGAGAGCGTTACGCGGTCCGCTTGAACTGGAGTGGTGAAGCTCGATTTCAATAAGCGTCTGTAATAAAAACACAGATGAGGCTCTTGCATTTCCGTATCAGAACAATCAGAAACATTTCAGAAAACAAAGCCATATCCAGAGTTAAAAAGTTTGTACACGAAATTAATCAACAAGCCTCAGCATGGCCAAAAAGAAAACTACAACAAAACACTAATCCTACTACAAGGTACTAAAGCTAAAACTCAAAGCAGTGACGGAAAAGGGGCTCTAGTCTTCCGCAGAAAGTGGCTCGGCATCTACGGCGAACTCTGGCCCTCAAAATTAGGCGTCTCGAGGGAATCTTCCTAGTGCTCAAACTCAGGATCTGATATACATCCAAAAACATGAATGTATGTCAGCAAGGGGACTGCAAGAAAGAGTTAGCAACTTGAGACAAGTATACAACGATATGAATTTTAAGAGACATTAAATATTTAAAAGAGTTGACTGTAGCAAATTTAACAAGACAATTATATCAAAATGAAGTAAACATCTCTAACATGCAGTTCTAAGAAGTTTTCAAGAATTAAAGTAAGGTTTTCTTTAAGTTGTTAACATGTCAATTTTCATGAGACCAAGTTAGCGTTGCAAGTTCCATGTCAATAGTTCACATCTAATCTAGGGTTCTCGCCTTTAGGTCGTGAAGAGAAGGTCGTTCTTCTCACGGGGGCTTACCGTGATTGACGCTAACCCACCGCATGCGGGTGGTGATCTTGAGGAGAGTACCCTTCATACACCCAGTGGCTGCTCAACCCTAACCCCACCCAAAAATTTGCCGGAACATGAGCCGGCCTAGTTGACTCACACGACATCACGATATCACGATACCGCCTTCGAGGCGCACGATTCTCACGATTTCCATATTTGTTAGGCATGTCAAGACTCACTGAATTTCACTGTTATTAATATTATTACATAATTGTGACAGTTCTACAAGGCAGAAGTGGGTAGAACAACTTTTACCGCAGTTTAAATTAATGACGAACACGTCCTTTATATTGAACTTGCTACAGAAATTATTCTTTTCTCTTATTGTTTAAAATTGGAATATATCGTATGATATACCGTTGGATCACAAATTTCGTCCTGGTCATTATGGTGTCACGTTCTTACGTCATTTCACGTCAAAATTTTAAGTTATCCAACAATACATGAAGGCGGCGTAAAAGCGCCGAAACTTCTAAAAATCATATCAAATCATATACTTTCCTGTTTTTGACGTTCTTGGTGTCGTTGAAAACGTCTTGACGAATACTACGCTACGGAGGAGACGGTTCGCTGGTTTGACAAAACATGAAATCAGAATAGACTTTTTTCGATCAGGACGGATTTACAACAAACTCCTACGACGTCTAATCACCCGGTTTTATTAAGTTCTCTACATTACGGTGTGGGTTATGAGTTATAGGTAGGGGTACTAACCGTTACACAGTGAGTGGGGGCAGCGACAGCGATATGTGCGACGTCTACGGTCTGGAACTCCTCGTGGCAGCGAGGAAGACGACAAACAGCAGCGTCTGGGGACTCTGCAGGTAGTAGTGTTGATTTATAGCGAGTCCCCGGGGCTTCCGACGTCGGATCTGAAGCTAGCGACGTGTACGCGGCCTGAAGTTGTCGGATTTGGTTGCCGCGGGCTCTCGGGGAAGACGCACGGCACCGCGGTGGGCTGCTCTAGGGTGTAAGGGGGTTCTGGGGTGTAGCTGGCTATTGTTCGGGCACTGGAGTGGGTTTTAAGTGAGGGAGGAGGGCTGTAAGTTGCGGCCTAGGCGCGGTGAGAGGCTGGCTGAGTCAGATGGAGAGGGGGACTACCGGACTGAGAGGGAGGGGCTGGGCATTGGACAGAGGGGAGGCCAACTGTGGCAGTAGGGCGAGGGAGAGGTCCGGTCGTTTGAAGGTCGGAGAGGAGGCCGCGAGGTGTTGCCGTGAGGCAGGGCTGCTGCGGCGTTGGGATCTCGGAAAGAAGGAGAAAAGGTGCGGTGGAGGGAGGGGAGCTCGTGGAGATGGAGCTGGTCGCGGGTCGGAGGCTGTCGGCGGGTTGGGAGGCCATGCAACGCGAGGGGAGATATGGCGGCGTCTCCGGTTGCCTGGCGTTGGGAGCTCACAGGGTCGTGTGGCGGTTTTGCGTGACCGAGGAGATGATGCGAAGAAGAAAGAAGGAGAACGAAGAAGCCGCGTGCGTGGGGTTGTAAAGGCGTGGGGATGGGGAGAAGTCTGCAGTTGCGTGGGAGGGGTGATTGGGTAGAGGCGGCTGCTAGTTGAGTTAGCCATAGGTTTCTCTAGGGTGTTGTTTATAAAGGAAAGTAGGGTGTGGGTACAGGCTGATGTAGAAGGAACCTAGGTTTTATATATAGAAGGGTAATAGGTTATTATAATATAGGTCGTGTGTGGGGGGGAGTTTGAATAGACAGCACGTGAATGGGTTATTTTCTATTCCTTTTTTTAATTTCTAGCCTCTCACCCATGTTGTCGATGTGTGTGTGTGAGTGTGATCAGCCATAGGGTTAGATAGTTAGGTTAGTGTCTAAAAGGAAATGATTTGAAATCCATTTAATGGGATTGATAATTAATAGGTTTAATTAGGAGAATTAAGGCTATTCAATATGTCTAAAATGAGTCTAATAAGGAAAGTTTTCAAACATAAAAAAATTTTAAATTTCGAATTTAAGTTTTGCATTGGGAATTTAAAACATAATTCTAGGAAGAGACAATTTCAAATAATTTTTGAAAGGATAATAATAACATTAACAATACATATGAAAAATAGGAGTGGGTACGGGTACGGGGTACAAAACGTCTAACAACAGATACAGGAAAACTAATACACGAGATAAGAAAGATACAACGTAACGATAAAGACTGGTCGTTATACATTTCATAGGGTAGATCTTAATGTTAGCTATGTTTGTTTGCCTTGTTTGTTAGAGTAGCTTGGTTTGACCGTAGTTCTTTCGTATCCTAGGCACCATTCTAGTGTCCTCTCACCCTGCCTTGGCTTTGTTCGACTCCGGTGCATCCATGTGCATCTTATCTCGGAGATTTGTAACAAGGCACTCCATTCCCACCCATACACTTCCTAAGTGTTGGGACATCACCACAGGGAACGGAGTGGTGACGGTGAATTTGGGTTGTCGATCGATCCCCTTGGTGGTCAGTGGACACGAACTATTTGCAGATTTCATAGTCCACGATCTATCACATTTCGATGTCATTCTCGATTGGCTGGGAGACTTCCACGCGTCGATCGAATGCCACAGCAAGAGGGTGGTATTCCGGATTCCAGGCCATCCAGAGTTCGAGTTCCGTAGCAGAGACGAGTCGCTTGGGCCCATCAGATTTCGAGCCAAGCCGGAGGTGCCGATTGTAGCAGCTATGCAGATGGAGATCGACCGACCAGCAGTCATCAGAGACTTCGACGACGTCTTCCTGGAGGATATCTCGGGTCTGCCACCCGACAGAGCTTTAGAGTTTATTATTGACCAGATGCCGGGAGCGCAGCCGATATCGAAGGCACCATATCGAATGGCTCTTGCTGAGCTTGAGGAACTGCGGAAGTAGTTAGATGAGTTGCTATAGAAGGGTTTCATCCACCCTAGTGTGTCACCGTTGGGTGCACCAGTATTGCTCGTGAAGAAGAAGGATGGGTCACGCAGGATGTGCGAGGACTATCG
Organism: Scilla litardierei; assembly: GCA_030789695.1. NCBI lineage: Eukaryota > Viridiplantae > Streptophyta > Magnoliopsida > Asparagales > Asparagaceae > Scilla > Scilla litardierei. The sequence goes on from CM061134.1 coordinate 124,466,715, forward strand.
AGGGCTGAATGCTATCACAATGAAGAATAAGTATCCGCTGCCGTGCATCGACGATATTTTTGATCAGCTGGGAGGTTCGAGAGTTTTCTTGAAGTTGGACTTGAGGAGCGAATACCATCAGCTGAAGGTGAAGAAGGGAGATATTTCGAAGACAGCCTTTCGGACGAAGTACGGACATTATGAGTTCGTGGTTATGCCTTTCAGCGTGACCAATGCTCCAGCTGTGTTCATGAATTTGATGAATTTGATATTCTACGACTTCCTGGATAAGTTTGTCATTATCTTTATTAATGACATTCTTATTTACTCGAAGTCTGAGGAGGATCACAACTGTCATCTGAGGACAGTGCTGGAGACGCTGAGGCGACATAAGCTTTATGCCAAATATAGTAAGTGCGAGTTCTGGCTGGACAGAGTCGTGTTCCTGGGACACGTGGTGTCCGGTGCTGGCATATCTGTAGATCCGGAGAAGGTCAAAGCAGTCAGAGATTGGCCGACTCCGCAGTCAGTGTCTGATATCAGGAGCTTTCTTGGCTTAGCAGGCTACTATCGGTGGTTCATCAAGGATTTCTTGAAGATTGCAGAGACGATGATGAAGCTGACGAGGAAGGATGTAGAGTTCCATTGGTCGGATGCTTGTGAGGAGGCCTTCAGTATCTTGAATGCGAGATTGACCACAGCGCCAGTTTTGGCAGTACCGGATCAGAGCGGAGGCTTCGAAGTATATTGTGATGCAGCAGGGAAGGGCCTTGGATGTGTTTTGCATCAGCATGGCCACGTGGTCGCGTACGCTTCTCGACAGTTGAGGACTCATCAGAAGAATTACCCGACGCACGATTTGGAGTTGGCAGCGGTGATATTTGCACTGAAGATCTAGAGGCACTTCTTGCTGAGTGAGAGCGTGAAGATTTTCACCGATCACAAAAGCTTGAAGTACATCTTTACGTAGAAGGAGCTCAACATGCGACAGAGACGATGGTTAGAGCTCATGGCTGACTATGAGATAGACTTGCAGTATCACCCAGGGAAGGTGAATGTAGTGCCTGATGCATTGAGTAGGCTTCCTATTGCAATGATGCATACTGCCGACTGGAGGATTCAGCAGGAGTTGAAAGAGATGGATTTAGAAGTCGTCCTACCTGGTGTGGTTCATTCATTCATGAATTTGCAGATTCAGTCCACGATCGTGGATCGGATCAAGGCAGCACAGGCAGGAGATCCGAAGCTACAGAGGATCAGGAGGCAGGTTGAAGCTGGACTACAGACGGAGTTCATGATTCATGAGGATGGTTCGATGTGGTACGGCAGCAGACTCTGCGTACCTGTAGGTGATGTTCGGGAGGATTTTTTGAGCGAGGCTCATCACTCGCCATATTCTATACATCCTGGTGGCACCAAGATGTATAAGGACCTCCGTCTAAATTACTGGTGGATTGGCATGAAGAGGAGTGTGGCACAGAGCATTGCCAAGTGTTTGATATGCCAACTGGTGAAGGCTGAGCACCATTGTACGGCTGGATTGCTACAACTGCTTCCTATTCAGGAGTGGAAGTGGCAACATATCACGATGGATTTCGTGACTGGGTTATCTCGGACCCCGAAGCAGAACGATGCAGTCTGGGTAATCGTTGATCGGTTGACTAAGTCTATGCATTTCATCCCCTTCTGAGTGGGCCAATTTACGGAAGCCTTGGCGAGGAAATATCTAGATGTAAAATTTCGTTTTTCTCCTCTTTTAAATTTTTCCTCTTGGAAATAGTTGTGATGTAGACCATGTACGTGCAGGAGATTGTACGCTTACATAGAGTCCCCGTGAGCATCGTGTCTGATAGAGACTCAAGGTTCACATCTCAGTTCTGGAGAAGTTTGCAGGAGAATTTGGGTACGAGTCTGAGTTTCAACACAGCGTACCACCCGCAGACCGATGGCTAGTCCGAGAAGACTATTCAGATTCTAGAGGATATGCTGCGAGCTTGTACGCTTTATTTGAAGGGATCTTAGGAGGACCATCTTCACTTGGTGGAGTTTTCGTATAACAACAGCTACCAGGCGATCATTGGCATGGCGCCGTTTGCTGCCTTATATGGAAGGAAATGTCGATCACCACTGAGCTGGGATGACATCGGAGATCGAGAGCTGTTGGGTTCAGAGATGATAGTGAAAGCTGTGGATGTAGTGAGAGACATCAGGGAGAAGCTCAGAGTTACGCAGGATCGATTCAAGCATTGGGCTAATGCCAAGAGGAGACCGTTGGAGTTCCAGCCAGGAGAACACGTCTTCCTGAAGATTTCTCCGAATCGCGGAGTCATTCATTTCAGGAAGAAGGGAAAGCTGAGTCCAAGGTATATTAGACCGTTCGACGTGCTGGAGCGTGTGGGAGCAGTGGCCTACCGCCTTGCTCTGCCACCATCTTTGGAGGGAGTTCACGACGTATTCCATGTATCTCAGTTACGTCGGTACGTCAGTGATCCGTCACACACTGTGGATTTCTCGGAGATTACGGTCCGCCCGGGCCTAACATATGACCAGCAGCCTGTGCAGATTTTGGACCGTCGACAGAAGCAATTGAGGAATAAGGTAGTCGACCTGGTGAGAGTGATGTGGCGTCACGGATCACCTATAGAGTCCACTTGGGAGCGTGAGGAGGAGATGAGAGAGCGTTATCCTTTCCTGTTTACTGATTAGAGTTGTTGATTCCGAGGACAGAATCTTTATTCTAGTGGGGTAGAATGTAACGGTCGCTTTCCGACCTTATGGATTTTCTGCGTGCACGTGGTTTGCCATGCACGTATTTTATTTGGCTATTTCTGGACTCCGAAATATGCGATGTGATATGCCGTTGTGATCATTTAGGAGTGTAGAATTTTATAGTAAATTTTAGGAACGTCATTTCACGGCTCGTTTTCTCGCAAAATGACTTGGAGTGGTAGGGGTGTTTTGGTCATTTGTCTCAAAACACAGTTTTCAATTTTACGTAAATTTTTGGTAGGTATAGCGCATGATCAGGCTCTATAGATCTGTGTGTCTCGTCTCCACGATCGCCCCGGTATTTTTGGATTATTTTTCTGACGCCCGAGGCGAAAGTTATCACCGGGATAAATCTTGACCGTTGATCTTCCCTAATCAATTCAAATTTCAAACTGTTAACCAAATCTGATAAAATCCCTTGGGATACTCATACGTATCAAGGTGTTTGATTCATCTGTTAAGTGCACTTTTCTTTTTCCCTAAATCCACTCCATATCTCTCATATCCCCTCCCACATTTACCCTATATCTTAATGTTATATATCAAGTTATTATTTTTATAAACCCTAAAAGCAAACCCTATTCACGTGAAGCAAACTTGGGGCTGTGAAATATTTGCAGCTGCAGCCGCCGTACACAAACGAGACCCCTCTCGTTCTTCATCTTCCTCTCACCATAGACCCACGGCCTCCTCGCCGTTGAAGCTCCTCCTCACGGCAAAACCACCGGCGACGGCCACAACCCCAGCCAGCAGCTCCGCTGGCGCCGTTTCCTCGCGCAAGCAGTGGCAGCAGCGACAACATCCGCCGTGCTGTATGTTTTCGACGCTGCCGCCGTTTCTGATCGCATGCGCCCCTGTTAGCCGTCGACGGAGCTCTGTCACCGTCGACCAACCCCCCCCCCCCCCCCCCCGACGCCGGACAGCCCTCGTCCGATAACTCATCGCCGTGGCAGCAACAACAGCAGAGCTGCTGCTGCATTTCTCCGGTTGCTGTGCGGCCGTCGGCGAATGCCGGAGCCTCCCCAGACCGGCGATCGACAGCCTGGGGCTGTCTCTCCCTCGCACAACCGCAGCCCGCTGCCGTAGGGGTGTTTCCAGTGCTTGGCCGCTTCGAATCGTCGCTCCGACGCCGCACGACCGCCGCTCCGACGCGCTGCCCCTCTTGCCATGTTCCGGCGACGTCGTATCGATGTTTCCGCCTCCGTGCTCGCTGTTTTTCACCTTCGTGGCCGCTGTTTTCCCGTTGCTCGCTGTTTTGGCCGTTACTCCCACTTGATCGTTGTTTCGCGGACTCTCGACGCCACCAACGACTCCTAGAGACCGTTACCGGGCTCGCTTTCGCTGTCCGCTATCCCCGCTTGCTATCCTCACTTTCAGTCCACTATCGGAACGTTCTCGGCTATGCTACCCGTAGCCGAGACGCCTTTAGAAGACGTTCCGTAGCCGTGCCGTTCAGATCGGTCGCCGTTCAGACTCTACTTCCCATTTGTGCCAAGCACCGAAGAGGTTGGTCCCCCGAACTCATAGCAAGCCCACACCGTAGCAAAACTGAACCCTAACTAAAATCGGACAACTCGAACTAAATTTACTTTTCCACACCAGTAAAACGCTGCTCACTGTAGAAATCGACCATCGGACAACTTTTCTGTGCATATAGGGTAGTTGTCGATTTAGGCTGAACGAAACACCAACCTGTGACGATTGACGAATAGGATAGCCCCGATAACTTAAAAACAAACCCTAATAGGACTTGATGAAAATCGCGCCCTGACACCGTCGCCGGGACACTGTTTCAGACGGACTACCGCGGATGCGACGCCTGGACGAGATGCCCCGGACGGACGACACACTCGCCATCGCAGGCAAGTGTACTTCACTTGCGCTTTTGGCCGTGCCTTGTTCTTAAATTGCTCGAACTATTAGACTGTGAACAAATAGAACCGGACGTGAAATTATAGCGTCTGGGACGCCCTGACGACCTAGATTTGACGACGAAGTCTAGGCGTACAAAAAACAACTTTTGACACCATAGGGTTATCTTGTGTGTGCGTGCGTGTGGACATCCTAGAAGAACTATCCCTGTCATGTCACGTCGTGTCTTGTTTTTGCACAGCCTGCAGGGAATAGGGCACTTTCTGAGTGATCCCTTGAACGGATACACAGCCTGCGGGCAATAGGGCACTCTCTGAGTGATCCCTTGTACGGATACACAGCCTGCGGGGAATAGGGCACTCTCCGAGTGATCCCTTATACAGACTTGTCTTGTCTTGAGCACTTGGGTTGGGGTAGGGTTGAGCATGCGCACGGCAAAAGGGTCTGATCCCCCTCGAACCTTAAGGCGTGAACCCTTCGAGTCACACGTGTCTTGTCTTGTCGTGTCCTGTCCTGTCTTGCTAGTCTTGTCACGTCTTGTCACGACCCCCTTTAGGTTAGTCCCGTAGTCTGTAGCACACGCTACGACTACAGCTTACTACGCTTTACCTTCCTGCTGCGTTTTCTTCCTTTTTGTTACACTGTTATAACCCCAGCATGCTAATCAACCAGTAAACTGATGTTTAATAGTTCGGTACACTTGCAGTAGAGTCTGACCTCTTTTGTAGACATTACCTGACGTATAGTTCCCTTATTTTGGTGATGTACGTCAGGTCTGGAGCCAGAGTACGTCGACGAGGCAGAGCTACCCGAGGACGTAGAGCCGGAGGACGTCGATCCTGAGTACGTTCCCGAGGAGGACCAGAGTTAGTGATCTTCGTGTTGCCGATTCAGAGGTTCCACTGTAGTTTTGTTGGGTGCGTAGCACCATTTTACTTTCCGTCTAGGTTGGGTGCTTGCACCAGTAGTTTACTTTTCTGTCGTTGTTGCCGACTCAGGCTTTTGTTAGACTCTCAGTACTATGGATTGTTATATTTGGAATAAAATGAATGTTTTCTATTTTAGTACTTTTATTGTTCTGTACTAACATGCAGGGACATGTACCTTCGTCTTGGAGTACCACACAGACGCTTATTTGGTCCGAGCTTCGCAGCTCCGGCCTAAGCGGGCCTTAGTCACGCTTCGCCTCTGTTGTTTTGGGAAGCGGGGCGTGACACAATTCATCAAAGTAATGACAAAATAGATGAATAATAACATGTAGCAATTCACAGTTCGAAGAAAGCAATTCATAAAAGTGCAAAATTTCAATTAAAAAACAAACCAGATCTGAGTTCTTCAATCACCAAAGTTGAAATTACGATTAGAAAATCCTCCAATCTATTTTTTGGTCTCCCCCTAAACTAGGATGAAAACTAGACTTAAATACAAGCCAAATACAGCCAAAAAATCCTGACAGATTTGCCCTTAGCGTAGCCCAGAACCCTAGCTCTCGACGCAGGCAGATTACGCCACTAGCCCGAGTGAAAATGTCACTCGACCGAGTGACAGACCCAAATAAAACAGAGAAGTTGGGGGTCCGGTCTTCTTGGCACTCTGTGTTACTCGACCGAGTGGAGTTTGTCACTCGGTCGAGTGGACTTCCTCACTCGGCTGAGTGAGTCTTCTGTTGTGCTTCTCAAATTTCCAGAGAGCCTGACGTGTTTCCCTTCAGAAAGCTCTGACTCACTCGGTCGAGTGGAGTTCTCCACTCGGCCGAGTGGGATCGTTCACTCGGTCGAGTGGGCTATGACTCCAGGCGCTTTCGTATCAGTTGTACTCGGCCGAGTATGTTCCAAGACTCGGCCTGTTTCTAGAGTCATATCTTCTCCTCCTTGCTTCCTCGTCGATTCTATCAAACTACTACTTCTTCCGCTCATCCTCTAACGCTGCTAGCTCTTCGATAGGGCCATGGGCGACGCTTTGGTATGCATGCAAGTCCCTTGATCTCATTTATGCTCCAAATCGCTCCATATTTCCTGAAATCCGACAAAAACAAGAAATAGTGAAAAGCAACACGATATCGTCGAATAATCATGAAAACTCGATATGGGCGATCAAAATGATATGTAAATATGCATAAAAAGGTGTAAAATATGGACCGATCAGTGGTATAGGTGGTGCTAACGATGCTAGGAGTGCAGCAATGGGGTCGCAATGGTGCGGGGGCACCGTCACAGAGGAAGAAGGACCTGGGTCGCCAGTCTTCTTTCTCTTTGAAGCGGGCTGTCAGGCGCTAGATCTTGTGCATAGGGGCATTTGATAAATGCCGTGAGACGAACGATAATCAAGTGCTAATCAAAATGCTCAAAATAAAATATGGAACGAGTGTACCAAGTACGATGCAAATCCAAGCAAGCAAATGAGCATTAGAGAGCTCCCCTAAGCTCCAAATCAGCGATAGATCTCTCCCAAGCTTTCCTGTTGAACAAAAACAATTGATTAGCATTAAGAATTCATAATAAATGGGGTAGATCAAGAGAAATCGGTGAAAATAGGGTTGAATAGGGTTGGGGGTTGGATTTGGGCTTACGAAATAGATAGGGGAGGATATAAGGTGAAATAAGGCTCAACGGGGGTTGATCGTAAGACTCGGTCGGAGGTGACGTCGTCGGAGGTGGCATCGGAGGTGGCCACCATCAATCGGGGTCGTGTGCACTCGGGTAAGTCGGCGCTGGAGCAGTGGTCGAGTCGGGATGAAAGAGGGAATGGTGTTGTGATTTGGGGATTTAGGGCTGCAGGCGAGTGAATTTGGGGATTATATTGGGGAGGCCTGACTTAAGTCACTTGGCCGAGTGACGGTCATCACTCGGTCAAGTGGCCCTAATATTAAGATTTTGAAATTTTGGCTGAGTTGAGCGACTCGGTCGAGTGGTTCGAGTCACTCGGGCGAGTGACAAGTTCCACTCGGTAGAGTGAGAAATAAAGACAGGGCAGGAATTTTTTTGATTATGCTAGTTTACTACTCGGTCGAGTGAAATTAGTCACTCGGTCGAGTGAACTAATGACTCATCTAGTAGATAGGCCTTACAGAGCATGATATATGAGCTTTCTGCTACAGGGTACTCGGTCGAGTGACGTGTCACTCGGTCGAGTGGCATAAAATTTACAAAGTATGATTTTTGGGACTTCCATGTTTAGTGAGTCACTCGGTCGAGTGACTTCTTCACTCGGCCGAGTGAGAATCTCACTCGGCCTAGTAGGCTGTCTGTTTCAGCTCTCTACTCTCTGTTTTTCTCCGTCTTCTATTTCTCGTTCTCCTGTCAGTTTCTTCTTTCCTTTATCATTTAAGCACGTCATCAGGGCTGCTCTCCTTCGCCATGGCTAACCTCCACTGGAATAAATTTCTTGTATCTTCTTCCTGTGATAAAAATGTTGCCCATTGTCAGATATTTCTAGACTCTTGACTCACTAAACTAATAAGAATCTAAAACGAAAATAAACACTGAAATTCAACTAAAAGAACTAAGATATGAACATTGGATAGCCTCCCGACAAGTGCTCTTTTAAAGTCTTGAGCCCAACCCCTTATGATTTTACATTGAGCGCATGATGTTCGGCGCATAGGAGATACGCATGTCAAACTTTGTGAGGAGACCGGTAGGATTCAGATGTTGCACTTCTTCTTGCTTGGCCTCCTTTAAGTGTGCTTCCTCTCTAATGATGGTGTTGGGTGACTCCCCCAAGCGTTGGTTCTTGGTTCCTTTGTTCTTTCCAGACGGTGGTGATGTATTCGTCGTTGGCGTGTTCTTTCCTTGCTTCATCGAAGAGAGCTTGCAGAGCTCTCTAATCCTAACGAGGTCAGCATCGTTCTCCTCTTCCACAGTGAGAGGATCCGTGGTATCTCCATTTGGAGTGCCATTTTTAGACATTGGCACTCCGTCAAGACTATCCGTGTGCAAAGCTCCAATGGCTTATGGCATGGCTTCATCGATGACCTCATCAAGTAGGTCCATATAGTCGCTCTCTTCCAGCGAGGATCTATTCTTCATGGCATGCGAGAGATGGAACTCGACTTCGATATTTCCAACGTTGAGTGACAACGTTCCCTCTCTCACGTCCACGATTACTCCGGCGGTAGCTAAGAAGGGGCGCCCAAGTATCAGAGATGTATCTCCCTCTTCTTTTACGTCCATAATGACGAAGTCACATGGGTCACAAATTCCTCCCGGTAATTGAAGCAGCACATTTTCAGTGATTCCTACCGGCCTAGTGATACTCCCATCGGCGAGTTGAATCTTCATGCCAGTGGCCTTAAGGTCGGTCCCTGTATTAAGCTTTTTGAACATGGTGAGAGGCATGAGGCTCACGCTCGCACCCAAATCTACCAAAGCCTTTTGTAGGGGGACTCCGCCAAGTGTGCACGAAATTCTAAAACTTTCGGGATCCTTTAATTTCTTCGGCAACTTGTCTTTGTTAACAAACCAAGTACCTTGCTCAGCAAGCATGATCTTCTCCGTTCATTTCCTTCTCGTAATCAAATCTTTGAGAAACTTCGCATATGTCGAGATTTCAATAATTGCGTCTAGGAAGGGGATATTCAAGCTTATACCTCTCAAGTACTCCAGAAATCGAGCAAACATTTTCTCCAATTTGGCCTTTGCCAACTGTTGTGGGAATGGTACCGATGGCACATATATCCTCTCCTTCTGGGGCTCATCAACTTCAGATTTTTCCTCGTTGTTTGTCGCCACCGTGGGGCTCTCCTCTTCATTTCTTCCATCTTTCTCAACCGGAACTTCATCCCTTGGGCTTCTAGTTTGAATCATGGCGAGAGTAGTATCCTTCATGCCTCTAGTAGTCACAGCCACTACCGCATTGATGTGGCAAGTGTTGCTCTTGGGTTTGGCTCCGGTTAAGCCGGTAATTGATTTTGGGCCTTGTTGAGAAATGTGATTTACTCTGCCAACTGTGCCACGATAGTGTTGAGGCTATCTTGGCCCGTCGATAGTTTAGCATTGATCTTCTTCTGCTCGGCCATAAACTCCTGAACTCTAGTCTCATGCTCGAATCTTTGTGGCACTACAGTGGGTTTTGTGGCATCCATCCTTGATTAAATCAGGGGGTCTATAAGGCCCCCACTTGTTGCTTTCGCTGGAATTATTGTTGTTGTGACAGCCTTTGTTGGTAGGGTTGTTACTGAGGCAGCGGGTGAGCTTCTTATTGTTGTTGTTGTTGTTGAGGAGGAGGGGTTAAGGCTCCACAATTATTTGGATATGAAAATCCAGGGTAAGACTTCCAAGCCGGATTAACCCAAGACCCATTATTTGCTCCACCTGGCTTGTAATCAGAAATATACTGAACCTACTTAACAGGTCCCTTATGTGCCTCGTCGCCAACGTACATTACTTGTCATTGCCAATCATTTGTATGCCCAGTTGATGTCGATATGTCAGGCTCAACATAAGCCTCGGCCAGCTTCTTCTCAAGTCTCTCTACCACTCAAGATAGAGAGTCAAATTTTGTCACCAATTCTGCCACTGCCTTGGCTTCATATATGTTCACCGGCTTCACCGATGATGATGTTTGGCCCCTCTCATCAGCCTACTGCTGATTATTAGAGGCCATCTCCTTTAGCAACGCCTTAGCATCTTCCGGTGTCTTTGTCAATATCGTCCCATTAGCGGTGGCGTCAATAATCATCTTTCTATCCGCTTTCAAACCATTGTAGAAGCTATGCACGAGCTCCCAATCATATATGTTATGGTGGGGTCATTAATGTTGTAGATCTTTGAAGCGCTTCCATGCCTCATATAGCGATTCTTGGGGGTCCTGCCTAAAAGACATCAAAGCATTCTGTATCTTTTCGGTCTTCTAAGTCGGATAGAACTTGTTGAAAAAGGCACTTGCTAGCTCATCCCAAGTAGTAAATGTGCCATGTGCTTGCGTCCTTAACCAATATTGAGCTTTATCTCGAAGAGGAAGGGAAAAAGCCGCAGTCGGATGGCATCCTCTAGTACATTAGTTATCTGAAAGGTGGCGCACTTCACCAAGAACATCTGGGTATGGTAAAACGGATTTTCATGCACATTTCCATGGAAGGGATCTTGTTGCATCAGCACAACAAGTCCCGTTTTCAGCTCAAAATTCTTCTTAGCAGCAACTTTGGCATAAGTATGGATGATGTAGCCGAGTAGTTTGGAGTAAGCATATCCCAGATGGAAATAAGCCTAGTAGTTCATCGTGGAATATTCTCCCCCGCCATTTGATTATCCTCTTAAGTTCGCCTCTTTTCTTCTCTTAATTTCCTTGTGGTACGCTCGATATCGGGATCAAATAATATATCTTCCTAAATTGCCCTCGATAGTGTGTTCATGCACAGAAAAAGAGAATCTGCAAAGATGTGTTAGCACAATAGAGAAATAAAAGGAAAAAGAAATAAAATAAAAAGAAGGAATAGCTAAGTAAAAATACAGAATCCCGTTGCCTCCCGGCAACGGCGCCAAAAATGTGGTCGTCCCGGAAAGTAACTCCGAAAACAATGTAATTTTATCGCAAGCACACGGTTAAGTGGTGAGCAGGTATCGAATCACGAGGAGGAACTATTTGTATCTATATAGATTACTAAGGTATTATGAAATGGTAGGCGAAGGAAAATTGGTGTCATAATAGTTCAGAGAGTTGGTTGTAAATTCAATTTATATGAATGTATAGAGCTTGGGAATCCCCACTATAGATTTCAAGCAATCAATGTGAAACACGAATTTCTATATTACTACTCTTGATTTACGGTGAACTTGTCGCAACTAAATTGGGAACCAACGCACGCTCTCGTGCTACGTAAATCTATAGTAATCTAAACTAGAGCCTCGCTCTCTCGCAAGCCTAGTTCAAACTACTAGCATTAAGATCGATAATAATATTCAATTCCAACTCAAGCTTGCGCTCGCGCAACTTGAGTTCGAATCTAGATCGTGATAGTTCGTAACCGTTTTACCGTCGTACAAACAAATAATTATAAAAATATAATAAAGATGCTAGCTTTGGTCGCTCTCGCGCACAAATTCTAAGGAATCTCGATTATAGATCTAAATCGAATACCTAGGGCTTCCCTTAGATCAATATCCTCTCTTGAGCTCTCAAGATCCAATAGAAATCCCTAGCTATTCGTAGTAAATCAATTACAATCTAACCTTAACAGGTTTAGTGACATAGCACTTCAATAGATCTCACAAATCATACCTTAAATCTATAGGGTTCATCCCTTTATAGAATTCATCACAAAACTCAGATTTAGAAAGAAATATAGCATAAAAATATCAACTTGCAAAAGTTTAGACAAACCAATTTTTGAATACAAGCTTCAAGAGTAAGAAATTTAGATCCTTCTCTCCAATCCTTTCGCCAAAAAAACTAGAACTCAAATTAAAACTAAGAAAATTATTCTAAAGAGTATCTCCTTGGGCTGCCCACAAAACTGGGTATTTATAGTTGCCCAAAAGTTCAGAAAATCCGGACAGATTTTCCCCTGAACAGCTACAAACCCTAGATTTGGGAAATTGTCCGACTGCGCACTCGGCCGAGTGAACTGCTCACTCGGTCGAATGGGAAATCTGCAGAGAATAGAGATTTACAGTGTTCTGGAAGTTCAGACCACTTGGCCGAGTAGTCTTCTCACTCGGTCGAGTGGGATTCATACTCGGTCGAGTAGGACCTACTCCAGATCCGCTCTAAAAACAGAGAAGCGTCGAAGGATTTCTTCACATTTTCTATCTCCATTCGGTTGAATAGGCTTCTCACTCAGTTGAGTGGAAAATCCCACTCGGCCGAGTATATTACGGCTCTTTTTCAGGCTGGATTGGGCGTGTCAGCTTCACTCGATCGAGTACGCTGCTCCACTCGGTCGAGTGAGCTGCGTCACTAGGCCGAGTTGCCTTTTTCGGTACTCTTTTCTCCTTCTCGCTTCCTCGTCGTTTCATTTGCCTTCCTTCTTCCTCTACTCATCCTCTAGCATCGTTAGATCTCTGATATCATCATCAATGATTCTTCAACATGCATGTAAGCGCTCATGGCTCCAAATTGCTCCCGATTGCTCCATATTTCCTGAAATCGGACGAAACAAAGAAATAGAGAAATATATCGTAAAAGCATCATATAGTCGTTAAAATCACGATATGAGCAATCGTTATGGGATGGAAAAGTTCAAAAATAAAGTGTAAAATATGAGCCTATCAAGAACCCACAGAACTGTATCAGAACTTTTGCAAGCTTCTTATTGGTATGAAGTAATGCAACCGGAAGCAACTGATGTATCAAGATATGATAATCATGTGACTTCAATCCAAATATCTTCATCCGGTCTACGTGCACACTATTGAGTATTGATTCCCCGGATTTGGTTTTGGATGATGAGCAAACATAAATATCGTGTACTAATTGTTTGTGAGCGCAGTTATGGAGATCGTCGCCAAAAGAATATGTATATCAAAAGCGACATCTCAAGACTTCTCAATACGTGTGATCGTGTGCCTGAAGCTTCGTTGAAGCTCAAGGAGCAATATTGAAGTCAAGAAGAATGAAGAATGAAGATAGAAGCTTAGAAGACGGTTCGTCAAGTTGTATATTTTGTCTTCTAGCTTTATAGAATAGAATGTTAAGCCTTGAGTAGGACTTACATTATAATCTTCATTTCGCTCATATCTTAGAGCTAGGATTATCTTAGAAGCCATTAGAAACTTTCCCGAAGCCTATCGCTTCTTCCCTCGGCTTCTAATGCATGTTAGTTGGTTCAAGTAGAAGAGCCAACCGACTAGATGACGATCTAGTCGGTCGGTAACTCTACATGAACCGACTAGAATGCCTTGCTCAATTCAGCCTAAACTTTGTTGATCAATTAGTCGGTCAAAGAAGAGTCACCGACCGACTAGATGATGATCTAGTCGGTTAGGAATCCTTCTTAGACCGACTAGTTGAGCTTTCCCTGAACAGCCTTAGTTATTGTTTATTGTTAGTCGGTCAAACAAGGTTTGTCGACCGACTAGTTGAGAAACTAGTCGGTCAGCATTTGTTCTTAAACCGATTAAATCAACTTGAAGTTAGCCTATTCTATTTCTACTATTAGTCGGTCAAAGAACACTCACCGACCGATTAGTTGTGAAACTAGTCGATCGGCCAGTCTTCTTAGACCGACTAGTTGTCATCTCATGTACTTCAACCTTTTGGCTGTTCAACCGTTAGTCAGTCTACACTGTATCATCGAACGACTAGTTGATGAACTAGTCGGTCAGTGATCCTTCTTTGACCGACTAGTCTGGTTCAGAATAGAGCCATTGGGAATCTTTTGAGCACGATTTTTCTTGCCTCTATAAATACAAACTTGATTCGTTTGAGGCAAGGTTAGAGGTCCATTATCAAAGTAATTTTAGACCTAAGAGAAGATTTTTCTCAAGCTATTTCTAAGCTCTCTCTCCTCACAAAGAATCTCTCCTTCAACTCTTGTCACGCCCCGCTTCCCAAAAACACGGAGGCGAAGCGTGACGAAGGCCCGCTTAGGCCGGGGCTGAGAGCCCGGACCCAATAAGCGTCTGTAGTATTCCATAGCGAAAGTACAGGTCCCTGCATGTTAGTACGAAATAACAAAAATGCTGAAAAGAACATTTCATTTTATTCCAAAGTTCATCATCAAGAGTACTGAGAGTCTAAAAAGTGCCGAAGACGGCTACAACTGCTGAAAGAAAACTAATGGTGCAAGCACCCAACTTAGACGAGAAAGTAAGAGTGCAACGCACCCAACAAAACTGAAATGGATAACTCTGGATCAGCAACAAAGGGTCTCTAGCTCTGGTCGTCCTCGGGATCGTACTCCGGATCAGCGTCCTCCGGCTCCAAGTCAACTGGCAAGTCCGCCTCGTCGACGTACTCTGGCTCCACACCTGACGTACAGCACCAAAAGAGGAAACTGTACGTCAGGCAAAGTCTACACAAAACGTCAGACTCTACTGCAAGTGTATCAACTATTAACAATGATTTACTGGTTGATTTAGCATGCTGGGTTATAACTGAGTAACGAAAAGTAGCGTAGCAGAAAAAGTAAACGGAGCAAGCAGTAGACGTAGCGTGTGCTACCGACTACGGGACTAACCTACAGGTGTCGGGACAAGACGGGACATGACGGGACAGGACAGGACAGGACGGGACAGGACAAATAAGACACGAAAGGGTTCACGCCTTACGGTTCGAGGGCGGCCAGACCCTCTCCCCGTGCGCACGCTCAACCCTACCCCAACCCAGAGACTCAGGACAAGAAGTACAGAGATCACTTCCGCTAGGGAAGCACCTGAAACGCCCGTAGGCTTTTTAGTATCACAGAGATCACTTCCGCTCGGGAAGCATCTGAAACGCCCGTAGGCTTTTTGTATCACGGAGATCACTTCCGCTCAGGAAGCATCTGAAACGCCCGTAGGCTTTTTGTATCACGGAGATCACTTCCGCTCGAGAAGCATCTGAAACGCCCGAAGGCTTTTTGTATCACGGAGATCACTTCCGCTCGGGAAGCATCTGAAACGCCCGTAGGCTTTTTGTGTAACACGACACGACACGACCAGTGTAGGGAGTGTTATTCTAGGGTGTCCACACACACGCACACGCAAGATAGTCCTATGATGTCAGCAGTTTATTGTTGTCAGGCTCAGACTTCGTCGTCAAGTCTGAGCCGTCTCGGGTCGTCCCGGACGCTATCATTTCACGTCCGGTTCTCATCACACACAATCTAACAGTTCTACAAACTGGAACTAAGGCACAGTCAAACGCAAGGGATACACTTGCCTGGAATGGTGAGTGCGTCGTCTGTCCGGGGCGTCTCGTCCAGTCGTCACGTCCGCGGTAGTCCGTCTGAAAAGGGATCACGGCGACGGTGTCAAGTCGCGATTTTCGTCAAATCTTATTTAGGTTCATTTCTAAGTTAAGCGTGGCTACCCTAACTGTCACAAGTAAAAAAGTGTCCGATCAGCCTATCCGACGATTCTATCCTATGTGCACAGTTCAAAAGTCCGATCGTCGATTCTATTGTTCACAACATTTTAAAGGAGCAGAAAATAAATTTAGCGAGTTTAGTTGCCGATTTTAGTTAGGTTTTCAGTCTTGGCTACGGGTGGGTTTCGCTACGAGTTACGAGAAAACCAACCTCTCCGGAGTCTGAAGTAGTGCGGACGTAGGGTCTGAACGGAGGGGTGTCTGCGGCGTCTACAGTGTCCCAACTACGGGTAGCGTAGTGAGACTCGTCCGGGCAGCGGACGAAGCGTGTTCAACGAGTGCGATCAGTCCACGGAAAAACGTCGAGCTAGCGTCACGGGCGGCTGCGGACAGATCTCGATCGTGCTTACGGCTAGTGGCTCCGTGCGGTGGCTGCAGACAGCACAGCGGCGGCGGGGAGCGCTGGCGAGTGCTGTGCGGTACTTGGAAGCCGAGGGCAGCGAGAGCAGGGCGGCAGGCTGCGGCTTGGATCTGCGAGCGTGGGCAGCAAGCGGCGATATGCGTGCAGCGGCGGTGGCGGGATCGAACGGCGGCTGCGGACAGATCTGACTCGGCGGCGACGCCGAGCGACTGAGATCGAGATCGAGGGAGAGGGGAACGTCGCTGGGTCGCCGTGGGAGGGAGATGCCGGCGTCGGGCGGCTCGGTGGCGGCGGCTGCGACCTGAGAACGCGACGGCGGGGAGAATTTGCGGCGGCGGGGCACGGATCGCGGCGCTTGGGGGGAATCACGGCGGCGCGAGATCGGAGAGGGCGGCTGCTGCGGACGAAGTCACGGCGGTGGGAGGCGTGGATCGCGGCGCTGGTCTTTGCCGGCCGTGGGGCGAGGGAGGAGCGAGAGGGAGAGGGAGATCTGAGAGGAGAGTGGGATTTTTGGGGGGGTCGGCGGCGGCGTATCACCGTGCCGCCGTGAGTGAGCGAGGGAGGGGGAGAATTGCGATGGGAGAGCGGATTTTTTTTTTGGAGGGGGCGGCTGCTGCGTAAGGGGGTGGTTTGGATTTTAGGGTTAGGGTTGTTTTAGGGTTAGGATTATAAAAAGGGGTTTTATTTGATAAAGAGCCCTAAGATTTATCTTAAGTGGGCCAAGGGGAGAGCTGAAGGGGGTGCAGATTGGGGGTAAGCCTAAGGATGATTAGAGGAACAGATTTGGAAGGATTTTAAAAACGTTTTAAAAGAGGGATTTAGCCAGATTTGGTTAACAGATTTGAATTTCGAAAAGATCAGGGCAAATCAATGGTCCAGATTTTTCGGGGCGATAACTCTCAATCCGGACGTCAAAAAAATAATCCGAAAATACTGGGACGATCGCAGAGACGAGACGCTCAGATCCACGGAGCCCGATCATGCGTAGCGCCTACCGAAAATTTACGTAAAATTCGGGACGGCGTTTTGAGCCAAATGACCAAAACGCCCCTATCGAGTCAACTTCGTTTTGCGAGAAAACGACCGCGAAAAGATGTTCCCAAAAATTACCATAAAATTCTACTCACCCAACAGATCTCAACGTCACAGCACATCGCAAAGATCAGTAACCGGAAACAGCCAAGAAAATACGTGCACGCTAAAGCACGTGCACGCAGAAAATTTAAATAAGGTCGGAAGGCGACCGTTACATTCTACCCCACTAAAATAAAGATTCCGTCCTCGGAATCGACAACACTAATCAGCAAACAAGAAGGGGAAACGCTCCCTCATCTCCTCTTCGCGTTCCCAGGTGGACTCTCCAGGTGATCCGTGACGCCACATCACTCTCACCAGGTCGACTACCTTATTCCTCAATTGCTTCTGTCGACGGTCCAAAATCTGCACAGGTTGCTGGTCATAAGTCAGGTCCGGGCGAACTGTAATCTCTGAGAAGTCGACTGTGTGCGACGGATCACTGACGTACCGACGTAGCTGGGATACGTGGAAAACGTCGTGAACTCCCTCCAAAGATGGTGGCAGAGCAAGGCGGCAGGCCACTGCTCCCACACGCTCCAGCACATCAAAAGGCCCAATATATCTCGGACTCAGCTTTCCCTTCTTCCCGAAATGAATAACTCCGCGGTTCGGAGAAATCTTCAGGAAGACGTGATCTCCAGGCTGAAACTCCAAGGGTCTCCTCTTGGCATCCGCCCAATGTTTGAAGCGATCCTGTGCAACTCTAAGCTTCTATCTGATGTCCCTCACGACATCCACAGCTTCCACTATCATCTCGGGACCCAACAGCTCTCGATCTCCGATGTCATCCCAGCTCAGTGGCGAACGACATTTCCTTCCATAAAGGGCAGCAAACGGCGCCATGCCAATGCTCGCCTGGTAGCTGTTGTTATATGAAAACTCCACCAAGTGAAGATGATCCTCCCAAGAACCCTTCAAATCGAGCGTACAAGCTCGCAGCATATCCTCCAGGATCTGAATAGTCCTCTCGGACTGGCCGTCGGTCTGCGGGTGCTACGCCGTGCTGAAACTCAGACTCGTACCCAAATTCTCCTACAGACTTCTCCAGAACTGAGATGTGAACCTCGTATCTCTGTCAGACACGATGCTCACGGGGACTCCATGTAAGCGTACAATCTCCTGCACGTACACGGTCCACATCACTACTAACTCAAGAGAAAAAAAAATTAAAAGGAAAGTAAGAGAAGGAAATTTCACCTCCAGATATTTCCTCGCTAAGGCTTCCGTAGACTGACCCACTCGGAATGGGATAAAGTGTGCAGACTTGGTCAATCGATCCCCGATTACCCAAACTGCGTCATTCTGCCTCGGGGTCCGAGGTAAACCAGTCACGAAATCCATCGTAATATGCTGCCACTTCCACTCCGGAATAGGAAGCGGCTGCAGCAAGCCGGCAGTACGATGGTGCTCAGCCTTCACCTGTTGGCATATCAGACACTTGGCAACGCTCCGTGCCACGCTCCTCTTCATGCCAATCCACCAATAATTCAGACGGAGGTCCTTATACATCTTGGTGCCCCCAGGATGTATAGAATATGGCGAGCTATGAGCCTCGCTCAACAGCTCCTCACGAACATCACCTGCAGGTACACAGAGCCTACTGCCATACCGCAGTGAACCATCCTCATGAATCACGAACTCCGTCCGAAGTCCAGCTTCGACCTGCCTTCTGATCCTCTGAAGCTTCGGATCTCCTGCCTGTGCTGCCTTGATCCGATCCACGATCGTGGACTGAATCTGCAAATTCATGAAGGAATGAACCACACCAGGTAGGACAACCTCCAAATCCATCTCTCTCAGCTCCTGCTGAATCCTCCAGTCGGCAGTATGCATCATCGCAGTAGGAAGTCTACTCAAGGCATCAGGCACTACGTTCACCTTCCCCGGATGATACTGCAAATCTATCTCGTAGTCAGCCATGAGCTCCAACCATCGTCTCTGACGCATGTTGAGCTCCTTCTGCGTGAAGATGTACTTCAAGCTCTTGTGATCAGTGAAAATCTTCACACTCTCACCTAGCAAGAAGTGTCTCCAAATCTTCAGTGCAAAGATTACTACCGCCAACTCCAGATCGTGCGTCGGGTAATTCTTCTCATGAGTCCTCAACTGACGAGAAGCATACGCGACTACGTGGCCATGCTGATGCAAGACGCATCCTAGGCCCTTCCCTGATGCATCACAATAAACCTCGAAGCCTCCGCTTCGATCCGACACTGCCAACACTGGTGCTGTGGTCAACCTCGCCTTCAAGATACTGAAGGCCTCCTCACAAGCATCTGACCAAAGGAACTATACATCCTTTCTCGTCAGCTTCGTCATCGGCTCTGCAATCTTCGAGAAATCCTTGATGAACCGCCGATAATAGCCTGCTAAACCAAGGAAGCTCCTGATGTCTGACGCTGACTGCGGTGTCGGCCAATCTCTGACTGCTCTGACCTTCTCCGGATCTACAGATATGCCATCACCGGACACCACGTGTCCCAGAAATGCGACTCTGTCCAGCCAAAACTCGCACTTGCTATACTTGACATAAAGCTTGTGTCGCCTCAGCGTCTCCAGCACTGTCCTCAGATGACAGCTGTGCTCTTCCTCAGACTTCGAATAAATCAAGATGTCATCAATGAAAATGACGACGAACTTATCCAGGAAATCATAAAATATCAAGTTCATCAAATTCATGAACACTGCTGGAGCATTGGTCACGCCAAACGGCATGACCACGAATTCATAATGTCCGTATTTCGTCCGGAAAGCTGTCTTCTGAACATCGTCTTTCTTCACCTTCAACTGGTGGTATCCACTCCTCATATCCAACTTCGAGAAAACTCTTGATCCTCCAAGCTGGTCAAAAATATCGTCGATGCGCGGCAGCGGGTACTTATTCTTCACGGTGACAGCATTCAGCCCTCGATAGTCCACGCACATCCTGCGGGACCCATCCTTCTTCTTTACGAGTAAAACTGGTGCGCCCCATGGCAACACACTAGGGTGGATGAAACCCTTCTGCAACAACTCATCTAACTGCTTCCGCAGCTCCTCGAGCTCCGTGGGAGCCATACGGTACGGCGCCTTCGATATCGGTTGCGCTCCCGGCATGAGGTCAATACCAAACTCTAAGGCTCGGTCGGGTGGCAAACCTGAGATATCCTCTGGGAAGACATCGTCGAAGTCTCGGACGACTGCTGGTCGCTCGATCTCCATCTCCATCGGCATAGCTGCAACAATCGACACCACCGGCGTGGCCCGATACTTGATGGGTCCAAGCGACTCATCTCTGCTGCGGAACTCGAACTCTGGATGGCCTGGAATCCGGAACACCACTCTCTTACTGTGACAATCGATCGAGGCGTGGAAATCTCCCAACCAATCGATGCCAAGAACGGCATCAAAATGTGGCAGGTCGTGGACAATGAAATCTGCAAAGAGCTCGTGTCCATTGACGACCAAAGGAATCGATCGACATCCCAAGTTCACTGTCACCACTCCATTCCCTGTGGTGATGTCCCAACACTTGGGAAGTGTATGGGTGGGAATGGAGTGTCTTGTCACGAATCTCCAGGATAAGATGCACATGGATGCACCGGAGTCGAACAAGGCCAAGGCCGGGTGAGAAGACACTAGAATGGTGCCTAAGATTTTAAAAGAACTACGGTCAAACCAAGCTACTCTAACAAACAAGTCAAACAAGCAAGACTAACAATTAAAAGCTAAACTATGAACGGAAAGACTAGAATCAAAGGGTTACCTGCAATAACTCCATCCAGCTCCTCAGTCTCCAAAGCCGTCATGGTGTAAGCCGGCCTTTGGGGCTGCACTGCTCTCTGAAACATCTGCCTCTGTGGCGCCAAGGGTGGTCCACGAACGGCAGGTCCTCTCTGAACTGGAGCAGGCGCTCTCATCTGCAGCGGGGCTGGCGCTCCACCTACAGCATGACGGGCTCTCAGACAATCCTTAGCTGCATGTGACGCATCTCCACAGACCAAGCATAAACCCAGCTTCCTCCTACAATCCTTCTGGACGTGTCCTGGCTTCCCGCAGTAATGACACGGTCCCTTGCTCTGACTCTGAATGAGTGCTCCAGGCCTCTTAAATGGTACTGTCTGAACTGGCCTCATTGCCGGCCTAGCAGGTGGCCGGTACTGCTCCATAGGATGCTTCCCCTTATCAGCTGGAGGGTCAGGTAGGAGCGAAATAAGCTCATGATTCTTTGCAGCATCCAGCACCTCCCTCATAGTCGTGAAACTCGCCGAAGACATAGAAGACTGAATCTTCGGACGCAGTCCCTGTCGGAAACGATCAGCTCGCTTCTCCTCCTTCTTCACCATATGCGGAGCAAAGTGACTCAGCATCTCAAACTCCGCCTCATACTCCTCGACGGTCATGTTCCCCTGTTTCAGATCTATAAATCTGCTCAACAGCTCCCTCCTGGTAGTCTTGGTGAAGTACTTCGTCTGGAACATAGACCTGAAGGTCTTCCAATCCACTGGCTTCTCCAGACGCCTCTCCTCCAGGCGCCACCAGTTCCGCGCATTCTCTGTCAGCTGCATCTTTGCTATCTCCACTCGGGTGTCGTCTGGAATCTTCACAGCAACTAACTTCTCCTCCGTGCTCTGGATCCACTCGTCAGCAGCTAGGGGTCCCTCCTTCCCTGAAAATGTCCTCGGCTGGAGCTCGTTGAACTGCTTCACTCCTGGAGCAGCTCGAGGGGCAGGTGGAGGTGGCGGTGGTGCAAATGAAGCAGCCTGGGCAGCACGCTGGGACAGCAGAACCAACTGGTGCTGCACCTCCAGCATCTCTCTCATAACGCCCAGAACCTGTCAGAAGTCTCCGCTCTGGTCTTCCTGAATCCCATCTCCAGAGCTCCCCGATCGGGTAACACGTCGTCCTGCCATCCTATTGACAGAAAGACACAGATTAGACTCGTACAATTACCGAATGATAATAAAATGAAATTTAATACTTCAATTATTCCGTACTCGCAGAAGAGGGGACCTGCATGGGCCACCACTAAAACCTGTCACGCCCCGCTTCCCAAAAACACGGAGGCGAAGCGTGACGAAGGCCCGCTTAGGCCGGGGCTGAGAGCCCGGACCCAATAAGCGTCTGTAGTATTCCATAGCAAAAGTATAGGTCCCTGCATGTTAGTACGAAATAACAAAAATACTGAAAAGAACATTTCATTTTATTCCAAAGTTCATCATCAAGAGTACTGAGAGTCTAAAAAGTGCCGAAGACGGCTACAACTGCTGAAAGAAAACTAATGGTGCAAGCACCCAACCTAGACGAGAAAGTAAGAGTGCAACGCACCCAACAAAACTGAAATGGATAACTCTGGATCAGCAACAAAGGGTCTCTAGCTCTGGTCGTCCTCGGGATCGTACTCCGGATCAGCGTCCTCCGGCTCCAAGTCAACTGGCAAGTCCGCCTCGTCGACGTACTCTGGCTCCACACCTGACGTACAGCACCAAAAGAGGAAACTGTACGTCAGGCAAAGTCTACACAAAACGTCAGACTCTACTGCAAGCGTATCAACTATTAACAATGATTTACTGGTTGATTTAGCATGCTGGGTTATAACTGAGTAACGAAAAGTAGCGTAGCAGAAAAAGTAAACGTAGCAAGCAGTAGACGTAGCGTGTGCTACCGACTACGGGACTAACCTACAGGTGTCGGGACAAGACGTGACATGACGGGACAGGACAGGACAGGACGGGACAGGACAAATAAGACACGAAAGGGTTCACGCCTTACGGTTCGAGGGCGGCCAGACCCTCTCCCCGTGCGCACGCTCAACCCTACCCCACCCAGAGACTCATGACAAGAAGTACAGAGATCACTTCCGCTAGGGAAGCACCTGAAACGCCCGTAGGCTTTTTAGTATCACAGAGGTCACTTCCGCTCGGGAAGCATCTGAAACGCACGTAGGCTTTTTGTATCACGGAGATCACTTCCGCTCGGGAAGCATCTGAAACGCCCGTAGGCTTTTTGTATCACGGAGATCACTTCCGCTCGGGAAGCATCTGAAATGCCCGTAGGCTTTTTGTATCACGGATATCACTTCTGCTCGGGAAGCATCTGAAACGCCCGTAGGCTTTTTGTGTAACACGACACGACACGACCAGTGTAGGGAGTGTTATTCTAGGGTGTCCACACGCACGCACACGCAAGATAGTCCTATGATGTCAGCAGTTTATTGTTGTCAGGCTCAGACTTCGTCGTCAAGTCTGAGCCGTCTCGGGTCGTCCCGGACGCTATCATTTCACGTCCGGTTCTCATCACACACAATCTAACAGTTCTACAAACTGGAACTAAGGCACAGTCAAACGCAAGGGATTCACTTGCCTGGAATGGTGAGTGCGTCGTCTGTCCGGGGCGTCTCGTCCAGTCGTCGTGTCCGCGGTAGTCCGTCTGAAAAGGGATCACGGCGACGGTGTCAAGTCGTGATTTTCGTCAAATCCTATTTAGGTTCATTTCTAAGTTAAGCGTGGCTACCCTAACTGTCACAAATAAAAAAGTGTCCGATCAGCCTATCCGACGATTCTATCCTATGTGCACAGTTCAAAAGTCCGATCGTCGGTTCTATTGTTCACAACATTTTAAAGGAGCAGAAAATAAATTTAGCGAGTTTAGTTGCCGATTTTAGTTAGGTTTTCAGTCTTGGCTACGGGTGGGTTTCGCTACGAGTTACGAGAAAACCAACCTCTCCGGAGTCTGAAGTAGTGCGGACGTAGGGTCTGAACGGAGGGGTGTCTGCGGCGTCTACAGTGTCCCAACTACGGGTAGCATAGTGAGACTCGTCCGGGCAGCGGACGAAGCGTGTTCAGCGAGTGCGATCAGTCCACGATAAAACGTCGAGCTAGCATCGCGGGCGGCTGCGGACAGATCTCGATCGTGCTTACGGCTAGTGGCTCCGTGCGGTGGCTGCAGACAGCACAGCGGCGGCGGGGAGCGCTGGCGAGTGCTGTGTGGCACTTGGAAGCCGAGGGCAGCGAGAGCGGGGCGGCAGGCTGCGGCTCGGATCTGCGAGCGTGGGCAGCAAGAGGCGAGATACGTGCAGCGGCGGTGGCGGGATCGAACGGCGGCTGCGGACAGATCTGACTCAGCGGCGACACCGAGCGACTGAGATCGAGATCGAGGGAGAGGGGAACGTCGCTGGGTCGCCGTGGGAGGGAGATGCCGGCGTCGGGCGGCTCGGTGGTGGTGGCTGCGACCTGAGAACGCGACAGCGGGGAGAATTTGCGGCGGCGGGGCACGGATCGCGGCGCTTGGGGGGAATCGCGGCGGCGCGAGATCGGAGAGGGCGGCTGCTGCGGACGAAGTCACGGCGGTGGGAGGCACGGATCGCGGCGCTGGTCGTCGCCGGCCGCGGGGCGAGGGAGGAGCGAGAGGGAGAGGGAGATCTGAGAGGAGAGGGGGATTTTTGGCGGGTCGGCGGCGGCGGATCACCGTGCCGCCGTGAGTGAGCGAGGGAGGGGGAGAATTGCGATGGGAGAGGGGATTTTTTGTTTGGAGGGGGCGGCTGCTACGTGAGGGGGGGTTTGGATTTTAGGGTTAGGGTTGTTTTAGGGTTACGATTATAAAAAGGGGTTTTATTTGATAAAGAGCCCTAAGATTTATCTTAAGTGGGCCAAGGGGAGAGCTGAAGGGGGTGCAGATTGGGGGTAAGCCTAAGGATGATTAGAGGAACAGATTTGGAAGGATTTTAAAAACGTTTTAAAAGAGGGATTTAGCCAGATTTGGTTAACAGATTTGAATTTCGAAAAGATCAGGGCAAATCAATGGTCCAGATTTCTCGGGGCGATAACTCTCAATCCGGACGTCAGAAAAATAATCCGAAAATACTGGGACGATCGCAGAGACGAGACGCTCAGATCCACGGAGCCCGATCGTGCGTAGCGCCTACCGAAAATTTACGTAAAATTCGGGACGGCGTTTTGAGCCAAATGACCAAAACGCCCCTATCGAGTCAACTTCGTTTTGCGAGAAAACGACCGCGAAAAGATGTTCCCAAAAATTACCATAAAATTCTACTCGCCCAACCGATCTCAACGTCACAGCACATCGCAAAGATCAGTAACCGGAAACAGCCAAGAAAATACGTGCACGCTAAAGCACGTGCACGCAGAAAATTTAAATAAGGTCGGAAGGCGACCGTTACAACTCTTTGAGCCAAATTCCTCAAGAGAGATTCTCTTCATTGTGAGCATTCCAATCCAAGGGCTTGATCCAAGGTCACCATACTCCACCATAGGCTTCCATTGCTGGTCAACTTCTTGAAGCTAGGGTTTGGTGACATCTCTTCCACAACAATCCCTCTTTGCCCTAATTTGGTAAGTATACTCAAGGCATAGGATTTTGTGGTAAGTGTTTTATTATTTCATCTCATTTCGTATTTGAATTGTGTCTCTCGGTTGTAAGAGAGGTTGTGATCCCGGTTTGTGGGAGTCACATGTCATTTGTATGATTTGGTCTTCTGAAGGTTTTTCACAAGAATTTCATAGTGCTAAATCTTGAGTTAGGGTTTCTAACTCAAGTATCCGGAGGGGATCCGGGTGGTTGGGACGTAGGATCACCGGGAACAAGTCGGGGAGACTTGGGTGGATCTGAACCCGTTACATGTTTTGTTTGCGTTTGACTTTCTCTTGTTGATTGTTGTTTATTCCGCATTGTCGTTTGTTCATTGCACAATAGTTAGGAAAAACTCTCTTAATTATTTTAAGTACTATTCACCCCCCCCCCTCTAGTACGTGTGCAGTAGCTACCATAGGGCACTACAATTGGTATCAGAGCCAAGGTTAAAGCTACAAGGTCAAAGCTATGACAAACAACGACTACAACGTCTTTAAGGATCATCAAGGATCTTCTTCTGTTATGGAAGGACAATCCTCTGTCAGGCCTCCTCACTTCAACGGTACCAACTATGGGTACTGGAAATGCCGGATGGAAACCTTCCTCCGGAGCGCTTCACTTTGGAGAGCCACATTGACAGAGTATGTCGAGCCTACCGAAGAAGATTTCGCGAAGTGGACTACCGCGGAGGTCGTCGCGGAAGTAAGCAATGCCAAGGCGATGAATGCCTTGCAATGTGCGTTGGAGCCCGAAGACTTCAACAAGATATGCACATGTAAGAGTGCATATCAAGTATGGAACCAACTCCTCATCTTGCACGAAGAAACGAGTACGGTAAAAGATTCTAAACTCGTTGTTGCTAATAAAGAATTTGAGTTGTTTCACATGGAATAGGGTGAAACGATGAAGGACTACTATGCTCGCTTCGTGGACATATCCAACGAATTGGAAGCTCTTGGGAAGATCTATACCCAAAAGGAGAAAGTCGCAAAGATTATCGACGGACTTTCCTCTTGTTGGGAAAAGCGTACCTTCGCCATCGAGGAAGGTAACGATATGAATAAATATACCATTGTTCAATTAATGGGTACCTTGTTGTCTTACGAGGTACGCAAGGAAAGTAAGATAAAGATGAAGGAGAAGATGAAAGGTACTTGAAGCAAGACGAGCCAAAGAAAAAGGCAATTGCGTACAAGGCCGCTCCATCTACCGATGATGAAGAATCGGAAGAAGAATTGGACATGGAAACTTTGGCCGATATGGCAAAGGAGTTCTACCTATCCTTCCGAAAAGGTAACTTTAGAAATAAATCTAAAGTTAGTTCGACTAATGCTTCTACTCACGTGTGTTATAAATGTAATAAGCCAGGACATATCAAGCCGGATTGTCTTCTATACAAACACAAGGAGAAGTGGAAGGCTTCCAAGCACGACAATTCGAGAAGGCACAAGAAAGGACTTGTCGGCACTTTCACCGACTCCGAAGAGGACTCCTCAAGTGGAGAGTCGGATGATGAACGTGTGGAGAAAGCACACACGTGCTTCATGGGAAAAGAGGATCGTGATCAAGATACCTCCTCCGATGAAAGAGAGGATGGAAGCGAGGATGAGGGCGATGAGGTAACGATCGATGAACTTAGATTAGCCAACGAACAACTTTGGAATAAGTTTTCTAATTTGGCTACTAGATTCATTAAGACTAAAAATGAGCTAGATAGTCTTAAAAACTCGCCTAAGCCTATCATCGTCAACAACGACACCGTTGTTGAAGGGTTGAGAAATGCGATTGAAAATCTCAAATCTCAACTTGAGCATGTTCATGTCGAGGATTCGGATGAACATGTGATAGCGGATTTGACGTCTCAAAACTCAACTTTGAGTATTGAGAATAAGACTCTCAAGTCACTTGTTTGTGCACTCGCATCGTAAGTGTCCACCTTGGATGCTTCTTTGCATTCTCTCACCGAGAAGTATGAGTGCACATTAGGCCGAATCAATGAATTTAACAAGGGTAAGGGCCATTTGGACAATATCATAAATGACTTACTTCCGGCCAATCATCACATTGGCTTGGGGTATAAGTTGGGAGATTCATCCAAATCGTCCGCCACCTTTATTAGGCCATCTTCTGATGCTTCTACTAGTGGGAGTAAACACTTCATGGGTAGTTCTTCTACCAATGGTGCTTCTGCTAGGAACACACCCTCATTTGGAAAGAAACCCACTTTGGGTGGACCTCCAAAGAAAGGTCATGCTTTCATGTATACCATGCCACGTAGGAACACACATCCTACTCCACATGTTAGCACGAATGATGATTTTTATGCTCCGCATCCACGAGCACGTGCACACCATGTGAGACATACTCATGCACGTGTTCCACCACATGCATATGTTCATTCTCATTCTCATATGGATAATCATCATCATGCACAGTTGCATCATATGCCATATGCTTATCCACGACATGCATCACATAGAAATCAACAACGTATGCATGTTCCAAATAGGATTAGGACTCCCAAGACATACACTATTTGGGGTCCGAAGAACACAAGCATGTATAATAAGTACATGTATGTGAAATCGTTTATTAATGATATTATTTTGAATGATGATTATGTTGGGAAATCACGGTCCTCATGGACTTGGTTTCCGAAGGGTTAGTTTCCTTTGACCCTTCATTGCTTGGTACCATAAGTTTAATTTCATTTTATGGGTACCAACGCAATTGTGGTAAAAATTGGTCTATTTTTTATTTGCATATTAATCGTGGATGTGCATGTTAATTTGAAACTTAAATTCATGTTGAATTTAAATTTGGTTAGGATATGGGTTACATTTAATATGTTAAATTTGTTGCCTAACCCATAGGATCCAAAAGGATTTTTGGATACCAAAATGATGTTTTCTAGGTTCAATCCATCATGGGATACCTACCCTACCAACTCATTGATTTGCAAAGAATTTTCATTCAAATGGAGTTGTTGGTGCTTAAGTGATGCACCAAAGTAGGGGGAGCTTAATATTGTAAGTATCTTCTTACTTTTAATGTACATTGGTATCCATGTGTGTTAAATGCATCCATTGGTAAATTATATTATGATTGATATTAATTTGCTACATTTGGTTTTCTCATCAGATTATATTTGTCACTGATGTTGACTTCGTCGCTCGACGAATTTCTTGATTAATTAGAAATTATTTCTATGGAAATATAGAATTGTTTTCCATGCACTTAATTCATCAAGAATGTTGATTTTGGAGAGTATGTTCCAAAACTCAATAAGTGAAATTGATTTGAGTTTTGATGATTTTGGTTTTCAATTTTTGCCTATGGCTTGGTGATTTCGTTTTTCGATTTTCGCCTATGGCTTGATGATTTCGTTTTTCATTTTTCGCCTATGGCTTGATGATTTCGTTTTTCGATTTTCGCCTATGGCTTGATGATTTCGTTTTTCGATTTTCGACTATGGTCTCATTGGCACGCTTTGCTTTTATTCGGTATTCTTCATTGGTGTCATTTGGACAGTGGTCGTATTCTTCGACTCCCGTGCTTTATGTTTTAGCCATTGGTTTTGTCGTTGATCTCCTCCTGTTCTTTTTGCTAATGCCAAAGGGGGAGAGATTTAATAATGACAATGTGCTAATTGATAATTCAACACAATTTACCATGAATCTAATTTGATATGTTAGATTCAGTGGGAGTGAAGATATAAAAATGGATTTAGAATCCTATATGTCAATAATTGATTCAAATTTTATATTTCCCTCGTCTGCTTGATGCGTATGAATATTATTGAATACGGAACTAACGTGTCATCAATGCAGGGGGAGTAAGTAAATTTCAATTGAATCATCATTATTGATTATTATTTATGTTGGTTTGTCATCATCAAATAGGAGGAGAATGTTGAGTATTGATTCCCCCGATTTGGTTTTGGATAATGAGCAAACATAAATATCGTGTACTAACTGTTTGTGAGCGCAGTTATGGAGATCGTCGCCAAAAGAATATGTATATCAAAAGCGACGTCTCAAGACTTCTCAATACGTGTGATCGTGTGCCGGAAGCTTCGTTGAAGCTCAAGGAGCAATATTGAAGTCAAGAAGAATGAAGATTGAAGCTTAGAAGACGGTTCGTTAAGTTGTATATTTTGTCTTCTAACTTTATAGAATAGAATGTTAAGCCTTGAGTAGGACTTACATAATAATCTTCATTTCGCTCATATCTTAGAGCTAGGATTCTCTTAGAAGCCATTAGAAACTTTCCTGAAGCCTATCGCTTCTTCCATCTGCTTCTAGTGCATGTTAGTTGGTTCAAGTAGAAGAGCCAACCGACTAGATGACGATCTAGTCGGTCGGTAACTCTACATGAACCGACTAGAATGCCTTGCTCAATTCAGCCTAAACTTTGTTGATCAATTAGTCGGTCAAAGAAGAGTCACCGACCGACTAGATGACGATCTAGTCGGTTAGGAATCCTTCTTAGACCGACTAGTTGAGCTTTCCCTGAACAGCCTTAGTTACTGTTTATTGTTAGTCGGTCAAAGAAGGTTTGTCGACCGACTAGTTGAGAAACTAGTCGGTCAGCATTTGTTCTTAAACCGACTAAATCAACTTGAAGTCAGCCTATTCTATTTCGACTATTAGTCGGTCAAAGAACACTCACCGACCGACTAGTTGTGAAACTAGTCGGTCGGCCAGTCTTCTTAGACCGACTAGTTGTCATCTCCTGTACTTCGACCTTTTGGCTGTTCAACCGTTAGTCGGTCTACGCTGTATCACCGACCGACTAGTTGATGAACTAGTCGGTCAGTGATCCTTCTTTGACCGACTAGTCTGGTTCAGAATAGTGCCGTTGGGAATCTTTTGAGCATGATTTTTCTTGCCTCTATAAATACAAACTTGATTCGTTTGAGGCAAGGTTAGAGGTCCATTATCAAAGTAATTTCAGACCTAAGAGAAGAGTTTTCTCAAGCTATTTCTAAGCTCTCTCTCCTCACAAAGAATCTCTCCCTCAACTCTTTGAGCCAAATTCCTCAAGAGAAATTCTCTCCATTGTGAGCATTCCAAGCCAAGGGCTTGATCCATGGTCACCATACTCCACCCTAGGCTTCCATTGCTGGTCAACTTCTTGAAGCTAGGGTTTGGTGACATCTCTTCCACAACAATCCCTCTTTGCCCTAATTTGGTAAGTATACTCAAGGCATAGGATTTTGTGGTAAGTGTTTTATTATTTCATCTCATTTCGTATTTGAATTGTGTCTCTCGATTGTGAGAGAGGTTGTGATCCCGGTTTGTGGGAGTCACATGTCATTTGTATGATTTGGTCTTGTGAAGGTTTTTCACAAGAATTTCATAGTGCTAAATCTTGAGTTAGGGTTTCTAACTCAAGTATCCGGAGGGGATCCGGGTGGTTGGGACGTAGGATCACCGGGAACAAGTCGGGGAGACTTGGGTGGATCCGAACCCGTTACATGTTTTGTTTGCGTTTGACTTTCTCTGGTTGATTGTTGTTTATTCTGCATTGTCGTTTGTTCATTGCACAATAGTTAGGAATAACTCTCTTAATTATTTTAAGTACTATTCACCCCCCTCTAGTACGTGTGCAGTAGCTACCACAGGGCACTACACACACATCTTGATATATTTGAAGCATATCCATCTGGTGTCTTCAATGAATTGAGAACCACGCACAGATTATTAATTTCATCTCTTGACAGGATGACCCGAGAAGCTGGCAGGTCGTACTTGTGATTTTCCTTTTGTACAGCCTGCAACTCAGGACATATATTCATTTCTGTTAAGTGAAGCCGAGCCTTTACTCCGTCTTTTGACTTGTTGGTGTCTTGCATCAAGTATACAACAGATTTTCACATATGTTCTTTTCGATGTGCTTGACGTCTATGTTATGACGTATTTTCAAAGTCCTCCAAAATGGCAATTGGAAGAAAATACTAAACTTTAACCATCCACTAGGTAGTATTCAAACATCTGTTATGTTAGAATCTGTGCGAGACATTCGAGGCATTCTTCTTTTAGTTTTGCCCTTGTCCTTGTCCTTGCTCTTACCTTTCCCTTTGTAATCTGCCCTCTAACACCAAGAGGGTTCTCTTTGCTATATCTGTTCTTTCCAAACTTCACTCTCCGGAAGGGTGAAGTGCTTCAAATATGTCCTCTCCGGTTAGCTGCTCTGGGCTTCTCGACGTTCGGTTTTACCGTCGAACAACTGTCCATGTCTCCTATAACTATGACCCACATGCAACCATCTTCTGTTCTGCCAAAAGAAAAACTTACAGCTATATTTCAGGAATGTGCCCTCGTAACATGTCATCCAAACCGGGCAAGCTGTCCTATCTTTCGTCGACCAATCCGATAGATTAGCATACACTGGGAAGTCGTTTATCGTCCATAAAACAATAGCACGCATGCAGAAAATTTTCTTTGTCACGGCGTCGAAAGTGCCCACACCTTGTTCCCATAAAATCTTCAGATCATCAACTAGGGGCTATATGAAAACATCGATATCTTTTCCAGGAGAGTATTTTCCAGGTATCAATAATGACAGTATCAAGTATGCCTTCATGCACATATGAGGCGGGAGGTTATACGGGGTCAGCAACACAAGCCAATTGGAACAACCATAGCTCATCACTCCAAACGGATTAAACCCATCGCTTGCAAGACCAAGCCTAAAATTCATTGTCTCCCTTGCAAAGTTGGGATAAATACGGTCGATATGCTTCCATGCTTTCCCATCGACAGGGTGCCTCAATTTTCCGTCCTCTATGAAGTCGATGGCGTGTCATCACATTTTTCCTACCAATTCAGCAAACATGAAAAACCTCTGCAGCCTTGGTATAATTGGGAAATATCGAAGAACCTTCGCCGGTGTCTGCTTCTTCTTTTGGACTGTAGGATCATCCATCTTCACACTTGTTCTTTGTTCAACTTGCCACCGGGGAACATGACACGTTGGACATTTGTTTAGGTCCTTGTTGTCTTTGTAATATAGAAATCAATCATTAGGGCATGCAACAATTTTCTTGTAATCGAGCCCTAACGTATTAACGATTTTGCTCGCTTCATAATGAATAGCTGGAATGCTTTCCTTCCCACCGGAAACTACCCTACTCAACAAATCCAACATCATCTCAAAATGTGTAATCGTCATTCTGCTAAGGGTTTGTATATGCAGCAGTCTAATCAAGAATGAAAGCCTCATGAACTCCGTGCATCCTTTGTATAAATCAGACTCATTATCTTCCACTAATTTCAACAATCGATCATAGTCAATGGAGTGAAAATCATCATTTGAACGGTTTCTGCTCGGAGCACCAATATCTTCCAGCATTGTATCTACATCATCTGCCCTTTGATCTCCATGCACAGTACCCTCTTCTGCCCTAAGTATCTCATCTGTTACGATGCCTTCTCCATGGTAACTCCAAAATTTATAATTGGGGTCGAACCCGTGAGACACCAAATGGACACGTACAATGTACTTCTGAAGGATCTCATTGTTCTGGCACCTCTTGCAAGGGCAACGGATTTTGCCACTGGACATTCGTAGAGGGTTGGAATTAGAGTAGGCTAACAATGCATCTATCCCCTCTACATATCTTAGGTTTCCAGTCATGTTTAGACCGATATTACCATAAACGACTTGTCAGGAACCTCCGGCGTATGTAATTGATGATGAAATTTACATGTAATTATGTATCAACCATTTATATATGTTCCAAAATAAAATTTTCAATTATAAATTAACTATTTTGAGAGCCTTTAAATGGTAGTCGACTTTTTCATAAAAGTAGGTGGCTATCAATGTGATACTAAGAGTGTATGTTTTAACATGGCTAGGTTCTCATTAATCTAAAATTAAAATAAATTATATTTTTCCCTTAATATCGACTATATAACTAAAATAAATTTTATGCCACGGTCCTCTAACACGTATACCAAGAGTGTCGGAGTGGATTTGACTGAGTCCAAACCACGATCCTCTTACGAGTATGCTCCTTTTGCAATTCAGAGTTTACCAAATTTTTGCCACCTAACACAGCCACTCAAAAGTTACCCTAAATGTGTTTCTCATGCATAAATATGTCATAGTTAATAGCACACAACAACATAATCCATAACTGCCAAATTTGTATGGATGGTTGGCTGTATAATTTGATTAATCTCAACAAATTATGTCCATATAGTGATGGATATTGAAATTGCATCGTGATGCACGTCCCATAGTAAACCCTCACCCTCACCCTTACCCTCTCCCCTACACATACCCCTACCCCTACCCCTACCCCTACCCTAGCACCAACACTTACCCTTGACCCAACCCCAACCCTAAGCAACCCCTAACCCAACCCCTTTTCCTAATCCCAACACTTATCCCATCCCCCACCCTAACCCTAACCCCTACACCTAACCATAACCCCAACCCCAACCCCAACCCTAAACCTACCCCCAACCCCAACCTGACACCTAACCCTTAACCCTAACCATATCCCTAACCCCAACCATCACACTAACCGAACCCTAACCCAAAACCATATTCCTAAACCCAACCCCTTACCCTCACCCTTACCCCAACCCCAACCCCAACCTCAACCCCAACCCCTACCCTAGACTCAACCCCACCCCTAACCAAACCCTTACCCAAACCCAAACCCAAACCCAAACCCAAACCCTAACCCTAACACTGAACACATTTCTCGTGCGGGGGGCAGGGGGGGAGCGGGGGGGGCAGCGAGTGATGGGTCAGAGGGGGATGAAATCATGAGGGGATTGGGGGAGTAGGCGAGAGAGGGGTCGGAGGGGGCATAGGCAACTCCCACTGCCCCAACTCCCACGCTCCTCCTTCAGATCAGAAGGAGGCGAGGAGAGCTGGGGCGTTGGTGGGGGCCGACGCCCCCTCTGACGCCCCCTCCAACCACTCTAGCATGCATTTAGGGCAAAAAAATTCGGAATCGAAGGGGTTAGCGAAGGGGTTAACTTGTCGATGCGTCGATGTGGTGGATGATGGTGGTTGTCATCGTCGGCATCAGTGTCGTTCTTCCTGGTGATCGATCTGAAATCTCTCTCTCTCTCTAAAATCGATCTACGCATGGGGGGCTCATGTAGGCTGCCCCCAATTTGGGTTACAAAATTTTGATTGGCAACGAACTATTGGCCATGGACATATCCATGGTCGTTACTATTATGGGCCATGACAATCACTGGCTAGAAAGTTAATGCCACAGATAATTTCTTCACATATATTTCATGGCTGGAACTCTTTGTCCACGGATATATCAGTGGCTGTTAATTTTATTAGCCACTGAAATTTCCTTGGCTAAAATGTTAAGGCCACGACAAATTTCTTCACCAATAATTCGTGGATGGAAATTATTGGCCACAGACAAACCGTGGCTAAAGGTCCACTTACAACCACAGAAATCTCCATGGGCAATAATCCGTGGGCCATTTTTTTATTCAGCCATGGAAACTTGGCCAAGGAGAAATCCATGGCTGATAGCCTACTATCGGCCACGGCTTTGTCTGTGGCCAACCAGCCGTGGTTGCAAACCCTTTTTCTACCAGTGGTAGGATCGAAAAGTATTCCCTAGAGTGGGGCAAATATGGTGTTCGCCAAATAAAAAACGTGCAAACACAGACAAATAAAATCACAAAAAGTGCAGCCAATCACAGATAACACCAGATGTACCCTGTTTTGGTTGAACCTCGACCTACTCCAGAAACCCCCAAAGTCCACTAATAGATCAATCAGTATCAACACGCCTACATACACTTGGAACTCGTAAATCTCATGTTACACGCTCACAAGCTCTATAGACTCGCAAATCCCATGCTCAACTAAACTAATCTAACTAGCTTGACTCTGCATTAATCCATGCCCCGTGAATCAAGAATCCCAGAACTACGCCTCGCAGCTCTCTCACCACAAAAATAATATAAAAGTAATACAAGGATCAAATCGCACTACACCACAAAAATATTAATAAAAAATTCAGAGTGTTCAATTTGTGGCGTCAATGTGTCATCATCAATATGCTCGTAGACAACTCAGCAATGGTTCTGACCATTCATCAATCGGAGATCTGTGCTAAAAGATATGTCGTCTCAGACATTCGGTGTCCTTTTCGCAATTTTCTAAATCATCAGGACTTTTTTGCAAAACCAAACTCTGTATTTTCTCTGTTCTTGGCTCTGCGTACAATTCTCCTTTGATTCCAATTATGTGGGGGCCGGCCTTCTTGTTGTTTCCCTGCAAATAAAACAATGCAAGTGTTAACTCCTT
The DNA here is from genome assembly GCA_030789695.1 of Scilla litardierei. Lineage (NCBI taxonomy): Eukaryota > Viridiplantae > Streptophyta > Magnoliopsida > Asparagales > Asparagaceae > Scilla > Scilla litardierei. The sequence goes on from CM061134.1 coordinate 124,502,437, forward strand.
AATTAATGCTAAAACCAAGCTCTTACCTCTTTCATGCTATTCCGCTTTCTCTCTCCCCCTAACATTTCCTTGGTTGCCATAAACAATTCCTGCTGGTTGCGTTTTGATACCTGCAAAACATGCAAGGAATCTTAGTAAAGGATTTTACAAGTTTTGAGAATAATTACCTCTTTCATCTTTCATCTTTCATCTTTCATCTTTCATCTTTCATCTTTCATCCCCCTTTCCCCCTCTCCCCCTCCCCTCCTTTTACCAATCACAACCTCACTACATGGGAGAGGACTTCTGATTTTTTGGACGTACTACCTGATGGAGGTCTCCTTTTGGTTTTGTTTGCAAGCTTCTTTACATGTATGTACACATTCTTTTTCAATGTACCATGCTAGCTTAATCCCTTCTCTCTCACCCTCCTTGTTTATCTCCCTCCCTCCCTCCCTCCCTCCTAGCCGCCGTCACAAATTAATAGATGAGGGGCATTTTCTTAATGCGGCCCACATGATTATATATATGGTTTTAAAAAGCTAGCTTCATGTTATTTACAAGATTGCCCCGCAGCTTCTGTGTCACATATTTAAGTCATTCTAGGTCCATTTTCAGATCCGAAATTTTTTGTGGCTTTCTCGTTGTCTCCTCCATAATCCAAGGCCATAGTTGAAGCTTCATATCTTCATGAAAAATTTGCAAAATGATCAAATTTCCCTTTTACAGCCACAGTGCCTTTTATCTCCAAAACGGCCAAAATGCTCTTTTGATTTTCCGAACTCTTTTGATCCTGAAAACACTTAACAAATACATTAAAAAAATTCATGAAGGTTTGTTATCATCAAACAAGAAATCCTAGATCAATGTTTCCAATAATCTCTCCCTTTTGATGATGACAAACCGCAATTAAGATTTGATCAATAAAAAATCAAAAACATATCATTGTGCGTTGTGTTTGTGAAGTGTGATCATGCATGTCAACAAGATATATTCATATGCAAATAACTCCCCATATTGACATGATCCCCCTATGAATAAACTCCCCCTATCGATATGCACCATCATGAATCAAATCTTAACATTTCTTCCCCTTTTGTTATCATCAAAAGAACACACAAGATGAAAATCCTATATGCCATATAGAACATAAAATATTATTAAACATGACATACGTTTACACTAAGACACTCATGAATATGCAATCGATATCCAATAATTCACAACTATGATTAAAATATCAGTATGCTCGTGTGATGATCAAAAGTCAAGGTCATAAGGAGAAGTAATCATGAAATTCAACCGTTCAAACCAACTATCCAAATTTGTATATACTTCTACAAAAATTGTATTTCCCCACCTCATGAGACATGAGTTCAAGATACCATCACACATACATTGCCTAGAAGGACTCTTAGACGAGGGGTGGCATTGCTTGACGAACATACCACCAGCACTAAAAGATATGAATCTATAGCATAAGTTGGATGCCTGTGGGTCGTATCATAGCCATGGACCGTATCCATTTTCCTTACGAAGCTCGGTTCTTTTGATTTTCATTTGATTTTTCTTTTATTTTTCAATATATATTTTTTTCATGAGCTTTATTTTTCATCCAAGGCATTACACTACATATCCCATCAAGTAACAAACTTTGCATTTTCAATCCACCTTCACCCACTTTCCAATATTCATGAAAACAGCACCATATAACAATAACAATTGATTATGTGAAAGTGTAAGGTGAAGATGTAGAAATCTGGTTATTTGTTATCGAACATGTCTTAACTATTCGTAAAGTCAACCATGCAAACATAGTCAAGAAAATAATACTAGAATTCCATATATAATATGGTTTTCATCCAAAGTGGCTTTTTCCAATAAACAGAAGAAAGATTTCCATTTATCTCACTTTTTATAATTTCTCTTTTTCATTTTTTTTCTTTTCACTTTTTCACCTTTTTTCTTTTCTATTTTTCTAGCACAGCAAAGAAAAATCACACCCAAAGAAAAATAAAAATCACACCAAAAAAGAATGAAAAAGCACACCAAAAAATGAAAAAGCACACCAAAATATTCTATGAAGGTGCAATAAGCTCAAACAAGAAATCATATCTTCACGTCACCGTTTGGGAAAGGAACTCCATTGATATCCAATGTCAAAACCATGGTTCCGTGTCCCTCCTTCTTACATACCTACACGAAATATGTAATGTTTGACATAGTAACCCATACAGGTCCACCAATGTTAGTAAAAGTGACTTTAGGAACCCAAATTTGTTTAAACGTCTTGTTCTTGTTCCTATTCCAACAATGAATAAAAGTATGTCCAATTTTACCACATCCAAAGCATTTAGGAAAGACACTATTTCCCTTGCCAAAAAGATTGTTCTCATTTTCAATTTTTCAAAAACCAAGACCTTTTCTATTGTTTGCAAAGAGTTGATTAATAAGAAGCATCTTCAATGACTTATCACTAATTGCAAACTTTTTCACGCATGTTTCAAGCTCTTGGACTTTGATTTTAGGAACAAATTCTCATTGACAAACATAGAACAACGGGTTACAAAGCTATCAACTTTTTCTTTTATATCTTTATTTAAGGCATCACACTCTTTTTCAAGTTTTTCATTTTCAATTTTTATACCATGCACTTCTTTTTCTAAAATCAAGCAATTATCACACGTCTTTTTAAGAAATTGTTACTCTTCTGGTTTTAATGCCTTAATTTTAGCTTCTAAAATTTCAATTTCTTAAGTCATGTGATCGCATAGTCTGACTAAATCTTAATAAGATTGTTCATGTACCTCATAGCTTGAATTTTTGGCACTAGAATCTGTGTGTGCCATCAAACAAAGTCCTGGTATATGGTTTTCACCATCTTCACTATCATTAACCTACGTAGTCTCCAAAGATTTCTCACTCTCCTTCATTTTGCCTTTCTTCAACAATGGACAATCTGCTTTGATGTGTCCAGATTTCCTGCAATTATGCCAAACAATTTTATTATTAGAATCATTCGAAAAATTCTTTGACATATGAGTATCAAGTTTATTTAAAAGGGCTTTCCTTCCCTTTCTTTTCTTCTTATTGTATAGGCTTTTTCCACCACTTGAGGCATGATCATCTAAACAATTTTTACTTCTGTATGCCATCTCCAAAGTCCTCCATATTTCATGGGCAGAAAAGCAATGAGAAATATAGTTAAACATTTTCTTTCCAAACCACAAATAAGCTATTCATTGCTTTACCATTCAGAGCACACAAATTTTTATCATCTAAATTCCATTTACTTCCAGGCTTAGAAATTTTAGTGAATCTGTTTTCAATAATATGCCAAGTATCAAAATCCACAGATAATAAGTAAGCTTTCATCCTCGCCTTCCAGTAAATATAATCATGTTCGATAAACATAGGAGGTCTATCAAGGAGTGTCCCTCAGCAAAAGCACCATCTGAAATACCCATGACTGTATATGTGCAACCCCACCCTCTAGGTTTAAAACTGGTCAAACTAGGCTCTGATAACACTTGTAGGATCGAAAAGTACACCCTATACGGCGGTGAATAGGGTGTTCGCCAAACAAAAAATGTGCAATACACAGGCAAATAAAATCACAAAAAGCACAACCAATCATAGATAACACCAGATGTACCACGGTTCGGTCAAACCTCAACTTACTCCAGCAACCTCAAAGTCCACTAATAGATCAATCAATCGCAACACGCCTACATACTCACTCAAAAAATCCCATCCTACACGCTCACAAGCTCTATAGACTCGCAAATCCCATGCTCAACTGAACTAACCTAACTAGCTGGACTCTGCCTTAATCCACACCCCGTGAATCAAGAATCCCAGAACCACGCCTCGTAGCTCTCTCACCACAAAAATAATATAAAAGTAATACAAGGATCAAATCGCACTACACCACAAAATATTAATAAAAATTTTCAGAGTGCTCAATTTCTACTGTCGATGTGTCCTGGTTGATATGCTTATAAACAACTCTGCAACCGTTTGTCAATCAGAGGTCTGTGCTAAAAGATATGTTGTCTGAAACATTCAGTGTCCTTTTCGTAATTTTCTTAATCTTCGGGACTTTTGTGCAAAACTGAACTCTATATTTTCTATGGTCTTGGCTCTGCCTGCAATTCTCCTTTGATGCCAATTATGTGGCGGCTGGCCTTCTTGTTGTGTCCCTGCAAATAAAACAACGCAAGAGTTAACTCCTTAATTAATACTAGAACCAAGCTCTTACCTCTTTCATGCTATTCCCCTTTCTCTCTCCCCCTACCATTTCCTTGGTTGTCGGAAACAATTCGTGATGACTGCATTTTGATACTTGCAACAACAACCAAAGGCCAAACAAACACATGCCAGGAATCTTAGTTAAGGACTTTACAAGTTTTGAGAATAATTACCTCTCTCTCCCCCCTCCTTTTACCAAGCACAGCCGCACTATATGGGAGAGGACTTCAGATTTTTTGGCTGTACTACCTGATGGAGGTCTCCTTTTGGGTTTGTCTGCAAGCATCTTTACATGTATGTCATGGTGTCAAAACGACCCACCCGGCCTGGCCCGACCTTTGGCCCACCCAAGATTGGCCGAGCCAAAGGCCGGTCCGGCCGGTCCGGCCGGCCTGGCCCGGGCAGGGAGCAACCCCTGCCCAGCGCGGCTCACCGGCCCTAGCCCGGCCGGACTGGCCAGGCCAGGCTCAGTTTTTTAATAATCTAAAAAATTAAAAAAATAAATTTTTTTAAAATATATAATAAATATGAAAAATTGAAAAAATCTAAAAAAATTCATCTATTAAATTTAAATGGTGTTAAAATATAATTAAGTTAAACAATTTATATATGTTAGTGTTGGAAAAATATAAGTAAATTAGAAAATAATAGTGTAACTTATAAAAAATAAAAATATTATAAATAAATTTGTAACTTATAAATATAAATAGTAAATGTAACATGTTAAGTGTTAGAAAAATATAATCAACTTATAAAATAATTAAGCAACATATTTTAAAATTTTAAAATATAATAAATAAGGAATAAATCTAAAAAAATCATATATATGTTGTAAAAATATAAGTAACTTATAAAAAATTATATAGTAAATGTAACATGTTAAGTGTTGGGAAGAAAATTTTTTAATCCCGAAATTCTCGACGGTTCCAGGTTGAACCTTTAAATTGTATTAATATAAATCTTTTTGAGGGGGACATACGTTGGCCAGCCTTACCCTTCATACATTGGCTAAAAAATCTAATACACGTAAGAAAATACTGATACAAGTAAAGAAATCTAGAATCAAGTCTCTTCTGATGCTTCTTCTTCTTCAAAGTCTTCAGAAAGGTCAGTTTCATGTTGGGTCCTCGCTTAAGCCTTGAACCAATCTTTCGCACAAACCGCCGCTTTGACTATATCTTTCTTCTGCATTGACTTCTTGTTGCTAAGAACGTGACTATATGTACTAAAAGCAGACTCCGAAGCAACAATAGATATGGGTACAGCTAGCAAATCACAAGCCATGATGGAAAGAATTGAATAACAGTTTTATATTGTTTCCATCATGACAGAATATCAAAATGCTCACTATTCAATTCTTCGTCAGTAAAAGGACAAGCATTTGCCAAATACTTAGACAGTTCACTAGAAGAACTATCTGTGACTACTGTTCTTTATTTCTTCTTCCCCGTAAGCTAGCGGAGCCTGTTTGGAGAAGAAGAAGATGCTTGAACAGAAGAGGTGAGTACATAACTCCCTAATCGTGTCCCATATAAAGAAAAAGGGGATCTTAAGCTACTCTTAAAACTAGCTATATGTTCTTTTACATTAGTTCTCATGTTTTCATAATATGTATCTAATAATTCAACTACACGTTCCTCCTTAATATGGGGATCAAAAACCTTAGCTAAAGAGTATAACAAAGGAACTGGATTCCAATACTTAAGGAGTTTTCTCTCCATTTCATCAATCATTTTTCTAATATCAGGATTAATATGGGTCTCAATATCTCTATGTTTTTTTATAACAAACGAAATCAAAACTAATTGTTCTAAGCCTATAACTGATGTAGGGCAGTATACCCTAGAAAATTTATTTGTTGATAAGTAGAAAACCTTCAAAAAAAATCATTCAGTTCATCTATAATTTGCCACTCATAATCACTAATGTCATAATCAATGTTATTAGCAAGGTGTGTACTTGCATAATCACTAAGTTGAGTTCTATTGATTTTCATGCAACGCATCATTAGATACGTTGAATTCCACCTATGTGGAACACTAAATTTAAAGGCTCTATAGGGCAGCTGGTTACTACGACATAGTTGCTTGTATTCTCTCTTCCTTTGTGCATTAGTTGCAATTAATAACATTAGGTTTTTAGGCTGTTCAAGATAAATAGCAGTAGTTTTAAGTCCATCCTCAACTGCTAAGTTTAAAACATGACATGCACAAAGTTGATGAAAAAGTAAACCATCTAGATCAGGGTTTAATAGACGTTTCGAATAAGTAATAACATTATTATTATTAGAAGTATTATCAAAAGTAAATGTGAAATTTTTCTCAGATATATCATGCTCAAAGCAAATAGAAAGCAAAAGCCTAGCAATAACCCCACAAGCATGCTCTAACAATTTAAATCCTATAATTCTTTTCTAAATTAGAAATTCATGATCTACATAATGGGGCGTAAGACATATGTAAGAACCACCCCATTTCGTAGACCATATATCAGAAGTTAAGGAAATCGTAGAGTCTAGATTTAAAAAAATTTGATGCATGTTAGCTTTTCCTTCTTAAAAAACATTCATACAATTTTTTCTAAGAGTGTTCCTAGAAACTCTAATAAAAGCATGGTTAAGTGTCATTTGGTTGAATCTCTCTAAGTCGAAGCTTTAACCATAGTTTAATGGCAGTTCTCGGCTTAAAACTAATTTAGCCATCTCTTTTCTCATTGTTTCATCAGAATATGAGAAACTAGTTAGAGAGGTAGATGATGCAGATAAATTTAATGTGGTTTGTCTCGCATCTTTTTTGCGTAAGATTTCATCTGTCTTAATAGATGGGATGTGACGGCAGTATGTGCAGCAACAAAATTAGCTCTACAAATATTGCAAAAGCGCACAGGTATTCGATGCCATCTTTATCTTTTACCATTTTCCATGTAAAGTTATCACAAACACTAGAATTTGTTGCTTTTTTGGGTTTCTTGTGTAGGAATATGTGCAGCAGGCGAAGAGGTTTGTGTTGGTGAACTAGAGTAAGAGTGTGTAGCATGCGAAAAAAGAGACTGTGTAGTCCCACATATGATCGGGCTAGGATTATTGCTATCTATAAAATCTTGTGTTTCTGCTTCTTCCATATTACCAAAGAAAGGTGTTTCTAGTGGTGGTGCTTGTATTAGATTAGCATAATATTCAAGCACAATAGTGTCCTCAAAATTCAGGTTCAGAGTAACATTTTTAGAGCCAGAAGTTCCTGCCATTATGCTAAGTTAAAATTTATACTTAAGGAACCTGATTGAAGTTTGATAGAGAATACCGAATGAAGACCCGGTATTTGCGAGAGATTTGTGCGTGAATGGAGCTTGAAGAGCCCGGTAGTAGTGAGAGACGATGGATCGGAGCTTGAAGAGCCCAGTCGTAGCGAGAGCTGTGCGATGGATTGGAGCTTGAAGAACCTGGTAGTACAGCTGGCGAGTAGCGATCAGAGAGTGTTGCACCGTAAGAGACAAGAGATGGAAGCTTGATGAATGTTGAGAGATGGAAGAGTTGTGTGTAGAAAATAAGAGGGGGAGGGGATCTTGATGAATGATAATATTGAGAGAGGGAATAGATTATAGATGAGTGTAGAAAATAGGAGGCGGAGGGGGTATTTATAGAATTTTTTAGGTGTTAAAATAATTTAAAAGTTTTTTTCTTAATACCCAACGGTCAAAATTTTGCCCATTGGCACCCGGGCCGGGCCGGGGTAGCCAGCCTGGCCCCTGACACGGCCCTGGGCCGGTCAACGGCCCGTTGACCGCCCCTTGGGCCCGGGCCGGGCCGTCGGGCTTTTTTGACACCATGACATGTATGTACACATTCTTTTTCAATGTACCATGCTAGCCTAATCCCTTCTCTCCCCCCCTGTCTCCCCCCTAGCAACCATCACAAATTATTAGATGAGGGGAATTTGCTTAATGCGGCCCCAATGATTATATATATATGGGTTTAAAAACCTAGCTTCATGTTATTTACAAGATTGCTCCGCAGCTTCTGTATCACATATTTAAGTTGTTTTAGGTCTGTTTTCAGATCCAAATTTTTTTTGACTTTCTCGTTGTCCCCTCCATAATCCAAGGCCACAGTTGATGCTTCATAGCTTCATGAAAAATTTGAAAATTGCCCAAATTGCCCTTTTACGCCCATAGTGCCTTTTATCTCCAAACTGCCCTTTTGATTTTCTGAACTCTTTTCATCCTGAAAACATTTAACTAACACATTAAAATAATTCATGAAGGTTTGTTATCATCAAACAAGAAATCCTAGACCATTGTTTCCAACATTTTCTTCTCAAGAAAAATAAAACTTATCACCTCAATACTTTGAGGATTTTCTACTTACTTTTTCAATGAAGACTTGCAATTTTCTTATAGCCTTGCTTTGAAGCTTGTAGAGTAGGTAATGGCTATAGTGTGATCTCCAAAGATGAGAAAATTAAGGCATGGGAAGATCAAGAAAACTTTGCTAAAGAAATCAAAAAATGTAGAACATAAGCCAAAGAAAAGAGAGCTTTAAGGCTATAAGAACAACTAAGAAAATGCTTTTCAAAACTTGATTTTTTTTCATTAATTCTATCATTAAGCCCCAGCAACTCATCTTAAATAGCGATGGGATTATTCCGCAAAATACCCTTCAAATGGTTGAAAAAACCAGATCATGTAAAATCTTGAAATTTGTCATCAAGTCAAAGTAGTCGACCGTCGTTCATATGATATTCAACTCCCCAGACCACCAGCAAAGCTGACATCGACTATTTTGGGGTCCAAAGAGTAAAGCTCTTCTCCCGTTCTAAATAGTCGATTATTATCATAAAGTAGTCGACCATTATTCTGATATATGGGTTTTTAGCTTTAAAAACATCTCAAAACTTTTTCAAAATATTTTAAAACATTTTATATGTGATCCTATGTGTGTGTGAGCTTCTCATCATGCCTTTAACATTCTATACAAAAATAAATAAGAATACATCACTAATATTATTACATGAAATCCAAAGTAATGCACTCTTCATTCTTCATGCTCAAGTCTCGGTTCATTTTGGTCCATGGCCTTGTTTGCTCATCATTTAGCCCCTTGAGTGCTACGATATGATTTCTTTAAGCGCCTGCATTCAAAGTTAGATGCACTAATTATTGTTCTTCATCAAAACCACATGGGATGAGACTCAATATCTCTACATTCTCTCCCAACGCATGCATAAAAACAAAAAAAAATACAATGTTTCATGCGCAAACATATACATTTATGTATGGCATCTAATATCTCTCCTCTTTTTGTTATCAACAAAAAGATATTATATTTAAAACTGGTCTCTCTCCCTTTTGGAAAACATATAATCATTTAAAAATTTCCTGCATGCAAATCTCTCCCCCCAAATATGTGCATGTGCACAAAGTGTGACTCAATATCATGAAAAATAATACATGTTTAGGCATGAAAAATAATTATGCAGAAATACTTAATGATAGCCAAAAAGATTATTAATTTTTTTTTTCTTTTGGAGCCAAGCAAGCAATCAATCTTTTGTTCCCCAAGTATTTGAGTACCTCAAAATCATGAAATTTTGTTACTCATTTCTTTTGAGTCCATGGGGTTAGTGATCAAAAATTAAGGAACCAAACCCAATTGGATTTAGATTTTCTATCATATAAAAATATATAATCATTACTATAATGAACGTTATTCATAAACCCATAAATATATGCATCCTTCATTTGGAAGTTCCCTCTCTTGGATATCCAAACTTTAATAAATCCATTTCTGGTTTTACGAACCCTAGGATGATAAGTAATCGTAGCATTTTGATTGGTCTTATATCCTAGGCCATGCTTGCTACTTGAGGGTAATTGTGAGCTAAATAAGTCATCTAGTTTTTATTTACCTTTGTTGAATCTAGTAACATTCCTACATAAATCATCATGTTTTGCTCTTATGGCGGTCAATGTTTTCTCTAAGTCACTGAACGTATCACTTAGGTTTTGTTGAATAGAGCAAACAAAAGAAACAAAGTAAATGAGGCAAAGACGGTACCCTGGTCAAGTCGTAGACACTGTTGAAAACTCACAGCTCCTCATAAGGTTTTGATGATACAAACATTTATATATGTGTATCTACTAACTTTATCTATGTATATTTTAAAGCCCACTAATTAATCATCGGACAACATTTTGCAAGAAGCATCAAACACAAGACGAAGCGTAATGATGAAATTTTGTAACTTGTGAAACATGATGTAATCTTCATTTTTCTTCTTGCATATACTTAGAATGTGTAACGGTCGCTTTTCAATCGAACTTCGTTCGTGCACGTACTTTTGACCGTGCACGTATTTATTTTGGACTCTGTTTGTTTGTGAACACTTTAGTGTGATATGTCATTGTGAACATCTTGTTGGATCCTGTCAAAACAACGACGTTAGGATCGAATAATAAAGTAGAGACCTACGTTTGCGTATGCGGCACCGTAGTCTCTGAACTTTGCCCTCGGATTCGCCACAACGGTCGATACTTCGTCACGGAGGATCGAAGCAGAGTTTCACCGTCTAAATCTCTAATTAGAAGAGGATTTTGATGGAAGGGAGAAGAAGAACATAAGATGCCTTTTGCAAACTTATGGCATGGAAAGTGTAGTATGAATGCCTTACCCTTGGGTCCTATTTATAGGCTTTAGGGGTAGTTATTGTAGGAAATAACTAAATATAAGCTTATTAGCCTATATTAGCACATTCATTTATCATCTTCTTCATTCACTTATCAAGTGCCTTTATGCACTTATAAATTGACTTTTTCCACTTATCGAGTGGCTTTTTCCACTTATCGAGTGGTCCTTTTCACACGAGAAAAGGTTCCCTTCGTGCACGCTTTCGTGCACGCGACATCTGAGGTCCGTATACCCTCATACATCCCCTCATGGGTGTATTCATGTCGTCCATATCCAACATCTCCCACTCACACTTGAGGGGATTGTAAGGAAACATCTTTTCCTTTAACTCTTCTGTTTATCATACCAAGAAATAGACCGTGTGACCGTCATGCGCATAGAGTCCGCTGTTGTGCACTTGTTAGAGATACACAACACTCCTCGAGGTGCAAAGTTGAGTAGATCAACGCATGCTTTACCCCAGATTATTTCTTCACATTTCTTATACTTTATATTCAACAATTGAATCCCATCTGGATTACAATTGGCTGGCCAGCTTTGGATCTCTAAAGTCCAAATGTGAATATGAAATTAATCTTCCTCTTCTTGCGATCCTTTTGATCTTGACTTGACTTGCTTTTCTAACATGCCCCACCGGACCGAATTGACCATAGTCCATAAGCAACATGCTAAGATAGCAATCACCCAATCAAATCTAAAGGAACCAATTAGAGTCCATAAGGGTAACGAGTTAAGACCCATGTGGTCTTTGGGTCTCACATAATAGTAAACACAATTACTATGCTAACCCAATGGTCAAAATACATACGTAGTATGAATACGTATTACAACATCACTCCTTTCCCTGGGAGCGTATGTCTTAATGATGTTGTAAGGATGATAACCAGACACCACAATGTCTGACTTTGAGTCCCTTTTACTACTCAAATAATCTTCTGGACCCACATCCCGCATAAGACAGATAGGATTTCAAAATCCTCTTAGATCTTTTGAAAGCATCCATATGATGCAGATCTTTCATACGACCATTTTGTTTAAGTCATGACTCTAAATCGTCCGTCTGTCGATTTTGACTTTAAACAGGTCTCATATTTATTTCATCTGTCTGATATAATAAAGGCGGTTGCTCATGTGAGAGAGCCAACCTTAATCTGTCCGACATACTAGAAAGTATAGCTGAGATTTCAAAAAATGTACACAAACATTTCTTAAAGAATTCATATGCAATGTTGAAAAAGAACTTATTCTTTTATTAAATTTGATCATTTACAGACATGGGAATTTACATTGGTACAACTCAGCTTTTACGCAATCCTTGAGATGATAAGTGTTTGTAAAACACATCTCTGGGGATCGCCTTCGTAAGCGGATCCGCTATCATCTCATGCGTAGATATGTACCTTATGTCTACCTTCTTGGTCTTATCATAGTCTTTTGCAAATTTGTAACGGATATCTATGTGTTTGGTCTTACAATGGAATTTAGGATCTTTGACATAGGATATAGAAGCTTGACTGTCGCTGTGTATAGGTACATCACCTGAGTCACTTGCATCAATTAGCCTGTCTAAGAACTTCCTAAGCCAAACAGCCTCTTGGACTACCATGCTAAATGCTACAAACTCGGCTTCCATAGTTGAAAGTGAGATGCAGGATTGTTTCTTGCTACTCCAGGATATTGCACCAGATCCGAGTAGAAAAACATATCCTGAGGTCGATCGTCGCTCATCGAGATCACCCGCCCAATCAGCATCAGTGTAGCCTTCGAGCCTCAAGGCATCTCATTGATAGCATAAAGCATAGTCTGCAGTTCCTTTGAGATACCGCAACATCCTCTTAACTGCTTTCCAGTGTACTTGCCCTGGGTTGGATTGGTAACGACTTACCATTCCAACGGCAAAACAGATGTCCGGTCTTGTACACATCATAGCGTACATAAGACTACCAACTGCACTGGAATATGGAACTTTTTCCATAATTTCCTTTTCCTTTTGGTTCTTTGGACATGATTTCAGACATAAATTGTCGCACTTGCTTATAGGAGTATCAATGGACTTGCAGTCCTGCATATTAAAATGTTCTAGAACCTTCTTTATATAAGTCTCTTGTGAAAGAGAAAGAAGTTTCTTCGAACGATTCCTTGAAATCTTAACTCCAAGGATATGTGCGGCTTCTCCCATGTCTTTCATCTCAAAAACTGATGAAAGCCCAGCCTTGATATCCATCACAAAGCCCTTGTCATTTCCGGCTATTAAAATGTCATCTACATATAGAGACATAATAACGTACTTGCTCTTAATCCTCTTGATATATACGCAGTTGTCTTCATCAAGCATGGAAAACCCATTTGATAAGACAACTTCTTGAAATCGTATATACCATTGCCTCGAGGATTGTTTAAGACCATATATGGACTTACGAAGTTTACAAACCTTATGTTCGTTTCCTTCTTTTACAAACCCTGTTGGTTGTTCCATATAGATCTCCTCGTCCAATTCTCCATTGAGAAAGGTAGTCTTTACATCCATCTGATGTAATTCGAGGTCTAAGCAAGCTACCATAGCCAGAATCAGGCGAATCGAGGTAAAACGAACAACAGGTGAGAAGGTCTCTTCGTAGTCTATCCCTTCCTGTTGCGTAAAACCTTTCGCGACAAGGCGAGCTTTATATCTGTCTATAGAGCCATCAGCCTTATGCTTGATCTTGAGAACCCATTTGTTCCCAATAGCTCTACGTCCTCAGGGTAAGTCAACTAAGTCCCAGACTTGGTTAACTTTCATGGATTCCAACTCTTCCTTCATCGCTTCCATCCATTTGTCTTTCGCAGGGCATGATACGGCCTGTTTGAAAGTAGCAGGCTCGTCATCATCTTGTAGTAAAGTCATAAAGGTTTGCGGAAATTCATCCTCAAATCTTAAAGGAGCCAACCTTGTACAACTACTACGTCGTATTTGAGATTCTTCAAGTCCTTGTTGACTTGAATTTAGATCAATTCTAATATCACTCCCACTTGGAATGTCGTTAGAAATGCTCCCACTTGGATCATTATTCCCGTATGGAATAGGATTTGCGTCATTCGTATCATCCATTGGTGAAGTTTGAAACGTATTTTCGTCTTCACCAAGAATTCTCCCACTCGAATGAGGTAATCCTTCTTGATCATTAATCTCAAATAGAGATAAGTCCTGACTTATCTCGCCCTGTCTTGGAAACTCGTTTTCCAAGAAAGTGACATCCCTCGACTCAAATTCAATTAGACCTCCATTGTCTTCCTGACCAATGAAAACGTAACCTTTGGAGTTTTCTGCGTATCGTATGAAGATACATTTCCTTCCCCGTGGCCCAAGTTTGCCATACTTATGGGAGGAAATATGTGCGTAGGATGCACATCCCCAAGGTTTTAAAATGTTTAAGTCAGGAGACCTTTGGTTCCACAACTCATAAGGAGTGGAGCTAACTGATTTCGAGGGTACGCGGTTTAATATGAAAGTGGCCGTCAATAATGCATCACCCCAAAAGGTGATTGGCAAGTTAGCTTGCGCCATCATTGAACAGACCATTTCCATTAAAGTCATATTTCTCCTTTCTGCAACACCATTTTGTTGAGGAGTATAAGGCATAGTTACCTGATGTACTATGCCCTTTTCATCACAAAGTTCCTTAAAACTTGTTGATTGATATTCACCGCCCCTATCGGTTCGCAAGACCTTAATCTTACGATCTAATTGATTCTCCACTAAACTCATATAGTTTTTAAAGCAGGTTAATGCTTCACTTTTGTGGGATATCAAATAGATATGTCCGAATCGGGTGAAATCATCAATAAAAGTGATGAAATAGGACTTCCCGCGTCTTGTCTTGACATACATTGGACCACATATGTCCGAATGGATGAGTTGTAATGGAACCTCGGCCCTTGTGTCGGTTCCAAACGGCTTGCGACAAGATTTCCCCACAAGGCAATGTTCGCAGGTCGACATATCGACCTTTGAAACATTGGATAGAAAGCCACGTTTGGCAAGTCTATCCATACGCGTTGGTCCAATATGACCAAGCCTTGCATGCCAACAAATTATATCAGACTCATAAGTCGAAGAATTTGTAACAAGGAAATTTTCATTACAAAATGAAGAGTCATACATTGTATTTAATACAATAAATCCTTTGAATACATACCCAGTGCCAATTAAGGAATTATTACAAAACAAGTCCACTTTACAATCATGAAAAAACCAGTTATAACCAAGACCCATTAACACGACCACAGATATTATATTCCTTCGAATATCTGGTGCGAAGAGAACATCATGAAGTAGGAGAGTGCGGCTGGTGTCCAAGACTAGCTTGCAAGTCCCAACGCCTTTCACTTCAACACGAGTGTTGTTTCCTACATAGATCCACTTCGTTCCTTGGGGTATCCGGTGATACTCCACGAAGGACAGTCTGTCCCTTGCTATGTGGTCGGTGGCACCTGAATCAATTATCCAAAATGGATTAGATTCCACAAGAAATATTGAACTAGAAACACATATGTAACTAGTATAATTACATGTTACCTCGTCACCTCCACTCGTACACGAACGAGCATAGTGATCGAGCTTGTTGCAATTGAAGCACTTGATCCTCTTCAAGTCTTTCTTCTTGTGCCATTTCTTGTGCCCACCCTTATGTTTGGGTTTCTTGGTAGACTCGGGTTGCTTATTACGTTCATTAGTAGACTTCGAACGATCTTTCCGTTTCTTTCCCCCGTGTGAGGAACTAGCAACCATGCGCACTTCTGCACTTGGCTTGGCAGCTGCAAGCCGCTCTTCCTTTAATTCGAGGTGCTTGGAAACATCGCTGAAGGTCTTGATGCTCTCATTGTGAGTGAGATGCATCTTCATTTGGTCCTACCCATTTGGTAGGGAACGTATGACTGCTTGGATTTGTTGTTCATCTGTGAGCACATGACCTGCATCCTTTAACTCTGAGATTTAATTTGCCATATGTCGCAGATGTTTCCCCATGGAATGATCTGGACGTTTCTTGTATGAATCAAATCTTATAGTTAAGGCGCGAATTTTGGACACCGATGTGCCACCAAACTTCTCCTCTAGCTTGGACCATATGTCCATGGCTAGGTCATGCTCTCGGAATATGCGCATTATGTCATCGGCCATACTGCTCAATAACGTAATGCGAGCTATCTTATTCTTCCGAGACCAAGCATCAAAAGCTTCCTTGTCTCGTCTATGTTGGGCCGTAGTGCCCAACTCGGGTTCAATCATTACGTTCTTTAGAGTTTCGAGCACTTCTTGCTCCTCTAAAACGTATTGTATCTTGATGGACCATAGTTTGTAATTATCGCCGTTGAGTTTTTTCACCTCTGTTTAACTCAGCGTCGATATTCTTTGAAGCGGAAGACATTTTACTTTTAAAATTCTGCAAAAGACACAAAACCGAAGGTTTGATCAAAATCATTGCATTAAAAATTCTTAAAATATAATTCCCAATTGAAATGATAATAGAATATCCCATTTGGATAGTTCTAATTTCAACTCCCACTTGGAATGATATTTATAATTTGATAAGTTACTTTCGAAAAATATTGAAGATGTTACCCTAGAATCGAAAAGGTCACTATGTTTCCAATCACCATCTAGAGTAACTTTCAGTATTTCCCCATCACTTTATCAAATAAAAGTACTCTTATAGTAATTTGCAGCGGAAAAGCGTTTTTGAAAACGTATTTTTCAAAACGTATGAAAACGTATTTTTCAAAAATGTATATTCCAACCGAGTACCCTTATGATACTAGCGAAATATTCGGCATTTCCTGGCCATTTGCCGGGGATAAGCCGTAGCCGTGCCAAGGCTGGATCCCCCCTTTGGGGATTTTTCTGCAAGCCATCGTCACCGGCTCCCGTATGGATCCAGGCGATTCCCCCCTATATAAGAGAATTTTGCCGCATGACGACTGCCGTCCGCCCCGTATGGGCTAGCCATGCATGTCACATTCATGTAAACCCCCCGCCAAATACAGGGTCAACCGGGGCTCGAAACTGGGCTCGACCGGAGCTCGGCAATGGCCGAGGCCGGCCACCGCCGGCCAAAAGTTACACACTGGTCGACCAGGGCCTCTGCCCTGGCCAGCCAGGGGCCCTGGCCCCCCGGCCCCCCGGCCAGGGCCTCTGCCCTGGCCGAGGCCGGCCAGGGCCGGCCACTGCCTGGCCCTGGCCTCTGCCAGGGCCGACAGGGCCCTGGCACCTAGCCAGGGCCGGCCAGGCCCTGGCCTGAGGCCAGGGCGTCGGCCCTGGCCTCTGCCAGGGCCGGCCGGCCCTGGCCCCTCCCAGGGCCGGCCTGGCCGGCCCCTGGCTCTGGCCGAGGCCGGCCAGGGCCTCCTGGCCCTGGCCTGGCCTCGGCCTGGCCTGGCCCTGGCCCCGGCCAGGGCCCCCTGGCCCCGGCCCCGGCCCCCTGGCCCCGGCCCCTGGCCCCGGCCCCCTGGCCCTGGCCGTGGACGGCCAGGGCCGGCCTGGCCGTGGCCGGCCAGTGCCGACCTGGCCATGGCCGGCCATGGCCTAGCCATGGCCCTTTGGCCATGGCCGGCCATGGCCCATATGGCCATGGCCGGCCACCCCCTTGCATGGGGTTGGTCACACACCCCCGCCAGAGGGGTGGCCGTGGAAGTTATTGGCCGTAGCCAACCCCCTCCGCATGGGGAGGGGGGATGCATTGCCTCCATAGCCCATTTGGCCATGGTAATCATGCACCAAAAGTCATCTTCTCCGATGGGAAGAACCACCGTCGTCTTCTTCGATGAAGCACCCGTTCGTCGATGAAGCACCCGTTCGTCGAGAAAGTAGTTATTCTCTAATGACTGTGTGCCAAAATGAAGAAATAACATACTCTAAAGTTCGCAAACTACACGCTCCACATGAAGAGAGTTCACATTCCCTATGAATGGAGACTCAGCGTCCATGAATAGTGCGAGCTTGACGATATGAACGGTCGGTTCTTCCCGTCACGGAGAGTTCCTGCCATATCCGTAATGACAGAAGACCCGAACATGAAAAGAACAACTGCTGCGTTCTCTCCGTCACGAAGCGTTCCTACCATATCCATAATGGTAGGATACCCATTCGTGAAAAAGACAACGCCTCGTTCATCGGTTCGACGGGGCGACGGTTTGACCGGGGCGAACCCGTATGGCTCCAATACCAATGTTGGATCCTGTCAAAACAACGACGTTAGGATCGAATAATAAAGTAGAGACCTACGTTTGCGTATGCGGCACCGTAGTCTCTGAACTTTGCCCTCGGATTCGCCACAACGGTCGATACTTTGTCACGGAGGATCGAAGCAGAGTTTCACCGTCTAAATCTCTAATTAGAAGAGGATTTTGATGGAAGGGAGAAGAAGAACATAAGATGCCTTTTGCAAACTTATGGCATGAAAAGTGTAGTATGAATGCCTTACCCTTGGGTCCTATTTATAGGCTTTAGGGGTAGTTATTGTAGGAAATAACTAAATATAAGCTTATTAGCCTATATTAGCACATTCATTTATCCTCTTCTTCATTCACTTATCAAGTGCCTTTATGCACTTATAAATTGACTTTTTCCACTTATCGAGTGGCTTTTTCCACTGGGATTAATGTAACCCTTCTGCAAAATGACATCGTTGGTTGCTTTCACTTTTATTGCTTTCGAAATAAAGTATTTGAAACGCACGCAATAATTCTATACCTTTTTAACTTCTAAATGCACACCATCGGCAAACATTAAACGACGGTTTGACTTATGGACACTTGGGTGGGGTAGTCTAGTGTAGTAGAGGCTGGAAAGCTGGATTGCACTCGATTGGTGAACTTGACCGACACCTGGCCGGGTCGGTGAGTATAGAGTCACGGGTAGCTCCCGTCGACTTGGGTGTGATGCTGGTCACCTCCCCCTCGGACACTGGGCTTGTCACTAGAATTAGCACAGGTTGGCACTCTTGGTTATTGCTGCTAATATCGTGGATGTATAAGCTGTAAACTAAGCTCAGATAGTGTTTTACTTTGTACATCGCAAATGCCGTGCTTTACTTTGTGCATTACGAAAACCATGTATGCCACTTGTTACCTTATGCACTACACTTGTCACTACTCTTGCTGTACACACTACGCTTGTCACTACCTTTGCTATACACACTACATCTTGCTGTGTTTGCTACTTGCACACCACACTTCGCCTGCTCACTGCTTTGCACATTACACATTGTTGATGCTCATATGTTTCCATATGCTGTTATGTACTATCTTGTTGACATCATACTTTGTAAACCTTATTATAATCTTGCCGAGGGTCTTTTTCCTACTAATGTTTTTAAATCTTGCCGAGCGACCCTCGCTGACGTATATTTCCTTGTTTGTGAAATATATGTTAGGTTTTGAGCAGGAGGACTAAGAGAACCAAGAGCACGAGATCCGCTACTGAAGACGACGGACACTGCGCAGCTTGCTAAATTTTAATAATTGTTGTATTTACTTTCAGGTGTATTTTAATTTCCTTGTAACTGTTGTAACGGCCATGCTAGGCCTTTTAATTTTTGTGTACTTGTAATCTGGAAAAGTTAAAGTATAATGATGACATTATTTTGTTGTTCCGAATATTCGCAAGCAAGAACCTGCCAAAGTAGTCATACACAGACGCTTATTGGGTTGGGGCTTCACCGCTCCAACCCAAGCGGGCCCGTTCACGTCCTCGCCCCAAGTATAATGGGAAGCGGGGCGTGACACATATCCAACACGTCTCTGAGAGTATTAAATTGTGGCATTAATTTGGAATGACATTTCTCGGGTCGATCTCCCACGATTTGATCTTATTCGAAGAGACGTTGCGATTTTCACTTTTGACGTGAGACGTTTCTATTTTTAGTTTCGTCACTCGACGTCGAAATTGAGATCTCTCTTCTTAGTTTCCTTTTTCTCGTCGTCCCGATCACCCCAATATTTATTTCACAATTTTCGGATTTCATTTGACCTACTTTACATTTTTAGCAAAGCTTTAAATATTTTTAAATACTAAGTTTTTAAAGTATTTTCAACCCAATATAATTTCTATTAGATTATAACACTTCAAAACTATTTTTAACCCAAGCCCCTTGCCTTGGTCGCAGCCACACATGCATGGGTGTTGGAGAGGGTGAATAATTAGGTTTAAAACCAATTTTAATTCAAATATTAACCCTAGACCAAGTCAACCCACCTACCCTATATAAATACCCCCTAGGATAATCTATTTTCCCAAGAAAACAAACCCTAGACACCCCCACAACTCAAATTCCCACTTGCGACGTTCGTCGCAACCAACCCCGCAGCCGCCCCTGCACGACCAAGAGTTTCTCTCAGTCTGACCGAGAGAAAACCCCGCACCGCCGCCCGCTCCGCACGTTGCAACTGCAACATTGCAACGCCCGCCCCACACCCGCTACGACCGAGAGTTTCCCTCGTTCTGACCGAAGCGCTCCCCTGCATCGCCTCGCATCCCGCTCCGCTGCAGCCCGCAGCGCCTGACCGAGAGCCCCGCTCGATCTGACCGGCCCGTGCCCCCGCATCGCCCGCTCCCCCGCTCCGTTGCAACCCCCGCAGCGTTGCAGCCCGCATCCGCAGCACCCGATCGAAGGAAGCCCTCGCACCGGCCCGCTGTGACCGAGCTCCCCCGCCTTGCAACGCACTCCGCAGCACTGCGACCGACCGACCGCTGTGTTCTCTCGGTCTGACCGAGAGAAATCTCCGCAGCGACTCGGTCTGACCGAGCGACGTTCGTCGCAACGTCGCAACTTTCGCATCGCTTGCCACCGTGGGCCCCCCAAGTTCTCCAGAGGTGTTGTGGGTCCCCCATTGGCCCCTAGCACTACTATGGGTCCCACCTAGGTGTCTCTTCTTCGTGGATTTGCCGATTACGACGTTGCGATATGTCGTAGCCCTTCATCGCACGTCCTAGCGTTGGAATCTTGGTTCGTTGTTCTGGTTGCTGCCCAGACTATTCGAGCGAGGAATCTGATCTGGAAATTGGACTAGGAGTGCGTTCTTATATTCCAACCCCTGGCGTCGCTACCCGACGCCAGTGTAGCTTTCGCGTCGTGTTGAGATAACGTTTTGCACCCCTAGGACCCCCAACCACAGCCTGTTAATCAAGACTAAAATTGATGTTTTTAAAGTGTTTTAAATTCACTAATCAAGATTAATAATATGGTACTGTAGGCTGGTGGACTTGTTCACGTAGGTTGTTTGTGACTTTGGACTCTTTGGACGGTGTTTTTCTGACGTCAGACTTGCAGGCAAGTGAAACTTGCCAACTTTTGCTTAGGGCCATGTTTTAGGCCACTTCCTTGTTTTTAGCGTAAAAGAGACTAGACAGTGAAATGATAGCTGTCTAGGCGCAACTTTAAGATCTTGCTTGACAACGAAGATAGATCTGTCACCCCGCCATGACATTCATGCATTATTACCTGCCACGTTTAAATTCCTTATCTATACGCACTTAAACTATTATCTTACATGTCATCCAAGTTGAATGTTGCATTCGTAGCACACGCTACAATACTTGTACTTCCTTGTTCAGGCTAGGTGCACCCCTATGCCATATTGAAAAACACTTCCTGGCTCGTGATCCAGAAGCGGGCTACTTGTGTTGGTCAAAAGGCAATGTCCGATACACGTGGAGGGGTAGGGATAAGCGATCACTTGAGCTTAGGAGTTGGCCCGCACAGCCACTCTAGCCAAAAGGCGTAATCTCTGTGCACGACGTGCTTACTAGACTTGTCCTTGTCCTTGTGTTTGTTCTTGTAAAACTTGATATCCATGCCATGATTTAAATGCAAGTTGACATGCCATGCTCGTACTTTACTTTACTTGTTGCACTCATGCTATATCTGCCATGTCATTGCATCATGCTAGAACTGTTAGGTTGCTTTATCTACTTTCAGTTTCCTTGCACAAGTCTCTTGTAGACTTGCTGACATGTGCCCCTTGCTCTTTTGGGTGTCACATGTTAGACCCTGAGCCAGAGACCGTAGCTGAGGACGAGGTGTTTGCTGACGCTGAGCCGGAGCCTATGTTTGACAAGGAGTTGGTGGACACCGGTGACCAGTCTTAGAGACTGTTCTGAGTTGCTTTGCTTTAGGTTACTGTTAGTTGTCGGTGTGTAGCACCATTACTTTGTTTTCCGTACGTTGTAGTTTTACTGGCCATGCTGGGGCCTTTTTAGACTCTTTTCTTTTAGCCTGGTGGCTTTTTCTGTGATGTTGGAACTTATTTTATGGATATTCTGAGATTACTTTTTGTCTCATTTCCTTATTATTATCTTTGTTTCGTATCGCATTTGCAAGGACCTGCCATGTGAAGTTTTATTGACGCTTATCAGGCTTGTAGCTTCGTAGCTTCAAGTCTGTGCAGACCTCCTCACGCCTCGCCTCCATATTTTTGGGAAGCGGGGCGTGACAGGTTTTGTTGGTGGCCCATGCAGGTTTCCTCTTGCAAACTGCGAATTATCGGGACAACGATAATAACAGAATGTCCAGTAAATGAATTACAACATCCAAGTCATAAGCTTTGAGTCTAATTTTTGGTTTGTTTTCTATGTCATTAGATGGCTGGAAGACGACAGACACGAGCTAGTGGTGGGCCCAATCGTGTTGAGGTGCCGGATAGAGAGCCCACCAATGCTGAGATCATGAGGATGATGCATCAGATGATGCAGGTGCAGCAGGGTATGCTTCAGAATGCCCAGAATGCCCCTCGCTTCGAGCCAGCAGCGAAGCAGTTTCGGGAGCTGGGCCCGACTTACTTTGATGGATCTGAAGGACCGTTGGCTGCTGAGGAGTGGATCAAAAATACTGAGGATAATCTGAAGATGTCGAAGATCAACCCGGCTGGATGGGTTGAGTTGGTGAAGAAGCAACTCAAGGATAATGCCCACAACTGGTGGGATGTGGAAGAGGAGCTGTTGGTGAGTCCTATACCTTGGGCTACTTTCAAGTCCAGGTTCGATGAGGAGTACTTCCCGAAGGCTGCCATGAGGGAGATGTTGCAGCGCTTCATTGAGCTGAAACAGGGAAATCTGACGGTGGACCAGTACCATCAGAAGTTCACCAGGCTGAGTCGTTTCGTGCCGAAGATGGTGGAGGATGCTGAGGAGAAAGCTCAGAGGTTTCTGCAGGGCCTTTCCCTAGACTTGCAGAGCCTGATGTCTTCGTCAGATCTGGAGTCATATCAGAAGTTGCTGGTAGCTGCTCGGAGACAGGAGCTGATTGTAAGGTAGAAGAGAGGACATACTTCTGGAGCTGGGAAGAGGCCTATGGAGCAGGTCAGAGGAGTGGTTAGGCCTGGGTTCAAGCCTAATCAGCTAGTGCAGTTCAAGAGGCCAGGTGAGCCTCCTCAGAAGACTTGCCATTTCTATGGCAAGACCGGGTATGTCAAGGAGTAGTGTAGGAGGATGTTGGGACAGTGCCAGATTTGTGGAGATCCTACTCATACTATGAAGGAGTGCCCAAAGTCTAAGCAGCACTGGAAGGAACCAGTTACAGCACAGCCGTTACAGCATAGAGCACCTGTACCTGCAGGATGTGGAGCAGCCCTCGTTCCACAGAGGCAGGCGTTTCAGCAGGCCATGCATCCGAGGAGGAAGGCTTTTCTAATGACGGCAGTGGAGAGCGAGGCTGTGAATGAGGTTATCGCAGGTAACTCTCAGTCTAGTTGTTCCCTTCCTTAGTTAGTTTTGGTTGTTAGCTTATGTTTGGTTGCTTGCATATGATTGTTTGTTAGAATAGGGTTTGATTGTTAGATTGTTTGTTAGGTGTGATTTTGGTTTGCACGTTTCCTGCACGAGTCCTCTTTGACTCTGGTGCATCGATGTGCATTATATCCCGGAGCTTCGTGGAGAAGCATTCCTTGACAACATCCCCTCTTCCCAAGAGTTGGAACATCGTTACAGGAAATGGTGTGATCTCGGTGCATCTTGGGTGCAATTCTTGCCCATTGGTGGTCTTTGGACATGAGCTTTACGCTGATTTTATTGTCCACGACATCATCAACTATGATGCAGTGCTTGGGATGGATTGGCTAGCGAGTTTCTATGCTACGATCGATTGTCGGAGGAAGAAGGTGGTGTTCAAGGTCCCAGGACATCCAGTGTTTGAGTTCAGTCGAGGTAGCAGTTCGCTTGGCCCTGTCAGATTTCGGGCCAGACCGGTGGAGATCGTTGCTATGCAGATGGAGCAGAGTAGACCAGCTGTGGTGCATGAATTCGACGACGTCTTTCCCGAAGAGATGTCTGGACTGTCGCCCGATCGAGCTCTCGAGTTTTCGATCGATCTTATTCCGGGAGCGCAGCCTATTTCGAAGGTGCCGTATCGTATGGCTCCAGCAGAGTTGGAGTTGCGTAGGCAGCTGGATGAGCTTTTGCAGAAGGGTTACATTAATCCCAGTGTGTCTCTGTGGGGAGCACCGGTTTTGCTGGTGAAGAAGAAGGATGGTTTGCGTCGCATGTGCATGGACTACAGGGAGCTGAATGCCGTCACCGTCAAGAATAAATATCCATTGCCTCGTATAGATGACATTTTTGATCAGCTTGGAGGTTCGAGGGTGTTCTCTAAGCTGGATCTGAGGAGTGGTTATCACCAGCTGAAGGTAAAGAAGGAAGATATCCCGAAGATAGCATTCAGGACGAAGTATGGTCACTACGAGTTCGTGGTTATGCCTTTCGGTCTAACCAACGCACCCGCAGTTTTTATGAACCTGATGAATCTGATCTTCTACGACTTTCTAGACAAGTTTGTCGTTATTTTTATTGACGACATCCTGATCTTTTCAAAGTCGGAGGAAGAGCATGCATCGCACTTGAGGACAATGTTGGGGATTTTGAGGAAGCATCGTTTGTATGCTAAGTATTCTAAGTGCGAGTTTTGGCTTGATAGAGTTGCTTTTCTCGGGCATGTGGTGTAAGGCGATGAAATTTCAGTGGATCCCGAGAAGATTAAGGCTATCAGAGAGTGGCCTGTTCCGCAGTCAGCATCTGAGATCCGGAGTTTCCTTGGGCTTGCAGTTTATTATCGGCGTTTCATTAAGGAATTTTCCCGGATTACTGAGCCGATACCAGGCTGACGCGGAAGGATGTACCATTTGTTTGGTCTGATGATTGTGGGAAGGCTTTTGATATTCTGAAGGAGAGATTGATGACTTCCCATGTTCTTGATGTGCCTGATCGGAGTGGAGGATTCGAGATCTTTTGCAATACTTCTGGCAAGGGTCTTGGTTGTGTGATGCATCAGCATGGGCATGTGGTTGCGTATGCTTCTCGTCAGCTCAAGGCTCATGAGAAGAATTACCCGACACACGATTTGGAGTTGGCTACAGTCGTGTTTGCGATCAAGATTTGGAGGCACTTCCTGCTGAGTGAGAAGGTGAAGATCGTCACTGATCACAAAAGCTTGAAGTACATTTTTACGCAGAAGGAGCTCAACATGTGACGGCGTCGATGGTTAGAGCTCATGGCAGATTATGAGATTGATTTGCAGTATCACCCTGTCAAGGTGAATGTGGTTCCAGATGCGCTGAGCAGACTTCCAGCGGTGATGTTGCTGACTTTACAGTGGAGACTACAGCAGGATTTTTGCGAGTCTGGTATTGAGATTATTCTTCCTGGAGAGACTTCTTCATTGATGAGTATGCAGATACAGTCGACGATCATGGATAGGATCAAGGCTGGATAGGCTGGAGATGCTAAGCTGGTGAAAATTCGGGAGCAGGTAAAAGCCGATCTGTGGACTGACTTCTTGATTCATGAGGATGGTTCGTTGATATTTGGAGCCAGGTTGTGTGTGCCAGCTGGAAATATCAGAGAGGAATTATTGGTGGAGGCACACAGTTCGTCGTATTCTATGCATCCTGGTGGTACCAAGATGTACAAGGATCTTCGTCTGAACTATTGGTGGCATGGTATGAAGAGGAGTGTGGCTCGGAGTATAGCCAAGTGTTTGGTTTGCCAGCAGGTAAAGGCAGAGCATCAGCATACGGCAGGGTTGCTACAACCACTTCCAATTCCGGAGTGGAAGTGGCAACACATCACTATGGATTTCGTGACTGGACTACCTCGGAGTCCGAAGCTGAATGAAGCAATTTGGGTGATCGTAGACCGATTGACCAAATCCGCGCACTTTATTTCCTTCCGAGTAGGACAGTCTACTGAGACGCTAGATAGGAGATATATGGAGGTAAATTCTTTTACTCTCCGTTTTTATTTCCTTTTCCTAGTTTAGATAGTGATGTAACGTGAATCGTGCAGGAGATCGTACGACTTCACGGAGTCCCGGTGAGTATCGTGTCTGACAGAGACACGAGATTCACGTCTCAGTTTTGGCAGAGTCTGCAAAAGAGCTTGGGTACAAGTCTGAGTTTCAGCACGGTGTAGCACCCGCAGACGGATGGCCAGTCTGAGAGGACGATTCAGATTTTGGAAGACATGTTGAGAGCATGCATGTTGGACTTCAAGGGATCTTGGGAGGATCATCTCCATCATGTGGAGTTTGCCTACAATAACAGCTACCAGGCGAGTACTGGTATGGCGCCTTTCACCGTGCTATATGGGAAGAAAAGTCGATCGCCACTGAGCTGGGATGACATTGGAGATCGGGAGCTGTTAGGACCGGAGATGATCGTGGAAGCCGTGGATGTTATGAGGAACATCCGGGAGAAGCTGCGGATTGCGCATGACCGTTTCAAGCATTGGGCCGATGCTAAACGGAGGCTTTTGGAGTTTCAGCCTGGAGATCATGTCTTTCTGAAGATTTCTCCGAACCGCAGAGTTATCTGATTTGGGAAGAGAGGCAAGCTGAGTCCGATGTACATTGGGTCGTTTGACGTTCTAGAGAGAGTTGGAGTGGTGGCTTATCACTTGGCGCAGCCACCGTCGCTGGAGGGTGTTCACGATGTATTTCACGTATCTCAGTTACCTCGATACGTCAGTGATCCGTCCCATGCTGTGGATTTCTCGGAGATCACAGTTCGTCCGGATCTATCTTATGATCAGCAGCCAGTTGAGATTATGGATCGACGGTAGAAGCATCTGAGGAATAAGACCATCGACTTGGTTCGAGTGCAGTGGCGTCACGGTTCCCCTGGTGAGTCCACCGGGGAGCGTGAGGATGAGATGAGAGAGCGCTTCCCGCATCTCTTACCGAGCAGTGCTTGATGTTGATTCCGAGGACGGAATCATTTCTAAGGTGGGGGAGGATGTAACGGTCGCTTTTCAATCGTACTTCGTTCGTGCACGTACTTTTGACCGTGCACGTATTTATTTTGGACTCTGTTTATTTGTGAACACTTTAATGTGATATGTCATTGTGAACGTCTCTGAGACTATTAAATTGTGGCATTAATTTGGAACGACATTTCTCAGGTCGCTCTCCCACGATTTGATCTTATTCGAAGAGACGTTGTGATTTTTACTTTTGACGTGAGACGTTTCTATTTTTAGTTTCGTCCCTCGACGTCGAAATTGAGATTCGTCTTCTTAGTTTCATTTCTCTCGTCGTCCTGATCATCCCAATATTTATGTCACAATTTTCGGATTTCATTTGACCTACTTTATATTTTTAGCAAAGCTTTAAATATTTTTAAATACTAAGTTTTTAAAGTATTTTCGACCCAATATAATTTCTATTAGATTATAACACTTCAAAACTATTCTTGACCCAAGCCCCTTGCCTTGGTCGCACCCACACATGCATGGGTGTTGGAGAGGGTGAATAATTGGGTTTAAAACCAATTTTAATTCAAATATTAACCATAGACCAAGTCAACCCACCTACCCTATATAAATACCCCCCTATGATAACCTATTTTCCCAAGAAAACAAACCCTAGCCGCCCCCACAACTCAAATTCCCACTTGCGACGTTCGTCGTAACCAACCCCGCAGCCGCCCCCGCACGACCGAGAGTTTCTCTCGGTCTGACCGAGAGAAAACCCCGCACAGCCGTCTGCTCCGCACGTTGCAACTGCAATGTTGCAACGCCCGCCCCGCACCCGCTATGACCGAGAGTTTCCCTCGGTCTGACCGAAGCGCTCCCCCACATCACCCCGCATCCCGCTCCGCTGCAGCCCGCAGCGCCTGACTGAGAGCCCCGTTCGGTCTGACCGGCCCGTTCCCCCGCATCGCCCGCTCCCCCGCTCCGTTGCAACCCCCGCATCGCCCGCTCCCCCGCTCCGTTGCAACCCCCGCAGCGTTACAGCCCGCATCCGCAGCACCTGACCGAAGGAAGCCATCGCACCGGCCCGCTGTGACCGAGCGCCCCCGCCTTGCAATGCACTCCGCCGCGCTGCGACCGACCGCCCGCTGTGTTCTCTCGGTCTGACCGAGAGAAATCTCCGTAGCGGCTCGGTCTGACCGAGCGACATTCGTCGCAACGTCGCAACTTTCGCATTGTTTATCACCATGGGCCCCCCAAGTTCTCCAGAGGTGTTGCGGGTCCCCCATTGGCCCCTAGCACTACTGTGGGTCCCACCTAGGTGTCTCTTCTTCGTGGATTTGCCGATTTTGACGTTGCGATACGTCGTAGCCCTTCGTCGCACGTCCTAGCGTTGAAATCTTGGTTCGTTGTTCTGGTTGCTGCCCAGACTATTCGAGCGAGGAATCTGATCTGGAAATTGGACTAGGAGCGCCTTCTTATATTCCAACCCCTGGCGTCGCTACTCGACGCCAGCGTAGCTTTCGCGTCGTGTTGAGGTAACGTTTTGCACCCCTAGGACCCCCAACCACAGCCTGTTAATCAAGACTAAAATTGATATTTTTAAAGTGTTTTAAATTCACTAATCAAGATTAATAATATGGGACAGTAGGCTGGTGGACTTGTGCACGTAGGTTGTTTGTGACTTTGGACTCTTTGGACGGTGTTTTTCTGACGTCAGACTTGCAGGCAAGTGAAACTTACCAACTTTTGCTTAGGGCCATGTTTTAGGCCACTTCCTTGTTTTTAGCGTAAACGAGACTAGACAGTGAAATGATAGCTGTCTAAGCGCAACTTTAAGATCTTGCTTGACAACGAAGCTAGATCTGTCACCCTACCAAGCTATTCATGCATTGTTGCCTGCCACGTTTAAATTCCTTATCTGTACACACTTAAACTATTATCTGCCATGCATTGCATCTTACATGTCATCCAAGTTGAATGTTGCATTCGTAGCACACGCTACAATACTTGTACTTCCTTGTTCAGGCTAGGTGCACCCCTATGCTATATTGAAAAACACTTCCTGGCTCGTGATCCAGAAGCGGGCTACTTGTGTTGGTCAAAAGCTAATGCCCGATACACGTGGAGGGGTAGGGATAAGCGATCACTTGAGCTTAGGAGTTGGCCCGTGTAGCCACTCTAGCCAAAAAGTGTAATCTCTGTGCACGACGTGCTTACTAGACTTGTCCTTGTCCTTGTGTTTGTTCTTGTAAAACTTGATATCCATGCCATGATTTAAATGCAAGTTGACATGCCATGCTCGTACTTTACTTTACTTGTTGCACTCATGCTATATCTGTCATGTCATTGCATCATGCTAGAACTGCTAGGTTGTTTTACCTACTTTCAGTTTCATTGCACAAGTCTCTTGTAGACTTGCTGACATGTGCCCCTTGCTCTTTTGGGTGTCACATGTTAGACCCTGAGCCAGAGACCGTTGCTGAGGACGAGGTGTTTGCTGACGCTGAGCCGGAGCCTACGTTTGACGAGGAGTTGGTGGACACCGGTGACCAGTCTTAGAGACTGTTCTGAGTTGCTTTGATTTAGGTTGATGTTAGTTGTCGGTGCGTAGCACCATTACTTTGTTTTCCGTACGTTGTACTTTTGCTGGCCATGCTGGGGCCTTTTTAGACTCTTTTCTTTTAGCCTGGTGGCTTTTTCTGTGATGTTGGAACTTATTATATGGATATTCTGAGATTACTTTTTGTCTCATTTCCTTATTATTATCTTTGTTTCGTATCGCATTTGCAAGGACCTGCCATGTGAAGTTTTATTGACGCTTATCAGGCTTGTAGCTTCGTAGCTTCAAGTCTGTGCGGACCTCCTCACACCTCGCCTCCATATTTTTGGGAGGCGTGACAGAATGTAAACCCCTGATGATGATCTATCTTAGTCCTTCAGGATCTGTCCTCAAAAAATCAAGCCAATGGCTAAATTAGTCGACCAATACCTTCCCATGGTCGACCAATAACACTTCACAAAAATTCAGAAATTTCTGAAACTTTGTCAGACCTATTTCTAATTCATTATGATCATTTTTCAATTTTTTTCCTAAAATTTTAGTTTTTAGTCGACCAATAGATTTGATTAGTCGACCAGTCAGTTATCAAAATAGTTATAACTGTCATTTATATTTCTGACAGTTTCTGACAGTTTCTAGCAGTTAATCTGACCATTTTTATTTTTGATTACTTTTTAATTAATCAAATAATTGCTATAATTGACCAAGGGTAGTTTCAACCACCACAAACGGACAAAAATTTGACTGTTATGTCTGTTTTTGTCAGTTCACTTTTGTCCTTTCATCAAAGGTTTACTCAACAGTTATATTTCAAATTAGCAGCAAAAATTAGTCGACTAATCCTTTCTACTAGTCGAAAATTTTTGGTAAAAACGGTTCAGATTTTCCAGAAGTTTTGGACAGTTGTCAAACGGTCAAAAACTACCCCTTTGGCCTATAAATATACCCCAAGACCCCTGCATTGATATCTAAAATATACATATATATCTCTCTAACACAAGTTTCTTTCTCTGGCTAGAAAGAGAGTAATTTTTAGATTTCTTTGAGGAACACTCTGCAGAAATTTTTCCTCATTAGAATAGAAAGTTCAATTTCCAAGTGTGTTCAACCACAAATTCCCATCAAGAACCTTGGAGATTCCATCACCATCATTGCGATATAATTCCTACATTATCAAGGATATATGTGATATTGTTTCTTTTCTCTTTCTCTTTATTTGGTGAATCTCTTGTTGAAGAGATTGTACAAGTTTGCAACACAGGGGATATTGGTATCTTTGTATGTTGATTGCTTGTGGGGAGCAAGTGTTCAAGTAGATTGAAAATCTCGGTGTAGAGGACTGGACGTAGGATCACAAGGATTTGAAGTATAAATCATTGTGTTTGTGTTTGCTATTCTCAGGATTTTGTTTATTTACTTCTGTACTCTTATTGCAATTTTTTAGTTATTGTAATTTTGCAATTTCATCGTGATATACACTATTCACCCCCCGAGTGTATTTGGTGTGCCAGGAGATCCAACAGACACGACCTACTCCAACATTCTGAGATGATTTCACTATCCTGATCAAGCGCTACAAGCTTTACACCACTTCTTTTTTCACTCTCAAGTGAGTAATAACTTGGATGAATAACTTGGATGAATACACTAAGACCTTGCTTTCAACCATATGAAGAAAAGTGTAAGAGACAACAAAAGAAGACCCAAGAACCCAAGAAATCCCAAAACCCTAGTTTTCTCTTTAATGGTTCTTATTGCTGAATCTATTAGCACACCAAATACACTAAAGGGGGATGAATAGTGTATATCATGACAAAATTGCAAATTAAAAGTAACTAAAAAATTGCAATAAGAGTGCGAAAGTAAATAATAACACATCAGAGAATAAGCAAACGCAAACAAAGATTTATCCTGGTTCGGATCCTTGTGATCCTAGGTCCAGTGCTCTACCACGTAGAGATTCTCAATCCACAAAAACACTTGCTCCCTGCAAGAAATCAACATACTAAGATGCCAACACTTCCCTTGTTGCAAACTTGTACAATCTCTTCAACAAGAGATTCACCAAATAAAGAGAAAGAGTAAAGAAACAATATCACTTATAGCATTGATAATGTAGGAATTACATCACAAGGAAGGTGATGGAATCTCCAAGGTTCTTGATGTGAATTTGTGGTAGAACACACTTGGAAATTGGACTTTCTAATGATGAATTTTTTTTACAGATTTTCCTTAAAGAAATCTAAAAATTACTCTCTTTCTAAAGAGAGAAAGTACACTTAAGAATGAGAGAAAGAGAGAATTAATACATGTATCAAGGCAGAGATCTTGGGGTCTATTTATAAGCCAAAGGGATAGTTTATGTCGTTTGACAACTGCCCAAAATTTCAGGAAAATTTGAACTGTATTTATGAAAATTGGTCGACTAATATAATTGATTAGTCGACTAGTTTTGCTGATAATCTGATATATGATTGTATAGTCAACCTTTGAGGAAATGACACAAATGAACTGACAAAAACTGACATAA
Source organism: Scilla litardierei (assembly GCA_030789695.1). Lineage (NCBI taxonomy): Eukaryota > Viridiplantae > Streptophyta > Magnoliopsida > Asparagales > Asparagaceae > Scilla > Scilla litardierei. Next base: position 124,534,649 of record CM061134.1, read on the forward strand.
ACGGTCAAATTTTTGTCTGTTTGAGGTAGTTAGAACTGTCCTTGGTCAGTTATAGAAACTATTTGATTAATTAAAATTAATCAAAAAAATAAAATGGTTAGATTAACTATCAGAAATATAATTGTCTAGGATAACTATTTTAATAACCGACTATTTAACTAATCAACTCTATTGGTCGACTAAAAAACTAAAACTTACGAAATTTTTGCAAATGAACCTAATGACTTAGAAATAGTTTAGACAATATTTTGGAATTTTCTGAATTTTATGAAATATAATTGGTCAACCAGCAGAAGGTATTGGTAGACTAATTTTGCCATTGACTTGATTTTTTGAGGACGGACCTTAAAGGATTAAGATAGATCATCATCAAGGCTTTTACATTCTAAGTATATGCAAGAATGAAAATGAGATTACATCACTTTTCACAAGTTACAAAATTTCATGGTTATGCTTCGTCTTGTATTTGATGCTTCTTGCAATATGTTGTCTTCGATGATTATCTTATCCGAATGTGTCTTTAAAATCTGCATAGATAAGGTTAGTATATATACGTATATAAATATTCGTATCATCAAAACCTTATGAGGAGTTCTGAGTTTCCAGCATTCTCCTCCTTTTTGATGATTTTACAAATGTTAATAAAGTATGATAAACATGTTATATATATAGTGAAAAATGGAGAAGAGCTGACAGCGCAGAAATTTTTCTGGCGCTGTCAGCGATCTGGGGTCCCTCCCGTATTTAAAAAATTTTTTGCAGTTGGTAGATAAACTTGTTAGGAAGCTCCCCAAAAATTTTCAGGTCGATCCAACACCGTTTAAGCCTCCGTTCATCGATTTCAAAAATGTTGTGCAGTGGACAGTTTTACGCAACGTTTTTGAAATCGATGAACGGAGGATCAAACAGTGTCGGATCGACCTGAAAATTTGCGGGGAGCTTCCTAACAAGTTTATATACCAACAGGAAAAAAAATTTTAAAAAAATTTTTAGGTCGTCCAAAACGCTGACAGCCCTCGAAAAATTTCCAGCGCTGTCAGCACTGGTCCATTAACCTCTTATATATAAGGCTCTCCCCTAAATATTTGTTTTATATGCCATATGTATGTATATCTATTAAATGAAAAAAAATGGCATATATATATGTATATGTATATGTATATGTATATGTACTAGTCATAACCCGTGCCCGTAGGGCACGGTTCATTTTAGATATCCCCCCTCAAAATCTTAGTTCCCTACGAAAATTTAGCTCGTCCGAAGGAATTTTGTTCCCCCGAAAAATTGTAGTTCCTCCCAAAATTTTGTACACTCCAGATTTAGTTCCTCTCCAAATTTTTAGGGGTTTTCTTCTAAATTGTCACTTTCAAAAAATTTTAGTTTCCCCCAAAAATTTAGTTTCTAAATAGAATTTAGTTTCCCCTCAAAAATTTTAGTTCACCCCAAAAATTATTTCATACCAGATTTAGTCCCCCAAAAGTTCCATCCAAAAATTTGATTGCCTCCAGATTTAGTTCCCTTAAAAATTTTAATTTTAGTTCCCTCAAAAATTAACTTCCACCAAAAATGTGATTGCCTCCAGATGTAGTTACCCCGAAAATTTTAACTCCGCCGCAAAATGTAATTCCCCATATTTTAATTCACCCAAAATTTAAAATTTTAGTTCACTGAAAATTTTTAGTTCCTCTGTATTCTGTCTTTGCATTTCCTAGCATCGAGCAAGGAGTTAAGATCAGCGCATGATGCATGAATGCAATAGATACACATGCTGCTGGCAAAGCAAAAATATTCCATAAGATCTCTCGCTGCTTATATTGAACTTATTAAATGTCAACGTGCATGTTTTAAATGAATCGTGCATGTTTTTATTAACAACTGACACATTTTTAATAACACCAAATCATTTTCTGAAAATTGTCATTTCTGATTGAATGATGCAGGTTTATATTAACAAAAGTATCAGTTTTTAACTTTTTCCACTAAATCATGCAATTTTTTTGACATATGCCCTCATATGCCTATAGTATGCATAACCAAAAAGCACAAACTGAATTAATTCTGGATTTCCTAGCCAGCTTGGAGGGCATATTGGCATAACCAAAAAAGCAAAAACTGAGTTAATATTGTGTAATAATGAAAGGCTATTCTTATGCTTGGCCTTAAAATGTTGCACTTCTCTCTCTATCCACACTTTTCAAATCAAAGCCAGGACATATAAATCATACATATACAATTTTCGACTAAAGAATAACTGGAAGTCCACAGTTTAAAAAAGAAAATTATAAGCAACATTTCATCAATGAACAACATGCAAGCTTTTTATTATTTCCTGATTAATTACTGGGAATATAAATAATGGAATTCATATCTAAACTAATCTGACCACTTCAAATCTCGTCATCTCCACCTATATATACCACACAACCCAAACCAATGATACATAAAAAAAACAACTCCTGGTTTTGTTAGAATGTGAGAAAATCAATTTGCTGCCATTCTTGTCAAAAAATACTGCCCAACATAAGATTTCCAGGACAAATAATCCCTACACAAATGCTTCCATAAAAAATATCCAATCAGCACAAATCCCTCCATACAATTCTGCACTTGAGCATATATGCTATCTATACATGTCATAACTATGATTACACTATTTTGTATGTATACACTAAACAAAAAATTCCATATCAGTTAATGACATATAAGCTTTTTGCATGTAACTTCTAGGGATAACTACATTCATTTCTCTTTGCATAGTCTTTATTACATAAACAAAAATCATTCTGCCAACAAAAATCATTCTCCCCAAAAAAAATGAAGCAAAAGGACTGATTTATCGGTCGCAAGAAAGAGTTTAGCTAAGTATCATTATTTTTCTTAGCTTCCTCAAATGTCGCCTTTTCAGCCTGAGACATTTAATCATTAAATTAAGTTCACAACACTGAATATGATTGCAATATATGCAGTGCGGATACATACATCCTTCTGCTTCCCCGACGTTTCTTTAGCAAACTTCTTTGCATATTCAAGGTCATCAAAGATCAAAACATTGTCAAACAAAGTTTCTCCTGACTTCACCTGGTATATCGACAAATTCAAGGTCATCGTTTAACAATAGTTGAATATGTCCATAATCTGTATACCATTAAGTTTACCTCGCACAAACTCAATGCATAGCTGAGCCATTTATGCCACCAAATGAGATTTTTTTTACTTTTTTCTAGTAATTAGTTCTGTGCTCTCATTGTTAAAGTATCATGATGAAAAAAATTTCTCTGGAATTTTATTTTAGCTATTTCACTATTCAGGTAGCTTGTTTTTCGCATTTGTTTGATCAGTTTTCTAAATGATTACTACTTGTTTGTTGATGTATGTTGAGTTTCTAAACTTTTTTGGGAGAATTACGGAATTGATTATGTGGTTATTGAAAATTTCCTCGTTCAGAATGTTATTTATGTTGGAATAACAGACTTTTATACACACACAGAAGATTTAGAATATTTATTTACTGTTATTGAGAATTTCTCATGGTGATTGTTATTGAGAAATGGCATGGCATACTACTCAACAACCATAGAATATTTAGAATATTTATTTACGGTTTTGCCGAATATTAAAGCTTCATTTTAGGCTAATCTTAATCCCATATATGGCATAAAATGTTTCCTGATAATTTTCACTTCGGATGTTATGATGTTGTTTCTTGTTATTGATGTGTTTCAGTTATAGACATGTTTGATTGTTGTATGGTGAGCCAATTGGAATATTCATGCCCTAAATTGCAGAAATTATCGTTCATAATGACTTCGAATAAACATATTTAAATACAATCAGCAAGGTGATTCATGCAGTCTCAATACCATCATCATCTCCACTGTGATCAAGTCAAGAGTCGCAGTCTTATCAATCAAAAAAGCAGGATTCTTCGGTTCAAAAACTGTTCCTCGAAGCACATGAAAGAAGTTTGATTGACATCCACCATTCATATATATCCATGAAGCAGCCAGCTATATCATCATCCTGCATATGTTCAAAGTTCAGACAAAATGTTGGAATATTTCTCAGAATCCAATGCAGTTGGTGATATAAACGGCTCAGACACGCACAACTCAATCTGTATACCATATATTGTAAAGAGAATAACTGAAAATGTATTTGAGATGATTAAAACCCTGGGTTATCAATCATTCGTGCCTTCCATTTTCCCTTGAAAACATGGGTTAACACTGTCTCTGCTTCCTCGACTTTGAAGGGCTCATCCAATTCAGAAAAAGGAAACAGGGAAGAAACTGAAAACAAACAAAATGACAAAAACTTAAAACCCCACAAATGTTCCCGTAGCCTGATTTTGAGAGAGATGAAGATGCTCCACAAAATTATGTACAAAGTAATTAAATGAAAAAAAGAAAGCAAGTCGGCCTTCAACTGTCTTCCACCCAAACACAACTCAATTGCTGTCTTCAACTGTCGGCCTTCAACTGTCTTCCACCCAAACACAACTCAATTGCTGCTTGCTACGATTTTTAAGTTTGTTAGGCATTTCATTAAACTTGTCGTCTGCTTGTTTTTCTCATAAAAATTTCACTGCTGTAATGATATCTTTTACAACACTTGATAACAAAGATTTCATGAAACATGTTTCAAAGAGAATGCCAACATATCTTATTGCTATTTCAATGAAAAATGAAGAACAAATTGTCAAAATTTTAATATAACTTGAAATATTAAAACGAAAAAAATAAAGAGAAAACATAGCATGCCCCTTAAAAATTGAATCTCATCATCTTTAACATTGTTGCTTGCTCTGCCATAGATCCAATGCGAACCACCTAGTCGGTTTCTATGTCATCTTAAGTCGCTGCCTTCAACTCGCAACACTCAGCCAGCCTTCAACTTGCAACGCCCAGCCGATTCAATTGTTATCCAACCAAGCAAGATGACATAGATCCAACTCGCAACGCCCGGCTGGTTTCATCATCTTCAACATCATCCCCTTCCTCTGCCTTGGCATCCTCTTAAAAATTCAGTTTTATTTAAAAACGGAAAAAAAATTTGAGATTCCAAAAAATAAGATAAAAGTTCTCTCAGATCCAGAGAATCCTCTTTTACATATGATCAGACGGGAAAGGCAAAGCTTCCTCCATCGATTTTTGCATGATGCCTGCGAGAAGGATCAGAGGATATGCAACTTGAAGGATCGGAGGAGTTGGGGCTTGAAGGATCTGCAACTAAAAATATCTTTAAGCGTTGACAGTAAAAAATGTTCTCATGTCAATTATAAAAAAATTTATGATGATTCAATTCTCAATTCACATTCAGTTCACATAAACATTGAAATCATGGTACATTGATAGCATGGTAATCATTAGAATCCACAGCACTAAATATCCAGCAAAACCAAGTATATTTATGCAAATAAAAGGTATTGAATCACTTATGGATCATCTAGTTTCAAGCCTTATCTGCTCCTTTGGATCTATTAAACAAAAATTTCATGGATTAGTATCACGTATTTTTAATATGCATACAGTTTTCAAATACACATGTTCTCTTCCCAATATTTGTATCATGTTTATTTGAACAAATATGCATACATGATTCATATTTGTTTCATATGTGGTATTTAAAATTACTCAGTTTTTAAATGCACATGTTCTCTTCCCTATATTTGTGTCATATACATTTGAACAAATATGTATACAGGATTCACATCTAAATCATCATTATGGGATAATATGTATCTGTATAAAAAAATATGCATACATGATTCATTAAAAATTTAAAGTAAGAGGAGACAGGACATTTTTCATGGATTTGTATCATGATTTGTATCATGTCCATTTGAACAAATGATCAACTATTAAACATCAGATGTGCATCCAAAATACATATTACACATGACCACTACAAAGAACTAAATCACCCAAAAATCTATACAATACTAAAAGAAATCTGAACTGAACCAATTCTATCTGAATCTGAACAAAAATCTATATAATACAAAAGAAATCTGAATCAATTCGTAGAAATCTGAAAATTAATCTGAATCTATACGATATAAAAATAAATCTGAATCAAACAATACAAAAATAAATCTGAACTAAATCACTAACCGAACTGAACTAATCATCTATATGATATAAAAAGAAATCTGAATCTGAACTAACTTAACACAAACATAAAAACCAATAAATGACCACAGCAAAGAACTAAACCGAAATGAACCAATTCGTAGAAATTAACACAAATAAAATAATATTGATTCTCCGGTATGATTCTCCGGTATGATTCTCCAGTATGATCTCCAGACGAACCCTACAACTACTGGAAACTAAGCAACTGAAGAATCAATGTTCTTAATTCGTAAGTAGTCATTCTTTTGTTGCGTGTAATTGGCAATATGAGAAACTAAGCAAACCTGTACCTTCAGGTCAGTAAGAAGAACCAGTGCCCTTGCTGATGTGGGGAAGAGCAAGATAAATTTCTTCAACTTGCGAGAATCAAGAGGGACTCAGATCTTCTTGCTAGTTCTTCTTGCTGCGAAAATTTCTTCAACTTGCGAAAATTTCTTCAACCAGTGCACTTTCTTCTTCTTGCTGTGAGAAGAATTAAACACCCTCAGATCTAGCGAGAATCAGTAAGACTCAGTGAGAATCAGCAAGATCAAATGCCCCTTGCCTACAGCTACTGTCAGAACCTAATAAGAAAACAAAGCAATATGAGAAACTATATCAACATTCGTAATGCCCCTTGCATATTGCAGTTTAACAGGGAGATTGAATCAATATGAGAAACTAAGCAAATGATGTTTAACAGGGAGATTGAATCAATATGAGAAATTTAGCTTGCAAGATTGAATCAATAGGGAGATTGAATAAATAAGAGAAACTAAGCAAATGTTCTCCAGCAATCTCTAGCAAGCTCAAATGAGAAACTAAGCAACCCGTACCTTCAGATCAGCAAGAAGAACCAGTGCCCTTGCTGATGTGGGGAAGAGCAAGATAAATTTCTTCAACTTGCGAGAATCAGTAAGACTCGGATCTTCTTGCAGCAAAAATTTCTTCAACTTGCGAAAATTTCTTCAACTCGTACCCTTTCTTCTTCTTGCTGCGAGAAGAATTAAACACCGTCACATCGAGTGAGAATCAGCAAGATCGAAGTTAATTATTCATATTCATTTGGAATGCATGAAACAAAATGCAACCTCCAAATAAGGTCATAATAGCTTCTAGTCAAATGTTTTTTTTGGAATGCAAGAAACAAAATGCAACCTGCAATTTTTTTACTCTATGTTATAATTGGCTTTATGCCACACATTCCATGGATATATCAAAGATTTGAGCCCAAAGCTGCTTACAAATTTTCAACAACAATATACATTCATCAGAACTTTTAAAAAACATCAAAATGCTAGACTACAACAGAATGCCAAAAGAAGAACTCAAAACTTCTTATATTAAAAACCTCTTCTTACTACTGGTAAAAATTGGAAGACTTGCCCTTAGCAACTACTTCACCAAAATTAACATTTTGAGTGATCAAAACATTCCAGAAACCAACTATAAATGCTGAGGATTGTGTCGGGTCACTATCCTTCTAGACCAAAATAAGCCATATCTGCAAATGCAGAACTGCATGCACTCATGGGGTACTCATTGAGTTCATGAGACTTGATCCATCACATTCACCATTCTTGATTAGCTCAGTAAATTGATTAAGAGTACTAACAATAACCTCAAATGGTTTGATCACTTCATGTGCTTGTCTCCTGGTGAACTCCGTTTCTATAGCATTTGGCTTCGTTAAATCCAATGGACCACGGCCTTGGCTAACTTCGTTCCCTAACTTACCTCTCAGTATAGCATGTATCTCATCTACATTATCAAGCAACTTATTATGAGTCAAAAATAGGTCATAATGGGATGGATGAGTGACACAACTCCTAAAAGGAGATAACACTCAAAATATTATTGGCTAAAGCTTTTTTATATTTTAAATGGAAATGCAATTCGGGCACTGCATAAAAGTAGAAGAAATTCTTGGGAAATTACGGCATTCAACTCAAAGCAATCCAAGCACTACAACAAATACCAAGAACGATTTTGAAAATTAATCATGGATGTATACATCTACATTCCGAAAATGGAATGTAAACTTATACCTCATCCATTGAAATAATTATCCATGGAAATAATTATCAGAAACACCAACCATACTTTGGGCTTTTGAACATATTATTTCTATGAATATAATGAAAATTTAGTTCAACTTTACACTTTGATGTTTGATATTAATCTAACCATAAAAGTGTCTTCTTATCCAGAAATCTATATTAGTATTTAATACCCGTCAACCAAAGCACAGATACTAAGAAGCACATGATCAAAACTTATTATAGAAGAGAGCGTTTCAAAGGAAAAAACCGTCGCATACACTTTATCCAACGGCCAACAAACTTTTATTCTTGATCCGACCAACTTTTCATTGTTTAATACAACGCCACCCGAGGAACACTGTAATGGTTGAAAAAAAGATCGTTTAGTAATTGCATGTCCTCCAGCATAAGAAAAAGTAAAGGTGATTTCACAAATTTGTTAAACGATTCCTTCATCATATCAAGAATATATCAACAAAAAGTGCATAGATCCATCAATATAAATTTCATCCCTCAAATGTACTACAGGTACAAATCCTGGTTGTGTCCAGCAGTGAGATTCACACGCACGCATGCATTTTTATGTGTATATCCTAAGGAACCCATTTTTTTTACAGATGGGGATTTAAGAACAGGTTATCAGTAAAACTAAGGAACCCAGTTTTGTTTACAGACCATGGTAGTGATTTGATATGGTCATGAACTGTTTTGCTAAATCAAACTACCACGTTTTGATCAAAATAATCAAAATAATACTCCGTATATTCTTAGTTTTGATTAAGATATACCCAGTATATTCAAACAATATATTCAAAATAATTACCCCCGTATATCTGCAGGTTGTAGCTGCATTATAATCAAAATACCCCATATATCACAGCCATTTCCGTCTACAAAGTTTTGTTTACAGACCAGGATTCAAATTAGATATCTGCATTATACCCATTTTTTTAGCTTAACATTAAAACTAACCTGTTCCAGTGATGGAATCAGCAGTTTTGTTTACCATAATAAATTTACCGTCAAATAATTCCTTAGGATGGGGTAAAACAAAATTTAAAGCATTTCATAATATTTTGGACGGTAAATTGATAAATGAAAACAAAAATCAAGTGCAGGCCAAAATCAATTACACTAATCATATTTATTTTAATCATATTTAAATTTAATCAATTAGAAAAATCAAGTGCAGGCAAAAATCAAGAGCAGGCCAAAATCAATTACACTAATCATATTTACACACTAAGCAAAAACAAAAATCAATTACACTAATATGTCATCAATTACACTAATGAAATGGGGATGATTCGCGAGGCTGGATGATTAAATCGGAGTTACCTGTGACTTGATCGGAGTTACCTGGAGATACCTGGAGATGAAAGTTACCTGCAAGATCAAGATCAAATGAAATCAGAGTAACCTGCGATGATTACCTGCGATCAAGATCAAATGAAAGTTACCGCCGATGAAATGAAATCGGAGTTCCCTAGAGATGAAAGGAAATCGAAGATGCAGGCAAATGGGGATGATTCGCGAGGCTAGATGATGCTCTGGAGGATGCTCTTGATGGTGATGATGAGGGTGAGAAGGCGATCCGACAATACCCTCCAGCAATGCTTTGAGGTTAAGGTCACCGATGTGTGGAAGGGTCTGGTGCTTTGCGTCGAGGGATTTGAGAAACCCACCGATAGAGAAACCCATCTTTAATCAATTTCAAGCTATAATTACTCTGATTTGATCAAATGATGTGATCAAAATTTTAATTTCCCTCCCCAACCTTTCCCTCCCAACCTTTCCCTCCAACATTTACGTATATCTATTAAATGAAAAAAATGGCATATATATATATATGTATATGTATATGTATATGTATATGTATATGTATATGTATATATATATATATATATATGTATATGTGTATGTATGTAATTGAAATCATAAAGAAGCGGAGCACGTTTTTGAGTAAAGTATCATATTCTAAACAACTTTAAGCAAATTTAATGATGTGATAGGATGTGTATTCATGTATTTTTCATGTATTTTCTCCCCCTGTCAAATCAGCAAAATATGGGGTAATATGTGTAATTAGTCCACCAATGAACTTCACTGGTCGACTAAAATGTGCAGAAGATTCAAAATTTGGACAGAATTTAAAATAGTAGATTTCATTAATGTCATAAAGATTACTGGATACAGAACTGCGAAAAGCAAATACAAACTAAAACAAACTTAAAGCAAATATAGAGCACACCATACAACATAAAACTGAAAAATAAAAACTAGTCTTCAGGAATTAGTCGACCAACTGATTGGCTTGGTGGACCAATATGCGTAAAATTCTTTCAAAAGGTCTTCAAAATTCTGGAGGAGGAGGAGGGTGATGATAACGGGAGCTTGATGGCGCATATGGAGCCCATTGTTCAAAATAACTTAAGATTTGTGCTTGTGTTTGTTGCATGTTCTCCGTTGAATCTTCCATTCGATTAAGACGCGATTCAGAGGCGCTAAAGTATATTAAAATGCCTTCAAAGCCATTGTTCATGTCAGTGCAGAGATCATTGATTTGATCTTGAAGAGAGGCACAAGGAGGTGGAGAAGGAGGAGTACGTGTGTTAACCGTGGTTGTACGGAGACGAGGTTGTGGTTCAATAGGTTGCTCTTCATGTTATAGAGGTGGTGGAAGTTCCATTCGGTTTACAATGGAATGATCAAAATGTTGGGGACTAAAAATGGAAATTTCACGATCAAGAGAAACACCAAAGTATTGGAGAATCCTAGTGATGGTACTAGGAAGAAAAATGTGGTTGTGACTGGTTTTATTAAAGTTAACATAATCAGATGGCCCAATAAACTTTAAGACCACCTATGATGGCATAGAGAGCCCGAGTACGGTGTTCGTTAACATAGTTAAACGAACCGGCTTTAGGAATGAGATTATATGTAACCTTAAGAAGAAGACGCAGGATAGGATTTAACGCAACCGCGCTCATTCCTATACGAAAATTTGGGCTTAATCGAGCAATAATGCGAGGGTCATCCATGGGAACATCTAGACCGAAAGTGTGATGCCTTGGGATACCTAGACTTTGTGTAAGTGCTTCATAGGTAAGGTGTATGTATACACATTTGACGGTGGTGTCAAGAAAGATAAGTCCTTCATCGTGAAAGACTACCATATTAGCATAAAATTCTTTAACAAGACTATGAAAATAAGGAGTTATATCACTCCAAATACGAAGAAGACCAACTTTTTCTATAAGAGGAAGGATGGTAATTATAGATTACTTCATCAATAAAATAAAGAAAATGTTCGGGTGAAAGGTCACGGAAACAAAGACATTAAATTTGGCGCGTCATTGTCCTGTTGAAGGCAACCTGGCGACAGTCGACCGGATTTTGACGACGATGGTGGCTAGATAGGAGGATGAGGCCATTAGATACATAGGCTTGAAGAGACACGAACGTTTTGAGTATTGAGACTTGGGTTTTCACATGGGAGAAAGGATGAAGAAATCATGGCTTTATATAGATGATTTGTAAGAGGGTAATTCGAATATGAATCATCAAAACCGAAATAAAACCAATTAAACACTTCGATTAACTTCTCTCTCCTGTTGGGAAACTAATATGTGCAAAAATCGCGGAAAGGTATGGTAAAAAATCTGCAGTTTTCTGAAAACTGTTAACGATTGGTCGACTAATCGGGGTCTGATCCCTTTTATTACATGGGAAAGTTGAGTGAACAGTGTTTTGAACTTTAATTCGGTCAAAAAGTTCTACATGGACTAGCGGATAAGTGTACTTTGATATGTAAAAAAGATTTGACTATACACCATCTTGATGTAAGATGTGTAAGAGATTTTGACCATAAGTATAATGTACTTGGTCCTTTTAAGAGGGAAATTCAAAAATATTTGTCTTCTAGTGTTTGGACTTTAATTAAAATAATTGTCTTATATTATAATCAAATAATTTATACTAATTTATAATAAAAAGTAACACATATATAAAATTGGAATTATATTTTCTGAATATACGTAGAAAGGTTGGTTGATCGGCCAAAATAAATACAAAATAATTCGGAAAAATCTAGAAAAATTATATAATAAAAATAATATAATATTAAGTAATAATATAGTATTAAAATTCTGATTCACTTAACATACCCAACTCTCTTCTAAGTTTTAGAAAACTTTCTTCCTTTAGAGGCTTGGTAAGGATATCGTCAATCTGATTTTTAGTATCTATATATTTCAAAATAATATCACCCTTTTGGACATGAGTATACACGAAGTGATGACGGATATCTATATGTTTAGTACATGCATGATATACTTGGTTTTTGGATATATTAATAGCACTATTGTAATCACACATAATTGGACATGTGTTACATTTAATGCTATAATCCAAAATTGTTTGTTTCATCCATAGTATTTGTGCACATACTAACCCTGCGGCTATATATTTTGTTTCTGTTGTTGATAATGAAACCGAATTTTTTTCTTACTAAACCAAGAAACTAAACCTTGATCCCACTTGTACTTTTACGATCAGATTTGCAACCAGCAAAATCTTCATCACCAAATGATATTAAATAAAATGAATTTGATTTTGGATAGAATAGACCAAAATCAGATGTATGTTTAATATACCTAATTATACTTTTGACAGCAGTCAATGTGATACCTTAGGGTCAGATTGATACCTAGTACATAACCATACTGAAAACATAATATATGGTCTACTTACAGTAAGATAAAGTAATGATCCAATCATACCTCGAGATAAGCGTTGATCAACACTTTTACCATTTATATCTTTATCAAGAATTGATGATGTACCCATTAGAGTACGTTTCTCTGGAGAATTCTCTTGTCAAATCATTTGATGAGTTCTTTTGTATATTTACTTTGGTGAATAAATATACCTTCCTTCATTTCTTCGATTTGTAGTCCAAGAAAATATGTAAGTTCACACATGCGACTCATCTCAATTTATTCTGCATTTCATTAGGAAATTCTTGACATAAAAAGTAATTAGTATATCCAATTATTATATCATCAACATATATTTGAATAATTATAACATCAAAATATATATGTTTGGTAAATAAGATAGAATCTATCTTTCTAATAGAATAACCAGATTTCAATAGAAAATTCTTTAGCCTTCATAGCAAGCACGTGGTTCTTGTTTTAAACCATATAATGATTTATTTAATTTGAAAACATGATTTTCCAAAGTTTCATGTTGAAATCCTGGTGGTTGTTCTACATAGACGTCTTCCTTAATAATGACATTTAGAAATGTGCTTTTAAAATCCATTTGATATAACTTATAATCTTTATAACATGTATATGCTAATAACATTCTAATAGCTTCTAATTGTGCGACTGGTGCAAATGTTTCATCATAATTTATACCTTCTTCTTGATTATATCCTTGTGCAACTAATCTAGCCTTATTCCTAACTACCTATCCAGATTCATCTAATTTATTTTTAAATACCCATTTTGTTCCTATAACAGGATGATCTAAAGGTCTTGGTACTAATTCCCATACATCATTCCTTTTGAATTGATTAAATTCTTCATGCATTGCTATTATCCATGAATTATCTTTGCATACTTCAATAATATTCTTTGGTTCAATAAATGATATAAATGCACAATGAGTCATTTGTTCTATTTATGATCTAGTTCTTACACCATCGGTTATATCTAAAATAACTAATTCATATGGATGGTTGGGAACTTCAATAAATGCCATAGGAAGACTTGTATTTTCTGAAATTGTTACAGGGATGGAATTAGTAGAATCATTATTATCATCATTGTTATCTAGTTTAATATTTTCTAGTGAATTAGAAAGGGGTATTGAATCATCTTCTTCTATATGTATGTTAGTAGAATAATTTTCATCAAAACTTACCTGAAGTGATTCTTCAATACATAAGGTTCATTTATTATATATCCTATAGACTTTACTACGTGTAGAATAACCTACAAATATACCTTCATCTGATTTAGAATCAAATTTATAGAATGCATCCTCAGTGTTTAGAATAAAACATTTACATCCAAAAACTCTATGATACTCGTGGAATTCGATCATAGAATAATTCAAAACAAGTTTTATTAAGTTGTGGTCTTACCAAAATTCTATATAATACATAACATGCAGTATTAACAGCTTCTGCCCAAAAAAATTTGGTAAGTTGCTATCACATAACATGGTTCTAGCACATTCTTGTAAAGTTCTATTTTTCCTTTCAACTACACTATTTTGTAGTGCGGCTCAGGAAAAGAAAAGTTATGTGTTATATCATGTTTAGTACAAATTTTGTAAATAATTCGTTTTAAGATTCTCCTCCATGATCACTATGAATGGTGATAATGGTTGAAGATTTCAATTTTTGAATTCTTTTACAAAATATTGTAAATTCTTCAAATGGATCATTTTTATGTTTCAAAAATAATACACAAGTATATCTTGAATAATCATCCACAATTACACATGCATATCTACTTCCATTTTAAGTATGCCATTCTAGATGGACCGAATAAATCCAATTGTTAAAGTTCAAGTGGTTTTTTATGGTAATATTATATTTTTGTTGGAGAATTGTTGGAGAGAATTAACCATGGCAAAAAGCCATGGTGATTTATTTATAAAATCACATAGGTATTGCAAGAGCCTTGGATACCAAAGGTCTCCACCACATTAAAAGTGGTGGAGTAATGTATGGATAAGTGGTGGGGAGGCCAAAAGCCTCCCCCCACTCACAACACTCCCCCTTATCCATCCATTACTTTGGTCTTAGCGTATAATGCTAAAAAGGGGTTGATAATTCTAGATCCTGAGTAATCGTGCTTGCCTCGTTAAAACCTTAGCTGCGGAAAACCCAGTGGAAAAAACCAACAGCTTAAGGGAAAAGAGTGCAACACATAGGTTACTCCTCCTCATCCGTACAAGCTTCAGGCTTGTAGGTCTTTCAGTTGTCTCATACCGATTCCTTTTACAAGTTTTACAAAAATACATTTTGGTAAAGATTTGGAAAAAGATCAGCTAAGTTGTTGCAGGACTGGATCTGCTGAACTTCAATCTGCTTGTCCTCCTTTAGCTCGTATGTCCAGAAAACTTGGGAGATATGTACTTTGTCCTATCGCCCTTGATGTAGACCTTTTGAAGTTGAGCAATGCACGCAGCGTTGTCTTCAAATAGGACAGCATGCTCCAAATCACCAGTCTTCAGGCCAGTAGATTGAAGAATGTGGTGGACGACGGATCGTAGCCACTAACACTCTATGCTTGCTTCATGGATCGCAATGAGCTTCAAATTATTGGATGACGTAGCTATTGTGGTTTGCTTTACCGATCTCCAGGAGATAGCAGTACCTCCGTAGGTAAACAAAAAACATGTCTGTGATTTTGTCGTGTGTGGATATGAGAGATAACCTGCATCGGCATAACCAAATAATTGGGGGGAGGCACCTCTCTGGTAGTAAAGTCACAAATCTATTGAACCCTGGAGGTATCGCAGAAGATGCTTTACTTCGTTCCAGTGGCGCTTTGTAGGCGCTGCACTGTGTCTGGCTAGGAGATTAACTGTAAACGCTATATCAGGATGCGTGCAATTAGCCAGATATAGAAGTGCTTCAATGGTACTGAGGTATGATACTTCAGGACCTAGTATCTCCTCCCCCTCTTCCAGAGGCCGAAAAGGGTCCTTATGTACATCTAGAGATCTTACGACCATATCAGTACATAAAGGATGACATATATCCATATGAAACTTACGTAGAAGTTTCTTTGTATAATTAGATTGGTGTAATAGGATTCCACCTCTTAGGTGTATAATCTGTAAGCCAAGACAATACTTTGTTTTGCCTAGGTCTTTCATTTCAAAAGTATGTTTTAGGCTTTCAGATATCTCATTGATCTCTACAGGAGATCCTATGAGATTTAAGTCATCAACATATACTGCTATGATGACGAATCATGTTCCCGTTCTCTTGATAAAGATGCACAGGCAGACTTCATTATTCGTGAATCCTTGCTATGCAAGGAAATCACTAAGTCTGTTATACCACATCTTGCCCGATAGCTTTAGACCATATAATGATCTATGCATCTTACATAGAATACGTCCCGATGTATCTCTTTCATCTCTGGGGGTAGTTTAAACCCATCAGGAAGTCTCATATAGATATTTTTATCTATATCTCCATATAGATATGCAGCCACAACGTCCATGAGCTGCATTTCTAGGCTTTCTAGAGAAGTTAGGCTTTATTAAAAATCGGAATGTGATCGAATCCATGACCGGGGAATACGTATCTTCGTAATCAATCTCCGGTCTTTAGGAAAAACCATGGGCTACAAGGCATGCCTTGTAGCGAATGATCACATTATTTTCATTTCTTTTTATTATGAAAACCCACTAATATCCCACAGGTTTTACACCTACTGGTGTTTGGACTACTGGTCAAAAGACTTTGCATTTCAAAAGTGAGTCCAGCTCTAATCTTATTGTCTCGTCCCACTTTGGCTAATCATCTCTGCGTTTACATTTCGCTAGAGATCGTGGTTCGACGTCATCGTCATATTCAGTGACGAGAATGGCAATATCGAAAGCAAAATCGTCGTTGACGAACGTGCTATGTCTGTCCAGTACATCTCCAGTACGTACAAAATTTAATGATGTTTCTCCTATTGTTTCCTCTGCAAGGGAAATAAGGAGGGGAGAAGTAGCTGGTCTGAGCTCAGCATCCTATGGAGGGATAATCTTATTATCTCCAGGAGTCTTCCTCTTTCGAGGAACTTTATCTTTTGAACCTGGTGGGCGTCCTCTTTTCAATTGAGGTACAGCCAGTTCTGCTGCTGGTGGATTGTATCCAGCTATGGGGATGTCAATCTTAGCTGGCGTATTAGCAGCAGGGACGTGTGAACAGACAATCTTCTGGTTGTCTGTGAACTTATCCGGTAAAAGATGTACTGTATTCTAAATGTGAAGGATCTTCAGGATCTTATCTTCATATAGATTAGTACGCAGATCATATAGGGACAAAGACTTCTGGTCCCAACTAATGGTCTCAGTAGCTTCAGGCTTCTTGGACTGTGTGCCTAGTATAGGAAAAATTTTCTCATCAAATTCACAGCCAGTAAAAAGTGCCTTGAATGCGTCCCCCGTTAGGGGTTCAAGGTATCTGATAATAGAGGGCGAATCAAACCCAATATAGATACCTAGACGATGCTAAGGACCCATTTTGGTCCTCTGAGGTGGTGCTAGTGGGACATATACTGCACAACCAAACACTCTCAAATGAGAGATATCCGGAGGTGCGCTATATGCAAGTTGCATCGAGGATAATGTATGACCTCCAGAGGGTCTTATCCTAATAAGTGATGAAACATGTAAAATAGCATGCCCCCAAACATCCACCGGTAACTGGGATTGCATAAGCAATGGACGTGCAATCCATTGGAGTCTCTTTATAAGGGACTCAGCTAATCCGTTCTGGGTGTGAACATGTGCTACATGATGTTCAACTTCAATACCCGTTGCCCGACAATAGTCTTCGAAGACTTATGAAGTAAATTCGCCAGCATTATCAAGACGTAGTTTCTTGATATGGTTATCGGGAAAATGAGCACGCAACCTTATTATTTATGCTAATAGCTTTGGAAAATCTAGGTTGCGGGTGGACAAGAGGCACACATAAGACCATTTAGTCGATGCATTAATTAGTACCATGAAGTACCGAAATGGCCCACTTGTGGGGTGAATAGGCCAGCAAATGTCACCATGAATTCTCTCAAGGAAGCCAGGAGACTCTAATCCTACTTTCAGGATGGAGGGTCTCGTTATAAGTTTTCCCTTGAAACATGGGGGACAAGGAAATCCACCCTTATGAAGAATCTTCATGTTCTTCAATTTATGTCCACAGGATTCAGTGATGATGCGTCGCATCATTGCTGATCCAGGGTGACCAAGTCTGTTGTGCCAGAGTTGGAACTCTGGTAGTGATTGACACGTCTGGTGCTCAGTCATATTGGCTTCTATTGGTTGAATGTATGTATGGTAGAGACCCAACTGGAGTCCCTTGAATCGCTCAGAGATGATCTTCTGGTCATCTTTTTGACGAGTTATATACAGATATTCAACCATAGTTTCATCTCTGGTTTCTAAGTGATATCCGTTTAAACGGAAGTCCTTGAAACTTACGAGATTCCTATTTGATTTAGGAGAGAATAATGCATTTTTTATTTGAAGTCTTGTGTTATTTGAAATCAATATAATTGCTTCACCAGATCCTTCGATTATTTGGGATAGTCATGAAATTGTGATAACATGACCGTCATATTTATTTATGTCATTAAAATAGCAATGTTCGTGAAGGATTGTGTGTGTCGAGGCACTGTCCACTAGGCATTCATACTTCATCTATATAAGCAAAAACGAAATTTTATTTGAGTAAATGTACATGACATTCAAAAATAAAAGTTCGTACAAAATCAAACAAAAGATGAAGATACATGGAATTTTAAATGCATAGATAAAGGATGCTGCTCAATCGAGCAGGTCGTCGTTCTCGAAGTCTTTTGCAGTAAACATCGTTGGCGGCTGAACAACCACCAAGTTTGGTTCAGGCAGAGACTTCTGGCTCGCCTGATATAGATCCTGGAGGTGGCGAGGAGTGCGGCAGTCATGTCGCATCTATGGCATTTATCCTCCCAGTTCTTCTTAGGAAGTGACACTTTGTCGGTGTTCTTTTGCTTCCATGTGAAGTTTCTCTATCCCTTATTGTTTTTGTTTGTCTGGGGTGCTGCACCTCGTCCATTCTTCATCACAGCTTTCCCTTTGGTATTTTTAGCCTTCTTCTTGTTTTTCCACTTCTAGAGAGAAACGTGTTGGGCTTCAGGGATAGGTGCAGTGCTAGCTAGACGTAAATTATGAGTGGCTAGCAGTAAATCTCGATTCTGCTCTGCCCTAAGTAGGCATGAGATCAGATTAGAGAATTTCGTGAAGTTGCGTTCACGATACTACTGCATAAGGATTGCATCTTTCTCGTGAAATGAGGTAAATGTCTTTTCCAACATGCGTTGTTCTGTCACTTCTTCACCGCACAACTTCAGGCGTGAGGTGATATTATGAAGTGCAGAATTATACTCAGCGACGGACTTATAGTCCTGAAGTCTGATGTTTTCCCACTCATACTGGCACGCGGTAATATAACATCAATTTGATGTTTATACCGTGCCTCCAGCGATGTCCACTGTTCATTTGGGTCCTCTACCGTTAAGTATTCGGCCTTTAAGGTTCGATCTATATGTTTCCTAATGTAGATTATGGATTTTGCATTATCCACATCGGAGACAGTGGTAGGAGTGATGCTTTTAGATGTAGCAGAAGCATCGGCCGCTACTGGAGCCGATGAAGGAGCCAAAATGGAGCCAAGGAGGGCCATCGAACGCAAGTGGAACTTCAGGTCCACTCGCCAACTCAATTAATTTTTCCCTGCAGAATCAAGGACCTCGAAATCGACGCTTGCTAATTTTTCCATTTATCTATGCAATTTAAAATAAGCATGAATTAATTAAAATTGAAATTCACGCATAAAAAATAAGTAAAATGTGGGGATAGGCCAGATACACAAAGAAATACAAAGTCCAAAGACCGAATATACAGTCCATAAAGATAAGAAAAATACAATTTGGAAACCCAGAATGGGTCCCTATATTTTCCAATTTTCGCCTTCGTCTTCATTTGTCGGTACACTGGTATTTGGCATAAATACATATAATCCTCACTTACAAATTCTCTCAAAAAGAAAATAAAATTGCAAGGAATATAAAGGGTATCAAATTGGTCGATCCCAAAAATCATATTTTAGCTTATATAAACATCCACACAGTTTATAAATACCACATGCACAAAAGAAACAATCACGCATGTATATAACACAGGCATATATAATATGGAAAAATAGACTATAAATTATAATAATCTCTTGGACCACAGGGAGACGTCATACACCGTTAGGTTAGTTTACTAACGGCAGAGTGGTCGCAGGATCCTTAAGATAATTATATTTTGAAAAAATCTTAATATTCCATAATTTAATAATAATGCAATAGTGTTATAATTTTAGCAATATGAAAGACTTGGCGACATGCCCATAACAAGTAATTAAAATAAATTAATAGTTTGAATGGGGCTGCAGGCCCATAAATATTAATCATCTATATTACATTTGACAGAGTTTTTTGAATCCTAGGGCTGACTAGGACAAGCTGACTAGGACAAAGGGGGTAGATAAAAGACGGCCAGGATTTAATCTTGGAGAATCAACGGTTTGGATTAAACTTAGAGATGAAGGGTTTGTATTTTAAACATACTTTTGCTATTTTAAATTGCTATTTTAAACATACTATTCGGTTGTCCCATTATCATGATAATAACTTCTTCTGGGGAAGAGCAAGAGGCGTTTCTGGGAGAGAGCTCCGGCTCTTGCTCTTCCCCAAAAAACATTTCCCCCACTAACGCCTGAGCCCTTTCATCATCATTTCGCTTGAGCCCTTTCATCTCGCAAACAACACAATAACGCCTGAGCCCTTTCATCATCTTCATTTCCCCCACAACCAAGGGCTCTTTCATCTCGCAGCAATCTCGCCTCTTGCTCTTCCAAAATCCCCAACTCAGGTGGCCTCTCGCCTCTCGCCTCTCGCCTCTCGCCTCTTGATCTTCCAATAATTTCACGCCTCTTGCTCTTCCAACGTATCTAGCTCGCCTCTCGCTTCGCATCTGTCTCCGTGGGCTGAGCCCTTGGTTTTCATCTCGCCTGAGATCTTGGGGGAATCTCGCAACGCAGCAATCTCGCAACGCAAGCAAGTCGCAGGCAGGCAAGGCAAGAGGGGAACAGTTCGCAGGCAAAGCTCCAGTTCCAGTTCGCAGGTAGGCAAGGCAAGAGGGGAACAGTTCGCAGGCAAGGCAAGATCTCCAGTCCTGCCCTAGATCTCGCAGTTATGTTTACGATCCTGCCCTTGATTCATGCTTATTGTTGGAAATTGGGAGTCTCAGCATGTTCTCAGCATGTTCTCAGTTATTTTTTGGATAATTTTGCAGGCATCGAAGTGAACAACCCAGCCCATGGTATGTTTATTCTCAGTTGTTCACCTTGGCATACCAATTTTAATGCCTGCAATTTTAATGAGTCAAAAATTTAATGCCTGCAGATCATTTGTAAATTTTAATGCCTGCAATTTTAAAATTGGAATGATCTGAGTCCATTGGATATCACCTTGGCATACCCTCTTCTTTGATGCCTGCAAAATTGATATCACCTTGGTAAATGATCTGAGTCCTCTTTATTTTATTTATTTTTTTCAATCTCATTTGCTATACCATATTTACAGAAAGATAGTAGTATGAAACCACAAAGGGATATGAGTACCCAACTACATATGTACATTAGGTAAGCTTGGTGGGCAGACCGCAAAACTTCCGAGTATTCTGGCATTACATTGTAACTTCTGAGTATTCTGGCATTACAACAATGAACGACTTGATTTGATATTGCTTGAATCCCATAGCTGCCATAACTTCTGAGTATTCTGGCAAAACTTCCGGAAGCATCCCATAGCTGCCATAAACATTTGGCTAAAAATAAAAAATCATCATGATTGGTGTCATTAAAAAAGATAGCCACTATCAAGTATCTCTATTGTTATAACCACAACTCTCTCCCCTCCTAATTGTTGTCATGGACTAACATAACAAAATTTGGTATTCTAATTGATGTAATCAACTGACACATCTCTAATCCCAGCCATCCATTTGAGATTGTTCCATTTAAATCCAAAATCAGATCATGTCCATACATCTGAATGACTTTAGTTTAATTTGCATTTGTAAGATCCAAACCCACCATTTTGGTTTAAATTAGATCCCTTTCAATCCAAAGGGTAAATGATGTTTTGCAAGAGGATGTCCTCTTTGAGAACATACAGCCCTCTTCTCAGCCCATGGTATTTTGGTATCAATTAAAATTGCAGGCATCAAACTGAGAACTGATAATGTATTTGCAGAAGTGTTATGTTTATTCTTAGTGATATTTGCAGAAGTGTTACCCAAAAATTTATAAATTTTCAAAGCAGATATCTACGTTCTTAGTGATAATGTATTTAGTTGTTATTATCATCAGTTTAGTTGTTTATTCTTCATTAAGCTTAGAACTTTGGAAGTGGAGATTGAATGAAATGGATTGAAGCCTGCAAGTATACGGGAGGCATTATTTTTATGGAATAGCAATCTTTTTATTGAACTAGGTTCAACCATGACACTCTCGGATATGGCTGGACTGGGCTTTGAAAACTAGCATCATATTGAAAATTCTTTTTGCCAGTCCGATGTAATTTGATTCCATCTAGAGCTACTACATTTATAGCTTTTTATGTGGTGTTTATCATTTTTAAGATAATAAAATACATTAGATAACACATGGAATGACTGGGGATTCACTTATATAGGGTGCAGGATCGTTATCATCTTCAATAAAGACTGATTTTGATTTTAGAAAGCATTGCTTCATTTTTTTTCAAAAGAGAAAGATACCTTTTACAGGCTACCTTACCTTA
Organism: Scilla litardierei; assembly: GCA_030789695.1. NCBI lineage: Eukaryota > Viridiplantae > Streptophyta > Magnoliopsida > Asparagales > Asparagaceae > Scilla > Scilla litardierei. The sequence goes on from CM061134.1 coordinate 124,557,446, forward strand.
CAATAGAATCATTTGGATATTATCTGACGAGCACTGGCCATGGGACAGAAGCTAAAGCTACCGCTGCAATTGATAAGTGGGGGCAAAATGTGTAAGTATTCTTAAACTTGCTTAAGGGTAAGAATTTATTGGATTTTACTGATTTTTTCAGATCTATATCGCTATCACTGATTTTTAGTGCAATACATTTTTAGTGCAATATAACATAGTAGAGTTGCATTTTGTTTTTGTATAAATAGTTTAGCCTGCGTGGTGTACGCTTGAACTAACATTTTATTGTCCTGCAAACTAGAGCAACAATGAAAATCTATTTGAGAACCCTTGCCTCTAAAAGCATGGCATACATAAGCTGTTGAATGATATGAAGAAATGTCATCAATTGTTGATAGATTTATTTGAAATGTCATCAACTAATTTGGATACTATTATTAGCAAAGATAGATACAAAGTGTCATACTTTGAAGGTTATTTTTTTTGAAATTTGTCAGTGACCTTTCCTCTTCCTTTGCACATTCTTCGATTAATGTTGTCACTTTCTATGTAAACGCTTTATGATTTTGTTCAATTTTGATGTTTCATTTTGATGGATTTCAGGAGGCGATTCAAATGGTGAAGCCGACAAAAGAGACGATGACACGTGTGTTCATATTCAAAGAGGCGTGATTGTTGTGTTGTTGATTCTAGGGATGACAACACCTGCAATATATCCTAATATCAAGTTTTTGCATTAAAGAGTAAAGAAGCACGAACATCTCTCTTCCAGTTGATCATCACATTAAGCAATTTTAGTTCAAAACCTCATATGTATTATGCATAAATGTAATTGTTTAAAGTTATGCGGTTATTTAAATTTTTTTGCATTCTTCAAAACATTCTTGCCTTCTTCACAGTTTTGCATTATTGCATTATGCATTCTTGAGGCACAGTTTAAAAATATTGATGTCTCTCTATCTCTCTCACTTGGCCCCCTTGGCCCACAAATGCCTCAGGTCACCTCCCCCTAAGCAGTGGGTTTGGGCAGCATGCAGCGATGGACGGTCCCAATCAAGGATTTTTAGGGTAATATACACGTCATACGCTATATGTAAGCATTACCTACTTTAGTTTTATATGTACTTGGGGAGGAGGTTCATGTGAAGAACAGCTGAAATGTATTCAGATATGCATCGTATCATAGGAGTCGGCTTTTTATGTAGGGAGACAAGAATATTATAAAATTTGGGGGTGACCACTACTTGCCTAAACCATAATTCTATTATGATTCTGTTTCAATCTTCGATGTGCTTCACCCTCTTATTTCTTCGATTCCTTCAAATAAGGTGGAAAAGTGCTATGATTTGGGAAATCTGGGTATTGGTACGATGAGGTTATTCCGGTATCCCAATTTGTTCATCTATTTATTTTGTATCAGTTTGCATGCATAAAGTTTTGATACTTGATACTATCGCTTCCGACAGCTCCCAACCTTTTACCATGAGACATGCACTGAGGGCATTTCTCGGTGTTGTTCTTATTGTTGTATTTCTTGCTTTGGTGTAAATGTGTTGTAGCACATCATTAACTGGTGTTGGATGACTAGAGGTCATGTATTTGGTTAATTCCTGATATGTTTACAGAATGAATGATATTAATATTAATGGTTTGTGTAGATGCTACTATCAGAAATCGGCATGGGCTGTAAGACTGAATTTTACTTATCCAGGATTATTTATGCAGGATTATTGATCTTTTCTTTTGGTTTTCAAGAGAGAGCCATGGCTTTGCAGAATGGTAAGAACTTAACCCAACCTCGCAATGAATTATGTTTTGATTGGCTATAGATTTATTTAGTCGTTAAGGCTTGATTTTTTCTGTGATTTTTGTTTTTCATTGCCAGTGAGAAAGAAAGAAGTGAAGAAATAGACCGGAATTGGGATGACCTATAAGAAAGACGAAATTTTGGAGAACGGTACTCTGCGGCTATGTTTAGCAGTAGCAACTGATTTTTGTTTTTGTATGTTGTAAATGTTGATTTTTTTTCTTTTTTCTTTTGGCCTGTAATTGTTTACCTTTTGACCTGTAATTCATTTGGCATGTAATTGTTTGCCTGTAATGAATTTCAACAAGCTTTCCCTACATCATCCAATGAGCAACTAAATTTTGGAAGAATTAAATATGGAGGGTACTAAATTTTGGGGAGAACTTAATTTTTTGGAGAAAACTACATAACATTTATTGCGCTTTAATTATTGTTGTTTGTTTAAAATTAGGCAATCCAAGATTTTGAGGGATAATATTCTAGAATGTGGAACTAAATTATGAAGAAACTTAAATTTTTGGGTAACTAAATTACAATTATTGCGCTTTAATATTGATGTTCGTTAAATATTAGTGGATCCAAGATTTTGATTGGGTTATGTGCCCTTAACTTTTGAGGTAACTAAATTTGAAGTGAACTACATTTTGAGGGGAACTAAATTTTTGAGGAGAACTAAGTTCTCTTGGGGTAATTAGATTTTAGGGGGACTAAAATTTTTGAAATTTTTAGGGAGGAAATAAATCTGGAGGAAACTAAATTTTGGGGAACTATTTTTTTTGGAAAAAACTAAATAATAAGAGTTTGAGATGAAATTGTTTTAAATAAACCGTGTCCTTAGGGCACAAGTTAATTCTGGAGTGAACAAAATTTTTAAGAACATAAAATTTTTGGGGAACTAAATCCTTTGTGGGAAACTAATTTTTGGGAAACTAAATAACAATTATTGTGCTTTAATTGTTATTGTTCATTGCGATCCAAGATTTTGAGTGGTGAATATCTTCAATGAGCCGTGCCCCATATGGAATGAGTAACTTACACTTACTCTTCAGTTTCCTCCATGTAAAGTTGTGTGCTCAATGCAATGTGTACATGAAAATTTGTAAGTAAATTTGTATGTAAACTAAGATTTGTAACCACCTTTACTACGGTGTATGTAAAATTGTAAGCATCGAGTACATGAAAACCTGTTCATTGCATGTTTACATGGAGGAAAGTTGTGTGCATTGTGTTTGATTATGGCAAGTGTAAAGTTGTGAGCAATGAGCACATGAAACCTCATGTAAAGTTGTGTGTATTCAATTGTGGCAAGCTTAATTTGATATAAACAGTAATATGAGATGAAGTGTGTGGTGTTGTATATTTTGGGCAATATTTTCCATTTTAGATTCTTCTCATATGATTATATTTAAATGGCTGGTGTAGTATGCATTTTCTAAAATGTTATATTGGAAACTACTGCCTAAAAGAAGTTCCTTAAGCCTTTTTGTTTAGCATGTGTGGATGGACCTCACACAATGAATGCATGCCCGTCAACTCTGAATACTGAAGCTAGAACATTCGTGTGAAAGTTTAGGACTTTTATATCAAGTTTATATTAAGTTTGCATAAAGTCTTGATATGGCAATCTTGATATGGCAATCTGATATAAAGTCCAGATATCAAACTTTCTGGGAAATAATAGAGTGCACGCAATTAATGTATGTAGGAAAAAAAAACTTTAACTTGCACTTAATGCTGCAGATCGAATGATCTCTCCCTCAATGCGAGGCTCACCGTCTCTTCGACGCATGGAGCAAAGATGAGAATAATTGTCCGCACCGAAGGCGTCCACACGCCGCTAAATTCTTTTAACGCTAATTTGTTGTTCCATACCGAAGGTGTGAGCGCCTTTTTACGCTACTTTGTTGTTCCGTGCCGAAGGCGCCCGTGCCAAATTTTTTACGCATAATTTGTTGTTCTGTGTCGAAGGTGCCCGCTCCGAATTTGTTATTCCACGTCGAAGGCGCCCGTGCCGTTAAATATTTTTATGCTAATTTGTTGTTCCGCGCAATTTTGTCTGTGGAAACAATTTTTTGGGGAACAACGATTTTGCGGCGAAAAATCTTAAATGAACCGTGCCCGCGGGCACGGGTTATGACTAGTATTAATATATTATACACATTTGGGCTGCAGGCCCATTTGCCAAAAATTAACAAACTAATTACTGCAATTGAATTAACTTGGCTTCAGGCCCAAGAAGTCAAATTAAAATATTGGTAATATTTGGGCTTCAGGCCCAGTTTCAAAAATTTAATTTAACATATTGAAGATTGCAATTGGTATTACTGAGCTTCAGGCCTGATTTTGGTAGGCAAAAATAATGATTAAGTTAAATGGGGCTGCAGGCCCATAGAATCTATTAACATGGTACAAATGGGCTGCCTGCCCAACAAACAGGCTATCTAAATAATTTAAAATAAACAGAATAGAGCCCTTAAGCCCATATTTGAGCTGTGGAATGCCAAAAACCCCCAAACCAGAGGATGACCCCTCAACTTCAAAAAAATACCCCAGCCCCAGTCAAAGCCCCACCCCTTCCCTCTGTTACTGTGAACGACGCAGGCAGACAAAAATCCCCCCCCTTCCTGGGGGGTCGGCGCCGGAGGAGGGCCCCCGACTGGGGGGCGGCAGAAGGAAATCCCCCCCTCCCGCCTAGGGGGGTCGGCGACGGGAATCCCCCCCACCTGGGGGGGTCGACGACTGGAAACCCCCCCTGCCTGGGGGGTCGCCGTCGGACAGCAAAAGGCCCCCCGTCTGGGGGCGCTGGTCAGGAACCCCCCCGGTCTGGGGGGGCGCAGGTCGGAAGACCCCCCTTCGGGGGGGTGTCTAGGGGCAAAACCCTAACCGCAAACGACAGTGAGAGTACGAAGGGCTGGAAAGCAGAGGGTTTTGGGAAAAGTTTGTTGGTTTTTTTTCTTTTGGTTTTTTAGATTTAAACATGCCTATTGATTAAGGAATGTAAAATCATAGCTAAAATTGTTTGTAAATATCTACGGGATCAAAAATCATTACCTCTAAATTAAAAATCTAGGGATGATCGAAAAATTAGAAGATCCGTAGAGAGAAAATTCCACGCTCCAAATACGCCCAAGAGGAACGCCGAAACGTACAGCTGCAACCAGAGATTCTTTCTCGCGTAACAAATTAGAAGAGCGTAACAAATTAGGAGATGGAATTTTGAGGGAAGACGTGAAGAAAAGCTCATAATAGAAGAGCGTAAGTGCTGATAACGTGTTGGAGAATTGTTGGAGAGTATTAACCATGGCAACTAGCCATGATGATTTATTTATAAAATAACATAGGTATTCCAAGAGCCTTGGATACCAAAGGTCTCCACCACATTAAGAGTAGTGGAGTAATGGGTGGATAAGTGGTGGGGAGGCCAAAAGCCTCCCCCCACTCACAACACTTTTGATTTAAAAGAAGATTTATGTATTTTTCCTTATTGACATGCACCATAAAATAGTGTGATTAAAATATATATTTGGCATTCCTAAAACTAACTCAAGTTTTGAAATACGTGACATATGTTTGAAGTTATTGTATCCAAAACGTTTATACTATAAAAGTGTATTTTCTGTGGATGCTAATTAACAATGATTATGTAAAGTTATGTTCATGCATTATATATATATATATACACACACACACATACTAGTCATAACCAGTGTCCGCGGGCATGGTTCATTTAAATTTTCTCCCGCGAAATCTTTGTTCCCCGAAAAATTAATTTCACAGCCAAAATTTAACAGAACAATAAATTAGCGTAAAAATATTTAGCGGCATGAGCACCTTCGGCGCTGAACAACAAATTCGGCGTAGGCGCCTTCAGTGCGGAACAACAAATTTGGCGTCGAACAACACTTTGGCGCCCGCGCAATTGGCGCGGAACAACAAATTAGCGTAAAAAAATTCGCAGGCGCCTTCGGCGCGGAACAACAAACCTCAAGGTTTTTAACGCTAATTTGTTGTTCGCTAAATTGTTTTACGCTAAATTTTTTGTTTTGTTTAATTTAATGGATCATGCTTCTCCACAATCTTTCCCAAGACACTTCTAATTTCAAAGTTTAGGTTCCCAAGGCACTTTCCTCCTCAAATTTAATCTCCATAATCATTCCCAAGGCACTTCTAATTTCAAAGTTTAGGTTCCCAAGGCACTTTCCTCCTCAAATTTAATCTCCACAATCTTTCCCAAAACACTTCTAATTTGAAAGTTTTGGTTCCCAAGACACTTTTCCCACCAAAATTTAAGTTTTTCCCCTAAAATTTTCACAAAATCCAATCTTAACCATCGATTTACCATGATCAAATCTCATCCACTCTTTATCTTGTCATAGTCAGCCCTAGAATTCAAAAAATGTTGGCAAATGTATTATATATATATATATATATAACTGATATATATATATAATATATGAAAATGGTAGGGTGCTCCGGAATTCTCGGATGCGACACAGGCGACTTGCGGGTTTCCTCAAACCCTACGGGTGTTCACGGCCAGCTTGATCCAGACGAAGGCCAATGGCACCTTGTTTCTCGTCGGAGGAAGGCTATGGCAGGCCCTACTGGGTTCGGGCCTGGGGAGCGACGTTCTTCACGAATCGGACCTGGGGAGCGACGTTCTTCACGAATCGGACCTGGGGAGCGCCGTCACAGATCTAGTTCTAATAATCGCGGAAAGGAAGGATCTCGGAATTTTATTCGAAACTCGACTTCATTTCGAAGCAATGGAGCGATCTCGAGTTCGGATCTTAAGCGGCAACCTGTCACTAATGCTGGAAATTTATCAATGGCACCCTCTAGACCTAATGCCCAATTTCATGTATCTCCATCTGACAGTAAGCGCTCTTAGGTAGATATCTGTTCTTCACGGAGGAAATATGCTGATCCATTGGTTATGAGTTTTGTTCCCCCTATTATCAGTGGTGAGGGGGTGGAGATGGCAAAAGTGGCTGAATCTGAAATTTTGAAGGGTACGGCTCGCTGGCAGAACACGCGTGTGGGATACGTCCTTGGAGATGTTCCTTATTACAGCCAAATTAAGGCCTGAACAGATCGTCTATGGCGTATTAAGGGTGGGGTTCATATCTTCTCTAGGGAGAATGGCTACTTTTATTTCAGGTTTGATAATGGGGACGACCGAGATTCAATCCTTCATGGAGGTCCATGGCTCTTTGACGGCCGCCTTGTGGTTCTTCAAAACTGGACTCCATCAACCAAACATGACAGGGACATCCTGACTGCTGTTCCGGTTTGGGTTCAATTTCACAATCTCCCTGTACCTATGTGGACGCTGAGTATTCTGAATTCTATTGCAAGTGTTGTCGGTAAACCTATTTGTCTGGATAAATCTACTGCTAATTTGGATAGGATTTCCTATGCACGATGCTTGGTGGAAGTTAATGCAAGCAATAATTTAAAGAGATCGGTTCCTGTTGAGTTGGATGATCTATCTACAATTATAATTGATGTTCGGTATGAGGGAGAACCGCCTCGATGTGGTGCATGTGCCTGTTTTGGACATTTGGAATCACGCTGCGCCTCAAAGAAAACAGTACCGCTTGCTTCCTCTGCTGGAGAGGGGGCCATTTCTGATTCGAATGGAAACATGACTGACATTAGCTTGGGAAGCAAAACTATACCTCCTGTAAACAAAAATTGTGACGGCTTGGTGGACACTTTATGTTTTCTCAATCACCCAAATTTGGTTACAGTGGAGGAAGGAGAATGTAGTCACCCAATCCCTGTAAAAAGCCAACGCCCTGGTGCTTTAATCTCCTCCCTGAGGGGATTTGTCCTAACCCTCAGAGTAATCAGCTTCCTTCGAAGTAAGACTTTTAAACCACCGGTTGTGGATAATGCTAGTCGGCCTTGCATCTCTTTGACGTCAGGTAGCCCGGAGGATGATAATCAAGAGCCACCCCCTCCTAATGATATTACTGAGCCTAATCCTCATTAGGAGGAAGAGCAAGCGTCCCTGCTTAAGGCCCGGGCAATTATTAAAGGCAAGAAGGGTCTGATACCCCCCTCCCCTGTTCGTCGAAGTCCTTGGATTGTCTCCTAATTGGGTGTGTCTCTCATCTTATTATTTTTATTATGACAATCTTTTTCTGGAATACTAGGGGTCTTAACAACCATTCGCGTCGTGCGGATCTGAAACTGTATATGCGTAAGCTAAAGCCATCTATTATGTGTCTTATTGAAACTAAAGTGGAGGCATGCTATTCCCACCGTATCTCTAAATGTTTTGCTGATGACTGGGGGAGCCTTGATAATAGGCTCCAGCACAAAGGAGGCCGTATTGTTATCTTCTACAATTTGGCGATCTGGAATTGTTCTGTTATTTCTTCCTCACCTCAGCATATCTCTTCCAAGTTCATTAACACGGCTGGACTTACCATGGGGTTGACTGTGGTGTACGGGTTTAATGTTGGGAATCTCAAAACTGCTCTTTGGAATGATCTTGTTGCCGATTCCAGAAGACTTATTATACCCCATGGCTTGTTGGTGGCGATTTCAATTGTATCCTCCTCTCTAATGAGAAGTTGGGTGGGCGTCCAGTTGACGTGGTATCTATGGATGATTTCAACACCTGTATCGACAGTTGTCACCTTCATGATCTTAAAAGTGTAGGGATTAGCCTTAGCTGGAATAACAGACGGGTAGGTGGTTCACGTATTTCTGCTCGTCTGGACCGCATACTTTGTAATGATCTATGGATGGGAATCTTACCTCACTCTTACTATGATTATCTTCTTCCTAGTTCCAGTGACCACCGCCCTATGATGGCCTACCTCCTTCCCAAGGTAACTTCTCATCCAAAGCCGTTCAGATTTTTCAACTCATGGGTTTCCTTGCCTGGTTACAGCGATATGATTAGTAAAGTTTGGGCTAGCTTTCAATCTCGCTACAGTGAGCTTTCACCTATGAACCGGCTAATTACAATGCTCAGGGCTCTTAAGTCTGAATTGAAATCTTGGTCTTCTCTTCATCTTGAAGCACTGGAAATTACCAAATGCCGGAAGAACCTAGAGGCTATCCAAGCAAACTCTCATATTCTCTCCGACCCGTCCCTTCAGTTCTTGGAGAGTTTGGCTATTCAGAGGCTTGCTAAAGCTTTGCACATTGAGGAAGAAGATCTTAGGCAAAAGAGCCGCCAAAATTGGTTGACTCTAGGAGACATGAATTCTAAATTCTTCTATACGGCAATGAAATCTAGACAATGCCATAACTCCCTTAACCACTATTTTTCTGCTGATGGGGATATGTGCTCTAATACTGATATTCTTCGGTCTGAGGCTTCCCTTTTTTTCATGAACCTTTATCGTCAGGATGATTACTGGAATGTCTTCCCAAATTTGATCCCTAAGCGGGTCATCACTTTTGAGGCTTCTAATTGGTTGGATAGACCAGTGTCTTTCACTGAAATAAAGAATGCCATTTCTCAAATTGGAAAAGATAAATCTCCGGGGCCTGATGGATTTAATTCTTATTTTTTCCAGTAATATTGGGAGGTAGTTGGTAACGATGTGGTTTCTGGTGTCTCTTCCTTCTTTGCAACTGGAAGGCTACCTCCCTCTGCCAACCACACTTTTCTCACTCTGGTTCCTAAGAATGCTAAGGCATCTGGTTTAGGTGACTACAGGCCGATTGCCTATTGCAACGTCATCTACAAAATTATAAGCAAAGTTTTGTGCAACAGATTGAAGCCTATTATTTCTGAACTAATTTCCCCCAACCAGGCCGCTTTCTTAAAGGATAGGTTGTTGTCTGATTGTACTCTCATCGCTCATGAGCGGATCCAGGATTTCAGTAATCCAATGGGGGCCAGGACATGTATTAAGTTGGACATCCGCAAAGCTTTCGACAGCGTAAATAGGGAATTCATATTTTTCCTCCTGCATCAAATGCGTTTCTCTCACAGGTTTATTAATTGGATTACTATATGTATTTCTTCCCCTATGTTTTCGGTGTTGGTGGAAGGATCTCCAGTTGGCTACTTCAATTCCAATAGGGGTTTACGGCAGGGAGACCCCCTATCGCCCTACTTGTTCGTACTTGTTATAGAAGCTTTTATGCTCCTCATGGCCCAGGCTGAATCGTCTGGAGTAATTACGCCCATGCGTAGGTCAGGATCTATTTCCCACCTCCTTTTTGCGGATGATCTCCTTGTTTTCTGCCGAGCAAATCCTCACTCTCTCCATGGCCTAAAGGATTTATTAGATAAATTCAAGCTTTACTCTGGGCTCCAGATTAATTGGGATAAAAGTTCGGCTATCTTCAGTAAGGGAGTCCGGTATGCTGGTAACCTTTCTGAAATTCTTGGTATTAAAATGGTTACTACTTTTAGTATATATTTGGGTCTTCCACTTTCCTCAAAATACCCGAAAGCATCTTTGTTCAGTAGGCTAGTGGATAAATGTAAAAAACGGCTTTTGGGGTGGTCTTCCTCGCTTCTCTCTATCTCTGGGAAGATTGAGTTGGTGCGCTTGGTAATTTACGGAATGGTAGCTTTCTGGATGCAGGCGTATTGTTTTCCACCATCCGTTATCCGTACCATAAACTCTATTTGTAGGAAGTTTATTTGCGGAAATCTCAATATCTGGGCTTGGAAAGATATGTGCACCCCAAAAAAGGAAGGAGGAGTTGGACTAAGATCTCTAGATGATTTAAATGTTGCTTCTGGTGTTCGTCTCACCTGGAGAGTGCTAGCTAATAAAGGTATTTGGGCAAAATACATGAGGAATCACTACGGTGCTATTAATTATGGGTTCTATTGTGTAAAAGCAAGACCTACTGACTCTGGATCTTGGAAGTTCATTGTTAAAAATCGATTGTATTCCCAGAAGATCATTAAGCGTATTATGAAGGATGGTGCCTCTACATCCTTCTGGTACGACAATTGGCACCCTATTGGACCACTCCATCTTTTACAAGAACCTCCCCTAAGGACGGAATGTGCTAGAGTTAGCGATTTTTGGACTATTACAGGGTGGAGCGGCAGTTCTACCATTGATGGTGTCCGGCCCTTGCTGCATAATATTTCTCTTAGTGTTGGTTCGGACTCATGGTCATGGATTTCTGGGGACAACTTTGCTCTGGGCGCTGCTTGGAATGCCATCAGATCCGGCTCCTCTCCATTCCAATATTATGATTCTATTTGGTTTGCACATAATGTCCCTAAATTTGCACTTACCTTGCTCAAAGGTATTCAAAACAAACTTCCAACTATGGATCTGCTTCAGGCAAGGGGTATTACTAGCTCAAATTGATGTGTGCTTTGTCATTCAGATTCACCTGAGAGCATTACCCATCTATTCTTTGAATGTAATTATTCCCAATACTTGCTCACTAGGTGCCTTTTGAAGTTATGCTACACAGGTACTGTCCCAAGAACAATTCAAGGCGTTTGTGATCTGTTCATTGCTACATATAGAAAGAAAGATCCTCTGAATATTTTGGCCAAGTTATCCCTATCTTCTATGGTATGGCACATATGGAGAGAGCATAATAAACGTATATTTGAAGGCAAATCGAAGGGGAAGACGGTGTTATTTGAAGAGATGGCGTTTGATGTGAGATCCTCTCTCCGCAATTTGAACTTTGAGGAGGCTTCAGATTCTACCCCGTTCTCTAATTGGGGTATCTTTGATGCGGGATAGCCTCTCTACTTTTGAGCCTGCATTTGCTTTGTTGTTTTGTTTTGGTGTAGCTTTGTATATTCCTATTGGACTTGCGAAGTAACGGCAGTAGATAGTAGTTTGTAGAGGGTGACGGCGCATGTGCCATATCCCCTCTCTTCTTATTATCTACTTGTCTTTACTTGCGTAGCTTTCTGTAATCTTTTGTTATGTAATATATACTAACTTATTCGTCAAAAATATATATATATATATAACTTTTACTACTATTTTGAAATAATATATTAGTCATATTAAGATCATATATTATGCATGCATTCTTTTCAAAAACTATTTTAAATTCTTTATCGCATAATTGAGATATAGATAGAAGATTATGTTTCAACCCGTCAACAAAGAGCACGTTTTTGATGATTATCTTATCTGAATCACCTAATGTTCCAATGCCAATAACTTTACCTTTTTGCTATCTCCAAAGGTAATCGTTCCGCCATCTTTGAATTGCACGGTTGATAAAAGTTTGATATTCCCAGTAATGTGTTTGGAACATCCACTATCTAGTATCCATCTTTTCTTTTAAGGGTACCTGAAAGATAAACAATAAATATTGGTACCCTTTTATATGGGTCCTTGGGATTAGTCCTTAGGAAGCCAAACTCAAGTAGAATTTGGCTTCTTCAAATAATTTGAAGAATGAATGACATCTTTCATAAAGTTAGAAATATATAAATCCTTGTCATATAAATAAAAATCCTTAGGAATATAAATAGAATGTGCTGTGGATTTTTTAGAATAAGTTACAAAATTTGTCTTCTTTGGAATAGAAATATTATTATTTTGCAAAACATGAGAAGAATGAATCTTATTTGCATTGATAAATACATGTTTTGTCCTTTTTAAATTAGTAGCATTATCAAAACTATTAGATTTGGGTGTATGTTTATAACCCAAACCTTGTCGATGATTTGCATGATGTTGTACCTTAAGTAAATCAACAAGATTATCTTTTCCTTTATTAAATCTATTAATATTATAAGCCATATCATCATATTTCAATTTTAAAGACAAAATATCCTTATCTAATATAGAATTACGTGATATCATATTTTGATTCTAAGATTTGAGAATCTCATTTTCATGAACTAACTTAACATTTTGAGAAAATAAAGATTCCTCCTCATTTTTAAGATTATCTAATAATGAAGAAGAAGAAATTAATTCTTGATTAGTAATAATTAGATCCTTATGTTCTGCATTAAGCTTTATAAATCTAATGAATAATTCATTAAAGGCATCCAGCAATTCTTCGTTATCTAATCTACTTACCTCATCATCATTTTGTGCCATAAAGCACATGTGGGAATTTTCTTCATTTTGTGATTCATCATTATCTTCTTCATCAGAGGGTGAAGAATCCCAAGTGGCTGCGAGTGCTTTATTCTTTTTCTCAAATTTTCTTTTCTTTTTGGAATTGTGAAAGTTTCTATCTTTAGGCTTTAGAAGTGGACAATCCTTTTTCATATGGCCTGGCCGCCTGTTGCAATTAAAACATAAAGTAGAGTCAGTATTTTTAAATTTTAAATTTTTGTACTTACCCCTTCTTAGAAAATCTTTGAACTTTCTAGTAATTAATGCCACATCATCATGTCTATGTCTGAGTCATCGATGTCAGATGATGCTTTGAAAGCAATCACTTTCTTCCTTGAGTCTGTAGTTCTTTACGATCTTGAAGTTTTACTTCGTAGGCCATTAGATTACCAACTAAACTTTCAACAGTGAGAGTTGACAAGTCATTGGCTGTTTCTATAGCCATTGTCTTCTTCTCTCATTCTGGTGTAAAGGCATGACGAATCTTCTTTATTTGTTCTGTTTGAGTATATGTCTTACCAAGAGCAATTAGAGAGTTGGTGATGTCGGTGAATCTAGTGATCATCTCTCCGATTGTCTCATTCTCCTTCATCTTAAAGAACTCAAACCTGTGAACAAGAATAGAAATTTTAGTTTTCTTAACTTTACTAGTTTCTTCGTATGTTAACTCGAGTGTACACCAGATATTATATGCTGATTTGGCCTGGGAGACTCGATTGAACTCATTCTTGTCCATGGCGTAAAATAGTGCATTCATCGCCTTTGAGTTGTGAGTTGCAGCGGCTTTGTCAATTATGGTCCATTCGGCACAACAGGTTGTAGGCTTCTCCAATTTGTTCCAAAATTTGTAGCCAATGCTTTGAAGATAGATCTTCATCCTCTTCTTCCAATATGAGTAGTCGGAACCATTGAATAGTAGAGGCCTTGAAGTAGAGTACCCTTCTGGAAATTGTGTTAAAGAAGTTGAGTTGTTCGTCGGATAGGTGTATGCCATCTTAACCATGCTCTGATACCAAATATACTAGAAGGGGTGAATAGTGTATATCACGACGAAATTGCAAAATTAAAAGTAACTAAAAAATTGCAATAAGAGTGCGGAATTAAATAATCACAAATCAGAGAATAAGCAAACACAAACACAACGATTTATCTTGGTTCAAATCTTTGTGATCCTACGTCCAGTCCTCTACCCCGAGATTTTCAATCCACTAAAACACTTGCTCTCCGCATGCAATCACATACAAAGATGCCAACACTCCTTGTGTTGTAAACTTGTACAATCTCTTTAATAAGAGATTCACCAAATAAAGAGAGAGAATAAATAAAAAAATCAAGGAAGGTGAAGGAATCTCCAAGGTTCTTGATGTGAATTTATGGTAGAACACACTTGAAAATTGGACTTTATATTGAGGAAAAATTTCTGCAGAGGTTCCTCAAAGAAATCTGAAAATTACTCTCTTTCTAGAGAGAAAGTACACTTAAGAATGAGAGAAAGAGAGAATTAATACGTGTATCAAGGAAGATGTCTTGGGGTCAATTTATAGGCCAAAGGGGTAATTTATGACCGTTTGACAACTTTCCAAAATTTCAGGAAAATCTGAACCGTTTTTCAAAAATTGGTCGACTAATAGAAGTGATTGGTCGACTAGTTTTGCTACTAATCTGAGATATGACTGTTGAGTCAACATTTGACGAAAGTACACAAATGAACTAACGAAACTTAACTAAACGGTCAAATTTTTTTCTATTTGGGGTGGTTAGAACTGCCCTTGGTCAGTTATAGAAACTATTTGATTAATTAAAAAATTAATCAAAAAATAAAACGATCAGATTAACTGTCAAAGATATAACAGTATGGGATAACTATTTTAATAACTGACTGGTCGACTAATTAACTCTATTGGTTGACTAAAACTGAAATTTAGGAAATTGTTGAAAATGATCCTAATGACTTAGAAATATGTTTGACAAAATTTTGAATTTTCTGAATTTTGTGGAATATAATTGGTCTACCAGGAGAAGGTGTTTGTCGACTAATTTTGTCATTGACTTGATTTTTTGAGGACAGACCTTAAAGGACTAAGATAGATCATCATCAATGCTTTTACATTCAAAGTATATGCAAGAATGAAAATGAAGATTACATCGCTTTTCATAAGTTACAAAATTCCATTGTTATGCTTTGTCTTATGTTTGATGCTTCTTGCAATATGTTGTCTTCAATGATTATCTTATCTGAATGTGTCTTTAAAATCTGCATAGATAAAGTTAGTATATACTCATACATAAATGTTTGTATCATCAAAACCTTATGAGGAGTTGTGAGTTTCCAATACTTATCTCTTCTAATTTCTCTTCAAAATTCTCTTGAATGCTCAACAACTCTCACTCATCAATGCATAACCTAACATCTCTCAAATAGCCTCTTTTATAGCCCCTGAAAGATGCAAACAATCGTGGCCATTGGCTTGAGAAAGAGCTTAATCCAATGGTCAAAATCGGGCCCAGAAAATAACTCAACTGGCAATGAGATGTTTGGAGAATGTTCTCCATATGTTTGAACCCTACCAGGTGTCTAAGAGATGAGCTCTAGGAGTCTGGTCCCAAACTAGAGGTCTAAGCTAGTTTGGGCCAAAAACCAGAGAGTTGTGAGAAATTACCCTACATGCCACTCAGGCGTCTCATATTGCCCAGCCAACCATTTGACTGGTCAATCTCTGATACAGTGGATACACCAGACAATTTCACTACATATCCAGACTTTTGGAAGCATTGCTCTAAATGTTTGACAAATGGCTAGGCATCTGATCCTGTCCAAACAGCCCAGATCCTGAAATTTGCACCATGAATTTCATAAATACCACCAACACACCATCAGCAAGCTCTATCCTGATCAGAACACCTCTGTCACTCCACGGGCCTCCTCGTCATCCGTAGAAACCACGACCTTTGGTGCCACACTCAAAGAATCAAATGGATCAAGCTCAAGAAAATCTTAAGCTTGAGGCGATGAACTAGTTTGGTGGATATATCTGCAAGATTCTTATCTTTCGGAACCTTCTACAGTTCAATTGGTTGCCTTTCCTCTTACAGAAAGTAATCATGTACTTCAATATGCTTGGTTCCCGAACTGTAAGGCTGATTCTTGGCAAGATGTAAGGCTTTCTGCTATCGTTGAACAATAGCCAGAAACAATCTTCATTAACAATCTTTACGAAATGCCTAAATTCTGTAGCAGACTCCTGAGGTACTTTTCCTCCTTCATAACGTCTTCTATGGCAATTAGCTCAGCTTCTATGGTTGACAACGCAACCACTGACTTTAGGACAGATCGCTATGACACTGCTGCGTTGCCCAATGTACACATATACTCCTATTGTATATCTTCATTTGTCCCTTTCACATGCAAAATCTGAATCATAGAACCCTGGTCAATACCATGACATCTCCAAAATGCAGGCAGAAACCAACTGTAGCATGCAAAATCGCATAACACACTTGACGACCTGCCAATGCTCCTTACTAGGGTTTGACATATATCTGCTCACAACCATGAGTACTTGTGCAAGATCTGGACACATGCACACCATCACATACATGAGGTTCCCCACTGCACTAAGATATGACACTTGAGACATCTATTTTTCTTATCATCTGTATTAGGCAAATGTAATGCCAAAATCTGAAAATGAGTTCCAAATGGCATAGAAACGGGCTTTGAACTCTCCATTTCATAAAAGGGTGAGAACCTGCTGAGCATTCCCTTTCTGACACGACCTCAACTCACCCTTCTTCCTACCTGAGTAATCTCCATACCTAGGATCTTCTTCTTCGAGCCCTCGTCCTTCCTGTTGAACTCTTTACCCAGCTCAAGCTTCAACTTCTTAACCTCAAAAAGGTTGCAAGAAGTAATCAACATGTCGTCAATATATATCAAAAGATAGACGTAAGAACCATCATGCAATGTATGCGTGTAAATGCACTAATCCTTCATGCTCTGCTTGTATCCAATGCCCAACATGAAGGTGGCAAACCTCTTGTACCTCAACATCAGGGACTACTTTATTTTGTACAGAGATTTCTTCAATTTGCAAACTAAACTCTCAATGTCTTCTAACACGAAACCTTCTGATTGGTGCACACAAATTTCTTCATCCAACTTACCATGTAGAAATACAATCTTGACATTGAGTTTCTCCAACTCCATGAACATGGATGGTGACTAGTGCTAGAAAAACTATAATGGAAGTGTGTCTTACCACTGGAGAAAATATCTCATTGTAGTCCTCTCCCTTCCGCTATGTAAATCACTTAGCTACTAATCAGGCGTTAAACCGTGCATTACCACCATCTTTGGTAGAGCTCTCATTAACCTTGTAGATCCATCAACAAGTAATGGCATGCTTGTCATCTAGCGGACTGACTAAATCTCATGTGTCATTGTGGTTGAGTGACTCCATTTCTTCTTCCATAGCACCTTGCCAATTGGAAACATCATTCAAGCTTATAGCTGCACCATAAGTCAATGACTCCTTGTGCTCAATGTTTAATACATACGACGACAAGTCTCAAAGGAGAATGTCGTGTATTTAACGCACCCATAGGTTACACCTAAATCCCACCTAGCGGTGTCACAGTCACTAGGCATAGTATGGCTCCTAGGTGTTAGCTCTGGGCACTATCCGCAAGCAGACGATGTCAAATTATAGTATAAAAGATGTCGATCCCACAGGAATAGTGACAGTGTATTTGAGGTCTCAGATTATTTTTAGATCTCGAAGTAAGATAACTGTCGGTTTGAAAAGTTTGGTTGTGGTGGTGTTATTGACTTAATAATAAAGAAAACTAGGGTCTTAGGGATCACTGCTAAGACTGTCAGAGATCGACGTTGGAATGGGATCCTTACGTTGCATTAGGCTTAGGAGACTAGTCTCTCAATTCATACCACTCTCGTGGGTTAGAATTTCGAGGTATTTCGGTGGCTCTCATTGACGCAATGGCAGTAGCCGTCAATGTAGCAATATAGTTCGTCGGTGGATCCCCTCCAGGCATGAGCCTAGCATGGTCACGAGCCTTGGTTGGATCCACTAATTTCCTGATTTAAATCCCAAGGATACTCCTTAAGCTCATCAATTCCACAGACCATGGGCATGATCTCTGTACGAGTTATCCTAGGGATTCGGAAGGATCGACCGAAATACGCCCCTTTATTCCCAATTCAACCTTGAGATCCAGATCCACATCTCCCTCCTAAAGTCTTAGGGCTAACCTGTCAACCCTAGAGGAGACTACTCACATATGGTGATTTTGACGAATAAAAATGCGATTTTTATAAGAGAAAACATTGTAGCAAATTAATCGAGCGAGAATTGAATAGCTTACTTGTCGAAGACGAGAAAGAATAATAACCAATAATAATCCAAGAAGATTCCGTAAATTCCAGAACGCAAGAGCAATAGATCTTCCAAAAACAATTCAATAATCCCCAAGAAATGGGTTTAGATCTACAAATCATTTCTAATCTCCCCTCTCTCCAACGTAATTCCCAAAAATAACAAAAGAAAATGAGCTCCTGAGATCCCATCGTTCAGATCCACTCTTCACTCCCAGCTGCGTGCATCCAGACGGGCCCACGAAAAATTCCAAAATGGCCCGCATTGTCGTCGACCGAGTCAGTGACTCAGTCGAGCAGAAGCTTGCTCGGTCGGCTGCTCGATTGAGCAGCCCGCTTGCTCGGTCGAGTCTGTCAGTGGATCGCTCCTTCAAAGAAAATGTCGTTCTGGCTACTTGGCCTGAATAAGTCTCGCTCGGTCGAGTCGCCAGCTTGCTCGGTTGCATAGGCCTTGCTCGGTCGAGCAGGATATGGATGGGCAATCTTCGAAAATAAAAGTTGCTCGAATGAATCACCAAGCTGATCAGTTGAGCAGCATGCGTATCAGCTGTGCTCATGTATCAGCTCGACCGAGCAGCTGCTCTGCTCGGTCGAGTCGCATGGGAAAATTTCAGTGAAGCTCCGGACAGCTTCTCCTCCACTCCTGGCACTCTCCTTCACTCCTACCATGGCTTCCAAAACTCGGCGAACTCCTGTAGACCTTCGCCAACGGGCTCAAGAGCATGTCGGATGTGTCCATATCCAAAAGTAGTCCTGAATCGTCCCAAAATCTCTGAAAATCCATAAAACTCTACGAAACTCAAATATGGCGTTAGAATTGCAATATCGTAGGAAAATGCATGATTTGGATGCGAATATGGCATGAAATGTAATGGAATGATGCTATGAAAAGATGGAAAATATGGACACATCAAAATCCCATAAGCTTGCATCTTACTCGTCCTCGAGGAAGATGAATACTATGTATGCAAGGCGATAAACAAAAGGAAATAAAAGAGAATAGAGATGGAAAGAGGGTGATAGATTTGTTCAATCAGATCCCAAGCCTCAGCAGTATATCACGATGCTTCGAAAGGTAAAAACACATGCTAATGGTATTTCCAAATTTTACTAATCATATGGCTAGCATGCAATAAAGACAAAAAACAGAGATCTTCTAAAATAATGCCATCAACTCAAATCAATCTCATGCAATCCATAGACTCTAGTATAAAAAGAGTTAACAATGCACTTTTCAATCAATAGATACAGGTGGAGCATAGAGAAATCACGCCAACATGCAATAAATAATGAAAAGCAATCATGCTATTCAAATATTCACTTGGAATCATGAAAAATCTCCAAAACTAAAATATTTTGTAAATTTCAAGCATTATCAAATCTCCCAGTTGTGCACCATCTCCACTCTAATGTTATACTCACTCATATGATCAATTGGTTCACCCCTCCAAGCTTAGCTCGAGGCGTCGCATCTAGGAATAGGATATGAAAGTTTTTGTCCTTTCCCAAGTATTTGTAGTAGCTTCTAATAAAAGGATATAAAACAATTTTATTTCTTTCTTTTCTTTATTTTTCTTTTCTTTTTCTCTTTTTCACCTTTTTTTTTTCATTTCATCTTATGTAGAAGCTATCTTTTTCTTTTGGGATTTTTGAGAAGTAAGATGTAGTAAAGGTAGCTGTAGGGGGTTAAACCAACTGATATGCAGAGAATCATAAAGATATGTGGAGAAGGAAAATAATAATCACTCGGTTCACTCATCAGAGGTGCACAACGAATCAATAGGATAATACTCTAACTAAACTCATAACTAGCATGTATATTTTCATTCATCTTGATGAATACTGAAAAGCATGCAGTAATAAGAATAATAATATCAAGCATGCAAACAGAAGTGAATGAGATAGCAAACAGGTGCTCCAAGTGTTCTAATGATGCATAAACCTAGGTGCATTATCCAACAAAGCACATACTAGATACTATTTCATGCATTCAATTTGAATTTATATCAGGCATTAAATTAGATAGATCAGCAAGAAAATATGCAGGCATATAGATAGTAAAACTGAAACTACTCTAAATAGCATGTCATCAAATATAAAGCACAGTGAGTAAATACTGAGGGCTATGAGAAGTATCATCATGCAGGACAACCTCAGCAAAAAGAAAAAGGGCAGAGAAAACAAGAGAATGAGAACAGACATGCAAGTATGGCAAAAAGCGAAAAAACGTGATGCTGAATGAGAAAAAAGATAAAAAGATGGAAAATGGGCGGAAAAGTAAAATAAAAAGGCTGAAAAAGGAAGAAACATATAAATGAAAAATGAAAAATAAGGCGATAGCGCTCATCCCCCAAGCTAAACCCAGCAGTGGCCTCACTTCTGAGAAAACGCTAGTATACGGCGGAAGATGCTAGAATGGGTGGGTGGGTGTGGGGATAGAAAAGGAATGAAAAATAAACCTATGCAGAAGAAATAAAACATGATATGATGCAATGCTAAAAATATGATGCATATGCATGAAATGATGTATGGCGGATCCTCCCCCAAGCTGTGTAAGACCATGGCCCCAAAAAGACAGATGGACACAATATAATATAAGGGAGGCAAAAAGTGGGTAGGTACATCAACAGGCAGGGGCACCACCCTCTGGAGTTGGTGATGGGTCCCTCTGCTGTGGACCAGGCAAGGTGGCAGCTGAAAATAAGACAATAGCAGTGGTGGACCCGACTGTGACGACTAACTCAGGTGTGGAAGTAGCAGGCCCTGCAGAAGCCTGAGAATATGGAGCACTGAGTGGTGCAACGGTCGAGGCTGGGGGTGGCCTGGGTGGAGGGGCATGAGCTAGGATCATGGGAGGTTGGCCCCTTGTCCTCAGAAGGTCTATGATAGAGGCTAGGTTTGCCTTGACTCTCTCGCGATGTGTGGCTGTCGAGCGGACGAAGGAGTCGAAATCCCGCTGAAGGCGAGAAGTCGTGTCCTCCAACGTAATCAGACGAGCATCAGTGGTACGAGAGTCAAGAGGAGGATGAGAGCCGTGAGACACCACTTTGGTGAAACAGCCCTGTGGAGATAATCCACGGTGCCTAGGCTGAAAAGTCGGAGAGGGTGTACTTGATGGGATCTCAGTAGTGGAAGTGTGCGGTGTAATGTGGCTGAGATCAAGAGAAACTGTGGTGGAAACAGGGACAGCAGAGGATAGAGCAGTCATCGACACAGATGTGTGGACAGAAGTCGAGACGCTCTCGGTAAGGACAGCGCTACCGGTGACGAAGATGTGCCAACGAGTGGAATGAGGGACCCTAAGGAGATGCGTAGTGAAGCTATAAGGTCCCTAAGTGGTGGAAGGGTGATGGCTGGCTCATGCTCCGAAAAGCCTAGAGCAGTAGGCTTTGGAGCAAACAAAATATCAGTGCCCTCAGGCACGGGTACAGTGGAGACAGTGGTATGGGCCTCAGGGCAGATAGTGGTGATAGTCCCCGAGGCCTCAACAGTGATGGAGGTGGTAGAGACAGATGTGGAAGAAGAAATGCCTCCTGGGGGCGGTGGGTGCACATACAGAGCTAGAAGGGCGGCCACAATGGCAGCCAGTTCATGCTTCTCGTACTCAGAGGAGCAGGGCACCTGGTCATCGTCGACGGCCTCGACGGGAGCTCCCGAGGGCTCGATTATGTGGAGTACTGAGAGTGGGGGGACCCTGTCAATCATCCAGCTATGCTGGATGGATGCTATGGTGGTGAGGTGAGGACTAGAAAGGACGAAGTGGGGCGTGTGGTGGGTGCCAACAAGGTAGGTCCAGTGACGGGCTCCATAAGGCCTAATGATATGCATGTGCTCAATCACACCTAGAGTCAAGTGTGTGGGGCCAGGAGGGGTCACTAGATCTTCGGGAAGATCAATACCAAGCATCCGTGCAAAAAATGGTGAAAAATCTGGCACATCAGATATCAGTGGAGTAGTGTGTGCGGGAGGTCTGTATAAGGCGATGACACAACCATAGGTTGCATCAGAAAGTACGAAAGGGTATAGGAAGCCGTTGGGGGTGGAAGCACATTGGCCGGGTCATCCCCATAAGATGAAAAAGTTCGGGTAGGGACATGGTCCCGACCTCTGGCCTACAAAAAATGGTGGTGGCAAGGTGTCTCTGCGCATAGCGAAGGCAAGGATGCACAATGCATGATGCCTTCGTCCGGCTAGGGCGGTAGTGGTCCAGACCTGAAATGCGATGCTAGAAAGCTGAGGTATCGAACGTGCCAAGGTCGTAGTCTGGGAAGAAGGTGGTTCGGGGGTCGTCGATGGCTGGGAAATGGAAGTGTGCGCGGATCATGGCGTATGTGATCGTGAAATCGTGATCCATCAGCCAGAAATTAATCCCATCACCCGCCTCGGTGCGGGCGATTGAACTCAATGCCTCCAGAGTGAGGTGAGTATAGGTGGGGGCATGCACGGCTAGGAGTCGCTCAAAGAAAATCGTGCGGTAAAGCCAATGGACTCCCTGCAGGAGTCCAAGGAATCGAAGGGTGGAGATGTCTATGAATAGTGTGGGAATGAGACGACGCTGCGACAATCAGACAAAGCGGTCGTGGTGCTTCTCGTCACGGAAGGTGATGCCGAATGTATGCACACATGGCGGCAAAGCGGCGGGAACGACAGGAGGTGCGGGAGAACGGTAGGTGCGGTGGTGGAGATTGGTGCAGGAGTGGCAGGTGTGTGAGTGCGACGTGGGGGAGAAGAGTCGGATGCGGACGACGGATCGCCATTTGCTCCTCCTCGGAGGTAGGGATAGTGGCACAGCGAGGGCGTCGTGTAGGTCGAGAAGAGGAGGCGCCAATGGCCGGCCTCTTCCCACGACGGGGAGGTGTGGGGGCCCCTCTAATGCGAACCATTGTGCAAGAGGCAATGCTGGAGTGTCGGTAAAATGAGTAAAAAGTGTAAAGAATATACCAACAAGGCGATCACAAAGTACTGTTGATCGATGGTCTCCCCCAAGCTAATCCTGGACATGTACTCTGACGTTGGTAAATCGTACCTGAAATAGAAACAATTATGATGTTAGATGGTTAGCTGAAAAATAAAATAGGGATTGTGTGCAATTGCTCGACCGAGCAATAGCCATGCTCGGTTAAGCAGCGTGTGAGCTGAATTGATGCTGAGGTGCTGAGTGCTGCTCAACCTAGCAGTAATACTGCTCGGTTGAGTAGATCAATTTTTTGGATGTCCTAACCGAGCACCAAATGTGCTCGGTCGAGCAAATGTCAATGGGAGTGGTGGGCTGAGTGCTCGATCGAGCACCATTCGTGCTCGATCGAGCAGGTGGCGATGCCCTAGGGGATTTTAGGGCTGGAGCGATGGCGGGATGTTCCAATAAGGAAGGGGATGGAGCAGCAGGGAGGTAGGGGCATTTCAAGAGGAGGGGGGTTTTGCGGGGGAAGGCGCCGCCGGCAAGGGAGGTGCTAGCGGCGATGGTCGGCGGTTCGAAAAAAGGGGAAACATGGGGAAAAGGGTGCGGAGGAAAGAGGGAAGAGAGAGATAGGGAGGGAGGGAGCTGACCGTGCTGGTGGCACGGCCGGCGGTGCGGGCAGAGGAAGGGTGGACATCGGTGGTGGAGTGGGTCGAGTAGAGTTGAAGGTTAGGTGATCGGGCAAAGGATTATCGAATAAGCGAGAGAGTTAGGGCAAAAGGAAATCGAGCTGGGTTTAATAACCCAGCTCATTCGGAAGTGGGCCCCGTGATATATAGGATATAGTTGCTCGATCGAGCAACGTACTGCTCGGTCGGGCCAGACAAAACTAAAAATGAGTTTTAGAACACTCCCTCAGCTACTCGATCGAGCAAGGTCTGCTCGGTCAAGCATTTTACTGTTGAACCAATCTCTCTCTTGCCCGAGCCAAGTAAGAACTGCTCGGTTGAGTCAATGTCTACTCAGACCGAGCAGAGGCTGCTCGAGCCGTGTAGACAGAACGACGATTTTCCAACATTTCCATGCGCAGTTCTTAGCTCGATCGAGCATTTGGTCTACTCGGTCGAGCAAGGGATTACTTGACCGAGTTGCTGCTCCGGCCGTACAGACAGAACGCTATTTCTTCCTTGTTTTCTCGTGCATGTGCTACTTGAACGAGCACGTGTTTGCTCGGTCGAGTCAGTGTCTACTCGGACCGAGCAAAGGCTGCTCAGGCCGTGTAGCCAGAGCGACGTTTTCTTTCTATTCTCTTACACCTGTGCAGCTCGACCGAGCAAATGGTTGCTCGGTCGAGTCACTGTTTCACTCTGTGATTCTTCTCCTTTGGTCTGCTCTTCAAATCAGCTGCTCTCATCCCAGCTTTCTTCCATTTAAAACATCGATTTACGTGTCCCTTTATGTTCAACCTGTAGAAATGAAGAACCCATCATATTTTTTTTGATTTTGCATTTTAAGAGAAATAGACAGCGTTTTTATTTGGTTTTCTTAAGTAGATAAAGGAAAAATAAAAATTGGGAAAAGATAATCCAAAATACAAAAGATTGGGTTGCCTCCTAATAAGCACTTGTTTTGAGTCATGAGCTCGACTCCCTTAAGTTCTTTAGTGGTTATTTGGTGCACATGAGATTCGCGCATCATTCTTGCTAACGATATCATGCGGTGGTATTTGGCATCCTTCCCCTCCATGCTTTTCCTCAGTGGCGTAACTGATGGCCTCTGGCTTCTCGTGGTGCAAAGAATCATCTATTAGCTCCTGATCCAACACACGAAGATAGGCTGCAACCGACTTGTTGTAAACGGGGTCGCCGTCGTCGTCAACACTCATATGGCAGAACGCCTCTGCGGCAACGGCACCATAAACTTGACCAACTCAGAATTAACTTCGAAACGATGTCGTTTACCGCAAACACACGGTATAGTGGCAAGCGGGTATCGAACACGGGGAAGCGGTGCTATACTACCTATCTACTCCTAGGTTGAGTTAGACTTGCGGGTTTATTGGTGGAAGTGGAGTATGGAGGGTCGTAATGGTGATGGATGCGAAGGTTGTGTCACTCAACATTGCAAACAAGGGGTTCCACACAAAGAAATAAATAAATAAAATATAAAAGGCTATGGCGTTAGGACTCGCCACTAGGATCGTCGGATATCGACGCTAGGCTAGAATTCTTACGTTGCTTTGGATTTATGGGGATGGTCTCTCATTGACGCAATGGCAGTAGCCGTCAATGTAGTGATATAGTTCGCCAGTGGATCCCCTCAAGGCACGAGCCGGGCATGGTCACGAGCCTTGGTTGAATCTACTAACTCCCTAATTAAATCCGTAGGATACTCCTTAAGCTAATCAATTCCACCGACCGTGGGCACGATCTCAGTACGAGTTCTCCTAGGGATTTTGTTTGATCAACCAAAATAAAACCCCTTTTATATCCAACGCATCATAAAAATCCCAACTCTACATCTAAATCCTAAAATCCTAGGGCTAATCCATTATCCCTAGATAGAACTTCGCATGCATCATAGGAAAAACAATAGAAGATTCAATAATAGTAAGAGAATTCATCATAGCATGCATCAACGAGATATTCAATAATCAATCAATGAGAAGAACTGAGATAGAATTAAAGAAAAATAAAATTCTTACCTTGATACAAGGGAGAGGCCTAATGCATAGCTTAACTCCCAAAAGATCGTCTCCAAGAAACTCTTAAAAAGATCTAAACTCCAAAAAGTATACAAAAGTGATGTGCCCATATTTTCTACTATTTTCATATCATCATTTCATTACATCTCATACCATTTTTACATCCAAATCCCACATTTTACTACGATATGGCATTTCTGACGATATATTCGAGTTTCGTAGTGTTTTATGAGTTTTCAGGGATTTTTGAGCGATTTAGGACCCCACTGTTGGATATGGACGACATGTATACACCCATGAGGAGATGTATGAGGGTCTATGGACCTCGGATGTCGCGTGCACGTAAGCATGCACGAAGGGAACCTTTTCATGTGTGAAAAGGACCACTCGATAAGTGGAAAAAGTCACTTTATAAGTGCATAAAGGCACTTGAGAAGTGAATGAAGAAGAGGATAAGTAAAAGGGCGAATATAGGCTAATAAGCTTATATTTAGTTATTTCCTACAATAACTACCCATAAAGCCTATAAATATGACCCAAGGGTAAGGCTTTCACACCATTCCATCCATGCCATAAGTTTGCATAAGGCAACTTATGTTCTTCTTCTCCCTTCCATTTAGTTCTTCTTCTAAATAGAGATTTAGACGGTGGAAACGCTGCTTCGATCCTCTGTGACGAAGTACCGACCGTTGTGGCGAATCCGAGGGCGAAGTTCGGAGACTACGGTGCCGCGTACGCTAACGTAAGTCTCTACTCTTCATTCAATCCTAACATCATTGTTTTGACAGGATCCAACATTGGTATCAGAGCCATACGGGTTCGCTCCGGTGTCACCGATGAACGAGGCGTTGTATTTTTCACGAATGAGTTTCCTACCATTATGGATTTGGTAGGAGCGCATCGTGACAGAGAGAATCGCATCAGTTGTTCTTTTTATGTTAGGGTCTTCTATCATTACGGATATGGCAGGAACTCTCCGTGACGAGAAAAACTGACCGTTCATCTCGTCAAACTCGCACTCTTCATGGATGCTGAGTCTCCATTCAATAGAGAATGTGAACTCTCTTCATGTGGAGCGTGAAGTTTGCGGTCGTGAAGGTATGTTAATTTTTTTTGGCACACGGCCATTGAAGCATAACTACTTTCTCGACGAACGGGTGTCTCATCGGAGAAGATGGTAGTTATTCTCAACGGAGAAGATGACCTCTTTGGTGCATGATCGCCATGGCCATATGGGCCATGGAGGCTATGCACCCCCCCTCCCCATGCGGAGGGGGTTGACTACGGCCAATGACAACCAAGACCCCCCCTCCGGGAAGGGGGGGTGTGCAAACCGGAACCCAAAGGAAGGGGAGGCCGGCCATGGCCCCTTGGCCATGGCCAGCATGCACAAGGCCATGGCCGGCCCTGGCATCGGCCAGGGCCAGGCCGGCCCTGGCCTCTGCCAGGGCCAGGGCCAGGCGCCCTGGCCTCTGCCAGGGCCAGGCCGGCCCTGGCCGAGGCCAGGGCCTGGCCGGCCTTCGACCAGGGCCAGGCCGGCCCTGGCCGGCCTTCGGTAAGGGCGAGGCCGAGGCCGGTCCTGGCATCGGCCAGGGCCAGGCCAGGCCGAGGAGTCCTATGATGCCGGCGGTTTCGGCCCCGGCCACCTGCATGGCCGGCCCATACGGGACCGGCGGCGGTTGCATACGGCAAAACCCGCTACTTGGGGGAATCCGGTCTTGGCACGGCCACGGCTCGACCGCGGCAATGGCCGGGGAAGACCATTACCTCCCGCCGCAGAATACGTTTGCAAAATATGTTTGAAAAGTGCGTTTTGAAAATACGTTTTTCAAAAACGCTTTTCCACTGCAAGTACTATAAGAGTACTATTGTTTGATAAGTGAGGGGAAAATATTGAAAGTTGTTTTAGATGGTGATTGACATCGTGATGTTCTTTCCGATTCTAGAGCAACATCTTCAATATTTTTCGAAAGTAACTTATCAAATGAAAACTTTATGCAATGTTTTTGATCAAACTTCTTTTATGTATCTTTTGGAGCATTTTAAAGCTAAAATGTCTTTCGCTTCCAAGAACATCGTCGCTGAGTTAAACAAAGGTGAAAAACTCAATGGCGATAATTACAAACTATGGTCCATGAAAATACAATATGTTTTAGAGGAGCAAGATGTGCTCAAAATTCTAAAGAACATAATGATTGAACTAGAGTTCTCGGAAGAACAAGATTGCTCGCATTACGTTGTTGTCCAGTATGGCCGATGACATAATGCGCATCTTCCGAGAGCATGACCTAGCCATGGACATATGGTCCAAGCTAGAAGAGAAGTTTGGTGGCACCTCGGTGTCCAAACTTCGTTCTTTAACTATAAGATTCGATTCGTACAAGAAACGTCCAGATCATTCCATGGGGAAGCATCTGCGACATATGACGAATCTCATCTCAGAGTTAAAGGATGCAGGTCATGTGCTCACCGATGAGCAACAAATCCAAGCAGTCATACGTTCCCTACCAAATGTGTGGGACCAAATGAAGATGCATCTCACTCATAATGAGAGCATCAAGAACTTCAGCGATGTTTCTAAGCACCTCGAGTTAGAGGAAGAGCGGCTTGCGGCCGCCAAGCCAAGTGCAGAAGTGCACATGGTTGCTAGTTCCTCACACGGGGGAAAGAAACGGAAAAATCGTTCGAAGTTTACTAAATGAACGTAATAAACAACTAGAGTCTACCAAGAAACCCAAACATAAGGGTGGGCACAAGAAATGGCACAAGAAGAAGGACTTGAAGAAGATCAAGTGTTTCAAGTGCAACAAGTTAGGTCACTATGATCGTTCATGTACGAGTGGAGGTGACGAGGTAACTTGTAATAATACTAGTTACATATGTGTTTCTAGTTCTATATTTCTTGTAGAATCTAATCCTTTTTGGATAATTGATTCAGGTGCCACCGACCATATAGCAAGGGACAGACAGTCCTTCGTGAAGTATCGTCGGATACCCCAATAAACGAAGTGGATCTATGTAGGAAACAACACACGTGTTGAAGTGAAAGGCGTTGGGACGTGCAAGCTCGTCTTGGACAACGACCGCACTATCCTACTTCATGATGTTCTCTTCGCTCCAGATATTCGAAGGAATATTATATCTGTGGTCGTTTTAATGGGTCTTGGTTATAGTTGGTTTTTTCATAGTTGTAAAGTGGACTTGTCTTGTAATAATTTTTTAATTGGTTCTGGGTATGTTTTCAAAGGATTTGTTGTATTAAATACAATACATGATTCCTCATTTTATAATGAAAATTTCCTAGTTGCAAATTCATCAAATTCTGAGTCAGATGTAATTTGTTGGCATGCAAGGCTTGGTCACATTGGACCAACACGAATGGATAGACTTGCCAAACGTGGCCTTCTATCCAATGTTTCAAAGGTCGAAATGACGACTTACGAACATTGCCTTGTATGGAAATCATGTCGCAAGCCGTTTGGAACCGGCACAAGGGCCGAGGTTCCATTACAGCTCATCCATTCGGACATATGTGGTCCGATGAATGTCAAGACAAGACACGGGAAGTCCTATTTCATCACTTTTATTGATGATTTCACCCGATTCGGTTATATCTATTTGATATCCCACAAAAGTGAAGCATTAACCTGCTTTAAAAACTATATGAGTTTGGTGGAAAATCAATTAGATCACAAGATTAAGGTCTTGCGAACCGATAGAGGCGGTGAATACCAATCAACAAGTTTTAAGGAACTTTGTGATAAAAAAAGGCATAGTTCATCAGGTAACTATGCCTTATACTCCGCAACAAAATGGTGTTGCAGAAAGGAGGAATAGGACTTTAATGTAAATGGTCCGTGCAATGATGGCGCAAGCCAACTTGCCAATCACCTTTTGGGGTGATGCATTATTGACGGCCGCTTTCATTTTAAACCGCGTACCCTCGAAATCAGTTAGCTCCACTCCTTATGAGTTGTGAAACCAAAGGTCTCCTGACTTAAGCATTTTAAAACCTTGGGGATGTGCATCTGACGTGCGTATATATTTCATATATTCACGCACGTTTTCTTTTATGTTTCTCCGTATTTTCCGCCGTCTTTTATTCGTTTTCTCGTGTTTTCTCGTTTTCTTTCACTTTTCTTTGTTTCTCCATGTTTGTAGGAGATTGCCCGCATTTGGGACGCAAAACGATGATATCATGTGTCCCCGGAGCAACGGGAGGAGTCACGCGTGATCCAGGGGGTCAAACGACGAAGATTACATCTTTCAGCCCCTCACCCGGTCGGTTGGTCATCTCCAACCGATCGGGTGATGCACGCGTGCACCACCCGGTCTCAGCTGGAGCTCAAGTGGATGTCACCCGACCGGTTCACAGGCCGGTTCAACGGGGCCGATTCTCTGTCTTTTCAAGCCAAATTCCAACCGATCGGGTGACTCTCACCCGATCGGTTCATCTGTAGCTGATGCTGAGGAGCCGAGACACGGGCACCCAACCGACCCCTTCACCCGATGGCGCCAAGATCCAACCGGTCACCCCAAGAACTCAACCGACCGGTTCATATGACCGGGTGAAACTCCGCCGTTTTCTGTTTATTATTTGTAACGGATCACCCATCGGTTGACTTGTCAACCGATCGGGTGATACGAGATCCTATAAATAGGACCCCTAGGGTTCCAGAAACGGGGGAGCTGTTAGTTTTTACTGTTTTCTCCTATTTGTGACGGCTGTAATTACTTTTCTATTGTAAGTTTTCGGATCTTTCTCAAACATTAGTATTATCTTAATTGCTCTACTACCTTCGCATTCCTATCGTCCGATTATGATTTTAACGGTTCATTTTCGTTTAGATCGCTTTTTAATGAATATTTGTGAGTAGTTCCCAAATCTGGGATTTTGGTGGAAACCCCTTCGGGGGCTCTTCCCGATGCATCCATAGGGTTAGGAAATCGATAGGGATTAGGAATCTAACGGTTACGCGGGGTGTTTTATTGTCATCGGCGGGAAAAAGACCGCCTTTGACCGTTGGGCCAAGGGGGAATAAACTTGGCGGTTGACTCCCTAGCCATAGCTCACGCCCTTAGCGTAGACGCCGAATCCTAGCGCGCGGGAGCGGCAGGATGAGACGTTGGGAGTTATCGTTGCGAGCTTAGTGCTCCCAGAATCGATCAGTGTTAATGGACACGTGAGTGCCCACTGATCGAACCCGGGAAGTCCGGTGTATCATCCCGGGCACCGACCGGAATATCGGGCCCATGGGATGCCGGTACCACTTTCAGAGGCAGCGTCTCACCATTAGACCCTAATTCCGATCACCATCCTACCCGTAGGCCGTATCGGTGAGAGTCGCTCGTTGGAGTGGAAACCAAAGTCCCGGGTTTATTTTCTTATTGTTCATACCTTGCATTCCTTTCCCGTGACAACCCATCAACCGATCCGGGCTAGCTCGCCCACGGGGTGATTTCGGTCCTCCTTGACACAAGCACATCCTAGCCTCCCTGTGTTCGACCCCCAAGCCACACTACAACACTGTGCGCGTGCGCTTACAAATATCTAAACCCTCACGCGGGTCCCTCGGCCATTTGCGGCTAGCAAACCGGGGGCACGTCAAGTTTATGGCGATGTTGCCGGGGAGGCAACGTGTTTGTTATTTTAGGATCTCTTGAACCCTAGTGTCTAGCTCTTATCCCTACCTCGCGATAATTTTCGCATTCTTCTTTTTCCTTTTTATTTTCTTCTTTTTATTCCTTATCTTATCTGTCTCTCTCCCACTTGTCACTTCACGGGTGTTTGTTGTTTTTTTTCATGCGCAGGAGTTCAAGAAGTCTCGACGACTTGATCCCCGTTGATCCAGAGATTAACGCCACCCTTAGGCGTTTGGCCGCCGAGAAGCGAAGAAGAGAGGATCCTGAAGCCATGGAGGAGAACACCCCGCCTCGCAAGTCCCTGTTGGAGTACTCGATGCCATCTATCGAGTCCACTTCCGCCATCCGTCCTCCAGCTATTGCGGCCCAAAGCTTCGAGCTAAAGCCGTCTTTGGTGACATGGATCCAGCAGGATCAGTTTTCGGGTGCACCCGTGGAGAGCCCAATCGAGCATCTAGACTCCTTCTTGGTGAAATGTGACACCTTCCGGATTAATGGTGTCACGACTGAGGCGATCCGTCTGAAGCTGTTCCCCTTCTCGTTGCGAGACAAAGCCAAGCAATGGCTTAGGGGGAAGGACCCCAACACTTTCAATACCTGGGAGAAGCTCTCCAACGTTTTTCTGACGAAGTTCTTTCTTCTGGGGAAGACCATGAAGTTGAGGAGTGAGATCTCCTCCTTCTCCCAGGCCAGCCACGAGTCCTTGCATGAAGCTTGGACGAGATACAAGGAAATGCAGAGAAGATGCCCTCACCATGAGCTTCCGAAGTGGCAGATTATTAATCTGTTCTACAATGGGCTGAGGGATGACCTAAAATCTTCTATGGACGCCGCGGCCGGGGGTTCCTTCATGTCAAGGAGCGAGGAAGATGCCGGACATATTCTGGAAAATATGGCATCCAACAATGAGCGGTGGTGTGACGAGAGAGCCACACCCAGGTCTGGGGGTATACACAGAGTCGAGGACGTCGACAAACTTTCAAGCAAGTTCGACTTGCTTTCGACCCAGATCTCCGCACTAATGGTAGGAGCCAGTGGCGCCGGTACACAACAGATTGTTGCGGTAGAATCCGAAGTTTTTGGGGAGTTCGACAGTGGTGACGTCTCACCACCATTGGATCAGGCAAGCGAACTATTTTACAACCCCACGGGAAATGTGCCGTATCCACCAAGAACCAATTCCAACCCGGCCTACTCTCCAAACAACCGGAACCACCCTAACTTTGGTTAACGGGCACCATTCCAGCCCTCGCCGCCTCAGCAGCCGCAGCAACAAACATATCAGCCGACTAGGCCACAGCAGAGTCAGATTCAGCAGCAACAATATCAGCAGCAGCCTCAGCAACAATATTACGCCCCCAGGAATCAGCAGCCAATCCAGCAGCAGCAGCAGTATGGCCAACAGAGGGCCGTCTCTCCGGTTGAGTCTCTCTTGACTCAATATATAACCAACCAGGAGAAGATCAATCAAAAGCTGGAAATGGGTCAGCGGGCCCTCACGGACCAAGTAACCCAGCTGGGGTTACAAGTGGCGACCCTTTCAAGGTCACAAAACCAATTGCCGCCACAACCTGAGGTGAACCCGAGGGGAGCAACCCAAACGTTGGCACTCGTGCACGAGCACGCAAATGTGTCCGCTATCGTTCTGAGAAGCGGGACACAAATCCCTACTAGAGTGCCCCCAACAGACCGGAAGCACCGTTGGTCATCGAGCGACCGATCAAAAAATCAAACGACGCCGGTGCTTCGTCATCAAATCCTATGACTCCGGAGGGAGTCTCTGAAGAAGAGAAGAAGAAGAACGAGGAAGGGAGCCTGAAAGTGTTCAAACCCGTTGTGCCTTTTCCACAACGGTTAGCTCAGGCCAAAATCGATGAGAAATATGGCAAGTTCTTCGCCATGGTCAAGGATCTGAGCTTGCAAATCCCCTTCCTGGAAGCAATCGAAACAATCCCCTCCTATGCAAAATTCCTGAAGGATTTGGTGACGAGAGGGTCTAGAAAGGAGAAAGTAGTGTTGACGGTGGAGTGTAGCGCTCTCATCCAGAGGGAAAATCCGCCGAAACTTAAAGACCCGGGGAGCTTCTCAATCCCTTGCACGATCGGGGCAGTAAAGATTCATCGTGCACTCGTCGATCTCGGAGCGAGTGTCAGTTTGATGCCCTTATCGATGTATAAGAGGATAGGAATGGGTGATTTGGAGCCCACCGGTATGACCCTACAACTTACTGACCGATCGGTCAAATATCCGGTGGGGATTGTGGATGACCTCCCCGTCAATGTAAAAGGGGTGCATGTGCCAGTGGACTTCGTTGTCATGGACATGCCTGAAGACGCACACACCCCCATCATACTGGGACGGCCTTTTATGGCCACTGCCGGCATTTTGATTGATGTGAAGAATGGAAAACTTTCGCTAAACGTCAGCGGAGAAAAGGTTGAATTTGATCTGGGGTTGTCCATGAAGTATCCCGATCCCCCAGATGACCCTCGGTGTAATTTGTTAGAGGTGGAAGAAGATAAAGCTGCTGAAGAGAGCTCCTGGGAGATTCTCTTAAGAAATCCCCCCGATAACTTGGGGGATTCAGAAGACCAAGACGACCCCAAGAACAGTGATGCTACTGGGAAAGCGAATACAGCATGTACGACCCCTCCCGGGTTCCCCAAGGCACCTCCTGCGAGGAAAACAGGGAAAGAACCCATGGACCTCACCAAAGACGAGGTCCGGATCCTTAAGAAGATGGCGGTAAGTGCCAATACGAAAGAGAAGCCCCCTGATCCCAAAAACAAGGAGAGTGTAGTCGAGCAAATCTTTCTCCAGTCGCTGACTACTCCAAAGGCCGTAAGCTCCGATGAAGAAGAGATGCCGAACTTCGGGCATCACCCGTATCAACCACCGTGAACATCACTTGCGGGCGTCGAGCCAACGACGTTAAACAAGTGCGCTTCATGGGAGGCAACCCATGCTCTAAACTTTTGCCCCACTTTTTAGTGTTATTTTTGACTTTATTTTATCTATTTTTATAAATAAAATCAGCCGCAAGAACATCCGTTCAGGGACTTAGACAATCTGTTGGTTTTTGCAGGAAACAAAGCCCCAACCGATCGGTTGATAACTCAACCGATCGGTTGGGATGTATCAGATACAAGCCGCATCTGTCCCCAAATGAACCGATCGGGTGAAGAATGGAGAGACCGTGTGACAGACCGGGTGATCTAGGGAGAATTCTCGGGAAATTTTTGGGAAATATCAACCGATCGGTTGAGTTGGAGCGCGATCGGTTGAAGAGACCGGGTGAGAAACCCCCAGTTCTCAGGAAAATGTGTGGAGCGGCCAACCGATCGGTTGACAAGTCAACCGATCGGTTCGCCTGTAGCACTTCTTCGACAAGAGTTTTCGACCTAACAGTCACCCGATCGGTTCGACTTACACCCTATAAATACCCCACCCTCACCCGTTCGCATTCCACCTCGCCCGATCACTCGAACCACCGTCGTTTCGCCTGCTTCTCCTCCCCAACAGCCCGATTCCTCTTCCCCACGTCCTCCACTCCTCCAATACTCCCTCTCTCTACCTCCTCCACCAATCTCTCCTTCATTTTCACTCTCTCTCCCCTTCATTTCGAATTTCTGACCTAATTCCCCCCAAACAACGCCTATTTCGAAAATTCTTGCTGAAAGAGGTCGTCGCGGCTCCACGCTTCTCTCATTGCACGGCGTGGGATAATCTACGAGCAAGCTTCGCCATTTTGATTGGGTACACTCGCTCCTACGCTCGTATTTCTTTTTTTTCCCTATGTATTTTGCTTGCTCAGTTTGCTTGTATTAGTGTGCATTCATTGTTTTTTGCACTCATTCACGCACACACTCACGCATGGCTAGGGATAAAGACAAGGGGAAGGGGATTTTGCGGGAGGAGGAACCATCTCGAAAGAGACGAAAACAAACACGTCCCCCTCCCCACACACGAGCACTGACACTGGGCCCTCCCGCGCCTGTTATCCCCCCTGTGGACCCAATGTTGGGCCCGCATGGGTATATCTTTAGGAACCAGGAACACAAGGATTTTTATCGTAGGCTCAATGCTCGGGGGCATCTATCGACTAAGTTCCCACACACACAGTCACTAGTCGATCTCGGTGTCTTCACCGAGGTCGAATCTCTTTTCGCTAACTTAGGTTGGTTGGCCTTTCTTAATGCCTCTGCCTTATCCTACCCGTCACTCACCCTTGAATTTCTCTCTACACTTGTTTGGGAATCCGGGTCGATCATAAAATTCCGGGTGCGTAACAAGAGTGTCACCACCAATCTGAATACCATTAACGATATATTTGGTTTCCCCAATCTTGGGGATGACTCCATCCGACACTACGGGTACACGCCCGAGTTTGACGTCGATCAATTCTGGTTCCGCCTCACACTGCTCCCTAGCTATCCCCGTGGTAGGGCCAAGGCCTCCTCCATCATCCACCCCGTATTTCGTTTGGCCCATAGGATTATATCATCTGCATTTTTTCCCAGGGACGAGTCCGGCACCGTGACTATCCCTGATCTTTTTATCCTCTGGGCCATGACTTTCCCTTTTGTTCGGGACGATGATGGGATTAGCTTTAGGGCCCCTACCGTTCCCATCCATGGCGGCGATTGGCTTGTTTACAAGCTTCTCGAGATCAGCCGGGCCGGTAAGGGGAAGTTTTGTTGTGGGGGCATCATTACTATCATTTGTTCTTACCCCCAATTTAATATTCCCATCCCCGATAATCTTCCCACTGCCGCAGGACCCTCACAGCTAGATATTGATGTCATGCGGCACATTCACATGATTAAACCCCACTCCGATGGCCGCTTCATCTTCAATTATGGCCACCCCCAGCCCCTTACACCATTCTCCCCAACCCCGCTCGCATGACCATAGCTCTAGTGGGAGATTGGACCTTCCCACCCGATCCAAACTTCCTAGCGGGGTTGCACCTTCCTTTCCTTCCCGCGGACGCACGCAGACCACCGTCCCCTGCCGCCCACTTAGGCGAGCAGGATATCCCTGTGTCTCGGGGAGATATGGGGGCTGGCCCGAGTCGTACTGTTTCTGTTCCGGGCCCCACCACTTCTGAGCACCTCTTAGCGGCCATTTCTGGCCTTGTCTCCTGTGCCGGCATGACCACCGCCGCCAGCACCACTTCCACCTTACCTGCCGGCACCACTTCTACCTCACGTCAGTCCACATCCTTTGGTCGTCGCTAGGTCTCTGCCCGTCTTGGTCTTGAAAGGGAGGTCGCTACCCTCCGTGATCTCGCCATTTCCTCTGCCTCCTCGGACCCTTCACCGTCCTCCTTTCTCACTCACCCACGTTTCCTCGCACTTGAGAGGAACGTGGCCACCATTCTTCGCCTTCTCACTCACATCCATGGTCCACCTCCACCTTCACCACCTCGACGATCTTCTCCTCCACCCTCCCACACATCCCCACATCCATCACCTCCCTCACCACATTCTTCTCCTCCCTCATCTATTCCCATCCCGGTATCCACTTCCCCCCTCCCGACCACTTCCATCGCACCCACGCTACCTCCTCCCTCCTCCTCCATCACTTCATATGTGCGTCGGAGGAAATTGCCGGTGCGCTCCAAATCTCTCCCACCACCACCCACTACCGTCACCACCACATCTTCTCCCCTCATTTCTATTCCTTTCACCACCGCCTTGATCGACGTCCTACCACCACCACCCACCTCCACCGACACTCCTCCCATCATTCACACCATCGCTGCACCTATTCCTCCACCTCTTTCCCCACTTCTCCGCACACCCCCAGCCTCCCCCGACCACCCAGCCACACCCTCTTCCGAGGAGGGCGCGGATTCACCTTCTCCTGATTTTTGATTTCACCTTGTTTGTTTTTGACTCCCCCTTGCATATTTCTGCATTTCACGATCGCATTTTATTCGCTAGCACTGTCATGTCTAGCTTGGGGGACGTCTATTTTAGTGTGTTGTCGCGTTTTATTTTTTTCTCATTATTATGTGTGTGCTTGTCTTTCCCCTTTTGAGTGTCATGTCGTGTGGTTTTATTTCTATTTTCGTGTTGTGTGGTTTGATTTTGATTTTTCTTTATTTTCAGTTTCATCTCTGTGTTTTCCTCGTTCTCATTTCTTTTTGTGTCGGTGCGTATTCCCCCCCCCCATCTTCATTGCCCTCCCGTACTCACTCATATTGCATTGAGGGCAATGCAAGCTTCAGCTTGGGGGAGTCGCACTGTGTGCGCCATTTGAGTCTTTCTTTTTCGTTTTTGTGTCGTTTTCTTCGTTTTTTTTATTTTTTCTTTTTTCTCTTCTCTTCTTTTTATCTCTTTCTCCTAGAGATGAACCCTATGATGAATCGCCACAAAATCACACACACCTAGCATGGCATCGATAATCACATTCACTAACCCTAGGATTTCGAGTCCTCTTGCATTTCATGCATCGCGGGTCCACTTAGCTTTTTGTGAGTCGTGCGTCGTGCCTATTTGTTTGGTGTGCTTCTACTTTGTGATTTTACTTTATATACCTGTCCAGGAATGACCCCTAGATTATCATGCTTTGATTTGAATATGCTGTATTTATTTTCACTGTCTGCTTCTGCATGATATATATATATATATATATATATATATATATATATATATATATATATATATATATATATATATATATATATAGGGCGATCTTCGGTTGCGAAAAAGAGGCTTTTCGCACCGTGCGAAAAGATTTTTATCTTTTTTTTGAAATTTTTTTTTTCAAAAATTCTTTTTTTGATGTTTAATCCATACAATTATATACCCCAGGGAAAATAATGGGTGAACCCGTTGGGGATTAGAGCACCCATCCACCCGTTACAAATTTAACGGTCTCAAAACGTGCGAATTTGATGAAATGCCTTGATCGAAGGCCAAATGACATTATTTCTCATTGATTATTTTTTGAGGGGGGTATAACAACATATAATGAGGGTGGGAAAAAGAATTTTTGAAAAAAAAAATTTCAAAAAAAAACTAAAAACATTTTCGCACGGTGCGAAATGTTCTCATTTGAAAATTTTCCTATATATATATATATATATATATATATATATATATATATATATATCGTGTACTTCATTTCGCATGTGTCGGGATTCCACAATTAAGGACTAGGATAACCCATTTAGCCCATGCTCTATTTAGCGAGAATAGTTTCCTTTGCCCAAGTGTTTAGATTCCGACTTCTTTTTTGTTTTACTTGGTGCAAATCCCCTCGTCGTGTACCGTTCTCCCACTTGGGAGAGTACACATGTGTATAGCCAAAACCCCAAAAATCCAAAAAAGAGAAAAGAAAAGAAAAACCCAAAAAAAGAAAAGAAAGGAAAAATTTTGTATAGCCCAAAATCCAAAAAAAAATACAAATACCCAAAACCCAAAAATTTCAAGTGTGAATATTTTTCCTATCTACCGAGAATAACGGGAAGGCGAGAATTTGCACCGAGTGTTCTACTCCACGTCATCTCAACCCCCATCGTTTTCGAAAACACTTGGCTTGGGAACTTTTTAGCTAGTATCTAGGCTATAGTGGTGTGATTTCCTTAACCCTAGTTGTGGAGTCCCCGATGCATGATACGCTTCTATTCTTATACTCTTCTCATGCATGCTTGAACTAATATTCACTGCAATTTCAAATTCGAATCGGTATTTGGGTCATTTCCTGGGTCTGTGTATATGAGCTTATAACACATTGTAGAAAGCGACACCATTTGCTAGCACACGACCGCACTCACACGCGCTTCACCGCGTGGGCCCACGACACTTGTCTGGACTCGTATTCCTTGGTTTAGTGATGTGATTTTTGTGTTTGCTTGCTTAGTGTGTTGTGTTTGATTTTGCTGGCTCTGACGGGCGATCTAGGATTTTTGTTTACTCTTTTTCTTTCTTCCTCTCTATTTTCTCCCTCCGAGCTCCTACTCTCACTCGTCTTCCTCGAGGACGAGGAAGAGTTCAGCTTGGGGGATTTTAACGTGCGTATATATTTCATATATTCACGCACGTTTTCTTTTGTGTTTCTCCGTATTTTCCACCGTCTTTTATTCGTTTTCTCGTGTTTTCTCGTTTTCTTTCACTTTTCTTTGTTTCTCCATGTTTGCAGGAGATTGCCCGCATTTGGGATGCAAAACGATGATATCATGTGTCCCCGGAGCAACGAGAGGAGTCACGCGTGATCCAGGGGGTCAAACGACGAAGATTACATCTTTCAGCCCCTCACCCGGTCGGTTGGTCATCTCCAACCGATCGGGTGATGCACGCGTGCACCACCCGGTCTCAGCTGGAGCTCAAGTGGATGTCACCCGACCGGTTCACAGGCCGGTTCAACGGGGCCGATTCTCTGTCTTTTTCAAGCCAAATTCCAACCGATCGGGTGACTCTCACCCGATCGGTTCATCTGTAGCTGATGCTGAGGAGCCGAGACACGGGCACCCAACCGACCCCTTCACCCGATGGCGCCAAGATCCAACCGGTCACCCCAAGAACTCAACCGACCGGTTCATATGACCGGGTGAAACTCCGCCGTTTTCTGTTTATTATTTGTAACGGATCACCCGATCGGTTGACTTGTCAACCGATCGGGTGATACGAGATCCTAAAAATAGGACCCCTCGGGTTCCAGAAACGGGGGAGCTATTAGTTTTTACTGTTTTCTCCTATTTGTGACGGCTGTAATTACTTTTCTATTGTAAGTTTTCGGATCTTTCTCAAACATTAGTATTATCTTAATTGCTCTACTACCTTCGCATTCCTATCGTCCGATTATGATTTTAACGGTTCATTTTCGTTTAGATCACTTTTTAATGAATATTTGTGAGTAGTTCCCAAATCTGGGATTTTGGTGGAAACCCCTTCGGGGGCTCTTCCCGATGCATCCATAGGGTTAGGAAATCGATAGGGATAGGGAATCTAACAGTTACGCGGGGTGTTTTATTGTCATCGGCGGGAAAAAGACCGCCTTTGACCGTTGGGCCAAGGGGGAATAAACTTGGCGGTTGACTCCCTAGCCATAGCTCACGCCCTTAGCGTAGACGCCGAATCCTAGCGCGCGGGAGCGGCAGGATGAGACGTTGGGAGTTATCGTTACGAGCTTAGTGCTCCCGGAATCGATCAGTGTTAATGGACACGGGAGTGCCCACTGATCGAACCCGGGAAGTCCGGTGTATCATCCTGGGCACCGACCGGAATATCGGGCCCATGGGATGCCGGTACCACTTTCAGAGGCAGCGTCTCACCATTAGACCCTAATTTCGATCGCCATCCTACCCGTAGGCCGTATTGGCGAGAGTCGCTCGTTGGAGTGGAAACCAAAGTCCTGGGTTTATTTTCTTATTGTTCATACCTTGCATTCCTTTCCCGTGACAACCCATCAACCGATCCGGGCTAGCTCGCCCACGGGGTGATTTCGGTCCTCCTTGACACAAGCACATCCTAGCCTCCCTGTGTTTGACCCCCAAGCCACATTACAACACCGTGCGCTTGCGGTTACAAATATCTAAACCCTCACGCAGGTCCCCCGGCCATTTGCGGCTAGCAAACCGGGGGCACGTCAGCATCCTATGCACATATTTCCTCCTATAAGTATGGCAAACTTGGGCCAAGGGGGAGGAAATGTATCTTTATACGATATGCAGAAAACTCCAAAGGTTATGTTTTCATTGGTCAGGAAGACAATGGAGGACTAATTGAATTTGAGTCGAGGGATGTCACTTTCTTGGAAAACGAGTTTCCAAGACAGGGCGAGATAAGTCTGGACTTATCTCTATTTGAGATTTATGATCAAGAAGGATTACCTCATTCGAGTGGGAGAATTCTTGGTGAAGACGAAAATACGTTTCCACCTTCACCAATGGATGATACGAATGAAGCGAATCCCATTCCATACGGGAATGATGATCCAAGTGGGAGCATTTCTAACGACATTCCAAGTGGGAGTGATATTAGAATTGATCTAAATTCGAGACAACAATGACTTGAAGAATCTCAAATACGACGTAGTAGTCGTACAAGGTTAGCTCCTCTAAGATTTGAGGATGAATTCCTACAAACCTTTATGACTTTACAACAAGAAGATGACGAACCTGCTACTTTCAAACAGGCCGTATCATGCCCTGCAAAAGACAAATGGATAAAAGCAATGAAGGAGGAATTAGAATCCATGAAAGTTAACCAAGTCTGGGACTTAGTTGACTTACCCAGAGGACGTAGAGCTATTGGGAACAAATGGGTTCTCAAGATCAAGCATAAGGCTGATGGCTCTATAGACAGATATAAAGCTCGCCTTGTCGTGAAAGGTTTTACGCAACAAGAAGGGATAGACTATGAAGAGACCTTCTCACCTGTTGTTCGTTTTACCTCAATTCGCTTGATTCTGGCTATGGTAGCTTGCTTAGACCTCGAATTACATCAGATGGATGTAAAGACTGCCTTTCTCAATGGAGAATTGGACGAGGAGATCTATATGGAACAACCAACAGGGTTTATAAACGAAGGAAACGAACATAAGGTTTGTAAACTTCATAAGTCCATATATGGTCTTAAACAATCCTCGAGGCAATGGTATATACGATTTCAAGAAGTTGTCTTATCAAATGGTTTTTCCATGCTTGATGAAGATAACTGTGTATATATCAAGAGGATTAAGAGCAAGTATGTTATTATGTCTCTATATGTAGAAGACATTTTAATAGCCGGAAATGACAAGGGCTTTGTTATGGATATCAAGGCTTGGCTTCATCAGTTTTTGAGATGAAAGACATGGGAGAAGCCGCATATATCCTTGGAGTTAAGATTTCAAGGAAGTGTTCGAAGAAACTTCTTTCTCTTTCACAAGAGACTTATATAAAGAAGGTTCTAGAACGTTTTAATATGCAGGACTGCAAGTCCATTGATACTCATATAAGCAAATGCGATAATTTATGTCTGAAATCGTGTCCAAAGAACCAAAAAGAAAAGGAAATTATGGAAAAAGTTCCATATTCCAGTGCAGTTGGTAGTCTTATGTACGCTATGATGTGTACAAGACCGGACATCTGTTTTGTCGTTGGAATGGTAAGTCGTTACCAATCCAATCCAGGGCAAGTACACTAGAAAGCGGTTAAGAGGATAATGCGGTATCTTAAAGGGACTGCAGACTATGCTTTATGCTATCAAGGAAATGCCTTGAGGCTCGAAGGCTACACTGATGCTGATTGGGCAGGTGATCTCGATGACCGACGATCGACCTCAGGATATATTTTTCTACTCAGATCTGGTGCAATATCCTGGAGTAGCAAGAAACAATCCTGCATCGCACTTTCAACTATGGAAGCCGAGTTTGTAGCATTTAGCATGGCAGTCCAAGAAGCTAGCTTAGGAAGTTCTTAGACAGACTAATTGATGCAAGTGACTCAGGTGATGTACCAATACACAGTGACAGTCAAGCATCTATAGCCTATGTCAAAGATCCAAAATTCCATTGTAAGACCAAACACATTGATATCCGCTACAAATTTGCAAAAGACTATGACAAGAACAAGAAGGTAGACATTAGATACATATCTACGCATGAGATGATAGCGGATCCACTTACGAAGGCGATCCCAGAGATGTGTTTTACAAACACTTATCATCTCAAGGTTTGCGTAAGAGCTGAGTTGTATCAATGTATATTCCCATGTCTATGAAAGATCAAATTTAATAAAAGAATAAGTTCTTTTCGACATTGCATTTGAGTTTCATGAAAATGTTTATGTACATTTCTTTTAATCTCAGCTGTATTTTCTAGTATGTCGGACAGATTGAGGTTGGCTCTCTCACATGAGCAACTGCCTTTATTCTATCAGACGGATAAGATAAAGATGAGACCTGTTTAAAGTCAAAATCGTCAGACGGATGAATTAGAGTCATAACTTAAACAAAATGGCCGTATGAAAGATCTGCTTCATAGGGATGCTTGCAAAAGATCTAAGAAGATTTTTTAATCTTATCTGTCTTATGTGGGATGTGGGTCCAGGAGATTACTGAGTAGTAAAATGGACTCAAAGTCAGACATTGTGGTGTCTGATCATCATCCTCACACCATCATTAAGACATACGCTCCCTGGGAAAGGAGTGATGTTGTAATACGTATTCATACTACGTATGCATTTGACCATTGGGTTAGAATAGTAATTGTGTTTACTATTATGTGAGACCCAAAGACCACATGGGTATTAACTTCTTACCCTTATGGACTATAATTGGTTCCTTTAGATTTGACTGGGTGATCGCTATCTTAGCATGTTGCTTATGGACTATGGTCAATTCGGTCCGGCGGGGCATGTTAGAAAAGCGAGTCGAGTCAAGATCGAAAGGATCTCAAGAAGAGGAAGATTAATTTCATATTCACATTTGGACTTTAAAGATTCAAAGCTGGCCAG
This sequence comes from Scilla litardierei, assembly GCA_030789695.1. Classification (NCBI taxonomy): domain Eukaryota; kingdom Viridiplantae; phylum Streptophyta; class Magnoliopsida; order Asparagales; family Asparagaceae; genus Scilla; species Scilla litardierei. The sequence continues at coordinate 124,601,376 of CM061134.1, forward strand.
CCAATTGTAATCCAGATGGGATTCAATTATTGAATATAAAGTATAAGAAATGTGAAGAAATAATCTTGGGTAAAGCATGCATTGATCTACTCAACTTTGCACCTCGAGGAGTGTTGTGTATCTCTAACAAGTGCACAACAGCGGACTCTATGCGCATGACGGTCACACGGTCTATTTCTCGGTATGATAAATAGAAGAACTAAAGGAAAAGATGTTTCCTTACAATCCCCTCAAGTGTGAGTGGGAGATGTTGGATATGGACGACATGTATACACCCATGAGGGGATGTACGAGGGTCTATGGACCTCGGATGTTGTGTGCACGTAAGCGTGCACGAAGGGAACCTTTTCATGTGTGAAAAGGACCACTCGATAAGTGGAAAAAGTCACTTTATAAGTGCATAAAGGCACTTGATAAGTGAATGAAGAAGAGGATAAGTAAAAGGGCTAATATAGGCTAATAAGCTTATATTTAGTTATTTCTTACAATAACTACCCCTAACGCCTATAAATAGGACCCAAGGGTAAGGCTTTTACACCATTCCATCCATGCCATAAGTTTGCATAAGGAAACTTATGTTCTTCTTCTCCCTTCCATTTAGTTCTTCTTCTAAATAGTGATTTAGACGGTGGAAACGCTGCTTCGATCCTCTGTGATGAAGTATCGACCGTTGTGGCGAATCCGAGGGCGAAGTTCGGAGACTACGGTGCCGCGTACGCTAACGTAAGTCTCTACTCTTCATTCGATCCTAACATCATTGTTTTGACAGGATCCAACACCCACTTGGGTATGGACACATCTGATGTGCTCATGAGCTTATTGGCGAGGCTTTGGAGGAGTTTGCCACACTTCTGGGGCCATTGGAGGAGAAGAAAGAGAGAAGAGGAGAGAGAGACAGGTCTAGCAGCATGCAGAGAGTTTCCCAGAAAATGCTCGGTCAGCTGCTCGACCGAGCAGCTTCAATTTGGGATGAGGAGCAGGTACGGGTTGGCTCGGACCGAGCAGTTTAGCTGCTCGGTCGAGCAGCCTCAATTACCATAGCCAAAGAAATCCAGCGACACGGCCTGAGCATCTGACCGAGTCGACCCCTACTCGGACGAGCAGAGCTTACTCGGTCCGAGTAGGTAGAGCGGCAACTTTGAATCTTTTCCCTTTCCTGTAGTGCTCGGTCTAGTAGCTCATCTGCTCGGTCCGAGCGACCGAACGAGCAGCGTATTGCTCGATCGAGTCACCTACTCGGTCGACAACTCCAGGGCTATTTTTGGAATGATTTCTGAAGCCACGATGCACGTGATTTTGGGCACTGAAGCTGGGAGCTGTGCACGACTGCGAGGAGGAGACTTTCATTAGAGTTTTTGAATAGTTTTTTACCGGGGGTGGAGGCGATTTTTGTAGGGATCTGAAGATTGATCTTTGTAAGAAATTTTGGATCGAACTTGTGGAGATTATTAGTTTTGTTCTCAATTTCTTTTGCGCTTGGAATCTTGGTATTATTCTAGATCTATAAACTGCAATTTCTATTGATTTCTCGATGTAAGTCTTTTATCCCTATTCCTTCAATTGTTATAATGTTTTCTTCTCTGAGAATGATATTTTTATCCGTCACTATTGCGATGTGTGAGTAGAGTCTTTCTAGGGTTGATGAGTTAGCCCTAGGATCCTAGGGGGAAAATGTAGATCTGGATCCCTACATTGAATTAGGGATTTATGGAAGTATTTCAGTAGATCCTACCGAATCCATAGATAACCCGTACTGAGATCATGCCCACGGTCTGTGGAATTGATGTGCTTAAGGGGTATCTAGGGATTCGAATAGGGAATCAGTGGATCCAACCAAGGCTCGTGACCATGCCCGGCTCGTGCCTTGAGGGGATCCATCGACGAACTATACCGCTACCATTGACGGCTACCGCCTTTGCGTCAACGAGAGCCACCGAAATACCCCGCAATTCTAACCCACAAGAGTGGTACGAATTGGGTGATTAATTCCCTAGCCCTAATGCAATGTAATCCTATCCCAACATCGACCCCCAACGATCCTAGTGGTGATCCCTAAAGCCCTAGTCCCTTTTATTAGTATTACAACAACAACATCCAAACCAAACTTTTACCCCGATAGCTATCTCACTTCAAGACTTAGAAATAAACTGAGAATCCATTGACACTATCTCCGTCCCTGTGGGATTCGACATCTTTTATAGTATAACTCGACACCGTCCGCTTGCGGATTGAGCCCGGAATTGAAGCCTAGGGGACGTACCATGCCTGGCAATCGTGACACCGCCAGGTGGAACTTAGGTGTAGGTTAAAGCTCCCCCCAAAAGTGACGGCTACCCTTCTAATATATCTCCCCTCAAAAACCCTCGCCAACCATGGATCCGGACGTAACTTAAAATCTGGGCCCACGGCGACTCGGTCCGAGTAAGTAGCTGCTCAATCGAGTCATCAGAAAATAGTCCAAAACGTCACACTGCCTACTCGGATCGAGTAGGGTCTGCTCGGACCGAGGAGGTAACTGCTTTGTCGAGTAAGTGGCTGCTCGGGCGAGTCGTCAGAAGTCAGAATCCATCGCCCAAGACATCGCAATGCCTGCTCAGACCGAGTAGGGTCTGCTCGGTCAAGTTGTCATTCTTCTCGGTCGAGTTGGCAGCTGCTCTGTCGAGGAGGCAGCTGTTCAGTCGACTAGGCTGCTGTTCAGTCGAATTATCACTCTGATCAGTCGAGTAGGGTCCTGCTCGGTCGAGTAGGTGGTCGAAAACAGATTTCAGCACTGTAGCATCATCTTGCAGAAATTTCCCAGAGCTCATTCGACCTCCGATTCGCACGTTCTTGGTGGCGTTGAAATCGTCTTGTAGTCTAATATCTGCAAAAAAATATTTAAAAATACTGAAAAATCCCATGTGATAGCAGATTTGGAAATAGTGCACGGCTGTCTTGTTTCCAGTACTTTGGGTCGCTCGATTCCTTTGCCGCATCATAGCTCGATCGAGTGACCTGGAATCCATGAGTCATGGTATTATATAACCATGATTTCTTCATTCTCCTCTTCTTCACTCCTTCTCTCTTGCCCCTTGCTTGCCCCCTAGCAGCTTTGAGTCACAGAACGTGGCGCCTCAGGAGCTTCAGTGTCGAAGCACGCACTCTCTCCTCCAATATACTCCAAATCGCTCGATATTCCCTGAAATGCAACCAAATGCTCTTAAAGTACGATAGTTCCAATTATGAGCATAAAAGCGTATGAAATGTGTAATTGAGCAATCATTTTGACGTGTAATCATATAGATAAAATGTGGAATATAATGACACATCAAAATCCCCTAAGCTTACCTCTTACTCATCCTCGAGGAAGACTAGTAAGAAGCTAGCACGGGAGAGGGATACAATGGAGATGTGAGGCGGGGGTGTGTAATGGAGAAAAGGGGTTCAATCTTAAATTCAGAAAATATAAGAACCCAAGGTATGCAAGATCTCGTGAACACACGTCAATTTGAAATTAGAACACATATACATAACAAATAATTAAATCTCGCTCAAATTAAAATAACGTGGATTTCAATAAATGTGATGAACTCGATAAGTAATAAAATGAGAGTAGAGTTATATCATATCATAGTTTATCATGCAATATACTAAGTTCACAGAAATGAAACCAATGTCCACAACTCATTCTCTAAGCAGTACAATATGTCATGATCAAATGTTTTCAAGCATGCGTGGTATTTTGTTATACTTCATGGAATGAAGTTAGCAAATTAATCAAGGTAAGGCCTCACCACACTAGACCATTTTAAGACTCCTAGAACCCATCAACTTTGCCATGTCTTTGTTCTATAAAGAAATGGAGATAAGGATATGGGATTTTTGTACTTTATATTGTTTTGGCTATATGAATATTTCATATACATTTTTCTTTCTTTATATACACGAGATAACTCAATATATACAAAAAGCGGCTTATGCATCCCAGATCAGACGGTCTTAGGGCATCAGGTTACGAAGAACCCATAGGGCCTTTTATTCAGGATATTTGTTTGATTTTTGCATTTTTGGGATTTTTGCAAACTCACGTAAATGCGATGGAATGCAAAACATGATCAAAGATCATTTATTGGCTATTCACAAAAGAAAAAGAAAAAGCATAGAATCTAGACATGGCTCGGTTTCAGGAATCCTAATCATCACTGCTTTGGTTGAAGTGGGGCTATCCTATCTCTTTTGAATAACTAAACATCCATGAAGCAATAGAATTAGCAATCAAATCACACATGAGTCAAATAATTTTTAGATTTGATTCGTTCATTTTTAGCTTAATTGTTTCGAGAATATGGTTGTGAAACTATGGATTCTACTATGAAAAAGCATATTAACAAAGATACACTAATCAAAAAATCGAACTCTAATCTAACAGATATCAGAGTTCAAAAAAAATAAATCCACGATATTTCTTAGAAAATAAAGCATATGAGACATACTATAGAGGTGAACATGGTTCACATGAAAATTTCGAAGTGTGTTTCACAATGAAGCAAAGTGATGTGCACTATGCACTCCCCCAAACTTAAACATCACATTGTCCTCAATGTGTGTATGATATAAATAGAGGATAACAACAAGATGGGAGGCCACTCAATAAAATAGTTTCTCTCCCCTAAGCTTAAACATCACATAAAAATTGGGGAGAGAGGCAAAATAAGCGCCAAAAATAACGATGGGCAGAGATGATAAATAGTGGGTTGGGTGCAAAATATAATTGAGCCATCATATGGGGTGAATTTATTAAACTAAGAAAGCATATAAAATCATATACGGTCCTATCGCTGTCGAGAGGATTCGTGTTTATTGAAAGCATAAAATACTACACTACTAGATTGGTATCACCTTTAGCAAAAGGCAGGTCCAATATCTTTGCCGGTGCAGGCGGCTGCTCTATCTACACTTTCCGTGGCTCCGCCAGGTGTGTATCTCCCCAGACTCCATCAGATTCCAGCAATGCGGCTCCCAGCATCTCTCCAAGGACTCCACCTGTACCATGTAAGAGATAAGACACATCAATCTGATGTGGAAATTTTTTTTCCTAAAATAAAAGTTTTCCAAAGACGATACTTCCCTGAAAATACATCTCCGCTATCATGTACCACGACAGGCAGTTCCTTGTCGTTTTTCTCAGGCTTTTTAGGCAGCTCTGGCATATGAGTATGGGTCTCATTAGGCAAATCCTTATCGTTGTCAATGGAAGGATGAGGTGGCGGTGGAAGCTCAACTAAAGGTGGGCAGCACTCAGGATCCTTATGAATATCTGCGTCCTCATCCCAATGCATGACCTCCTCGGTGACAAGCTCTGGCTCCGTGGGTATGGAAGTGAATGTGTCGCCCTTGGATGCATCATGTATGTCAGCCACTGTCTCCTCAGATGTGGAAGTATCAATGTCCTCAGTCTCTCACTCGAGCTCATAATATGAAAGGCACTTGCTGATTTCTGCCATATCTTTCTGCCATCGATCATGTGACTCATTCAGCATAGCGCTGACAGCCGTGCTTTCCTCTACCTGTGCCATAAACGCATTGAGTGTCAAATTGAGAGGATGGTCAGGACTCAAGAGACAAATGCGGCTTTCGTAGGGCATGTGTCCCTCCTTGTCACAAGACTCGCAGTAGGCATAGCACTCTGAATATTGATCATATCCTTCCATCTGATAGTATGGGTCCTGCAAATAATATTCGCATTCTTCCATTGGAGCCTCATACTGTCCTGAATAATCATTGCCTGAATAATGCCAAGATTGGTCCATTGTACCAGTATGATCAAAAACAAACAACCTGGAAAAGATATCAATGGTACAAGAAGATAAAGATAATGATAAAGCATGTGGTTGGAAAAATTTCTCTCTCTGTTATTGTTTTTTTTTTTTGTTTTTTTGGTTTTTTTTTGTTTTTTTAACGCAATCTAATCAGCCTAATTGTGGTAAATAGATAATATGGCGGAACGCCTCTCCGGCAACGGTGCCATAAACATGATCGGCCCGGAATTAACTACGAAAAGATGCCGTTTATCGCAAGCGCATGGTATAGTGGCAAGCGGGTATAGAACACGGGGAAGTGGTACTATACTACGTAGCTACTCCTAGGTTGAGTTAGACTTGTGGGTTTACTGGTGGAAGTGGAATATGGAGGGTCGTAATGATGAAGGATGCGAAGGTTGTGTCACTCAAGGTCGCAAAAAAGGGGTTCCACACAAAGAAAGAAAGAAATAAAATATAAAAGCTAAGGCTTTAGGACTCGACACTAGGATCGTCGGATATCGACGTTAGGCTAGAATTCTTACGTTGCATTGGGTTTATGGGGATGGTCTCTCATTGACGCAATGGCGGTAGCCGTCAATGTAGTGATATAGTTCGTCGGTGGATCCCCGCAAGGCACGAGCCGGGCATGGTCACGAGGCTTAGTTGAAACCACTAACTTCCTAATTAAATCCGTTGGATACTCCTTAAGCTAATCGATTCCACCGACCGTGGACACGATCTCAGGACGAGTTCTCCTAGGGATTTTTTTGGATCAACCAAAATATAACCACTTTTATATCCAACGCATCATAAAAATCCCAACTCTACATCTAAATCCTAAAATCCTAGGACTAATCCATTAGCCCTAGATAGAACTACGTATGCATCATAGGAAAAACAATAGAAGATTCAATAATAGCAAGAGAATTCATCATAGCATGCATCAATGAGATATTCAATAATCAATCAATGAGAAGAACTGAGATAGAATTAAAGAAAAGTAAAATACTTATCCTGATACAAAGGAGAGGCCTGATGCATAGCCTAACTCCCAAAGGATCGTCTCCAAAAAAACTCTGAAAAAGATCTAAACTCCAAAAAGTATACAAAAGTTTCCCTCCAAAAGTGATGGCTGCCCTTCTGATATATCTCCCCTCAAAAACCCTCGCCAACCACGGATCCGTACGCAACTTAAAATCTGGGCCCACTGCGACTCGGTCCGAGTAGGTAGCTGCTCTGTCGAGTCGTCAGAAAATAGTCCAAAATGTCACACTGCCTGCTCGGACCGAGTAGGGTCTGCTCAGACCGAGTATGTAGCTGCTCGATCGAATAAGTGGCTGGTCGGTCGAGTCATCAGAAGTCAGAATCCATCGCCCAAAACATCGCACTGCCTGCTCGGACTGAGTAAGGTCTACTCGGTCGAGTTGTGACTCTGCTCGGTCAAGTAGGCAGCTGCTCGGTCGAGTAGGCAGCTACTCGGTCGAATTATCACTCTGCTCGGTCGAGTAGGGTCCTGATCGGTCGAGTAGGTGGTCGAAAACAAATTTTAGCTCTGCAGTAACATCTTGCAGAAATTTTTCAAAGCTCATCCGACCTCCGATTGGCTCGTTCTTGGTGGCGTTGGAACCGTCTTGAAGTCTAATATCTGGAAAACATATCAGAAAAATACTGAAAAATCCCAAGTGATAGAAAATTTGGAAATATTACACGCTATCCGGTTTCCAGCACTTTGGGTCACTCGATTCCTTCGTCGCATCATAACTCGATCGATCGACCTGGAATCTATAAGTCATGGTATTATAGAACCATGCTTTCTTCATTCTCATCTTCTTCACTCCTTCTCTCTTGTTCCTTCCTTGCTCCCCATCAGCTTTGAGTCACCGAACGCGGCGCCTCAGGAGCTCTGGTGCCGAAGCACGCACTCTCTCCTCCAATATACTCCAAATCGCTCGATATTCCCTGAAATGCAACCAAACGATCTTAAAATATGATAGTTCCAATTATGAGTGTAAAAGCTTATGAAATGTGTAAATGAGCAATCATTTTGATGTGTAATCATATAGATAAAATGTGTAATATAATGACACATCAGTATTCACAAACACCTAATCTCTCAGGTGCCTTCTTGGTCCTCTTAGACCTTCATTCATTAGCATGAAATTCATCTTGTACTTTAGTCTGCACATGTGTCTGCACTTGTTCTTCTACTTAAACCTCAGCATGTCCACCAACTGGGACCTTAACCAAAGGATCATTATCTGATATCCTGCGAAGTAGGATTGGAAGATCAACCATCTCTGTTTTGGCTCCACAGGTGTCTCCTCATCCTCTGACTAAGTCTGATTCACACTAAACATCACAGACTCATCGAAAGTGACATATCAGTTCAATAACGCCGTGCAGGCCACTAGATCCCACAAGTGATACATATTCACGCCATCGCCGTAACCGAGAAATATGCACTTCTTTGCCATCGGTTCCAACTAGTCACCCCTATCATAAGAATAATCCAGGAGGCCAATGATGCGAAGGTATGAATATTCATCGATCTTCCCACTCCACTTTTCCTCTGGAATTTGATAATCAATTACATTCTATGGAACATAGTTTACAATATGTAGTACGGTCGTGATTATTTCACCCTAAAATTCCTTCTTCAATCCAGCCAAGTGCCTTGAGCAACTCTCTCTCTCCAACAACGTCATATTCATCCTCTCTGCCACCCCGTTCGACTGTGGATCACTCATAATAGTGAAGTGTCGTCAAATCCCTTATGATCAGTAACTAATGAACTCCCTTGAGGTGAACTCACCTCTGTTGTTGGATCTCAGGAATCGAACGGCCCTTCCCATTTACTTCTACACGATGATTTTCCACTGCTTGAATTTCTTAGAGGTTTGTTCCTTAATTTTCATTAAGTACAACCAAGACTTCCGAGAAAAGTCATCGATGAAGTGATTGCGTCGGAATGTACACCCAAAACAATGAAGTTTTACCGCAAGCGCACGGTTAAGTGGTGATTGGGTATCGAATCACGGGGAGGAACTGATGGTATTACCTTGGTCACTTAGCAGAGATGGAACAATGGTGAAGGAATATGTGTGTCACGAACGTATAAAAATGTCGGTTGTAAATTCGATTAATAACAATGTCTAGGACTACGGAATCCCCATTATAGATTTTTGAGTATCAATGTGAATATGAACTTCCATATTACTAACTCCTAATTAAGGGTGAAATTGTCGCAATTATATTAAGAACTAGCGCACGCTCTCTCGCTACGCAAGTTTATAATAACTTAAAAGCTAGAGCCTCGCTCTCATGCAAGCCTAGTTTGAATTATTAGCATTAAGATCGAAAATATAATTCAATTCTAACCCAAGTTCACTCTCGTGCAACGTGAGTTCGATTCTAGATTATGATGGTTCGTATTCGTCTTACCGTAGTACAGGAAAATATAATTATAGAAATATAATAAAGATGCTAGCTTTGGTCACTCTCGTGCACCAATTCTAGGATATCTCACTTATAGATCTAAATTAAATATCTAGGACTTCCTATAAATCAAGATCCTCTCTTGAGCTCTCAAGATCTAAGTAGAAATACCTAGCTATTCATAGTAAATCAACCATAATCTAACCCTAAGATAAGTTTACCAACATAGGTTTCAATAGATTTCACATATCAAGCTCTAAATCCATAGGGTTCATCCCTTTGCCTTAGAGCAAAGAGACTGCTCACAAGTATTCATGATCAAAGCAATAAAATTGATAGATGCGATGGAAATCATCATAGACAAAAGATCTAAACAAGAAATAATCATATAAACTAGAAACAATAAGAGTTTAGACAAACCAATGAGTTCCAAGCTTCAATCCAAAAGAAATTTAAGAACTAGCTCTCCAATTCAAGAACTATAGCAAATAAAGTAGAGTCTTCTCTAAGATATCTAGCCGTATCGTCTCTCTCTTTGACGGCTCATAACACTAACTATTTATACTAACTCAACCCCTAGGAAAAAGCTGACCAAAATGCCATCAGACCTAGGAAAACCCTAGTTTTCAATTCTGGGCCGGCGATTACTTGGCCGAGTGAAAATGTTACTCGGCAGAGTGGTATTCCCTACAGAAAATCCTCAAAAACTGGTGTTCTGTCTTCTCTGGACACTCGATCGAGTGGTAGGCTCACTCGGTCGAGTAGCCTTCTCACTCGGTCAAGTAGCCTTCTCACTCGGTCGAGTGAGAGTTTCGGCAGAAATCTTCAGAATCCGCATTCTACCTCCAGCTTTTCTTCCCTCACTCTGTTGAGTGGGATCACTCGATCGTGTGAAAGTTTCACTCGACTGAGTGCATTTGCGTCGCTTCTTGGCTGGGGCTGGGGCTGTATCCATTATACTCGGTCTAGTTGTCTGTACCACTCGACCGAGCAGGCTGAGTTCTAAGCTTTTTCTTTTCTCGCACCCTTCCTTCTCCTCTTCCCCTCCTTCAGCTTATTCTCATCCTCAAGCACCGTGAGCTCCTCGATATTATCGTTACTGACGCTCTGGCATGCGTATATATGCTCCTAGATCCAATTTTCTCCTGATTGCTCCATATTTCCTGAAAATCCAATGAAACATAGAAACATTAAAATTCGACGAGAAATCATTTTTAAGCTTTAAATTTGCAATACGAGCAATCGATATGGCATGGAAATATGCAAAAATAAAGTGTAAAATATGACCATATCATGATGAGACAAAATATCAGCACCACCACCACCTGACATCACAGGACACGGTCCCCACAAATCAGAATGTATAATCCAGGGGACCCTTACTAGAATGCTCTGCGGTGCTAAATTGCAACTTGTATTCTTGCCCAAACCATAGCTTTCACAGAATTTCACACACTCTTCACTAGCTCCAACCAATATTCTCTTTCAGATAACATTAAGGGTCTTGTCACACATATGACCGAAATGATAATGCCAAAGATTTACAGAGTCTTCGTCACTGAAACTAGAAGATGTGGCATCGGCTTCGCTTTCCATTGTGTATCCTTGTAGGGCATACAAATTTTCAACTTTATTTCCCTTCATCACCACCATGGCTCCTTTGGATACCTTAGCTAGCCATTCTTTGAAGTTTTTTGAGTGTTCCATAGGGCTTTTTACCATCGTCTAGCCTAAGGCTTAACAGACGTAGGAAGCAGCAGAAGAAAAAAAAACCATAAAAGCGCATTTTATGAAAAGCCTACGGAAAAGTAAAAACATTTGCAGGATCTATACTATCTATGGAGAAGGACGAGCCGATCTAACAAAGAAATATCTAAATAACTGCTACAAAATAAAAGACATACCTTATGCTTTTGCCATCGCAAAAACAATTCTCCTTAGTGTGATGTCCCAAAGCAATGCAACACCTTGTCTTGGAGCGGCCATTTGAATTAGAAGATTTTACCTTAGCTGGAACCCTTGCCTTAGGCTTTGGATCAGATCCAAACTCCCTTCCAATTTTGTTAGAACATGAAAGAGGGAATAAAGAGGAAAAGGAGGAACTAAAATTTTAGCAGCATTTAGATCTAGGTTTGCTCATTTAATTAGGATGAGCTTCCTTGATCAAGGCTTAGTCTAAAGTTAGTCTAAACTTGGTCAATTCTAAGATCATCTGGCTATCAAAAACAATCGTCAAAGCTGACCCAAAACTGCCTAAAACTGGGCTGAACCACACTCGAGTTGCGCCCGAGTCTTGCTTGAGCTACACCCGAGCTTGTGCTCAGGTGAAGTCTGAGTTTTGTCCCGAGCTGTAGCTGCTCGATCTTTTACTCAGGAGCTGGCAGTCTGAGCTACTTACAGCGCCTGAGCAAAGCTCGGGCTGTCAACAGCCCAGCTACTACTCAGGCTATTGGTAGCCGAGTAGCCGCTCGGGCTACCATCACCTGCAGGAATCAGGCTAGCAACCCAACTGAAAGCTTGGGCTAGTAGCCTGAGTTCCAAGCTCGGCCTTAGCTTGCACCAATGCTCAGGCTTGCCCGAGCCATAATGGCTAGGCTGAGTCCTTGTTTGGGCCAAGGCAGCTGGGTTCGGGATATTCTCAGACCCTGGTTTAGGTGTTCTATGCTCTAGAATGGCTCATCATTTACATCACATCCTATGTGGCTGAAATCTCCTTTGCAACCAGTTTGCGATCATTTTAGTTCACATGCATCATATGGGTGCGCACTATTTCTCTTGTTACCTGGACGAGGATCTCAGCCTGTGTGAGACCTTATAGCCTGACCTAACTATAGGTGGAAATCATAGCCTAGGTGGAAATCATAGACCTTGACGACCGTGTTTGTGAGTAGCAAGTGCCGTCCATGATTCCATATCTGCATTACATAGTATGCCCCTTGACATGAGTATTGTCGGGACCACCCTGGTCATGTCAGTGATGAATTCTGTAGTTTTAACCCCTTCATCATCAATATGTTGCTATAAAGCGTAGGGGATGGTTGACTGTCAAACCCTAATAGTTTCAAGGTCAGATCAACATCGTTTGGTTTTATGGTTGTCTTTGTTAGATCATATCGAACACACATTGGCCAATGATTTTTGTTAAGGATTGCACTGACTCTGCTACACTAAATCCCTACAATGGGAGAGACGAATCCACTCTTATCCATTGCTCCTCTTGTACGCTTCACTTGGCACCCAACCTAAGACCATTGAATAGGCCCTACCTCAAAGCTAGGTCAAAGATCAAAGTGGCATTTTTCTCGCACAGGTTCGTACAATGACATCAAGTCAAAGGAACTGCTTGCTTATCATTACTTGATAGCTACCAATGACAGTTCGGTATGTGCATCCATGTAGTAGCTCTCGTTAGGTCATTCAATGAACTCATTCTCTTATGAGCATATGTGTCTCGTTTCCAATTTCACCAAATCAAACGATTATGAGATCGTTGTCGCTAACACTTAAACATCCTATCATAAATGCTAATTACAAAGAGTACATTTAAACAAAACATTTAAACATACTCAGACAAACAATACCAAATAGCATCATATCATTTTGAACAAGATGTTCTAATTACAAAGAATTGGCCTTGAAGGCATACATTTTCCAACATAAATGCTGACAATGGCTTGGAGAAGAAGTGGCCCATCTCCAGATGATCACGTCACTATTGACGTGTGACGTGCGTTTATATTTCATACATTCACGCATGTTTTCTTTCGTGTTTCTCCGTATTTTTCTGCCGTCTCTTATTTGTTTTCGTGTATTTTCCCGTTTTCTTTCACTTTTCTTTGTTTTTCCATGATTGCAGGGGATTGACCACGTAGGGGACGTTTTACGATGATATCCCAAGTCCCTGGAGCAACGGGAGAAGTCACACATGATCCAGGGGGTCAAACGGCGAAGTATTCATCTTTCAGCCCCTCACCCGGTCGGTTGGTCATCTCCAACCGATCGGGTGATGCACGCATGCACCAATCGGTCTCTGCCGCAGCTCACAACGAAGTCACCCGACCGGTTCACAGACCGGTGCAGCGGGGGCTATTATCTGTTTTCTCGAAGCAAAGCGCCAACCGATCGGGTGACTCTCACCCGATCGGTTCATCTGTAGCTGAGAAAGATGAGCTGAAGACACGGACGTCGAACCGGCCGATTCACCCGACCGCTCCAAGATCCAACCGGTCGCTCAAGAACTCACCCGATCGGTTCATGTGATCGGGTGAAAACTCGCCGTTTTCTGATATTTATTTGTAACGGATCAACCGATCGGTTGACTTGTCAACCGATCGGTTGATGCGACGGCCTATATATAGAACCCCTAGGGTTCCAGAAACGGAAGTTGCTGTTTTTCTACTGTTTTATTTCCTTGTGACGGCTGTAATTGTTACTCTTTTGTAAGTTTTCATATCTTTCTAAAATTTTAGTATTGTCTTTATTACTCTATTACTTCCGCATTGCAATTGTCCGATTATGATTCCAACGGTTAAATTTCATTTAGATTGCTTTTTCATGAATTTTTGTGAGTAGCTCCCAAATCTGGGATTTTGGTGGAAACCCCTTCGGGGGCTCTTCCCGATGCGTCCATAGGGTTAGGAAATCGATAGGGAGTAGGAATCTAACGGTTACGCGGGGCGTTTCATTGTCATCGACGGAAAAAAGACCGCCTTTGACCGTCGGGCCAAGGGGGAATAAACTTGGCGGTTGACTCCCTAGCCATAGCTCACGCCTTTAGCGTAGACGCCAAATCCTAGCACACGGGAGCGGCAAGATGAGACGTTGGGAGATATCGTTGCGGACTTAGTGCTCCCGGGATCGATCAGTGTTAATGGACACGGGAGTGCCCACTGATCGAATCCGGGAAGTCCGGTGTATCATCCTGGGCACCGACCGGAATATCGGGCCCATGGGACGCCGGTACCACTTTCAGAGGCAACGTCTCACCATTAGACCCTAATCCCAATCGCTATCCATACCCGTAGGCCGTATCGGCGAGAGTCTCTCGTCGGGTTGGAAACCAAAGTCCCGGGTTTACTTTCTTTTCGTTCATACGCTTTTATTTTCTTTCGTGACAACCAACCAACGATTCGGGCTAGCTCGCCCCTCGGGATGATTTAGGTCCTACCTGACCCAAGCACAACCTCGCCTCCCTGAGTTCGATATTCCCGCACCCTACACTAACCGTGAAACTTGCGGTAAACGACACCGCGCCGCCGCGACGCAAGCGGGGCGCCGGTCAAGTTTATGGCGCCGTTGCCGGGGAGGCAACGTGCTTGTTATTTTAGGATCTCATGAACCCTCGTGTCTAGCTCACATCCCTACCTCGCGATAATTTTCGCATTCTCTTTTTTCTTTTTATTTTTCTTATTTTTATTTCTTATTTTATCTGTCTCTTTCCCACTTGTCGCTTCACGGGTGTTTGTTGTTTTTCATGCGCAGGAGTTCAAGGAGTCTTGACGACTTGATCCCCCTCGATCCAGAGATTAACGCCACCCTTAGGCGCTTGGCCGTCGAGAAGCAGAGAAGGGAAGATCCCGAATCCATGGAGGAGAACACCCCACCTCAGAAGTCTCTGCTGGAATACTCGATCCCATCTATCGAGTCCACTTCCGCCATCCGTCCTCCAGCTATCACGGCCCAAAGCTTTGAGCTAAAGCCGTCATTGGTGACGTGGATCCAGCAGGATCAGTTTGAGGGTGCACCCATGGAGAGCCCGATCGAGCATCTAGACTCCTTCTTGGAGAAGTGTGACACCTTCCGGATCAATGGTGTCACGACAGAGGCTATCCGTCTGAAGCTGTTCCCCTTCTCTTTACGAGACAAAGCCAAGCAATGGCTAAGGGGGAAGGACCCCAACACTTTCAACACCTGGGAGAAGCTCTCCAACGCTTTTCTGACAAAGTTCTTTCCTCCGGGGAAGACCATGAAGTTGAGGAGTGAGATCTCCTCCTTCTCCCAGGCCAGCCACGAGTCCTTGCATGAAGCTTGGACGAGATATAAAGAGATGCAAAGAAGATGCCCTCACCATGAGCTTCCGAAGTGGAAGATTATCAATCTGTTCTACAATGGGTTGAGGGATGACCTGAAATCTTCTATGGACGCCGCGGCTGGGGGTTCCTTCATGTCTAGAAGTGAGGAAGATGCCGGGAATATTCTGGAAAATATGGCATCCAACAATGAGCGGTGGTGTGACGAGAGAGCCACACCAAGAACTGGGGATATACACAGAGTCGAGGACGTCGACAAACTTTCAAGCAAGTTTGACTTGCTTTCGACCCAGATCTCCGCACTGATGGTAGGAGCCGGTGGGGCCGATACACAGCAGATTTCAGCAGTAGAGTCCGGATTCTTCGGGGAATTCGACGGTGGTGACATCTCACCACCGTTGGATCAGGCGAGCGCACTATTTTACAACCCTACGGGAAATGCGCCGTACCCGCCAAGGACAAATTCCAACCCGGCCTACTCTCCCAACAACCGGAACCACCCGAATTTCAGTTACCGGCCACCATTTCAGCCCTCGCCGCCTCAGCAGCCGTAGCAACAAGCATATCAGCCGGCTAGGCCACAGCAGAGTCAGTTTCAGCAGCAACCATCTCAGCAACAATCCTACGCCCCCAGGAACCAGCAGCCGTTCCAGCAGCAGCAGCAGTATGGCCAACAGAGGGCCGTCTCTCCGGTTGAGTCTCTCTTGACTCAATATATTACCAACCAGGAGAGGATCAACCAGAAGCTGGAAATGGGTCAGCGGACCCTCACGGACCAAGTAACCCAGCTGGGGTTACAAGTGGCGAACCTTGCAAGGTCACAAAACCAATTACCGCCACAACCAGAGGTGAACCCGAGGGGAGTAACCCAGACATCGGCACTCTTGCACGAGCACGCAAATGTGTCTGCTATCATTCTGAGAAGCGTGACACAAATTCCTACTAGAGTGCCCCCTAGCAACCCGGAAGCACCGTCGGTCGTTGAGAAACCGATCGAAAAATCAAACGATGCCGGTGCTTTGTCATCAAATCCTATGACTCCGGAGGGAGTCTCTGAAGAAGAGAAAGAGAAGAAGGAGGAAGAGAGCCCTAAAGTGTATAAACCCGTTGTGCCATTTCCCCAACGGTTGGCTCAGGCAAAAATTGATGAGAAATATGGCAAGTTCTTCGCCATGGTCAAGGACCTGAGTTTGCAGATCCCCTTCCTAGAAGCAATCGAAACAATCCCCTCCTATGCAAAATTCTTGAAAGATTTGGTGACTAGAGGGTCTAGAAAGGAGAAAGTAGTGTTGACGGTGGAGTGTAGCGCTCTTATCCAGAGGGCAAATCCGCCGAAACTTAAAGACCCGGGGAGCTTTTCCATTCCTTGCACGATCGGAGCAGTGAAGATTCATCGTGCACTCGTCGATCTCGGAGCGAGTGTTAGCTTGATGCCCTTGTCGATGTACAAGAGAATAGGAATGGGTGATTTGGAGCCCACCGGGATGACCCTGCAACTTGCTGACCGGTCGGTAAAATATCCGGTGGGAGTTGTGGATGACCTTCCCGTGAATGTGAGAGGGGTGCATGTGCCTGTGGATTTTGTGGTCATGGACATGCCCGAAGACACACACCCCCCCATTATCCTGGGACGGCCTTTCATGGCCAATGCTGGCATTCTAATAGATGTGAAGAACGGAAAACTATCTTTGAACGTCAGCGGAGAGAAAGTTGAGTTTGACCTGGGATTATCTATGAAGCACCCCGATCCTCCTGATGACCTCCGGTGCAATTTGCTTGAGATAGAAGAAGAAAAAGCTGTAGAGGAGAGCTCATGGGAGATTCTCCTGAGAAACCCCCCCCCCCCCCCGATGACTTGGGGGATTTAGAAGATGAAGAAGGCCCCGAAGACAAAGAAGCTGCTGGAAAACCAAGTGCAGCAAGAACGACCCCTCCCGGGTTCCCCAAGACTCCTCCTGCGAGGAGAACGGGGAAAGAGCTCACGGACCTCACTAAAGACGAGGTCCGGATCCTGAAGAAGATGGCGGGAAGCGCCAACACCAAGGAAAAGCCCCCGGATCTCAAGAACAAAGGGAGGGTAGTCGAGCAAGTATTTTTCCAGCCGCTGACTACTCCAAGCGCCTTCAGCTCCAACAAGGAAGAGATGCCGAAGTTTGGGCATCACCCGTATCAGCTACCATGAGCATCTCTTGCGGGCGTCGAGCCAACGACGTTAAACAAGTGCGCTTCATGGGAGGCAACCCATGTTCTAAACTTTTTCCCACTTTTTAGCGTTAATTTTTACTTTATTTTATCTATTTTTATAAATGAAATCAGCCGCGAGAACATCCGTTCGGGGACTTCAGCAAATTTCTTGGTTTTTGCAGGAAACAGGCCCCAACCGATCGGGTGACAACTCACCCGATCGGTTGGGATGTATCATATACATGCCGAGATCTGTCCCCGAATGAACCGATCGGTTGAGTAATGAAGAGACCGGGTGGCAGACCGGGTGAGCTGGGGAGAACTCTCGGGAAATTCTGGGGAATATCAACCGATCGGTTGAGTTCGAGCGCGATCGGTTGACCTGACCGGGTGAACAGCCCTAAGTTCTCGGGAAATTGAGTGGAGCGGCCAACCGATCGGTTGACAATTCAACCGATCGGTTCGCCTGTAGCATTTCTTCGGCAAGATTTTCGACCTAACAGTCAACCGATCGGGTGACAAGTCACCCGATCGGTTCGACTTTAAACCCTATATAAACCCCCCCCCCCCCCCCCCCCCCCCCCCCCCCGACACCCGCTCGTTTCCATCTCGCCCGATCGCAAAAACCCCCAAAATCCGCCGTCGTTTCGCCTTCCCCTCTTCGCCAACAACCGATCTTCACTCCCCCACGCCCTCTACTCCTCCATCACCCCCCTCACCACATTCCTCCCCTCCCTCTTTACATCCCATCCCAGCATCCACTTCACCCCTCCCGACCACTTCCACCGCACCCACGCTACCTCACTCCTCCTCCGTCACTCCATACGTGCTCGGAGGAAATTGCCGGTGCGCTCCAGATCCCTCCCACCACCTCCCACTACCGTCACCACCGCACCTACTTCCTCCACTTCTATTCCTCTCACCACCGCCTTGATCGCCTTCCTACCACCACCACCCACCACCACCGACACTTGCCCCATTGTTCACACCACCACTGCCCCTACTACTTCGCCTCTTCCCCCACTTCTCAGCACACCCCCAGCCTCCCCCGACCACCCATCCACACCCTCTTCCGAGGAGGACGAGGACTCAGCTCCTCCTGCTTTCTAGATTCACCCCTTTTGTTTTTGACTCCCCCCTTGCACATCTCTGCATTTCATTGATCATATCATTTCGCTTGCACTCTCTGGTCTAGCTTGGGGGACGTCTGTTTTGGTGTGCTGTCGTGTTTTGTTTGTTTTTTTCATTTTGTGTGTGTGTTTGTTTTTCACTTTTTGAGTGGCGTGTCGTGTAATTTTATTTTATTTTTATTTTCGTATTGTTTGATTTTGATTTTGATCTTTCTTTCTTTTTCGGTTTCATCTATATGTTTTCCTCGTTTTCATTTCTTTTCGTGTCTGTGCGTATCCCCCCCATCTTCATTGCCCTCCCGTACTCACTCTTATTGCATTGAGGGCAATGCAAGTTTCAGCTTGGGGGAGTCGCACTTCGTGCGCCATTTGTGTTGTTTTTCTATGTTATTTGAGTCGTTTTCCATCGTGTTTTTCTTTTTTTTCTTTTTCCTTCTTTCTTTAGCTCTTTCTCCTAGAAATGAATCCTATGATGAATCGCCACAAAGTCACACACACCTAGCATTGCATCGATAATCACACTCACTAACCCTAGGATTTCGAGTCCTCTTGCCTTTCACGCATCGTGGGTCCACTTAGCTTTTTGTGAGTCGTGTGTCGTGACTAGCATTTGGTGTGCTTCTGCTTTGTGGTTTTACTTTATATACCTGTTCAGGAATGACCCCTAGATTATCATGTTTCGATATTGAATATGCGGTATTTGCTTCTAATGTCTGCTTCTATATGCATGCTATTTATATCGTATACTTCAATTCGCATGCGTCGGGATTCCACAACTAAGGACTAGGATAACCCATTTAGCCTAAGCTCTATTTAGCAAGAATAGTCTCCTTTGCCCGAGTGTTTAGATTTCGACTTCTTTTTTGTTTTACTTGGTGCAAATCCCCTCGTCGTGTACCGTTCTCCCACTTGGGAGAGTACACATGTGTATAGCCAATATCCCAAAAATCCAAAAAAAGGATAAAAGAAAAGAAAAACCCAAAAAGAAAAGAAAAGAAAAAGATTGTATAGCCAAAAAGCCAAAAAAATATGCAAATACCCAAAACCCAAAAAAATTCCCGTGTGAATATTTTCATACTTGCCAAGAATAAAGGGAAGGCGAGAATTTGCACAGAGTGTTCTTCTCCACATCATCTCAACCCCCATAGTTATCGAAAACACTTGGCTTGGGAACTTTTTAGCTAGTATCTAGGCTATAGTGGCGTGATTTCCTTAACCCTAGTTGTGGAGTCCCCGATGCATGATAAGCTTCTATTCTCTCTATTCTCATGCATGCTTGAACTTATATTCGCCGCTTAATTCAATTCGATTCGATATTTGGGTCATATCTTGGATTTGTGTATATCGAGCCTCGTAGCACATCGTAGAAAGCATCACCATTTGCTAGCACACGACCACGCTCACTCGCGCTTCACTGCGTGGACCCACGACACTTATTTGGACTCGCTTTCCTAGTTTTAGTGTTGTGATTTGGCGTTTGCTTGCTAGGTGGGTGGTTTTTGATTTTGTTGGCTCTGATGGGCGATCTAAGGTTTAGAGTTTTCTTTTTCTTTCTTCCTCTCTATTTTCCCCTTCCGAGCTCCTACTCTCACTCGTCTTCCTCGAGGACGAGGAAGAGTTCAGCTTGGGGGATTTTGACGTGCGTTTATATTTCATACATTCACGCACGTTTTCTTTCGTGTTTCTCCGTATTTTTCCACCGTCTCTTATTTGTTTTCGTGTATTTTCCCGTTTTCTTTCACTTTTCTTTGTTTTTCCATGATTGCAGGGGATTGACCGCGTAGGGGACGTTTTACGATGATATCCCAAGTCCCCGGAGCAACGGGAGAAGTCACGCGTGATCCAGGGGGTCAAACGGCGAAGTATTCATCTTTCAGCCCCTCACCCGGTCGGTTGGTCATCTCCAACCGATCGGGTGATGCACGCGTGCACCAATCGGTCTCTGCCGCAGCTCACAACGAAGTCACCCGACCGGTTCACAGACCGGTTCAGCGGGGGCTATTCTCTGTTTTCTCGAAGCAAAGCGCCAACCGATCGGGTGACTCTCACCCGATCGGTTCATCTGTAGCTGAGAAAGATGAGCTGAAGACACGGACGTCGAACCGGCCGATTCACCCGACCGCTCCAAGATCCAACCGGTCGCTCAAGAACTCACCCGATCGGTTCATGTGATCGGGTGAAAACTCGCCGTTTTCTGATATTTATTTGTAACGGATCAACCGATCGGTTGACTTGTCAACCGATCGGTTGATGCGACTGCCTATATATAGAACCCCTAGGGTTCCAGAAACGGAAGTTGCTGTTTTTCTACTGTTTTATTTCCTTGTGACGGCTGTAATTGTTACTCTTTTGTAAGTTTTCATATCTTTCTAAAATTTTAGTATTGTCTTTATTACTCTATTACTTCCGCATTGCAATTGTCCGATTATGATTCCAACGGTTAAATTTCATTTAGATTGCTTTTTCATGAATTTTTGTGAGTAGTTCCCAAATCTGGGATTTTGGTGGAAACCCCTTCGGGGGCTCTTCCCGATGCGTCCATAGGGTTAGGAAATCGATAGGGAGTAGGAATCTAATGGTTACGCGGGGCATTTCATTGTCATCGGTGGGAAAAAGACCGCCTTTGACCGTCGGGCCAAGGGGGAATAAACTTGGCGGTTGACTCCCTAGCCATAGCTCACGCCTTTAGCGTAGACGCCAAATCCTAGCACGCGGGAGCGGCAGGATGAGACGTTGGGAGATATCGTTGCGGACTTAGTGCTCCCGGGATCGATCAGTGTTAATGGACACGGGAGTGCCCACTGATCGAATCCGGGAAGTCCGGTGTATCATCCTGGGCACCGACCGGAATATCGGGCCCATGGGACGCCGGTACCACTTTCAAAGGCAACGTCTCACCATTAGACCCTAATCCCGATCGCTATCCATACCCGTAGGCCGTATCGGCGAGAGTCTCTCGTCGGGTTGGAAACCAAAGTCCCGGGTTTACTTTCTTTTCGTTCATACGCTTTTATTTTCTTTCGTGACAACCAACCACCGATTCGGGCTAGCTCGCCCCTCAGGGTGATTTAGGTCCTACCTGACCCAAGCACAACCTCGCCTCCCTGAGTTCGATATTCCCGCACCCTACACTAACCGTGAAACTTGCGGTAAACGACATCGCGCCTCCGCGATGCAAGCGGGGCGCCGGTCAACGTGTGGATTGTATTTTCCATATGGCTGATGGAGTTGACCTCGAGGAGATCGTCCATGTTTAACTGCACTGAGGCCGAGTCAAGTAGGCTTCTTTCCAGCATGTTGGACCTAGCCAAAGTGCTAGTTGGGCTCTTTCATTGACAAACAGAGTTGGGCCTCCATCACTAGTGGGCCCAAGCCAAAACCATTATCTAATATGGCCCCTCCTCTTCTCAGCTAGGTACTACAGGCCCAGGCCACTACTATAAGGTCGAGAGTGGATAGGCAACCAAACTGAATATATCGATGGCTATGCTTGATCTTACTTCAGGGACAAGGAGATGAGGGGGTGCATCATTAATGGGTGGAGTGCTCATGATGGTGTGTAGTCATGGCCATCACGCCTCATGAACCGAAGCGTCGGGTAGCAGAGGAAGATCCATTGGACTCGACCACATCAAATGTAGAATCTGCTCAGACGATGCTTCTTTCCGAGGACCAAATAATGTGGCATCACTCAATTCACACCGGGTAAAAACTCTACTGTCACGGTAATTGGATGGCCCAGAACACTTTGATCTAACAGGTGAGTTCATTTCACATCTCTTCCCAGTTTATAATAGGAGGGGAGAAGAGCAGCTTGCTTATGTGCCTCAGCTCTTTATATGTCTTCCTTTTTTGTTTGAGAAGATTTTTGAGTTCCACAGCTTCTCCGATGCCACTGATTCCCTGGCTACGTCACCGGAGCCTTGGCCTCCGGCATCCAAGAGTGATCAAGTGTCTTCTTCAAGCGAGGGGTAGGATGAAGAAGGAAGGGACATTGACTTATTCCTGAGGGAGGAGACGCGGTCTGAAGAGAGGAGGTGAGCCCGAGCTGAACGACTTGGTACCATCCTTCCTAATGCAAAGGCTGTGCAGAGGCCTTCGGAGGAGGAGGAGGTAGAGTCATGCAGTGATGTCTTGGCTAAGCTACGTTGTTGCAGGAAGTAGATAAGGGCCTAAGAGAAGTCGAATGCCTTCCTCCATGATCTGGTCGATAGGATGAATAAAGAGAATGAGAAGCTCAAACAACCCATAAAAGAGCTGAAGAGGAAAGTCGACTGAGGGCCCAAGTAGAGGAGAAATGCCTGTTGACGATGAGTCTGGAGAGCCTTGCACGGGGACAGTTGAATGAACATATCTTTCTCATCCTTTTCAGTCTTTTGAGGAATGTATGCCCCTTTGTCGGCTAATTCTGTAATCCGAAACTCATTAATAGCTTATCATTACAAGAAAAGCAAATGTTTTTAGTGTTTAGCGAATAAGTTTTTGGCGGTTCGAAACTGTTGCTTACACGATTTCAAGCGATTCATGAAACCGCTACTAGATGGGCCATGAGAAACTGGATTTGTAGCAGTTCCAAACCACTACTAGTGAACCGCCTAAAATTGTATGTATTAACGGTTTCGAACCGCCACTATGTATATTTCCGTCGGTTGTTTAATTACAAAAAAATTTAAATAAAATGAAAATTAGAATATAAGAACTACCTAATGCAGATAATATCATATAATAATCTACGACGGTTCTAACCCGCCAGAAAGTCAAATAAATTTAAAAATATAAATGCTGAAAATAAATATAATTAAAATATAGAAAACAAAATTGAACCTGTATTGCTGGTCTTCATGTAAAATCATCTCTGTATTACAAGTAAAAAATATAAATTACAAATCTAAAATTCATGTCTAAATCAAAAACACCAACATGATAATATTTAATACAAAAACATAAGTCTTTAACATAAAATACACCACATGGTAATATTTAATACAAAAACATAAGTCTTTAACACAAAAGACATTACATAATAATATTTAATACAAAAACATAAGTCTTTAACATAAAATAACCCTAAGTACATGATGAGAGGAGAAGAGGTTTCGGTATTACGAGGCTTTATGTAATTATTGCAGATGTTCTTGAGTACACGACTTTGTCATGAAGAAGTTCAAGATAGACTTATACTGATCAAGCTGTTGGTACTGCCTCTTAAACTCCTGTTACGTCACCAGATTTGAACCGAGATGTGATATAGCGTTAAAATTGATGGAAGGAGACATGACAAATTTTCTATTTGGACTAAAGGTCCAGGATTGAGAGCCACTAGAACCAAGACCTACTACATGTCCTTTGTGATCTTCGCCTAGAACCCGATCAACATCATCATCTAAAGATACGCAAAGTTATATCCGCATAAATGTATGACATTTATCTCGACATTAAATTCAAGTATTTACCTTGTTTAATATGTTAGTTTGGAAAACTTTGATTTTTCTAACATTTGTTTCTTTTCTAAATTGTTTAGGAAGCGTGGCATATGTTTGTTAAAGATAGAACAATCAAGATGAGATGAGGATAATTGGTAAAGGTTTTTTCTTGGATGATTTCATTATCATAATAGGCTATATTTATAGCCGAAACCTAATTAAAAAGTGTCTCTTCATATCCCCCACTAATAGGTAACCTCCACATGTTATAAAGGCTAATTACAAAGTGTCTCTTCATATCCCCCACTAATAGGTAACCTCCACATGTTATAAAGGAAACTATTGGTATTCCTAAATAATAGGTAACCTCCTAATTAATTTACATAATGCAAACAAGATTAATTCCAACATTCACCCCTTTAATCTTGTTACCGTTTTTGTTTCCTGCAGTCCGATTTTTTGACGCATCTCCAAGAACTTGACTCGTTCAAGTGGCTTGGTCAAAATATCGACGAGCTGATTTTCCGCGCTTACGTGCTCTACTACAACATTTCCTTGTTTAACACATTCACGAATGTAGTGATATCTCGTGTCAATGTGCTTGCTTCTGTCATGGTAGACTGGATCCTTACAAAGCGAGATTGCGGACTTGTTGTCCACCTTGAGAGTGAATTTGACTGAATCCATCTTCACCAAGTCTGCTACTAACCTCCCAAGCCAAACTCCTTGTTAGGCTACGGTTGCGGCTGCGATATACTCGGCCTCGCATGAAGACAACGCCACAATCTTTTGCTTCTGTGAGGCCCAACTAATCATGCTAGAGCCGAGGAAGTAAACCCACCCCGTGGTGCTCTTTCGATCATCCACATCCCCAGCAAGATCAGCATCACTAAAACCAATGAGATGTGGATCTTCCTCCTCCTTTGCATAGAAGCAACCGAGGCGCAAAGTGCCCCGTAAGTATCGAAGAATTTGCTTCACAGCTGCCATGTGATGTGTGGTTGGTGCTTCCATGTAGCGGCTCACTATCCCAACCGCATACGAAATATCCAGCCTTGTGTGCACGAGGTATCTCAACATCCCAACTATGCTCCGATAGTTGGTGGCGTCAACTGGAGGATTAGGACTCACCTTGCTGAGTTTGAGCCTTGCTTCCATAGGGGTCTGACAAGAGTTACATTTCACCATCCCATTCTTGTCAAGGATACTAGCCGCATATGCCGATTGACACAGCGAGGTCCCTTGTGATGATTGCTCCACTTCAATCCCAAGGTAGTAGCTTAGAAGCCCAAGATCACTCATAGAAAAGAGCTGCTTCCTTTGGGTTTTGAACTCTGCTATATCGGTGACATTTGACCCCGTTATGATAAGTTCCCCCAACTAGCAAGTTGGAGCTTCCCACGCTCTTCTTGTAGACCGCATGTTCTTGTGGGCATCTTTCGAAGCCAAGAGTGGTGAGGCTCTTGTCCAACTTCGAGTTCCAAGCTCGTGGAGCTTGGCGCAGTCCATAGAGAGCTTTCCTCAACTTGAGTACCTTTTGCTCATTTCTTTCTTCAACAAAGCCAGGGGTTGAGAGACGTATACCTCCTCGATAAGGTCACCGTTGAGGAAGGCTGATTTGACGTCCATATGATGTACCTCCCATCCTCTTTGCGCCACCAAAGCCAAGATTACTTCACGGTTTCAAGCCTCGCCACCGGTGCAAAGACTTCATTAAAATCCACCCCTTGGCGCTGAACATATCCCTTCGCGACGAGCCGGGCCTTGTGTTTAACTACTGCTCCTGTTGAGTCCTTCTTCACCTTGTAAACCCATCTAAGTCAAATAGGTTTGTGTCCAGCTGGTAGGTGTACTAACTCCCAGGTGTTGTTGCTAACAATAGACTCAAGCTCTTCCCTCATCGCAAGCCTCCAACACTCATGTTGTTTGGCTTCAATATGACTTGCAGGCTCCTCTGCAGTCATTAAGAGTATCTCTTCATCTCCCTCTTCTTGTTGGTAGATATCTTCGAGAGAGCGATACTTCCGCGGCACCATGGATGAGGAGGTAGGAGTTTCCGGAGAAATACCACCGGTGAGTGTAGTTGGGGAGATCGGCAGCGGCTCAGAGGCAGTTGAGATCGCCCGGGTGGGTGACTGGCTGGAGTCAGTAGATGCCGTAGTTTCGCGTCGATCTTCGGGATTTTCTGGGGCTCCTTCGGGTGCTTCGTCTTCATCGTAACCAAGCATAATGAATGATCCCACAGGCCATGAATCACTTTCAAGGCCGTGAATTACTCTCCTCCACGTTGTGCTTGCGTGGTGTTTGCTCCCAACACCATGCTTTGTCCTCCTCGAATCGCACGTCCCGACTAACATGCAACTTCTTGTGTAACTGATCATACAACCGTTAGGCTTTGGACCCATCTTCGTAACCAAGAAACATCATAGGATTGATGCGATCTTCCAGCTTCTTCAGATGAGGTTGCACAATTTTCATATGCGCAACGCA
The DNA here is from genome assembly GCA_030789695.1 of Scilla litardierei. Lineage (NCBI taxonomy): Eukaryota > Viridiplantae > Streptophyta > Magnoliopsida > Asparagales > Asparagaceae > Scilla > Scilla litardierei. The sequence continues at coordinate 124,627,847 of CM061134.1, forward strand.
TCCAAAGACACGAAGGTAGTGGACCTTCGGCTTCCACCCACACCAAGCTTCATATGGTGTCATCCCTTCGAGACTCTTTGTCGGTGCACGGTTGAGGATATGGACAGCCGTATTCACCGCTTCTCCCCAAAAGAACGAGGGCATGTTCTTGCTCTTCAACAAGCTCCTTGCCATCTCAATGATAATCTGATTCCTCCGCTCTACAACAATGTTTTGTTGCGGCGAATATGGTGCTGTGAGTTGCCTTTTGATGCCCAGTTTTTCACAATAACTGGAGAAGTCCTTTGAGGTGAACTCCCCTCCTCGATCCGTCCGCAACATTTTCAACCGTAGGTCAACCTCCATCTCCGCTAGCGATTTGATTTTCTTAAATGCATTAAAAGCCTCATCCTTGCTTTTGATAAGACCGATCCACATGTAACGACTGAAATCATCTACGCATAGCAGAAAATATTGGTTACCTTCCGGTGTCATCGGTGTGATCGGTCCACAGAGATCGGCGTGAATAAGTTGAAGGGGCTTCTCCGCACGATACGTCGAGGAGGATGGAAATGGCGTGCGATGTTGCTTTCTGACCAAGCCCCCATCACACAGTTGATCTTGTTGCCCCAAGACCGGCATGCCTTCAACCATCTTCTTGTGCGCTAAGCTCCTTAGCGCCGGAAAGTTCAAGTGACCGTAGCATGCATGCCATAGCCACGACTTCTCCTTGAGGTTCATCATCAAGCACATGGGTTCGGCAAGGCGAAGATCAAGAGCGTACAACCTGTTTCGACTCCGCTTCACATTAGCCAATAGCCTCCCTGTGTTGTCAAAGATCTTGAGAGAGCCATCCTTTATTGTGCTTGCACATCCGTGTTCATCAAGTTTTCCAATGGGCATGATGTTGCTTTGGAGCTTCGGGATATAATAAACATCACACAACGTAAGATGTTGCCCATTTTGACATTGGAACAAGATAGTTCCACGCCCACAAATATTGACGACGGATTCATCACCAAACTTTACGTTCCCCTTGATGCTTTCATCTAGGTTGTCACGCCCCGCTTCCCTAAAATGGAGGCGAGACGTGAGAAGGTCCGCTCAAGCGTGGAGCTGTGAAGCTGCACACCTGATAAGCGTCAATTTAGTATAAGCAGGTCCCTGTAAACGCAAACGGAACAATAACAATAATAATAATAAAATGAGACGGATATGAAAATAACCAATCTCAATTGGTCCACAAAATATTTAACATCACAGAAAAAGCCACCAGGCTAAAATAGAAAGAGTCTAAAGGCCCAGAACAAGGCCAAACAAAGCACAAACATAACAGAGTATCAAACTAGGTGCCACGCACCGACAACCTAAACAATCTAACAAAACCCAGACATAGACACTAAGACTGATCTCCAGTGTCTACGAAGTCCTCGTCCAACACGGGCTCAAGCTCGGCGTCTGCAAACACCTCGCCCTCAGCAAGTAACTCTGGCTCAGGGTCTAACATGTGTCACCCAAAAGAGAAAGGGGCACATGTCAACAAGTCTGAAAGACTTGGGCAAGGAAACTGAAAGTAACTAACAACCTAGCACTTATAATATTAAGCATTGACATGACAGTTTAGTTTGATGCAGCAGTTTTAAAAGAGAGTGTCACGCACTCACGATGTAGCAATCACTAAGCACTAATCACGATTCACTTATCACTATTAATCACTTGTACACTAGAGATTTCGCCTGCTGGCCGGAGTGGCTGATCAGGCCAACTCGGGGCTCAGGTGGCCGCATATCTCTTATCCCACCCATATGTGTCGAGCGTTGGGGTTTCCAACTAACTGCGCTCGCTTCTGGATCACGAGCCAGGAAGTGTATTTGACATAGGGGTGCACCTAGCCGGTATCCGAGCGTTGGGGTTTCCAACTACAGGGCTCGCTTCTGGAACACGAGCCAGGATTATAATATTGTAGCGTGTGCTACGCAATCACGATGAATAATCACTATGCAATAACATGAGCAGATATTCGCATACCGTTAGTTGAAATTAAACGTGACATACAAGCATGATGAAGGTGACGGACCAAGCTTCGTTGTCAAGCTAGGTCAATGGCGTCTAGACGGCTATCCTTTCACCGTCTAGTCTCTTTTACGCTAAAGCAAGGTAATGGCCTAAGACATGGCCCAAGTCAAGAGATGCAAGTTTCACTTACCTGATACCGGGGTTGACGAGCAATGAAGATCATCACACAAGCTAACTACGGACTAGATCGCTGTTATGGCAAAACAATTATTAGCACAATGATTCTAAATCGATTTCTTATTAGAATCCTAACTTTCTAATAATCCATTTTATTAGGGTTTCACAATGTCAATGTGGGTTATGCTAAAACTAAAGGAATCGAGTATTACCGTGAAGAAGCGAAGGAACGATGCCGAGCAACCACGGCAACGGAAGAACGATCCGGCTCAGATCTGGAAATGAGGGAAAATCTGGAGAAATAGGTGTAGGGGTGGATTTTGGGGGTTTGATGAAGGTTTGAGTTAGATGGGAGGTGGGTTATGACAAGGGAGGGTTTGGATGATGGAGGAGGAGCTTGGAATGAAGGTTTGAGGATTTGGGGAAGATGGGGGCTCAATGGGGGAGAAACTAGGGTTTTAGGTCATGAGGAAGAAGAAGAAAACGTTTGGAGGGGTATTTATAGAGTTTGGTGGCGGTTAGGGCAAAACTAGGGTTTCCTGTACTGTTTAGTCGGTCAAAGAGCAACCACTGACCGACTAGTTTGGGAACTAGTCGGTCGGTTGACCAACACAGACCGACTAAGCGTAAACAGTAACCCAGACGAAAATTAGGATTTAGATTTAGTCGATCAAAGAACAACTACTGACCGACTAGTTTGACATCTAGTCGGTCGATGAACGTTCTTAGACTGACTAAGAGTAAACAGTAACTAGTGTCAAAAATAGTTAAAGAGTTAGTCGGTTAAAGAAGCATTGCCGACCGACTACTTTGCAACCTAGTCGGTCAACCAACATTCTTAGACCGACTAACGATAAACAGTAACTCCTGAACATTTAACAAAGCCCACTAGTCGGTTCAAGAAGGTTTTCTGACCGACTGGATCGTCATCTAGTCGGTCGGGGCCCCTGCTTACACCGGCTAATGTGCACCAAAAGTTTCGAAATGGAGCGCGAAGCTCCAGGATGGTTTCCTAAGTCTCCTAGGCTCGTTCTAACTCTAAGATATCGACGTTATGAAGCCCGTCATGAATGACTTACTTCAAACACGCCGACCTGATGGAAGAATCTAGAGAATCACGACGAAACGAACGAAAATGAAAACCACGGAGACGGAAATGGAAATCACAAGGAAGGGAAAGCAACAAATAATATTATATATATAATAATCCATACATGAAAAACCAGTCGTTACATCCTCCCCAACTTAAGAAAAAATTCCGTCCTCGAAATTCCCAACACTCACGTGCCCGGGAACAAAAGTGGGTAGCGCTCTCGCATCTCATATTCTCTCTTCCAAGTAGACTCTCCCGATGAACCGTGTCGCCACATCACCCAAACGAGTTCAACGACCTTGTTCCGAAGTGACTTCTGACGCCTGTCCAGAATCTGCACTGGATGCTGGTCATACGTCAAATCTGAGCGAACGGCAATCTCCGAGAAATCCACGGCATGAGACGGATCGCTGATGTATCGATGAAGCTGCAACACATGGAAAACATCATGAACTCCTTCCAAAGATGGCGGCAAGGCTAAGCGGTAAGCTACCTCGCCAACCCTCTCCAGAATGTCAAACGGTCCAATGTATCGCGGGCTCAACTTCCCTCGCTTCCCAAAACGAATCACTCCACGATTCGGGGAAATCCTCAGAAACACATGATCCCCAGACTGAAACTCCAAAGGACGACGTTTAGCATCCGCCCAATGCTTAAAACGGTCCTGAGCAATCCTCAACCTCTCCCAAATGTTCCTGACAACCTCCACATCCTCCACAATCATCTAAGGTCCCAACAGCTCCCTATCGCCAACGTCATCCCAACTCAATGGCGATCGACACTTCCTCCCATATAATGCGGCGAAAGGCGCCATACCAATAGACGCCTGGAAACTGTTGTTGTAAGAGAACTCCACCAAATGTAGATGGTCCTCCCACGAACCCTTGAAATCCAACATGCACGCCCTCAGCATGTCTTCCAAAATCTGAATCGTCCTCTCAGACTGGCCATCCGTCTGCGGATGGTACGCCGTGCTGAAACTCAGACGCGTACCCAAACTCTTCTGCAAACTCTGCCAGAACTGAGATGTGAATCTCGTGTCTCTGTCCGACATGATACTCACGGGGACCCCATGAAGTCGCACGATCTCCTGCACGATTCACGTTACATCACTATCTAAACTAGGAAAAGGAAACATAAATGGAGGGTAAAAGAATTTACCTCCATGTATCTCCTTGCTAGCGCCTCAGTGGACTGTCCTACTCGGAATGGAATAAAGTGCGCGGATTTGGTCAATCGATCTACGATCACCCAAATCGCGTCATTCTGCTTCGGACTCTAAGGTAGTCCAGTCACGAAGTCCATAGTGATGTGTTGCCACTTCCACTCCGGAATCGGAAGCGGTTGTAGCAACCCGGCCGTACGCTGATGCTCCGCCTTCATTTGCTGGCAAACCAAACACTTGGCCACACTCCGAGCCACGCTCCTCTTCAAGCTGTGCCACCAAAAGTTCAGACGAAGATCCTTGTACATCTTGGTCCCACCAGGATGCACGGAATACGGCGAACTGTGTGCCTCCACCAACAACTCCTCTCTGATATCCCCAGCTGGCACACACAGCCTGGCTCCGAACCTCAATGAGCCATCATCATGAACCAAAAAGTCAGTCTGCAGACCGGCTTCAACCTGACCTCGAATCATTACCAATTTTGGATCTCCGGCTTGACTCGCCTTAATCCGATCCATGATCGTTGACTGCACATGCATGTACATCAACGAAGAAGCCTCCCCGGGAAGAACAATCTCTACATCGGACCCGCAAAAATCCTGCTGCAATCTCCACTGCGAAGTCAAAATCATCACCGCTGGAAGCCTACTCAGTGCATCAGGAACCACATTCACCTTGCCAGGGTGATACTGCAAATCAATCTCATAATCCGCCATGAGCTCCAACCATCGACGCTGTCGCTTGTTGAGCTCCTTCTGAGTAAAAATATACTTCAAGCTTTTGTGATCGGTGAAGATCTTCACTTTCTCACTCAGCAGGAAGTGCCTCCAAATCTTGAGCGCAAACACAACGGCAGTCAACTCCAAATCATGCGTCGGGTAATTCTTCTCATGAACCTTGAGCTGACGAGAAGCGTAAGCTACAACATGTCCATGCTGATGCAAAACACAACCGAGACCCTTGCCAGAAGCATCGCAAAAGATCTCGAATCCTCCACTGCGATCATGCACAGTAAGAACAGGGGCAGTCGTCAGCCTCTCCCTCAGAACACCAAAGGTATCCTCACAATCACCCGACCAAACAAAAGCAACATCCTTCCGCGTCAACCTGGTCATCGGCTCCGCAATACGGGAAAAGTCCTTAATGAAACACCGATAATATCCCGCCAAACCAAGGAAACTCCGAATCTCAGATGCAGACGACGGAACAGGCCACTCTCTGATGGCCCTGATCTTCTCGGGATCCACTGAAATACCATCTCCAGTCACCACATGCCCGAGAAAAGCAACTCTATCCAGCCAAAACTCGCACTTCGAAAACTTAGCATACAAACGATGCTTCCTCAAAATCTCCAATACCGTCCTCAAGTGCGAGGCATGCTCCTCCTCCGACTTTGAATAGATCAGAATGTCGTCAATAAAGATAACGACAAACTTATCCAAAAAGTCATAGAAAATCAGGTTCATCAGATTCATGAAAACTGCAGGTGCGTTAGTTACGCCGAAAGGCATAACCACAAACTCATAGTGTCCATACTTCATCCTGAAAGCTGTCTTCGGCACATCATCCTTCTTTACCTTCAACTGATGGTAACCACTCCTCAAATCAAACTTAGAAAACACCCTCAAACCTCCAAGCTGATCAAAGATATCATCGATGCGAGGCAACGGGTATTTGTTCTTAATGGTCACCGCATTCAACTCCCGATAGTCCACGCACATGCGACGCGAACCATCCTTCTTCTTCACCAACAACACCGGTGCTCCCCACGGAGACACACTAGGGTTGATGTAACCCTTCTGCATAAGCTCATCCAACTGCCTACGCAACTCCTCCAACTCAGCTGGCGCCATACGATATGGTGCCTTCGAAATCGGCTGCGCTCCCGGAATAAGATCAATAGAAAATTCTAAAGCTCGATCAGGTGGCAAACCAGACATCTCCTCGGGGAAGACGTCATCAAAATCTCGCACCACAGCTGGCCTCTCCAACTCCATCTGCATAGCCACAACCTCCACCGGTCTGGTCCGAAATTTGACAGGACCTAGCGAGCTGCTACCACGGCTGAACTCAAATACTTGATGTCCGGAAATCTCGAACACCACCCTCTTCCTCCGACAGTCAATCGTAGCATAGGAGCTCGCAAGCCAATCCATCCCAAGGACCGCATCGTAGTTGGTGATGTCATGGACAATGAAATCAGCACAAAGCTCACGTCCACAAACCACCAACAGGCAAGAATTGCACCCACGATGCACCGAGACCACACCGTTCCCTGTGACGATATTCCAACTCTTAGGAAGAGAGGACCTCGACAAGGAATGCTTCTCCACGAAGCTCCGGGCCAAAATGCACATCGACGCACCTGAGTCAAAGAGGACTCGGGCAGGGAATGTGCAAACCAAAACCACACCTAACAAACAGTCTAATCAATCAATTCTTACTCTAGCAACATTCATACACAAGCAACCAACATAATTTTAACAATAAACTAACTAAGGAAGGGACAACTAGATTGGAAGTTACCTGCAATGACCTCATCCATGGCCGAGATCTCCTCCTCGGTCATCAGAAACGCCTGCCTCATTGGCGGAACAGCCCGCCGAAAGGCATGCCCTTGCAGAACAAGGGGTACCCCACGACCAGCGGGCACCGGGGCTCGCTGTTGCAATGGCAGGGCAGCAATAGGTGTCCTCCAAGGTTGCTTCAACCTCGGGCACTCCCTGAGGGCATGGGCAGGATCTCCACAGGCCATACATTGCCCCAAGAACCTCCTACACGATTCCTTGATGTGGACCTCCTTGCCACAGAAATGGCAAACCTTCTGAACAGGCCCTCCCGGCCTCTTAAACTGAACAGGCTGGTTCGGCCTGAATCCAGGTCTAACCACAGCTCTCGCCTGTTCCATAGGCCTCTTCCCAGCACCAACAATAGACCCCCTCCTCTGGTTCACGAGCAGCTTTTGCCTCTTGGCTGCTACTAGAACCTTCTGATAAGATTCCTGGTCAGAAGAGGTCACAAAACTCTGGAGCTCCAAAGCAAGTCCCTGTAGGAACCTCTGAGCTCTCTCCTCAGCGTCCTGCACCATCTTCGGTGCAAACCGACTCAGCCTCATGAACTCTTGGTGGTACTGGTCCACCGACGAGCTTCCTTGCTTCAGATCGATAAAACGATGCAGCATCTCTTCCCTGGCAGCTTTTGGGAAGAACTCACCATCAAATCTGGCCTTGAAGGTAGCCCAAACGATCGGCTCAACCAACATCTTCTCTTCAGCATCCCACCAATTTCTAGCGTTATCCCTCAGCTGGCACTTCGCCAAGTCAACCCAACTAACTTCGTTGACCTTGGACATCTTCAGATTATCCTCGATATTCCTCATCCACTCATCAGCAGCTAGTGGACCTTCGGTTCCATCAAAATATGCAGGACCCAGCTCTCTAAACTGCTTCGCTCCAGGCTCGGGGCGTGGGGCTTCCACTGCCCGAGCAGCTCGAGCCACCGGAGCATTCTGTACCTGCAGAAGCACACCCTGCTGAACCTGCATCATCTGCATCATCATTTGCATCATCTCCCCGCTAGTGGGCTCCCGCTCAGGCTCCTCGTCATGAGGGGGTGCACCACTACCACCACCACGGGTGATTCACCTTCCTGCCATCTAATGACACAGAAAACGAAACAATTAGACTCATAGCGTAGGGCTCGGATGTCGAATTTATTTGTTGGACAATCTAATATTATTATCGTTATCCCAATAATCGCAGTTACAGAGGGACCTGCATGGGCCACCATTAAAACCTGTCACGCCCCGCTTCCCTAAAATGGAGACGAGACGTGAGAAGGTCCACTCAAGCGTGGAGCTGTGAAGCTGCACGCCTGATAAGCGTCAATTTAGTATAAGCAGGTCCCTGTAAATGCAAACGGAACAACAACAATAATAATAATAAAATGAGACGGATATGAAAATAACCAATCTCAATTGGTCCACAAAATATTCAACATCACAGAAAAAGCCACCAGGCTAAAATAGAAAGAGTCTAAAGGCCCAGAACAAGGCCAAACAAAGCACAAACATAACAGAGTATCAAACTAGGTGCCACGCACCGACAACCTAAACAATCTAACAAAACCCAGACATAGACACTAAGACTGATCTCCAGTGACTACGAAGTCCTCGTCCAACACGGGCTCAAGCTCGGCGTCCGCAAACACCTCGCCCTCAGCAAGTAACTCTGGCTTAGGGTCTAACATGTGTCACCCAAAAGAGAAAGGGGCACATGTCAGCAAGTCTGAAAGACTTGGGCAAGGAAACTAAAAGTAACTAACAACCTAGCACTTATAATATTAAGCAATGACATGACAGCTTAGTTTGATGCAGCAGTTTTAAAAGAGAGTGTCACGCACTCACGATGTAGCAATCACTAAGCACTAATCACGATTCACTTATCACTATTAATCACTTGTGCACTAGAGATTTCGCCCGCTGGCCGGAGTGGCGGATCAGGCCAACTCGGGGCTCAGGTGGCCGCATATCTCTTACCCCACCCATATGTGTCGAGCGTTGGGGTTTCCAACTAACTGCGCTCGCTTCTGGATCACGAGCCAGGAAGTGTATTTGGCATAGGGGTGCACCTAGCCGGTATCCGAGCGTTGGGGTTTCCAAGTACAGGGCTCGCTGCTGGAACACGAGCCAGGATTATAATATTGTAGCATGTGCTACGCAATCACAATGAATAATCACTATGTAATGACAAGAGCAGATATTCGCGTACCGTTAGTTGAAATTAAACGTGACATACAAGCATGATGAAGGTGACGGACCAAGCTTCGTTGTCAAGCTAGGTCAATGGCGTCTAGACGGCTATCCTTTAACCGTCTAATCTCTTTTACGCTAAAGCAAGGTAATGGCCTAAGACATGGCCCAAGTCAAGAGATGCAAGTTTCACTTGCCTGATACCGGGGTTGACGAGCAATGAAGATCGTCAAACAAGCTAACTACGGACTAGATCGCTGTTATGGCAAAACAATTATTAGCACAATGATTCTAAATCGATTTCTTATTAGAATCCTAACTTTCTAATAATCCATTTTATTAGGGTTTCACAATGTCAATGTGGGTTATGCTAAAACTAAAGGAATCGAGTATTACCGTGAAGAAGCGAAGGAACGATGCCGAGCAACCACGGCAACGGAAGAACGATCCGGCTCAGATCTGGAAATGAGGGAAAATCTGGATAAATAGGTGTAGGGGTGGATTTTGGGGGTTTAATGAAGGTTTGAGGAAGATGGGAGGTGGGTTATGACAAGGGAGGGTTTGGATGATGGAGGAGGAGCTTGGAATGAAGGTTTGAGGATTTGGGGAAGATGGGGGCTCAATGGGGGAGAAACTAGGGTTATAGGTCATGAGGAAGAAGAAGAAAACGTTTGGAGGGGTATTTATAGAGTTTGGTGGCGGCTAGGGCAAAACTAGGGTTTCCTGTACTGTTTAGTCGGTCAAAGAGCAATCACTGACCGACTAGTTTGGGAACTAGTCGGTCGGTTGACCAACGCAGACCGACTAAGCGTAAACAGTAACCCAGACGAAAATTAGAATTTAGATTTAGTCAGTCAAAGAACAACTACTGACCGACTAGTTTGACATCTAGTCGGTCGATGAACGTTCTTAGACCGACTAAGAGTAAACAGTAACTAGTGTCAAATATAGTTAAAGAGTTAGTCGGTTAAAGAAGCATTGCCGACCGACTAGTTTGCAACCTAGTCGGTCAACCAACGTTCTTAGACCGACTAACGATAAACAGTAACTCCTGAACATTTAACAAAGCCCACTAGTCGGTTCAAGAAGGTTTTCTGACCGACTGGATCGTCATCTAGTCAGTCGGGGTCCCTTCTTACACCGGCTAATGTGCAACAAAAGTTCCGAAATGGAGCGCGAAGCTCCGGGATGGTTTCCTAAGTCTCCTAGGCTCGTTCTAACTCTAAGATATCGACGTTATGAAGCCCGTCATGAATGACTTACTTCAAACACGCCGACCGACGGAAGAATCTAGAGAATCACGACGAAACGAACGAAAATGAAAACCACGGAGACGGAAATGGAAATCACAAGGAAGGGAAAGCAACAAATAATATTATATATATAATAATCCATACATGAAAAACCAGTAGTTACATAGGTCGGAGAACTTCTCCTTGCAAACCGTCATATGATTGCTATCCCCGGTATCGAGGTACCACGTCTCAACTGCATGAAGATTTGGCATCACCTTCTCCTCATTGAGCATCAATACATTCTCACGCTCCTCTGAATGTTCGAGTTCACACAACTCGGCTTTGAGAAGAGCTGGCGCATCATCATCCCACTTCGCAAAGTGGGCTTTGTCTCCGGTCTTCTCGGAACGGCACTCGTTTGCAAAGTGCCCGAACTTGCTGCACTTGTAACATTGGAGTTTGCTTTTGTCCCGAGTCTTCTCTTGATGAGTTGGTCCATCACCATGCCCATCATTGCGTCCACGTCCACATCCACGGCCACGGCCTCGCCCACGAAAATAGTGCCCACCACCTTGTCCCCTTGACGAGCTTGATGCGGCATCATATTTTGCCTTCCATTCGGATTCCGTCAGTAGAACCCGCTCCTCCACCTTCTCATTGGTGGGTCTTTGACGGCTAGAGAGCCGTTCTTCGTGGGCCTTCAGAGACCCAATGACCTCCTCCAAGGTCATGGTCTTCAAGTTCCCGAATTGTTCCATCGTAGAAATGATTTGTAGGAATTTTTCGGGAACCGCGTGGAGGAGCTTCTGGATGACATTGGTCTCTTTGACCTTGTCTCCCAATGCACGGATCCTGTTGACGTTGGTTGTCAACTTCGTAGCAAAGTCATCGACTGTCTCCGCGTCTTTCATGCGAAGATGTTCAAACTCCCATCGTAGGGTTTGAATTTTTGCTTCTCGGACGCGCTCCACGCCCATGTGCATTGTCTTTAGCATCTCCCATGCTTCTTTGGCCGTTTTCTTCTCCGAGATCAGCATTAGCGTCTCCTCGCTGATACTTTGATAGATGGCGGCTAACGCCATCGAATCCTTCTTGCTATCCACCGCCTCATATTGACTTGTTGGTTCGATCGCATCCCAAACTCCATTCACGCCCATGAAAACCCGCATCTTCAATGCCCACGACGAGTAGTTATCCTTCATCAGCAAAGGATAATGGATGGTCATCGACCCATCCTTCATCGAGAACTTCGATGTCGCCGTGTCAGACATTGCTGAGGATGTAAAAGACATTTCTTTTGGCTGAGGAATTTAGGTGTGGCTCTGATACCAAATGTTAAAGATAGAACAATCAAGATGAGATGAGGATAATTGGTAAAGTTTTTTTCTCGGATGATTTCATTATCATAATAGGCTATATTTATAGCTGAAACCTAATTACAAAGTGTCTCTTCATATCCCCCACTAATAGGTAACCTCCACATGTTATAAAGGCTAATTACAAAGTGTCTCTTAATATCCCCCACTAATAGGTAACCTCCACATGTTATAAAGGAAACTATTGGTATTCCTAAATAATAGGTAACCTCCTAATTAATTTACATAATGCAAACAAGATTAATTCCAACATTCACCCCTTTAATCTTGTTGCCGTTTTTGTTTCATGCAGTCCGATTTTTTGACGCATCTCCAAGAACTTGACTCGTCCAAGTGGCTTGGTCAAAATATTGGCGAGCTGATTTTCCGCGCTTACGTGCTCTACTACAACATTTCCTTGTTTAACACATTCACGAATGTGGTGATATCTCGTGTCAATGTGCTTGCTTCTGTCATGGTAGACTAGATCCTTACAAAGCGAGATTGCAGACTTGTTGTCCACCTTAAGAGTGAATTTGACTGAATCCATCTTCACCAAGTCTGCTAGTAACCGCCCAAGCCAAACTCCTTGTTAGGCTGCGGTTACGGCTGCGATATACTCGGCCTCGCATGAAGACAACGCCACAATCTTTTGCTTCTGTGAGGCCCAACTAATCATGCTAGAGCCGAGGAAGTAAACCCACCCCGTGGTGCTCTTTCGATCATCCACATCCCCAGCAAGATCAGCATCACTAAAACCAATGAGATGTGGATCTTCCTCCTCCTTTGCATAGAAGCAACCGAGGATCAAAGTGCCCCGTAAGTATCGAAGAATTTGCTTCACAGCTGCCATGTGCTATGTGGTTGGTGCTTCCATGTAGCGGCTCACTATCCCAACCGCATACGAAATATCCAGCCTTGTGTGCACGAGGTATCTCAACATCCCAACTATGCTCCGATAGTTGGTGGCATCAACTGGAGGATTAGGACTCACCTTGCTGAGTTTGAGCCTTGCTTCCATAGGGGTCTGACAAGAGTTGCATTTCACCATCCCATTCTTATCAAGGATACTAGCCGCATATGCCGATTGACACAGCGAGGTCCCTTGTGATGATTGCTCCACTTCAATCCCAAGGTAGTAGCTTAGAAGCCCAAGATCACTCATAGAAAAGAGCTGCTTCATTTGGGTTTTGAACTCTGCTATATCGGTGACATTTGACCCCGTTATGATAAGGTCATCGACATACACCCCAACTAGCAAGTTGGAGCTCCCCACGCTCTTCTTGTAGACCGCATGTTCTTGTGGGCATCTTTTGAAGCCAAGAGTGGTGAGGCTCTTGTCCAACTTCGAGTTCCAAGCTCGTGGAGCTTGGCGCAGTCCATAGAGAGCTTTCCTCAACTTGAGTACATTTTGCTCATTTCTTTCTTCAACAAAGCCAAGGGTTGAGAGACGTATACCTCCTCGATAAGGTCGCCGTTGAGGAAGGCTGATTTGACGTCCATATGATGTACCTCCCATCCTCTTTGCGCCGCCAAAGCCAAGATTAACTTCACGGTTTCAAGCCTCGCCACCGGTGCAAAGACTTCATTAAAATCCACCCCTTGGCGCTGAACATATCCCTTCGCGACGAGCCGGGCCTTGTGTTTAACTACCGCTCCTGTTGAGTCCTTCTTCACCTTGTAAACCCATCTAAGTCAAATAGGTTTGTGTCCAGCTGGTTGGTGTACTAACTCCCAGGTGTTGTTGCTAACAATAGACTCAAGCTCTTCCCTCATCGGAAGCCTCCAACACTCATGTTGTTTGGCTTCAATATGACTTGCAGGCTCCTCTGCAGTCATTAAGAGTATCTCTTCATCTCCCTCTTCTTGTTGGTAGATATCTTCGAGAGAGCGATACTTCCGCGGCACCATGGATGAGGAGGTAGGAGTTTCCGGAGAAATACCACCGGTGAGTGTAGTTGGGGAGATCGGCAGCGGCTCAGAGGCAGTTGAGATCGCCCGGGTGGGTGACTGGCTGGAGTCAGTAGATGCCGTAGTTTCGCGTCGATCTTCGGGATTTTCTGGGGCTCCTTCGGGTGCTTCGTCTTCATCGTAACCAAGCATAATGAATGATCCCACAGGCCATGAATCACTTCCGGGCCGTGAATTACTCTCCTCCTCGTTGTGCTTGCATGGTGTTTGCTCCCAACACCATGCTTTGTCCTCCTCGAATCGCACGTCCCGACTAACATGCAACTTCTTGTGTAACGGATCATACAACCGGTAGGCTTTGGACCCATCTTCGTAGCCGAGAAACACCATAGGATTGCTGCGATCTTCCAGCTTCTTCAGATGAGGTTGCACAATTTTCATATGCGCAACGCATCCAAAGACACGAAGGTAGTGGACCTTCGGCTTCCACCCACACCAAGCTTCATATGGTGTCATCCCTTCGAGACTCTTTGTCGGTGCACGGTTGAGGATATGGACAGCTGTATTCACCGCTTCTCCCCAAAAGAACGAGGGCATGTTCTTGCTCTTCAACAAGCTCCTTGCCATCTAAATGATAATCTGATTCCTCCGCTCTACAACACCGTTTTGTTGCGGTGAATATGGTGCTGTGAGTTGCCTTTTGATGCCCAGTTTTTCACAATAACTGGAGAAGTCCTTTGAGGTGAACTCCCCTCCTCGATCCGTCCGCAACATTTTCAACCGTAGGTCAACCTCCATCTCCGCTAGCGATTTGATTTTCTTAAATGCATTAAAAGCCTCATCCTTGCTTTTGATAAGACCGATCCACATGTAATGACTGAAATCATCTACGCATAGCAGAAAATATTGGTTACCTTCCGGTGTCATCGGTGTCATCGGTCCACAGAGATCGGTGTGAATAAGTTGAAGGGGCTTCTCCTCACGATACGTCGAGGAGGATGGAAATGGCGTGCGATGTTGCTTTCCGACCAAGCCCCCATCACACAGTTGATCTTGTTGCCCCAAGACAGGCATGCCTTCAACCATCTTCTTGTGCGCTAAGCTCCTTAGCACCGGAAAGTTCAAGTGACCGTAGCATGCATGCCATAGCCACGACTTCTCCTTGAGGTTCATCATCAAGCACATGGGTTCGGCAAGGCGAAGATCAAGAGCGTACAACCTGTTTCGACTTCGCTTCACATTAGCCAATAGCCTCCCTGTGTTGTCGAAGATCTTGAGAGAGACATCCTTTATTGTGCTTGCACATCCGTGTTCATCAAGTTGTCCAATGGACACGATGTTGCTTCGGAGCTTCGAGATATAATAAACATCACACAACGTAAGATGTTGCCCATTTTGACATTGGAACAAGATAGTTCCACGCCCACAAATATTGACGACGGATTCATCACCAAACTTTACGTTCCACTTGATGCTTTCATCTAGGTCGGAGAACTTCTCCTTGCAAACCGTCATATGATTGCTAGCCCCAGTATCGAGGTACCACGTCTCAACTGCATGAAGATTTGGCATCACCTTCTCCTCGTTGAGCATCAATACATTCTCACGCTCCTCCGAATGTCCGAGTTCACACAACTCGGCTTTGAGAAGAGCTGGCGCATCATCATCCCACTTCGTAAAGTGGGCTTTGTCTCCGGTCTTCTCGGAACGGCACTCGTTTGCAAAGTTCCCGAACTTGCTGCACTTGTAACATTGGAGTTTGCTTTTGTCCCGAGTCTTCTCTTGATGAGTTGGTCCATCACCACGCCCATCATTGCGTCCACGGCCACAGCCACGGCCTCGCCCACGAAAATAATGCCCACCACCTTGTCCCCTTGACGAGCTTGATGCGACATCATATTTTGCCTTCCATTCGGATTCCGTCAGTAGAACCTGCTCCTCCACCTTCTCATTGGTGGGTCTTTGACGGCTAGAGAGCCGTTCTTCGTGGGCCTTCAGAGACCCAATGACCTCCTCCAAGGTCATGGTCTTCAAGTTCCCGAATTGTTCCATCGTAGAAACGATTTGTAGGAATTTTTCAGGAACCGCATGGAGGAGATTCTGGATGACATTGGTCTCTTTGACCTTGTCTCCCAATGCACGGATCCTGTTGACGTTGGTTGTCAACTTCGTAGCAAAGTCATCGACCGTCTCCGCGTCTTCCATGCGAAGACGTCCAAACTCCCATCGTAGGGTTTGAATTTTTGCTTCTCGGACGCGCTCCACGCCCATGTGCATTGTCTTTAGCATCTCCCATGCTTCTTTGGCCGTTTTCTTCTCCGAGATCAGCATTAGCGTCTCCTCGCTGATACTTTGATAGATGGCGGCTAACGCCATCGAATCCTTCTTGCTATCCACCGCCTCATTTTGACTTGTTAGTTCGATCGCATCCCAAACTCCATTCACGCCCATGAAAACCCGCATCTTCAATGCCCGCGACGAGTAGTTATCCTTCATCAGCAAAGGATAATGGATGGTCATCGACCCATCCTTCATCGAGAACTTCGATGTCGCCGTGTCAGACATTGCTGAGGATGTAGAAGACATTTCTTTTGGCTGAGGAATTTAGGTGTGGCTCTGATACCAAATGTTAAAGATAGAACAATCAAGATGAGATGAGGATAATTGGTAAAGGTTTTTTCTCGGATGATTTCATTATCATAATAGGCTATATTTATAGCTGAAACCTAATTACAAAGTGTCTCTTCATATCCCCCACTAATAGGTAACCTCCACATGTTATAAAGGCTAATTACAAAGTGTCTCTTCATATCCCCCACTAATAGGTAACCTCCACATGTTATAAAGGAAACTATTGGTATTCCTAAATAATAGGTAACCTCCTAATTAATTTACATAATGCAAACAAGATTAATTCCAACATTGTTCTTACACTAACAAATCTGTACCATCCATTAGTCAAAGACTACAAAATTGCTTCTTCAAGAACAATTTTTTGTTCAATAACTTACTCACATATAACTTTTCAAGTATCTTCCATAGGTTAATCCCAGTTTCTTCGTCCAACACATTGCATATTACCCCATCTGCTAAGTATAATTGAATGATACTTAAAGGTTTCAAATCTAGCATGATCACATCTTCATCTTTAATTTCTCTCCAAGTTTATTTAACATTCCAAGAAGAGACTTATGAAGCTCTTACCGAATGAGAATCACTTTCGCCCTCTTTTACCATAGATCAAAGTGTACTTTACCATTACACTTCTCCAATTTAAACTTTGCAAACGAAAATTTTGAGATAGTTTTGGCGAGTCAAACCCAAAGGATGGATACTCTGATACAACTTATCATATGACAGACTGAGTATCGGTGGCTCAAAGATCATGGGAGTGATTTGATATCTCCGATGTTAAAGTGGAGAGAGCTTGAACAGTAGAAACTAGAGAGAGAGGATTTTGTTATGAATAGGCCCATTGGGCCAATTGGGTATCCAACCCACTATTGAAAGCTATAAATACAAGGATAGGGGGCTCTTAACCCTCTACACCTATTTTCCCTACTTTTCCCTTCACAACACGTTATCAGCACGATCACGCTCGTTGGAGGAGACGGCGGCTCGCGGGGAAGGAGATCCATCAATCTCTCAGATTCAAGAAGATCGTAATCTTCTCAACGGGGAGCGAAAAGGGCATCCTTCACCAACCGTCGACTAGATTCCCTTGTCGAATCTAGAGGTAAAAATCAAAACTTTTTAGATCTAAACTTGCTTTTCACGTTAGATCTGCATGTTTTAGGATCAAAAAGTTTAAAACAACGGTAAAAATCACATTTTTTTAGATCCGCATGCCTAAAAACAATAAAAATCTGTTTTTAGCCATCTAAATACTTGAAAAATCCGTTATTTTACCCCCCAACCATTGATCCAAAAATCCGCACGCCCGTAGGGCGAAACGGCGGCGCTTTACAAGCACCGCCGCCGGCGTTTTTACGCCGCGGCCTGCAGGCCGCTGCCTGAGGCCGCGGCACGGGGCCGCGGCGGCAGTCCGCGGCCCGCAGCCGCGGCCCGCCGCCGCCACGGCGGTCGCGTTCTGCGCGGCCAGCCGTCGCGGCGACACGCCGCGGGCCCCCCTAGGGTTTTCCGAAACCCTAACCCTAAACGGGCCAATTTTTCGGGGGAGGCCCAATTAACCCTAATGGGTTGTTTTCATGGCCCAAAAGGCCAGAAAATTAGCCCATTTACATAAATAATTTTTTTGGCCCTAAAAAGCCCAAAATAATTAAAAGAAACTTTAAAGGGTTTTAAAGCGGTAAACAAAACATTAATAATATGGATCAAAGGTAAAAGTTTTTCA
Source organism: Scilla litardierei (assembly GCA_030789695.1). NCBI lineage: Eukaryota > Viridiplantae > Streptophyta > Magnoliopsida > Asparagales > Asparagaceae > Scilla > Scilla litardierei. Next base: position 124,645,885 of record CM061134.1, read on the forward strand.
AAATAAATTTTTTGCACGTCACACACAATTTAGATTATTTAAATTAATCCTTTCATGCCTGTGATTGATTATCTGCGTGGTTGTATGTTTTCAATATATTATCTGCGTGGATGTGCAAATTAGGCTATATTTTTAGGGATCGGCCAGGTTTCCGACACTTTTTAATTTCCTGCAATTTTTTCTTTTTTTGAGAGAAATTTGTAAGTGAGGATATAAATGTAAATAGAAGACCGAATGACACCAAAAAGGAGCTGAAGGCGTACGCACAATGGAGATAGGGGCTTCTCTCTGAAGTTCCCGAGTTGTATTTTATTCTTTCATGCTATTTTTGATGTAACTTCGGACTGTACTTCTTTTTATTTCGGTGTCGGCTGGCTGATCCCCATAGTCCTAAGTCATTTTCTTTTTCATTGCTTATGCATTAATTGTGTGGATGTTAATTAATTTTAATACCATGTTTAATGTTACAATGAAACTGCCTAACAGCATGCGTGAATGTTAACCTTTGTTAATTATTCACATTATGAAACTGTAAAAAGCATGTATGTTAAATTCACTTAAGATCCATGCTATGAAAAATGTTTGAAATACATGCGTGGATGTCTACTTTACTCAGTTTAAATGATACATGCTGTTTTTTTTATATTGCTAGATCATTCAATGGCCAGACTTGCAAATGTCGACTTTTCGGTCCTGAAGGCCGATGGGTCAAACTACCTGAGTTGGCAGTTGGACCTGAAGTTCCATCTGCGCTCTCATGGTTTCAGTCTCACAAAGACTGAGAAGGCAACAACAAGTACTGCCTCAGCCGACAAAGATGTTTCAGTGGAAGCACCTCATACAGATGAAGTTTCCGATATATTAAAGGCGAAAGCCATTATATATATCAGGAAACATTTAGACTCGACCCTGAAAGACGAGTACCTCACTGTAGAGGATCCTTACGAGCTGTGGGACGCACTCGAGGAGAGGTACAGACATCAGAGAGATGTCATACTCCCCCGTACGCAGTACGAGTGGACTCATCTCCGCATACAGGATTACAAATCCGTAGCGGAGTATAACTCAGCTCTCTTCCGTGTTACCTCACGCCTGAAGTTGTGCGATGAAACGGTGACGGAGAAAATGTTGCTGGAAAAGACGTTCACGTCTTTCCACGAGAAGGACATGATCCTTATGCAACAATACCGTGAGAGGAAGTTCACGAAGTACTCTGATCTGCTTTCATGCCTGCTTATGGCTGAACAGAACAGAGACCTGTTGGTTGCCACTCACGACCTGCGCCCTCCTGGCTCCGCTCCACTGCCACCTCCTGCAGAGGCTCACTTCCAGTCTTCCTAGAAGAAGAAGATGGACAAAAAGGTGAAATTCCAGAAATGGAAAGAACAAAAGCAGCGGAAGAAGGCCACTCCCCCAGCTCCTCCTCAGAACCAGAAGTTCGTGGACAAGAAGCAAAAGAGGGTGTCCAATAAAGGTGGCACTCCCAAGAAAGACAGGGAGGACAAGTGCTCCAAATGCGGAATGACTGGCCACTGGTCCAGAATCTGTCGCACACCAAAACACCTCCAGGACCTCTACCAGGCAAGCCTCAAGCCTCGAGCTGAGACAAACCTGATTGAGAGCGCAGCGTTGCCAGAGACCTCATGGACTCCTGAAGACTTCATGGGAGATGACACTCTCTAGTTCTGGACCACTTCTATGTACTAGCAATGTATCTTCTTTTTATGCATCGTATCTAGTTTTATTTCCATGTCAAACAATATTTTGAGCATTTATTTTTATGAAAGTAGAATCTTTTCTTTTCATATCATTTACTGCTTGAATGTCTTCCTTTTTAGATATGGAATTAATCTGCCTAGTGGACAGTGCATCGACGCACTCGATCCTTCAAAACATAGACTACTTCACGAGCATAAGTAGCTATTCTGGTCCACTGAGAACAATCTCAGGACCAGCAAACATAATCGAAAGATCAGGGGAAGCAATTATATTGCTCCCCGGTAACACACAAATCACACTTAAAAATGCGCTATACTCCCCTAAATCTATCCGAAACCTCCTAAGCCTTAAAGATATCCGTTTAAACGGATATCACTTAGAGACGGTCGAGGAAGATAAAAGGGAATACTTTCTTGTATCGTCTCTTACGTGTCCACCCTGTTAAGCACGGGTGCCCCCGGAGATGTGGCTCCACGGGTGCCCCCGGAGATGTTTGAGGGAGGGGTATGCCCCTCGCCCGACGGGACGCCTGCTAAGCATGCGCCTAACAAAAGAATATACAAAGAGACGTGCGAAGAGGCCGATGGGCATACCCCTCCCTCAAACATCTCCGGGGGAAGGACACGACCAGACTCAAGGAAGGGTGAGGAATGTGGTAGAGGTGAGGAATGTGGTTAATCCAAGGGTGGAATAGACTCAGGTTCGAAGGAGCCATCTTCAACTGTAAAGAACTCCCCCTGAAGATGTGATTGAGCGTAGAAGTGGTTTTCAGCAAAGGTGACATCAGCTAAGACAAAGATCTTGTGTGAGGAAACACTAGAGGAGGGGGGTGAATAGCGTAATGGCAATAAAATTGTTCAATTAAAATTAAACTTGCAAATGCGGAATAATAAATGCAAGAGGAAATAATCGACACAATCAATCCAAACGCAAACACAAGATATTACACTACTTTCCCAAAACTTGGGTACGTCCGGCCACACCAATACCAACGAGGACCGTCACGGGGTACAGGATGTGCATTGACTATAGAAAGCTGAACAAGGCTACGAGGAAGGATCATTACCCTCTCCCCTTTATTGACCAGATGCTCGAGAGACTGGCGAAGCATAAGTACAACGTACAAAGTAAAGGTGCCACGCACCGTCAACTAACAGAAATCCTAAAACAAAAGGAAGCTCAGCAAGGTCACTAAGAATGGTCACCGGTGTCCGCAAAACTCCACCTGGACAGACTTGGGCTCAGGCTCCAAGATATCTTGAGAGGAAAAATTCAAGCATTTTTCAAGACTTGTGATACGTATGGACGAGTTGCTTTAGGGGGTTTATGTCACCAGTAGATGAGTTTCTCATGTAGATCTTTATGGCCCTCGTAGGGAGGGTTGCCTGTAGGTGATTATAGCACCCATGGCCAGGGTGGGTTGCCTGCAGGCGATTATGGTAGGGTAGGATTGATGCTTGGTTGTTTCATTTGACTTGGTTGCATGGCATGTGTTCGATGAAATGCGTCAATGGGGATTTCTAGCAATCTGGGTCCAATTCGTACGGCAACACACTAGATGTGTTGGGGATTGGGGTCTGGTGCTTGTCCAGTCAAGATCCGCTTCGATGTATTGCTAGACGATCGTCGTCAATTTTCGAACCTCTTCGTTACAAATCTTGAATCTTCTGGAAGTATATTTTTCGATTTCCTCTTTCCCTAAGTATAAATTCGTTTAAAATTTTAATGTATATACTTATACTTCATACTCCTTTGTTGATTTAAATTTTTTCCGGAATTCTTGAATACTAGTTTGTAACATTTTCCCAGCCTACACTTTTGTACCTATGAAAATACACTTTCCTTTTTCACACACTAGCCTACTACCTATAATTAGTATACCAACACCTATGCATACATAGTTAAGATTTCCGTATAGATATGCAGTCACAACATCCATTAGCTGCATATCTAGGCCTTCCTTTGCTGTTAAGCTTATCAGGAATCTGAAGGTGATCGCATCCATGACCGGGGAATATGTTTCATCATAGTCTGACAAAAAGTGTCGTCGTGATCACTCTGACTGTGTCCGTGATGAATACCACAGTTTTAGTCCTTTCGTCTTAACTATATCATTTGCATAGCCTAGTATATGGTAAACTGTCAACCCCACTAGCTAGCACTGGCCAGTATCATTCGGTCTTTGCTACATACATGTTTTACTTCCTACAACATACAGCAGCATGTTAAACCCTTATGTTCACATAATATTTTGTGTTTTGGAAATTCAAAATATGAAGATTAAACTTAACGGTCATGATCCAACCGAACTTGCAAGTTCAAAAACCATTGTAGAACGTTTCAAGGGACTCCCCTCGGGACTCTACCAAACAAGTATACAAACTCCAGAAACATCCATGGCGGAGCACCTGCAGTGCCCCCAAACACCAGAATTCCAAGTCTGGCACAGTAGACTGGGACACCCTGGCTCTGTTATGATGTACCGCATTATAAAGAACTCCAGGGGCATAGACCTGAAGAACCTGAAGATTCTTCAAAAAGGCAAATTCTCGTGTCCACCCTGTTACAAGGGTAAACTGATTACAAGACCCTCTCCACTGAAAGTGGACGTGGAGTCCCCTAGTTTTCTGGAAAGAATCCACGGAGACATTTGTGGGCCAATACACCCATCAAGTGGTCCGTTCAGGTACTTTATGGTCCTGATAGATGCATCTACTAAGTGGTCACATGTGTGTCTACTGTCCACCCGTAACCTAGCACTATCTAAGCTTTTAGCTCAGATAATCAAGTTACGGGCCCACTTCCCCGACCACCAGATAAAGAAACTTCGTCTGGATAATGCGGGGGAGTTTACGTCACAAGTCTTCCTAGACTACTGCCAAGCTCAGGGAATTGAAGTCGAACATCCTGTAGCACATGTTCACACCCAAAACGGGTTAGCAGAATCTCTAATTAAGAGACTGCAATGGATTGCTCGTCCATTATTACTTCAATCCCAGATGCCAGCGAATGCGTGGGGTCATGCAATTTTGCATGCTGCATCTTTAATAAAATTAAGACCTTCTGGAGGTCAGTCATCTTCTCCAATGCAACTAGCACTTGGAGCCCCACCAATTGTCTCACACTTGAGAATATTTGGTTGTGCAGTATACGTCCCCAAAGCACCACCACAAAGGACAAAGATGGGTCCACAACGTCGCCTAGGCATTTATGTTCGGTTTGACACCCCCTCCATAATTAGATTCCTAGAACCCCTTATAGGAGACGTTTTCAAGGCACGTCTAGAAGACTGTGAATTCGATGAAACATCGTTTCCAAGACTAGGCTCACAGACAAAGAAGCCCGAAGCTTCAGAATGTATCACTTGGGATACAAAGACGCTATGTCACTTTGATCCGCCCACAAGCCAGTGTGAGGAGGAGGTCCTGAAGATTCTCCACATCTAAAACATTGTCCATCTCTTGCCGGACAAATTTACTGACAACCAGAAAATTGTCAAATCACGCGTCCCTGCTGCTAACACTCCAGCTAGGATTGACATACCGCAAAATGGATGCAATCCGCCTGCAGCAGAAATGGTTGGACCTCTCAAAAAGAGAGGACGACCACCAGGATCCAAGGACCAAGTCCCTCGAAAGAGTAGGACCATTGGCAATGGTAAACAAATACCACCACATGATGCTAATATAAGCCCTGCTACCCCATCTCTCCCAAACTCTCATGAAGAGGAAAAACCGAGAGAAAATGAAGTTTCGATACACTATGTACGAACTGGGGAGTATTGGGACAGAAAGAGCACAACCATAGATGACACATTTGCGTGTAATATTGCCATCAACGTCGCGTACTGCGACGATGATATTGAACCACGCTCTCTGACAGAATGTCAAAGCAGAGATGATTGGCCAAAGTGGAAAGCGGCAATAGGAGTGGAGTTGGATTCACTCACGAAACGCAAGGTCTTCGGACCCATAGTCCAGACACCAAAAGGTGTAAAACATGTGGGTTATAAATGGGTATTTGTTAGAAAACGAAATGAACAGAATGAGATCGTTTGCTACAAAGCAAGGCTTATAGCGCAGGGTTTTACCCAACGTCCAGGGGTGGATTTTGAAGCCACATACTCCCCGGTCATGGACGCGATCACCTTCCGATTCCTCATTGGCTTAACAGCCCAAGAGTGTTTAGATATGCAGCTTATGGACGTGGTCACTGCATACCTATATGGAAACCTAGACCGAGACATCTATATGAGATTGCCTGACGGTTATTCTTTGCCTGCAGCACTAAAAGAGAGAGAACGTGACATCTACTCAGTGAAACTGCAAAGATCATTATATGGTCTAAAATAATCTGGAAGGATGTGGTATAACAGACTGAGTGATTTCCTTGCAAAACAAGGATTCACAAACGACCCAGTCTGTCCTTGCATCTTTATAAGAGCAAAGGCAACAGGATTTTTAATCATAGTCGTCTATGTGGACGACTTGAACCTCATCGGATCTCCTGAAGAGATCGCAGAGATTTCTAGAAGCTTGACAGAAACCTTCAAGATGAAAGACCTCGGAAAGTCAAAATTCTGTTTAGGTCTTCAAATAGAGCATCTTAACGATGGGATCCTGTTACATCAGTCAACTTACACATCGAACTTATTGAAAAAGTTTCAGATGGATAAGTGCCACCCCCTCAGCACTCCAATGGTCGTCAGATCATTGGATGTACATAAAGACCCCTTCCGACCGCTGGAAGAGGGGGAGGAAGCACTAGGCCCTGAAGTGCCTTATCTAAGTGCTATCGGTGCACTCCTTTACCTGGCTAACTGCACTCGCCCTGACATAGCATTTGCAGTCAACTTACTAGCCAGATATAGTGCTGCACCTACACAGCGGCACTGGGCCGGAGTAAAGCATCTTCTGCGCTACCTCTAAGGGTCCATAGAGTTAGGTCTATTCTACAGGAAAGGGGCATCAACTGGTTTAGTTGGTTATGCTGATGCAGGATACATGTCTGATCCTCATACCGAGAAGTCTCAGACAGGATACATGTTCACTTATGGCGGCACAGCCATATCCTGGAGATCTGTGAAGCAGACAATGACGACCGTCTCATCCACTCACTCAGAGCTCCTAGCCATCTTCGAAGCAAGCAAGGATAGTTTTTGGCTACGCTCTGTGATCCAACACATCCTCACCGCCACCGGCCTGATGACCGGTGTTCTTGCGCCTACTCCACTTCATGAAGACAATGCAGCATGTATAGCCCAGCTACAGGACGGCTACATAAAAGGCGACAAGACGAAGCATATCTCCCCCAAGTTCTTCTGGACGCACGACCTTCAGAAGCAAAAGCAGATTGAGGTACAGAAGATCCAATCATGTAATAACTTGGCGGATTTGCTTACCAAATCCCTGCCTACTAGTATCTTTGAGAAACTTGTATATGGGATTGGGATGAGGAGAGTGAGTAAATGTAAACTGGGTCAGGATGAGAGGACTATGAACTCATAGATACATAGGAAACTGATGTATAGATTCATAGAAAATTTGCAAGCCTGAAGCTTGGTCAGATGAGGGGGAGTCAACTGCAGAGTTGTACTCTTTTCCCTTGACTACAAGTTTTTTCCCACAGGGTTTTCCGTAGTCAAGGTTTTGACGAGGCAACCTCGTTGACTCTGGATCCTGAAGTATCCACCCCTAGACACATCCCTAAAACAGGGGAAGTAATGGATTAATTGCTCTTTATTTAACATGGCAGTTATTGCCTTATGTGTTGGGTTTGATTTCGTTAGGGTGTGTGCAATCAATGAATATCAATACCTTTTCTATAACTCAACGTCTCGTCCGGTCAGGGCACGAGAAAGTCGGAAAGTATGGCGATCAAGCGTATGAAAACGTGCCAAAGAATTATACAATTAAGATAGGGCGAAAAGTTATGTATGTGCTAAGGTTGATATATCTCAACACTTCGTCCGGTCAGGGCACGAAGACGTCGGAAGATGAAACGATGAAAACTAGTCAAAATAGCCGTATACGTATCACTAGCAACATTTATTTCATTAAACGATAAATGCAACAATAGTTCAGATTAGTGAACATGAATTGGCTAGCCTTGTCAGGGCCTAGCCATACGGGATGTAAATAATAACGACAATAAGCAAATACCCCACAAATACGTTGTAGGAATCAATGTTACGAGTGATTTTGACATGAAAATAGGGCTAAAGACATGAAATTCATCAAATAAATACTCCTAATTACATCACAACCATAGCACAAAGAGATTAGCCACGCATGGTGCAAAGAAAATCAGATTTCATAGCCAAATACATCGTTATAATAGCCAAAATACGATAAAATACACCAAATACGGGGTATAAGTTCAAGAAATTGTCACCAAATCTCCACTTTAGAACCCAAAACTCCTCTGGAACAGGAAGAACAGCCTCTGGAATTTTTGAGAATTTTTCCTTGGGGGAATACGGCTCCTAGAGCCCCCAAATACGCCAGAATACCCCCAAAAACCCTAGAAATACGCTTTTATATTAACATTGCGGGTTTTGGGGGTATAACGGGTCAAAACCCGTTTTAAATCCGCATAGAATCGCCGCCCGCAACCCGCATCAATTTCAGCCGTTCGATCGCGGCGGGATCGAACGAGCGTGCTCCACGTGTCACGCCAAAAGTCACGCCCGCCCGCTTCGCTGGCTTCGATCCGAATACAACTCGGATTGCTCCCTGGCCGTTGGATGGGGGATCGAACGGCCGTAGATTGGCCACATCGCCGCTAAATCTCGCTGCATCCGAGCTCTGCGCAGGGATGTTACAAGCCGTTGGATTCGCACGCGACGGCTCCGATCAAGCCACGTCGCACGCGCTCTGTCGACGCTCGAGGATCGTCGGATCACGATCCGACGGTCGAGAAAAGGCCACGTCGCCCGCTCTTATAAACGCCGCTGATGAACTCGATTTGGAATCGTAGTGACCGTTGGATCTTGATCCAACGGTCCACATCGCTCCCGATAGCCCAGTGCTGATGCCGTTGGATCGAGATCCAACGGATGAGATATTTTACAAGCTCCGAAAATCTTGATCCGTTCGATTGAGCGGGAGGCGATGGGATCTCGCCACGTGGCAGCTCCTGATAGGTCAGCGGCCGTATTTCGCGTATTTTGAGCGTATTTCTTCATTAAAATGGTATTCTGCATTCAAAAATACACAGTAATTAGCACAGATCTCAGAAAAATACAAATAAATAGTCGTTGGAATTGTGAGATCGAGACGGTGCTAGGAAAAATATAAAAAGGCAGAAATACTCAATAAAATTCACGTTTTGTACACAAATAGAGTAATTTCTCTAACAAATGATGATGAGAAAAATACGAATGTATTAGAGATAAATTAAGCATCATATGGGCACAAAATAGGACTAATAAGGGGGTTAAATATGCAATATTCACTCCGAATCACACCCCCCAACTAGCGTTTTGCTAGTCCCTAGCAAAAATGAGCGATGAATACAGATGATTAATTAAAACAATAAATTCTATCAATCGCTTATGGCCTAGCTCAACAATACGCTTTCCGACATGATTTGTATCATCAATATACACAATCTATGCACAAGATCAATCACACGATATTTTCTCTAATTTAATTTGAATAAAGAACATGCAAGCATCGTTTTGCGCAAGCGAAAGTATAACACGACGTTTTTCTCTAGTTTTCTTGTTTCCGAGGAATTGGCCTATCAAAACAATCATTCAAGATATGGGTAATGAAGTTGCTTAATATATATTCACCATTCCTTTTCTTTTATTCGTTCCGCGTAACGCGCATCAAGCAACATTCGCAGAAAAATGTATACCTTGGATCGCTCCATCAAATGAGTGAGTTTCCTGTCAATGGCTCCCAAATCAGACGATAATAGGGCATTAGGCCAAAAAGGACCCCTCGGACTGTACTACTCGAGCCAACCAAGTTATGTATTAGTGCCAAACTTATTCATTCATTTTTCATCATTCTTTTGTCATTCATTTTTATTTTCTTAAGCAACTCAATACCCATCATTTTTTTAAACAAAGCATTAATAACAGAGGCCAAATTCCTCTTCAACTTGAAGACTTTTCAAAAAAAATCGTGTATACTCAAGCTTTTTCATCTCATCAGCATGCATGAAATAAATTCAAACTATTTCGAGATATTAATCATGACAATCGAAAAATTTTCATGAATAGCATATTAACGGTAATTCATGAAGGGAAAAAAAATTAATTCAAGCCATAAACAATTAGCTAGAACTCAGTTAATGCATAATCATCCGCATTTGAGGTATACGAAGGAGTTTAAAATGGTGAGATTTGGTGGGTCATTCTTTCCTTATGCCATGCTTTTTTTGAAAAAAAAATCCTAAGGTCTCATACACACCCCCCAACTAAAGATGGACATTGTCCTCAATGTCGAAGAGGGTACGAGTTTATTCAAGCACGCATCCTAGAAAGCAAATAAAATTCTACGCTACTGGAAAGAACACACCGTGTTCAAATGGCGGATCCTGAATCTTTAATGGTGGAGGAAGTTGTTCAATTTGTTCCTTGCGCTCCTCGGCGATTATTCTTCCTCCTTTAGCTAAATTGGACCCCAGCAACACAACTCCAAGCATCTCTACAAGCTGTTTACCAATTTCCTGCAAGAGATGAGCTATGTCAGTCCAAATTATTTTAAAATTCTTCGCCATAAACATATTCCAAATATAGTCATCAAAATAGGTGAAGTAAAATAAAGCATGGTGATGACAACTCCCTGAAAAATGTGCACTACGCTCGGTATGATGCTCAGTCAATGTGGAGAGGGGTAAATGATTTTGGGAAAGAACTGGGGAAGGGAATGGTTCGGGCTCCATAGCGATATTCTTTAAACCAATGTCCCTAGTCGTCTCCTCCTCCTGTTCATCCAAAATTGCTCGCTCATCCTCTACTTTGCACACACTTCCTGCCATGTCAATGTTTTCATTCGTGACTTCATCGTGACATTGCTCGCTCGATATACCTGCAATAGAAGATGAAGTCAAATTAGATTTTGGAAATTGAATTTCAAACGAATTATTTTCTTCTACGCAAGTGGAAATCAGCTTAAGATTTTCAATAGATTGCTGAATCTGTCGACTCCGAGCAAGGAAGTTTTCTTGGAATTGATGGGATGTGGCCTCCTGTGTCTGAATGAGCAATTGAACTTCCTCTTTCAAGTGGTGCAAAGGTACGTCTACACTTTGCTCCCCTGGATCAAGGCTTGAAGGCTCCTTGAATCGCACTCTGAAGTCTCTTTCATGATTTCTTCGTCCTCTTGCAAAGACTCCATATAATTCCACGCCTCTGTCGGCGTCATAACTCCCAAGAATTCCTGCAGCTGTGGTCGTAGTCCACCTAGGAAGGACTCCATAAGCTCTTTCTTCGTAAACCCATGCTGCGGATAGCTCGAAATTATGTCTGTGAACCTCCTCCAGGCCTGAAAGAAAGTTTCACAATCAGTCTGATCAAAACTAACAATCTTGAGCTTCTCCATCCTATGTTTGTGTGCCTTATAATATTCTGCATCATACAAATTGTTCGTGCAATAGAATTTCAAGTATTCCATATACTCCATTTTTAAAAAGAAAACAAGAAATAAAATAAAAATAAAAATAAAAATCCTAGACTATAAGATGGAAGGATCTCACCGAATGTTCCTCCAAACGAACTGAAATCGTAGCTTACAAGTACTGTTATCCCCGGCAACGGCGCCAAAAACTTGCCTCGTCTCAAATGTTGTGAGAACTACTCCCAAGCGCAGGAGATCGTGCAAGTAATATCCTGGTGAGTCCAGGTATCGAATCCGCGGGACAACTGACCTGCAAAACTACGAACGTCAATCTGAAAAGAGTAATAATACGATGTTAACCAACCACCTATCGAACACAAAGATATAGGATCAAGAGTATGGAATAAGAAATGAAAATCCTACGATATTTACGGTAACTTTGGTGGGGTACAAATATGGGGAGTATGTGTTGGGTTTGATTTCGTTAGGGTGTGTGCAATCAATGAATATCAATACCTTTTCTATAACTCAACGTCTCGTCCGGTCAGGGCACGAGAAAGTCGGAAAGTATGGCGATCAAGCGTATGAAAACGTGCCAAAGAATTATACAATTAAGATAGGGCGAAAAGTTATAGAGACCAATAATTACGACACCCTAACTACGTCAACTCCAACAAGTATGAAGTGTATGTGCTAAGGTTGTGATTTCATTAGGAGATAATAATCGCTGAAATATCACGTCTTTTATATATCTCAACGCTTCGTCCGGTCAGGGCACGAAGACGTCGGAAGATGAAACGATGAAAACTAGTCAAAATAGCCGTATACGTATCACTAGCAACATTTATTTCATTAAACGATAAATGCAACAATAGTTCAGATTAGTGAACATGAATTGGCTAGCCTTGTCAGGGCCTAGCCATACGGGATGTAAATAATAACGACAATAAGCAAATACCCCACAAATACGTTGTAGAAATCAATGTTACGAGTGATTTTGACATGAAAATAGGGCTAAAGACATGAAATTCATCAAATAAATACTCCTAATTACATCACAACCATAGCACAAAGAGATTAGCCACGCATGATGCAAAGAAAATCAGATTTCATAGCCAAATTCATCGTTATAATAGCCAAAATACGATAAAATACACCAAATACGGGGTATAAGTTCAAGAAATTGTCACCAAATCTCCACTTTAGAACCCAAAACTCCTCTGGAACAGGAAGAACAGCCTCTGGAATTTTTGAGAATTTTTCCTTGGGGGAATACGGCTCCTAGAGCCCCCAAATACGCCAGAATACCCCCAAAAACCCTAGAAATACGTTTTTATATTAACATTGCGGGTTTTGGGGGGTATAACGGGTCGAAACCCGCTTTAAATCCGCATAGAATCGCCGCCCGCAACCCGCATCAATTTCAGCCGTTCGATCGCGGCGGGATCGAACGAGCGTGCGCCACGTGTCACGCCAAAAGTCACGCCCGCCCGCTTCGCTGGCTTCGATCCGAATACAACTCGGATTGCTCCCTGGCCGTTGGATGGGGGATCGAACGGCCATAGATTGGCCACATCGCCGCTAAATCTCGCTGCATCCGAGCTCTGCGCGGGGATGTTACAAGCCGTTGGATTCGCACGCGACGGCTCCGATCAAGCCACGTCGCACGCGCTCTGTCGACGCTCGAGGATCGTCGGATCACGATCCGACGGTCGAGAAAAGGCCACGTCGCCCGCTCTTATAAACGCCGCTGATGAACTCGATTTGGAATCGTAGCGACCGTTGGATCTTGATCCAACGGTCCACATCGCTCCCGATAGCCCAGTGCTGATGCCGTTGGATCGAGATCCAACGGATGAGAGATTTTACAAGCTCCGAAAATCTTGATCCGTTCGATTGAGCGGGAGGTGACGGGATCTCGCCACGTGGCAGCTCCTGATAGGTCAGCGGCCGTATTTCGCGTATTTTGAGCGTATTTCTTCATTAAAATGGTATTCTGCATTCAAAAATACACAGTAATTAGCACAGATCTCAGAAAAATACAAATAAATAGTCGTTGGAATCGTGAGATCGAGACGGTGCTAGGAAAAATATAAAAAGGCAGAAATACTCAATAAAATTCACGTTTTGTACACAAATAGAGTAATTTCTCTAACAAATGATGATGAGAAAAATACGAATGTATTAGAGATAAATTAAGCATCATATGGGCACAAAATAGGACTAATAAGGGGGTTAAATATGCAATATTCACTCCGAATCAGTTATCCTAACTCGGATCCTGAAGAATCCACCTCTTATTCAATGTTGGTTGGATAAGGGGAAGTGTTATGAATAGGCCCATTGGGCCAATTGGGTATCCAACCCACTATTGAAAGCTATAAATACAAGGGTAGGGGGCTCTTAACCCTCTACACCTATTTTCCCTACTTTTCCCTTCACAACAGATTTTATGTTGTTCAAAGATTGTTCTACTACGACCATATTCAGTGGCATTCTTTCACTATGTCACTGAAAAGTGGATTACAAAGTAGCAGTGGAGAGAGCTTGAATAGTAGAAACTAGAGAGAGAGAGAGAGAGAGAGAGAGGATTTTACGTTTTTCAAAGATTTTTCTACTACGACCATGTTGAGTGGCATTCTTTCACTATGTCACTGAAAAGTGGATTACAAAGTAGCAGTGGAGAGAGCTTGGACAGTAGAAACGAGAGAGAGAGAGAGAGAGAGAGAGAGAGGGAGAGAGAGAGAGAGGATTTTACGTTGTTCAAAGATTGTTCTACTACGACCATGTTGAGTGGCATTCTTTCACTATGTCACTGAAAAGTGGATTACAAAGTAGCAGTGGTGGATATTATCTACAGCTTTTAAAATATAACATAAGAATGCTCATTTCTAAGACCTCCTTTTATATATTATGTATGCAATGCGTCAGATTAATCCTTTTATATATTATGTATGCAATGCGTCAGATTAATGCAATACATCTTTTGGAATTCCATTCATAATTTAGATTATATATTCAATGCCAGAATGTGCAACCTATTTATTATGAGTCGTTTTTGTTGTTATAGACCATATTCTATCCCGAAATACTTGAGGACTTTTAACCTAGTCCATCCTTGTTTGTTTTCTCATCAGACCCATCTTTGCTTGCTCTCTTTCATGGAGCGCGAAGAAGAGTATTGTGTGTGGAATTGGGTAAAAAGTTAGAGTCGAATAAACGAGCTATGTTCCTGGAGGCAGCAAGATACTTGCACAGTTACACTTGCGTTCAATTATTCTACTTGGCTAACAATTTTTTTTGCACCTAAAACAATAAAATAAAATGTTTGAGAAGTCTCTGTCGATGCACGAAGTTCACTACTCGATGTGATAAGTTCACTATTTAACCTAGTTTCTGTTTTCTACATTTAAAGTGGATGATGTTTATGGGTGTTTTCTTACCACAGAATTGTTGACCAAGGGTTGGATAGTCAACATGGTCAAGGAATCAGGTGAGACCCCTGAGTCTTGTCAAGCGTGCGATTGCCCAACGGGGATAGCTTGGATCCTCACGCCAGCTCCGGAAATTGCAGTCTCGGTGTGTCGAGGGTGAACAAACTCGTCGTTTGGATCGCCCAGACTCAGGTCAATGAGGTGCAGAGTGGTAGCCTAGGAACCGTGGAGAACTCTTGGCCTCGGTTGACAGATGTGCTCGTCGGGGGCGAGCGGGCTCTACGCCGGGTGCGCCTGGCCTCGGTAGGTGCTGCGCTGAGGGGGTAGCCTCTGCGTGGAGGGATCTGCTTGACCTGGACAGACAAAGGAGCTCGTCAGGGGAACCGGACCTTGGTTCCGGTCAAGTCCCCTCCGATGCCTAAGTCAGAACGGATCTAAAAGATACACTGCGAGACCGGTATGGCTCATAGGATGGCCGACACACGTATCCTCGGACCGAGCTAATGGAGGGAATGTAGAGTGGAAAACAAGGCCTTTGAGAAGAATACCTCCGTTTGTTGGTATCTGGGGTCAGGTCACTTTCTTTGTTTCCCCTCGAGTCCCTTTATAGGGATTCCCTCACGATCGTTTCCCCTTAACATCCTCCTTTTCCACCCCCATGATCCGCCTCCCTTAAGGTGCCTTCATGCGTTATGAAGGTGGGTTAATAGGGTCCCTTAATGGTCATAAAGGGGGAGTGTTTTAGGGAGCGGTTAACTCCAATGGTGTGGGCTGACCAAGCGCACGTCCGATCGTGGCGGCGGTCGGCCCAAACTCCTCTTGGGGGCCTCCTGCTTCCAATGTGAGCTTGGTCTGCTTGCTTTTGGGCTGCTTGTTCTTGGGCCGCTCTAGGATGGTCGTATCAATTGCACACATCGCTCGGACCGTTCGGACTCTGTCGGTTCAGTTCGGGCGATGTGACTTGTGTGGATTTTGACAGACGCATCAGTCGAGACTATACCATTGAATGGGGGCCATCATGACGGTGGCCGGTTGAACTCCTCTTGCCCCTGGGTTCGGGATTCAAAGTGCCGCCGATCGCCAGATGTCGCCACGCGTCCCTTTATGAACGGCCTTGATTCTTGGATTGTTCCTCATATAAAGACTCCGCCCCTCTGAATTTGATCTTTCGTGCTTCTCGATCAGACCATGTTCTTGCGAGTACCTGTGAATTTCCATTCATCTTCCTCCCTTCAGATTCTTCTCAAGGTAACCTCTTTCTCCTTCCTTTGCCACACTCGATCTGTCATATGGCCGCACTTAGAATAGGTGGTTTCGTGTCGGGGTCCGGGGCTCCTCCGGTTCCTGAGTCTGGTACTCCTTTGTCCTCAAGGCCCAGTAACCCCCCGGTGGCACGCCCAGTTACAGAAAAAGGGAAGGGCTTGTTGTTTGAGGACCTGGTCGGTAGAGATGAGGTTCAGGCTGCGGAGAGGTTTGACGTTCCCCCGATGATCCTCATGTCATCATCCACCGTCCCCTTCTCGACGGCCGCGGAGATCTGGGAGCAGTATTTGTACCACCAGTACGACGTCCAGATCCCCTTTAGTGACGAAAGGATCTGTTTCCCAAGGAGCAGTGAGGTCGGTGTCTACGTCGAGATGTTCTGCATGGGGCTCCGCTTCGCCCTCCATCCTTTCATCATCCTGGTCATGGAGTTCTTGATGGTGGACCTGTGTCAACTGACCCCGTACTCAATGGCGGCGCTGGTCGGGTTTGTTATGATCTGCAGCGTGCACTGCTTGGAGCCGATCTTGCCCTTTTACTACTACTACTTTCGAGTTCAGACGGTTGATCAAGGATCGTGGAAGCATATCCACACCCAAGCAGGGATGGAGTGCTTGCTCGGCCTGCCCTGCTCGGTGGGGGACTGGAGTTCGAATTACGTCTTCGTAGTATTCGCCAGGGATGGGTGATCCTGACAGGTTGGGAGGTCTTTGACGTTAACCCTCCCCGAGGCAGATCATGTTGCTGACTGGTTGTTGTCGTCTCTGTCTTTAATGGAGAAGTCGGTCTAGCTCCTGCTAGACGACCTAATCCTTAAGACCGTCATGTGGTCTCCCGATAGGTGTCCCGTTTTCTTTTTGCTGCGCGTTTTGCTTACCTTGATCTTCTCTCTCCCTGCAGAAATGACGGGTCGGGAGTTTAGCCGTGACGTCGACGAGCTCATTCGCTGAGGATCCAGCAGCGGCCGAGGAAACCCCTCTGGCCACGCGCCTCACCGCATGGTAGAGGAAGAGATCCGCCAGGCCGACCCAGCAGTCGGAAGGCTGGAGCCAGCATCCGCTACAGTGCTGTCGGCCCAGGTTGCAGTTGAGTCTCTCCCGGGGGAGACCATAGTCGTCTGTCCACCTAGATCTGCCCCTGCCAAGGGGGGCAATGGGGGCACCGGCCCGGGGCCTCGAGCGTCCACAGGTGGTCATGGCGTGGAGCGTAAGCGTCCCCCTCCAGAGTCCGGGGGGGCCCGAGGAGGAGAAGAAGAAGGTCGTGGAGGTCCGACCTCGAGCGGCCCCTGATGTGTCGATCGCCTCGGGTGCGACCCTCCAGCTGGCGGTAGCGGCCGAGCCTGTCGGTCTGGTCGAGCCACCTCTAGCTAGCACAGGTGGTGTCCTGTAGATGCTCGAGGCTAGCCCTGAGGTCGCAACTGAGGAGTCGGTCTTCGTCGATCGGGGCGTGGCCACTCAGCTGGCACGGAGCTCCGTCCTCCCAAGGGACCGCTCGCTCCTGGAGAAGACTCGCTCCGATCGACTGGCAGACTCCCTGGTCTGGCAAATCCAGCAGGTTGGTCTTTCTGCAGCGTCCGGCCCCGCCTCGTAGTATTCCTGACTTACTCTTGTTTTGCAGGCCACCGTGATGGACGTGGAGGTGCAGTGTCGAGCGGCCAACAGGACCAGTCTCGAGGAGTCCTTGGCGCGGGAGCGCCTGAGGTTTTCGGCGGCCGAGGTGGCGGTCGAAAAATCCCGCATGGAGGCTCACCAGCTGTGACATCGGATTGAAGAGCTCTCCTCTGAGGTGATGGACCTAAAGGACTCCCTGGCCGAGGCTCAGAGGTCAGCCCAAAGGGTGGAGGAGGCGTTCCGCCGGGAGAGAGAGGAGCTCTGGGCCGAGCTGGGAGCCCAGTGATGAGCGCATCCCACCCAGCTCGTCGAGGAGGTGGAGAGGAGCTACGAGGGGGTCCTGAGACTGAGGATCGATGATGCCCTCAAAGATGCCTTTGATTCCTATGAGGACCTCTTGGCCCCGTGGATCGTGGAAGCCTTACGGGACTCCTTCGAGAGGTTCGAGGAACGGGTCCGGCAGGTGCTTCCTCGTCCCCCACCAGGTCCCGAGAAGCCTCCTCGATCTGAACAAGGAGAGGCCCCAGGTGATGCCTCCTCCCGAGTCCTGGCATCATGAGCGGTGTTTCTCCATCCTTGCGCACTCCCCCCCCCCCCTTTAGCCCTGTAATTAAGGAACAATTTTTGAAAACAATGCATAACTTGTTTTACGGGCCTTTGTACCTTTCCGCCTGCTGTCGTGTTCTTTTATGTCGTATTTTTTGTTTCCCTTGATCGTTCTCCGGGTTGTCTCCTTTTGTTGCCTTCCCCTTCAATCTCCTCCTTGTCTGGGGTTGATCGATGGTTAGGGCTGTTGCAGGTCTTTCCCTTTATTTATGAAGCTATTTCGTGGTGGAGGAGGCCCTTGGTCTTATGGTCAATGGTGGTACTTGGGTTGACTAGGGGGGTTAATCCTTTGGGGCAAGTGCTCTCTAGCCCCCTCCTTCCGAAAGGTGATCGCCCGCTCGACCCAAGGGTCATATGCGATGGCAAGCCTTCAGCAGACCGGACAGTCAGTCGGACAAGAACACTACCCAGGGACTGGCTAACCAGGAGATCTGATGTGACCTTCCTGGGGCCATCCGCCCCATTCGATCGGGGGTAAGGGGTCGGCAGCCTTCAGTCATACGAGCGATCAGGTCATCGACCTGCTGGGGGAGCTGCCCTAGCCTTACGGTCGATCGGTTCGGTTGGCCTGCTTGGGGAGCTATCCTCAGGCTTACGACCAATCGATGTGCCAACCTGCTGGGAGAGTTGCCCCCAGCCTTATGGTCGGATCTGATGATCGACCCGCTAGGGGAGTTGCCCCCAGCCTTACGGTCAATTGGGTCGGTTGGTCAGCTGGGGGAGCTACCCTCAGGCTTATGGCCAACCGATGGACCAGCCTGCTGGGGGAGTTGCCCCCAGCCTTACGGACAGTCGGGTCGGTCTACTTGCTGGGGGAGATACTCCCAGGCTTGCGTTAGATTGATGGATCATCCTGCTGGGGGAGTTGCCCCCAGCCTTATAGACAATCCTTAGGATCGGCCCACTGGGAGAGTTGCCCCAGCCTTATGGACGATCCTCGGGATCGGCCCGCTGGGAGAGTTTCCCCCAGCCTTACAGACGATCCTCGGGATTAGCCTGCAAGGGAAATTTCCCCCAGCCTTATGGATAATCGTTGGGATCGGCCCACTAGGGGAGTTTCCCCCAGCCTTATGGACGATCCTCGGGATCGGCCCACTGGGGGAGTTGCCCCCAGCTTTACGGACGATCATCAAAGTAGGTTCGCCAGGGGAGTCCTCCACTGCCTTGCGGCGGGTTGAGATGTTAAATACAGCGAGAAGAAGCAGATTTGTACTAATGCGGACTAACATTTCATTCTTTTATCCGAGACTACATTTGGAGGAAAGTAAAACAGAGAAGATAAAGGCAAGCAATCTTGCTTGGGCGAGGCTACGGCTGACCGTCATGTCCTCTCACTCGATCACGTGCATAGCTGTCTGGACGATATTCACCTTCTTTCCTTTATCCATCTGCTTGGATGCCCCTTCTCCGGGGTTCACTGTTGGGTCCTCGACAAAGTTCTTCAGGTGGTCGCGGCTGACCAACTTCTCTATATCTTTCTTCAAGTGCCAGCAATCGTCAGTGTCGTGACCGCTATCCTTATGTTACTTGAATATTTCTCCTCGTCCCTTTCGCCTCTCTTCATTTTTGGGGGCGGCCTACCAAAGCATCCCTCTTTTTGAGCCTGCGCAAGGACGACGTCTGGAGTTGCGTTCAGCCAGGAGGGTCGCGCCTCCTCCTTACGCTGCTTTCCCTGGCCCTCTTCTTCTGCCGGGATTCATCAGGATCGCGCCGTTCGCTTTCATCTCGCTTGGAGCCCTGCCCGACCCCCGTTGGGTGATTCCCTTCCTCTGCGGCCAACACTTGTTAGCATGTAGCGTTCTGTCCGGGCAATCACCTCGGCGAGGTCCCTTGGAGGCTCGTTGTGTAGAGATTTCTTTAGGCCCCTGTGACGGAGCCCCTTCTTCAAGGCCGTTTTCACGACCATCTCGGGACAGCTCTCCACATTCAGTCTCTCCGTGTTGAAGCGACGCGTGTAGCTTCTTAAAGATTCCCCGGGGCCATGTACCACATTGAATAGAAGCTCCAAGTCCGGTTTTATTCGTCGACCGGCCATAAACTGCTTGTAGAATTTTTGGAAGAGGTCCTTGAAGTTGTCGATCGAATGGTTGGGCAGGCTATGGTACCAGCTCCAGGCGGACTTCTGAAGAGTGGAGTAGAAACCTCTGCAGAGCAGGGCGTCGTCGGAACCTTGGAATGACATGACCTCCTTATAGTCCATTGCATGGTCTTTCGGGTCTCTCGTCCCATCGTACTTTTCTAAAGTCGGCACCTTGAATCTGGAGGGTACTCGTTCCTCAGTAATGCTCCTGCATAACGGGCAATGATCATCCCGGGAGCCATCCGGTCGGGCCTCTCATCACGTCGACCCCGAGGTCGATCCGCCCAGGGGAGCAGGCGGGGCGACGAAGGGAGTCCGCTCGGAGCCGACCCGAGCTGGGGATGGGCGTCGATCGACGGGTGTTCCTCCTCTCTCGGCGGCATTCGTGGCTCCTTCTCCTCTTCTGACGGGGTCTCTCACCCCGATCGGTTCGGTCCCTGGTGGTTCGACGATCGGAAGACCGTCGGAGTGCTGAGCGCGGCCGCTGGGATGATGCCGTGACCGACTCATCTCTAACCTGTTCGGTACCTCCTTCATCCTCATCCCGAAGCAAGGTTGGCGTGAGGGACCGCACCGGGATGAACGGGTTGTCGACGAGCTGTTGAATCGTTGCGGCCAACGTCCGAAAGTGGGCATTGGTCTCCTGGACGAAGAAACGGAGCTGCTCTTGGGTCACCGAACGCGAGTCGTCGGTCCCCTCGATGGTGTGGCTGTGCTGGTTCTCGGCAGGGACGTAATCGCCCTCCTCGTGGATGGGGGGCATGCGCCATGTGACATTGAAGACTGGTTCCATTTTGGTGGTGGGTGGTTTGACGTGGGTTTGTGTTCGTTCCCACAGACGGCGCCAGATGTTTACGAGTGTTTTCTTACTACAGAATCGTTGACCTAGGGTTGGATGGTCAACATGGTCAAGGGATCAGGTGAGACACCTGGGTCCTGTCAAGCATGCGATTGCCCAACGGGGGTAGCTTGGATCCCCATGCCAGCTCTGAAAATTGCAGGCTCGGTCTGTCGAGGGTGAACAAGCTCGTTGTTTGGAGCACCCGGCCTCGGTCAATGAGATGCGGAGGGGTAGCCTCGTCACCGTGGAGAACGCTCGGCCTTGGTTGACAAAGGTGCTCATCGGAGGGGCGAGTGGGCTCTACGTCGGGTGCGCTTGGCCTCGGTAGGCACTGCCTGAGGGGTAGCCTCAGCGTAGAGGGGTCTGCTTGACCAGGACAGACGAAGGAGCTCGTCAGGGGGGCCGGACCTTGGTTCTAGCCAAGTCCCCTCCGATGCCTAAGTCAGAACGAATCTAAAAGATACACGGCGAGACAGGTACGGCTCACAGGATGGACGACACACGTATCCTCGGACCGAGCTAATGGAGGGAATGTAGAGTGGAAACATTGTCTTTGAGAAGAATACCTCCGTCTGTTGGTATTCGGGGTCAGGTCTCTTTCTTTGTTGCCCATCGAGTCCTTTTATAAGGATTCCCCCATGATCGTTTCCCCTCCACATCCTCCTTTTCCTCCCACATGATCCGCCTCCTTTAATGCGCCTTCAAGCGCCATGAAGGTGAGTTAATGGGGTCCCTTAATGGTCATAAAGTGGGAGTGTTTTGGGGAGCGGTTAATTCCCGCTGGCGTGGGCTGACGGAGCACACGTCCGATCTGGCAGTGGTCGGCCCAAACCTCTTGGGGGCCTCCTATTTCCAAAGTGGGCTTGGGCTGCTTGCTTTTGGGGTGCTCGTTCTTGGGCCGCTCTAGGAGTCCCTGTAGGATTGAGTTCCTCCATATACCCTTTGACTATTCACTAATATTCAAAGTCTCAGTCTTGGTGATAGCTACTTTAGCATATTCCTTATGGCCATGAGTGATTCGGTCTAAAAGGGTATGTCTAGGAAAGCGACTGAGTTGTGACTTAGAATATTGAGTGCAAAAGGAATGGCTAAGTTTGTTAATATCAAGTTTAATGATCTCATTGACCGGTCAATCTGTGCGATTTAGAGACATCAATGTGGAGGTGTTTAAGTATTTCTTATGAATATATTAAAAGAGAGATCAGGAATACTTACGCTGATATAACAAACTAATCCTGGGGTATTATAAGCGACAGATATACATTAGAGGATTGATTACAAAGAGGGCAGTTGTGTATCTCTAACCAGTGCATAACAAGATTGCATGTATTCACTTATAGGTCGAACGACCAAGTTATCAAGTATGAAGTCTTCTTCACGTGTTGTTTTTGTAACAACAAATCTCATCATGTGCGAGTGGGAGATGTTGGAAATTGGGTACGCCTATGATGGGTTTAACCCAGGGGGTAAATCGCAGTTATAATATTAATTAAGGCGTTTAATATAAATTGAATTAGCCTTGGTGGATAATTGCAATTTACAGAAGTTCAGGGTTTCCAATGCAATTCTGTTTTGTAACTAACTTTACATTATTTTGTTAACGTTAAGTTTTCAACGGTAGAAAATGGCTCTTCTTAATCCCTATAAATAATTCTCATAGGCAGAGAGAAAAATCATTCAATCAACAGCAAACTCTCTCCCCTCTCCCAACGTATACACAACAAAGAAGAAGATGTGGTATCTTGGTGGTGAAAACTCATTTGGTTTCCTTTCTGTGATTCCAAACGTGATCCATCGCTCCGCCTCTATTCCGCACTCCGCTGCAAATTAAGGTGATGTGTTCATCACGATTTCTGACAATATATTATGTATGCAATGCGTCAAATTAATGCAATACATCTTTTGGAATTCCATTCATAATTAAGATTATATATTCAATGTCAGAATGTGCAACCTATTTATTATGAGTCGTTTTTGTTGTTATAGTCCCTATTCTATCCCGAAATACTTGAGGACTTTTAACCTAGTCCATCCTTGTTTGTTTTCTCATCAGACCCATCTGCTTGCTCTCTTTCCTGAAGGGCGAAGAAGAGTATTGTGTGTGGAATTGGGTAAAAAGTTAGAGTCGAATAAAGGAGCTATGTTCCTGGAGGCAGCAAGATACTTACACAGTTACACTTGCATTGAATTATTCTACTTGGCTAACAATTTTTTTCCCACCTAAAACAATAAAATAAAATGTTTGAGAAGTCTCTGTCGATGCACGAAGTTCACTACTTGATGTGATAAGTTCACTATTTAACCTAGTTTCTGTTTTCTACATTCACAGTGGAAGATATAGATCGAGACAACTCTTGTTTTTTATTAAATTGCAATTCATGCCGATGTTTTTTATTAAATTTTTCCATGAACTAAATTCGTGGGCGAGTCCTTTTCAACTCCTGTTGTTTGGTATATGTGAAGAGGCAAGATCGGAAATATGCTTTGCTGATTTTGTTACGGAAGAAATGATCGTGTCTCGAAAAACCTCTATATGATATCGGCATCCGGTACCTACCTTACTTAAATTACCCGTTTATGTAAAGAATCCAGACATTGATTTCAGATCACTGTAGAAAAATGCTTGTTGAGATTGTAAGCAGTTGGAAAACTCTCGCTATCTTACGTAATAGACTCAAGGATTTCTTAAAACATGTGGTGGTCGGTAGTGTCCTTCGAATTGTGACCTCTTCCCTAATACACCAAGTTTCCCAACCACTTCAACAAGTGAGTTGCCTATAAATTGCTCAAATATTATCAATGCTTCCCAACTTCGGCATCATCAGCTCCCCTTCAACCATCCGCTATGAAGTCCTCTGGTCTTACACCTATCAAATGTTGCGGCTTTGGATTCCTACTCTTCTTCCCCTTCTCGGCGACTTTTCCTCTGTCGTCCGAAGTATTCGGTAGAGCGACAGAAATCCACTTGCGTCTGTACGTCCACTTGATCTTTGGTGGACCGAACTCTACTAACGTCATCACCGTGAGTCCAAACGGTGACGCTTCTTCCTTCGGGACAACTAGGGTTTTCGACCACGAGTTGAGAGAGGGGCCGGAGCGGACATCGAAGATGGTCGGAAAACTACAAGGGACCGCGACCCAAGCCTCGAGAGTTGGAGTGGCAGAACTCATCGAAGCACATTATGTGTTCACTGACGGTGAGTACGCTGGAAGCACGTTTGCAATGTTTGAGAGGAGCACGATGTCACTGTCACTGAGAACGGCAATTTCTCCAAACGTCGTCGGAGGACAACTCCGCAACCTTGAGCATCACGTCCTACAATCCGATGACCCCCCGGCGACTGATGCAACTGTGGCTATTATCTTTGGGGGAACTGGGAAGTTCATGCTCGCAGGGGGCTATGCTACGGCTAGGGTTCACAGCTCGTTTAATACGCCAGGGTCCCAAATCTTTATTTTGGAAAGCAACTCCTACATCACGCTTCATCAAACCAAGCTTTAGGGAGATGGACTCTCTGTCCATCACGAGCTTAATAAAGTCGATGCTTGGGGAGATGGACTCTCTGTCCATCCCAGTAATTAGCTTATTTGTAAAACAATGCATGTAAGAAATGTATGCGTCTAGCATAAACTTGTGTTTTTACATATTCGATTCTGATTCCTGAAACAAAATCAAGAGGATCGTGCTAGCCTTTTTTTAATGGAAATACAGTGTCGGGATTCTGCCTTGCAGATTAGTTCGACGCTGATTTTGTTTCTGGAATCAGCATCGACTAGTCGACTACTTAGCACAAAAAAACTGGTTGTGACTTCTGCCTTGTAGATTAGTTGACCAAAGCTATTCTATTAGTTGACTAATAGATGAAATTTAGTCGACTAATCAACTAGCCATTGGACATAACATGATTTACATATATAGCCGTTCCCTAGCCATTGGGATGTGCATTTTGGGGATTTTCTCTCTCAGAATTTCATGTCTATATAATGGCCTTAATTATAAGATTTAGTGAAGAAAAAGATTCAGGAAAAAGAAGAGAAAACTAGAGAAAATCTATTAGTGCACGTTTGTGCTCAAGCCTTCATGCATCTTAGTATCTTTGAGCCACCAATCTAAGGTTACAATCTTGCTTCCGCTCACGTGAGTAATAACTTGGCCAATAGCATAAGCCCTCACAAACTCACTCAAGGAAGAAGAAATCAAAGGATGAATAGAGAAGAAAACACTCACCTTCTCAATCAAGAACTCCAAACGCTAATCTCTCTCTAGAATCTCCAAGTGGGTGGCTTTTGGCTTCCAAAAGCTCCAGATATCGTAATAGAGGCTCGACCTAATCTAAAACAAAATATAGAGTTAAATAGGAACCCCCAAATCCTGAGAAAATCAATCCAAGTCGTCGGCCGCGTAGTCTGGCCCTGCGCGTGCTCAGCCCGAGTAGGTCCACAGCTCGGTCTGCTCGACCGAGCTGATATGTGCCGCTTCCGTCTCTTGGTGGAGTCGCGTCGACTCGGTCGAGTAGCAAAGATGCTCGACCCAAGTAGGTATTTCCTACAGAGCTCTCTCAAACAGCAAACTCTCGGACTTCTGAGACCATCAGAATCTTATTGTAGCTCGACCGAGTAGCATCCTGCTCGACCGAGTAGCATCCTGCTCGACCAAGTAGAAGATTGCCCGAGTCGGCGAAATCTTCCCACTACTTACTGTCTCTGCTCTGCTCCTGTAGCTCGGTCGAGTAGCTAGTCAGCTCGACCGAGTCGCCTGGGAATCCTTCATATGAGACTTGAACCATAAAAAACAACACTCTACGTTGATTCAAATCTCATCACCAATACTCCTCAACCTCCACGCTGCACGCCATAACCCTCTCTCTGAGTATCATCATCGTCTCAGAACACGCGCCCTCCGGCGCCACCTAAGCCAACAAGGAAATCAGCTCCAGACATGCCTAGAGCTTGACGGCGGGAATGGGCTTGGTAAACATGTTTGTGGGGTTCTTCTCAGTCGGGATCTTCTGAAACTCTATTTCCTTCTTCTTCAACTCAAGGAAGGAATCACGCACCTCAATATGCTTCGTCCTCGAACTGTATGCCTGGTGCTTTGCCAGATGAATGGCACCCTGGCTATCACAATGCACATGTGATGAATCCTGCGGCACCCCCAAATCTCTCAGCAGACTTCTCAAATACTTGGCCTCCTTCACAACTTCCACCGCTGCAATCAACTCGGCATCTGTGGTCGATAGCGCAACCACAGACTATAAACCGACCTCCACGATACCGCGGCAGTGCCCAAAGTGAACACATACCTCGTGATAGATCGCCACCTTTCTCTATCATCTGCATAATCGCTATCGCAGTATCCTGTCAGCACCTTTCCGTCTCCTCTCCCATAGAGGATCCCAACACTTGCCGTGTCTCGCATATATCTCAGAATCCACTTGACGGCCTGCCAATGCTCCTTGCTTGGATTAGCCATGTACCTGTTAACCACTCCCACGACATGTGCAATATTTGGACGCGTGCAAACCATTGCATACATCAAGCTTTCAACTGCACTTGCATATGGCACCTGAGACATGCATGTCTTCTCCTCATCAGTGCTTGGCGACTGATTCGTCGACAGCTGAAAATGAGCTCCTAAAGGTGTTGTCACGGGCTTCACGCTCTCCATACCAAAATGGACTAGCATCTTCTGAATATACCCTTTCTGTGACAATCTAAGCTCATGCTTCTTCATATCTCGAAAAATCTCCATTCCGAGAATCTTCTTAGCGAGCCCCAAGTCCTTCATAACGAACTCTTGCCCAAGCTTTGCCTTCAGCTTCTTCACCTCAGACATGCTATTAGAAGCAATAAGCATGTCGTCCACGTAGATCAACAAATAGATCTTCAAGCCATCCTCAAGTATGCGTACATACACACATTGATCCTTGATGCTCCTCTCGAAGCCTACTCCCATCATGAAGCTATCAAATCGTTTGTACCAATGCCTGGGTGATTGCTTCAACCCGTACAACGATTTCTTCAACCTGCACACCAAGGTCTGTTTCCCCTCAACTCTGAACCCCTCATGCTGTTGCATATAGATTTCTTCATCAAGATCTCCATGCAGAAAGGTGGTCTTCACATCGAGTTGTTCCAACTCCATGTCCATACTAGAAACTAGCGCCAACAACACCCGAATGGATGTATCTCGCACAACCGGCGAGAATATCTCGTTGTAGTCTTCTCCCTTCCATTGTGCAAAGCCCTTGGCTACCAACCTTGCCTTATACCTGACTTCATTGCCATCTTGAGTTGAACTTTCCTTTACCTTGTATATCCAACGACAACCAATGGCACACTTCTCACTGAGTAATGGCACCAACTCACATGTGTCATTCCAGTGAAGGGACTCCATCTCCTCCTCCATAGCACCTTACTACTGAGCGGCATCTTCTGAGACCATGGCTCCCCCATATGTCGGTGGCTCTTCATGCTCTAGGTTGAGTGCATAAGACGACATATCATCGAAAGAATAACCCGCATAATCACATGCTCCAAATCTTTCTGGCGCCTTCTTCATCCTCTTCGATCTCCGCGTTCCATCATCACCTGCATAGGTATCAACGCGTACCTAAGATGACCCGGGTGTCTGCACTTGGTCCTCAACATGGACCTCATCATCTCCCATAGCTGGGACATCGACCATCAACTCTTTGACTGGTCGTTAAGTGGGATGGACCAGAAGATTGACTCTATCCGTCAAAATCTTCTCTACGGACATGTCCTCTTTTGAATGAGAATGCTCCGTCATGAGCATTGCATCTTCATCAAAAGTGACATGTCGGCTTACAATCGCTTTCTGATCCTCTGGATCCCACAAGCGATATCCATTGATGCCCTGGCCATATCCAAAAAAGATACACTTGTTTGCTCTTGGATCCAACTTGTCGCCCCTCTCGTGCACATACACCGGGCAACCCACAATGCGCAAGTAAGAATAATCTCCAGTTTCACCACTCCACAGTTCCTCAGGAATCTTGTAACCTATAGCCACTAATGAAACTCTGTTCATTATGTGAACTGCAGTGGTAAGGATTTCACCATAAAATTCCTTCGCCAAACCGGCTGAGTGCCTCAAGCATCGCACTCGCTCCAACAATGTTCGGTTCATCCGCTCCACCACACCATTAGACTGCGGATCTCTAGTTGTGCTAAAATGACGGTGGATTCTGTCACGGTCGCTTTTTGATCATATGTTTTTCGTGCACGTACTTTCCTTTCATACGCGTATTTTTAATTGTCTCTTCTTGTATCTCAAACATGCAATGTGATATGTCGTTGTGACCCTCTGAGAGAGTACTTATTTGTGGAATTATTTGTGAACGTCATTTCACGGGTCGTTTTCCACAAAACAACTTTGTTTGAAGGGGGTGTCGTAACTTTAGACTTCGTCATTTGATCTTTTTATTTTTAGTTCTGTTTTCCATTACCCTAGCTCGTGACCGATCATCGTAGTCTCGACCCTCTCGTCGACACGGTCGTCCCGGTAATTTTTCTTATAATTATCGGACACCGCGAGACCCACTTTTCCCCTAATCACTTTCTAATCTACTTAGCCTAATTAATTTGAATTTCAAATAACCCTAATTAAATCTATAGGATTTCATACGTATCAAGAGAATATTTCCCTAGATATAGGTCACACTAGTTGCACCCCCTCCCTCTCACACCTTCTCTCTCCAATCAACCTAATTATACCCCACTTTTCACCCCTAATAGCAATTTCCCTTCATATCACTAGTTGCACCCCCTCCCTCTCACACCTTCTCTCTCCAATCAACCTAATTATACCCCACTTTTCACCCTATATAGAAATTTCTCTTCATATTAACGTCTCACCTGTAGAGGAATATGCCCTCGGATCATTTGTATTTAATACAAATGAAAATTTAAGCCTAGATAGGGACTAATTTGCATATGATGCAAAAGAGATTAAATGTGTCTTAAATTGTTTAAGACTATATTTAATTAAATAAACGCGTTGAAAAGGTTACCTAGATGACGGGATCGTCCCGCTCTAAACGCAGGTTCAAACCGCGTCAAAAACGGAGTCCAAATGCACAAGTTATAGCCAAAACAAGTCAGCCCAAACTGTTGGGCTGAAACCAGCGAAAATGGAGGCCCACCAAGCCCGAATTTTCTGGTTAGGGTTTTTTGAAACCTGGGGTTTTCTTGACGGCTACGTTTCTAAGAGAAGCATGACTTTTGGCTAACTTTGGACAATTGTTTGAAGGGTCAAACGGACTCGGATTGACGAGCCGTTTTTTCCTACGCGTTCACCGTTGAACCCTCTTTGATTTGGTAGGTTGTACCAACATTGAAGCTCAACGGTGAGGGAGTTCAAATTCGAGGAAGTTTGCCCTTTGTGAAAGGCAAACTAACTTGATTTAATTAATCCCAAATTAAATAGTCCCACATCGGATTTTGAGAAAAGTGGAGAGTCCGCCGCCTATATAAATAGGGGTCTGCACTCCTCCTCAAAACTCGTCCCAAGCTCTAGATCTGAGCGGCTCTCGTAAATGTTGGAGCACGCTCGGATCTAAGCTAAATTAATATTTCTTCTCTCCCTATAAATTTCTGCCTTGCTCCTGAGGGCTCTAGCAAAGCCGCAAAGGAGTTCGGATTCAGATCCGAAATCTAGGCGGAGGTTTCACTCGCGTGAAACTTTCTTCGGCGCGTGGTTGGCTCGGCGACATGGGATTGATCGCCTCAGGATGCGGAGCGGTTCGAGGAGCAGTTCGGGGAGCGGTTCAAGGAGCGGCTCGGCGTGGGACGGGAGCAGCTCGGAAGACGGTGCGGAACATCTCGCCTGCCCCAGGGCTGAGATTCCGGGTATGTGTTTAAGTTTTTCATTTAATTATTCGCAGTAGTTAGATCCCTCTTGGGGTGGTCAGATCCACCCCAAGTTGGCAGAGATCCTGGCTAATAGGGTCTGATTCCTTAGGGTTGCATGTTAATTAGATTAACATAAAATTTTTCCGTTGCATTTCTGTCTATGTTCCGTCCGACTTAGGACGGGACTAGAGTTTTTGTGCCCTAAGGGTCCCAGAAAACCCTGCATTGGTATCAGAGCCAGCTCTGTATGCTGATCTAGGACTGCGAATTTATTATTTGAATGCTTTTACAGAAAAATGTTTTCTTTAAATTTATGCGATAAATTTAAATTTTTTTTGTTTAAAAATTTTATATGATAAATTTTAAACATGAAAGTTTTAAAATGGAATTTTTTAAATTTATGTGATAAATTTTAAAATTGTTTTAAAGCTTTAAAACTTTATGCGATAAGTTTAAAATGTTGTTTAAAATTTTATGTGATAAATTTTAAACATGGAATTTTTTTTTAATGATGTTTTAAATTTATAAGATATTTTTAAAAACTGATTTTAAAAGTTTAAAATTTTTATGCGATAAATATTTTAAAGAAGCATGCAAAAGTTATGATTTTTTAAACAAGCTTTTACTTTATGAGATAAAATAAAATGTTTTAAAAATCGTATTTTTAAATTTAAATGTTAAATTTAAGTATGCATGCTAAAATTGTTTATGCGATAAACTTTAGTCTATTTAATTGTTAAATAGTTGTACACTTTTTATGCGATAAAATTAGTGTAAATTTTTAATGGATATGTCTTCTTGTCCCTTATTTGATAACACAAGACAACCCTTTAGGTTAGCCATTAAAAATGATTAAAATTTATTTACTTGAATTTTAATGACATGCTATGTTTTAATAAAATATTAACAACCCTTTAAGACCTAATTCCTGATTAGGGTAGTCCTTTTAATGATTTCTTAATTCTAATTGTTATTATTAATTCTCATTAAAGGACTTCGCTTTTAGCGTTGGTTAATAATTTTATTAAAATCCTAATAACGATTAGGATAGCACGTGAACCTTATAGTTGATAAGGACTTAATAAAAGTTATTAAACAAATCCTAAAATTTTGAATTTAAGGATGCAACTAGTTGATAGGATTAATTAGTTGTTAATAAAAGCTGTTTAGTCTATGGCACACATACAAAAATGACAAGCTTCATTCAATGGACCATGATCCAGTCAATGTGCTTGGCTAAGAGTTCTGGGTCAACCATTGCTAGTACAAGGGGCAGTGATCCTGGCTTAGTCAATTCCCTGGTTGTGTTCCGCTGGACCGCAATGTCGCGAATCATGATTGTATGACACCCTGGACTATATCTAGTCAATGCGTTATAAATCTTATTAAAGATTAATTCGTATCCCTCCTTGATTTTGGAGCTTGGTAACTCAAAGAAGACAATTATAGTTGTTGAGTCTCCTCAAGCTGTGACTTGTTTTTCTTTAAGGAACAAACTCCAACATACATGTGATGTAGTCTAGACTTGACCCAAATCGATGCGTCGGGTCTCCTCGAGTATCGATCTAAGTCAAATCTGGACACGAAATCAAGGGTCTGACTAGACCAGTCATTATGATTTGTTGAGTCTCCTCAATATCATAAGTGACTGTGGGTAAAAATCGACAGGGAATCACATGTGATGTGATTGACCAAGAGTTAGTCTACCAGTCATTGAACCAATCAACTTGTTGAGTCTCCTCAAGGTTGTGAGGTTCGGGATGATTGGATCCCTCTTTCACTAATTTTTAAATTCGATTAAATCGTTCGTTATTAAGCTTTAAAACGATCGTAAAAATAGTGGGAGGATATAGATAGATGAAAGCCAATCTACTTATATTTAATATTGAACATATGCAAAAACTAGGGCAAGACTATGTTTACCGAAGGAATCAAAATATAATATTGGAATAAGTTAACTGGTCAAATAGTTGATTAATTGAATATCAAGTTAAATTCTAATTGATGGAATTAAACTATATTCTCGTTGACATTAAATGACCTTCTAAAGAACAGACTTAAGAAATATGATTTCATTAAGTTCTGGGTCCAACAAATAAATCAAAGCTACATGTCACTCTTCTCTATATGAGGCAGCTTGAACATATAGGATATTCGAAGTATGTTTCTCCCTACAACTTGTCGAGCTACCCTCAAGGTTGTATGATCAAACAATTCTGATCCGCAAAGTTCGAGAATTCGATCAAACTGTTTGAGTCGAATACGAGTGCATGAGCGGTGCAAGACTATGTATCCCAACCGGATCTTGAGACAAGCAACTTCTTGAGCTAAACTCGAGATTGCAAAGCACAAGCGTTTGGATACATAAGATGCTTGCATAGCTATTTATGTTGGGTTAATTAATATCTAAATGTGATTTAGAAAAGGAAGAAGGCACTCCGGAAAGTCAATTGAGAAAGTTAGTTTAATTTATCATTAGTAAAGGCATAAGTAGGAGGAAATAAAAATGTGATATATTTTGATGTCACGATTTCAGAATAAATAGTTATACAAAAACGTCTAACACATTTTTTGACGAATGTCGTCACCTTGCTTCGGAAGCAATGTTTTGTGTTAAGTAATTTGTAATAACTATATATATATATATTAAATGTTAATATATAAATACACAAGATAGTAGCAAACTTATATGGTAAAATAGACTAGGCCGTGTCGAGAGACTAAGCTTCACAAGTCACATAAAGAGGGGTCTGACCTCTCGTATTATGAAGTCTACGGACACTTGTGAATCTTATCCTCTCAGATATAATGGCTGAAAACCATCTGTAAGACAGTGGAATAATGAGTTGTCGAACTCAGTCTCGTACATACTGATGTACCCGAGTCTATTTTAACCAAAATAAGTTATTCGTATATTTTATTAAGACACGTGTTCTTGATGAAACACAAGCCTGATAAAATAAAGAACGAAAAGTAGAAAGTATTTAAACTGATTCGATTAGATCGAATGGTCAAATACTTAGCTACATAAAATCTTGTGTAATTAAAAGAAAATGTGATTTTCTCTCAGGTCAAGTCTGTTAACACATCAATGTGTTAAAATATATGAATCACACTTAGTGAGACTTGGTGCGATACATAGTAAGTGACTCTGAGTTAAGTCCTCTCTCTGGGTTAAGTCCCAGATTGTAATGCCTAGTTTTTGATAATGTCCTATGAGGACATTGTCAATAAGATATTCATTAAATCGATCATTAAAGAAGTTGTATAATTACTCGAATTTCGTGAGACAAATTGTCGAGTTAGACATCATAACTGATGATGACTTAGTCAACTTCCGGGATGAAATTCGGAGAAGTAATTCCGATTTAAAAACTTGATGCAATCAGAATAGGTCCGTGTGCGTAAATAAATTTTGGAATTTAGTTTATGTGCACAAGGAAAATGTTTCCTCACTTTCTGCAAGTAAATATTTAAGTTGAAAGATTGGTGCAGAAAGGAAAATAGTGAAATGCAATCATGTTGGTCGAGAATGGTTTTTCCATACTAATTCTTATAAAACGGATTATAATGAAACCGTTTTCCACCAGCAGATGTGTACAGAACTACTCGGACCAAACTTGATGTAAACGCTTAAGTTGACCATGAAAATTGGAGCATTCACTTACAAGTTCGTTTTTCTAAATATGATTTAGACGGACCAACTTATATGAATTAGCCAGATAGTTTTCAAGGTCAGTGGGAGCGTGTAAATTTCATGTGAGGCATCAAAGGGATGGAACATATATTTTGACAAAGTGATCAAAAGAGTTTGATACTTTATTAGAAATAAATATGAGCCATTTGAAATGACCAGTAACTAATTTAAATGATTATCATAAGGTACGATGAATTGGATAAGATCCAAGTAAATTAAAATATTATGGATTCCGAAAGACCAAATGAATTATTTGAATGAGATTCAAATGGTTGGTCTAAACATAGAAACCCTTAAGTCTATAGTGTAGACGGTTTTAGCAGATCCACTCATGAAGGCTCTACCACATGAAGTCAGGAAAACTTATGTGTAAAAACGGTATGAGATACCGAGATAAATGGGCCTGAGTGCAAGTGGGAGATGTTGAGAGATGATACCCTGGAGGCTATCTATCTTCATGTGTGAATAGCACAAACATCTTGTTCGAAATAACAGTAAGCTGTTTGGTAATAATTTATCTAAGTTATTTTATAATGTTGTTAACATTAGACATTAACTTAGGTAAAGTCATAAGACTTTATGCAAGGTCAAACAGGTATCGAGATGAGTATCTCGATCATAGAGAAATGTTTGACCGTCTGTAGCATAAGTCTAAAAGGGTTCGTGGTCGTAGATGTTTCGAGACAAGGATATCGAAATATCGGATAGACTATTGTGTCTTAGTCTTCACCGTATAGCGGTGGCGATGATCTCATGATCGCTTGACTTGGCGAAGTCGTTGACAAGACACAGGTGCTCATTAGAGAATGAGTTCACTGAACGATCCACAAGAGTTATCATATGGTTATATTGACCAATCTGTCAATGATGACTCTGAGTGATGATAGGCTAGTTGGTCTTTTGACTTGAGGTCATTTTGACGAACCTGTGCGTGAACGGTGCCACTTAGATCAAATGACCTAGCTTCGAGGCAAGCCCTGTCGAAAGGTCTTTGATTGGGTGACACTTGAAGCATATGAGGAGAGTAATGACCAAGAGAGGATTTGTCTCTCCCGGTCAATGGGAGTTAGTGTCGTAGGGTTAGTTCGGTCTTTAGTAAAAACTCTGGCCAGAGTATGTTGGAAGAAGTCCAACATTTTTTTTGACTAAAAGATCAATAGAAACTGACCGGAGTCAAGTTATTGGGGTTAACAGTTTAACCGTACCCTAGACTTGATCTACACGACATAGTTAAGACGAAGAGACTATAACTGCAGAATTCATCACGGAAACAGTCAGGGTGGTCCCGACAATACTCATGTCAATGAGTCAACCACATAATGATGATTCCTGAAGCAGGGACGGCAACCACTGCTCGTGGTCACTGCCGTATAGGGCTTTGAGCCCAACCTGTAGTAAGGGTCAGGCTGTAGGGTCTCACACAGAGTGTGACCTTCGTCTAGTAATAGGTAGAAATTAGTTAGGGAGAATAATTTGCATTTGATGCAAGGGATAAAATATTGCAAAAGATGTTTGCAATCATCTCCTGCATTCGGGATAAATGATCCTGAGTGCAAGTGGGAGATGTAGAGGAATATGCCCTCGGATCATTTGTATTTGATACAAATGAAAATTTAAGCCTAGATAGGGACTAATTTGCATATGATGCAAAAGAGATTAAATGTGTCTTAAATTGTTTAAGACTATATTTAATTATTTAAACGCGTTGAAAAGGTTACCTAGATGACGGGATCGTCCCGCTCTAAACGCAGGTTCAAACCGCGTCAAAAACGGAGTCCAAATGCACAAGTTATAGCCAAAACAAGTCAGCCCAAACTGTTGGGCTGAAACCAGCGAAAATGGAGGCCCACCAAGCCCGAATTTTCTGGTTAGGGTTTTTTGAAACCTGGGTTTTTCTTGACGGCTACGTTTCTAAGAGAAACATGACTTTTGGCTAACTTTGGACAATTGTTTGAAGGGTCAAACGGACTCGGATTGACGAGCCGTTTTTTCCTACGCGTTCACCGTTGAACCCTCTTTGATTTGGTAGGTTGTACCAACATTGAAGCTCAACGGTGAGGGAGTTCAAATTCGAGGAAGTTTGCCCTTTGTGAAAGGCAAACTAACTTGATTTAATTAATCCCAAATTAAATAGTCCCACATCGGATTTTGAGAAAAGGGGAGAGTCCGCCGCCTATATAAATAGGGGTCTGCACTCCTCCTCAAAACTCGTCCCAAGCTCTAGATCTGAGCGGCTCTCGTAAATGTTGGAGCACGCTCGGATCTAAGCTAAATTAATATTTCTTCTCTCCCTATAAATTTCTGCCTTGCTCCTGAGGGCTCTAGCAAAGCCGCAAAGGAGTTCGGATTCAGATCCGAAATCTAGGCGGAGGTTTCACTCGCGTGAAACTTTCTTCGGCGCGTGGTTGGCTCGGCGGCATGGGATTGATCGCCTCGGGATGCGGAGCGGTTCAAGGAGCAGTTCGGGGAGCGGTTCAAGGAGCGGCTCGGCGTGGGACAGGAGCAGCTCGGAAGACGGTGCGGAACATCTCGCCTGCCCCAGGGCTGAGATTCCGGGTATGTGTTTAAGTTTTTCATTTAATTATTCGCAGTAGTTAGATCCCTCTTGGGGTGGTCAGATCCACCCCAAGTTGGCAGAGATCCTGGCTAATAGGGCCTGGTTCCTTAGGGTTGCATGTTAATTAGATTAACATAAAATTTTTCCGTTGCATTTCTGTCTATGTTCTGTCCGACTTAGGACGGGACTAGAGTTTTTGTGCCCTAAGGGTCCCAGAAAACCCTGCACACCCCCCCCAGGGTTTTGCTCATGCAAACTTGCAGCCGCCTTCTCCATTGCATCTCATGGCTCCTCCTTGCACCGTTGACGACCCCCTTGCTCTGGCCACCCTCCTCCATGCCAACGACCCCTTCCTCCTCCTCCAAAATCCATGCAACACCTCCACCCTCACACAAAACTGTCAACCGCACCTCACCCTAAACTCACGGCCGTCCGCCTCCAGGCCGCCACCGTCCACCTCCTGCCTCCGGCCACCGCCCAGGCCAACCCCCGTCTCCACGGCAACACCCCTGGGCCACAATCTAGATCCGACAGCCCCTCAACCAGCCGCGCAAGACCCCAAAACAGCCCCTCCACTCCTAAAAACTGTCCTTTTCCCCTCTAGAAACACACGTCCAGCCCCTTGTAGCCGCCGCCGGCCACCCACATCCGGCCATCCTCCTCCCCTCGCATCACCCTAACACCCCCATCACCCCTAGGCCACAACCCCAGGCCGGAACACCCTCGAATAGATGCGAAACCCCTTAAAATCTGCCGATTACCCATTAAAAACTGCCGTTCACATCTCCTAAACCCACGGCCAACCTCCCTTGCTCGATGTGCCGTTGCCACCCACCCCCTCGATGGCAGCCTAGATCCACACGGCTGTCCCCTAGGCTGCAAGACCATTGCACGGCCTTCCTTTGTCGCCGGCGTTCGTGTTGCTCGCCGCTGTTCATGCGTCGTGTTGCCGTGGTCGCTAGCTGTCCGCTGTACCCTTACTCGTTGCCGGAGTCCAATCCCTGATGTCGCTACCCAACGTCAGTGTAGCTCTCGCATCGTGTTGAGGTAAATCTCGAACTGTAGGGACCCACATCACATGCTAAACAAGATAAAAGATGTAATCTTTATTGTGTTGGTTAAATCACTAATCGAACGTTAATAATACGGGACTGTAGGTTGGATCATGGACTGAGCACATAGGTAGATCTGGACTGTTTAGCTGTGATTGCGGAACGTCTCTTTCAGGCAAGTGAAACTTGCACAGTAAATTGTTAGGCCATGTTTAATCCATTCTGTGATTTTTGTGTAAAAGAGACTAGGCGGTGAAATGATAGTCGCCTAGACAACCATATTTGATCTAGTTTGACAACGAAACTAGATCCGACACCCTTACCATGTAATTTCATGCATATCAAATGTCATGTTTACTTTTGACATAACTGTACGCTTTCAATATCTGCTTGTTATACTATCATGTTGAATGTCGCATATCATTTCATGCATTGAATGTCTTGTAATGAATGTGTAGCACACGCAACTATTGAAATATAAGCTGCGGTGAGTAAGATTTTGACTCCTACATAATGATTGAGGCTAGGTACCTACATGCCGGGTACAACCCTATGCCAAACACACTTTCTGGCTTGTGATCCAGAAGATGGGCACCAGTCCATATACACATGGAGGGGTAGGGTTAAACGATCAATTGAGCGTAGAAGTGTGCCTGTACTGCCACTTCAGCCAAAAGACAGATACCATGTGCACAACGCGAACTCATGTTTTACTGCTTTTAATGAAATATTGTTTAGTAGCTCTTGCTACGACGTGTCATATCATGCTCATGTTTAAACTGTTGCATTTATTAAAATAGCATGCCATGTCATTTTCATTATTTTAGAACTGCTAGTTGCATTCTTTTACTTTTATGTTTCCTTGCACAAAAGTCTCATTTTTCCTTTTGAGAGATTTTTGCTGACATGTGCCCTTTTCTCTTTGGGTGTCACATTGATCGCGCCCGGATATACTCCCAGAAAACGATTGTAGTCTTACCACAAGCGCACGGTGAAGTGGCGATCGGGCATTAAATACAGTGAGAACAAATGACAGTACTCTAACTTGATCACTTAGCTATTGATGGTAGAATGGAATGGTTTTGATAATAATGTCACTGTCGTTCAAATAACAAACAGGATTCAATATAATAAAAGCGTCTAGGGCTAGGGAATCCCCACTACAGATCGTCACTTATCCTTGTGGATCATGTATCTCAATGTTGCAAGGCTTGAATTTAGGTGAACTAGTCATAACTGAATATAGAACCAAGCTCACTCTCTCGTGCTATTGCCGGTCTATAGCAACCTAGATTAAGACTCACTCTCGTGCAAACCCTAACTTAAGCCACTAGCATGAAGATCGACATCATCATCCAATCGCACCTCGAGCCCACTGTCGTGCAAACTCGAGCTACGATCTAGGTTATGATAGTTCGTATTCGTCCAATCTCTTGCAAACGAATATGAGTATAGATCTATAATAAAAATCCTAGTTTTGGTCCAATCTCTTGCAAACCAAATCTAGAGGATCTCAATTATAAACCTAAATCGAATATCTAGGCCTTTCCATCGATTGAAATCCAATCTCTTACAAACCCTAATCGAAGGAAATTCCTAGCTATCCGTAATAAATCAATCACAACCTAACCGTCTATCAATCCTAGCAACAATTCAATTCATTCATCACAATTCTAAGATCGAATCCATTGGGTTCATCCCCATGCCCTAGAACGACAAAACTACTCACAATTCATCATAGCAATCTAAGAAATAACGAATAAGATCATAGTACAATTCATGATTGAGAGAGAACAATTCATAAAAACAAGAAATTTAGATAGAAAACTCAAACCAAATTGCGCGTCTTTGGTCTCCAGCTAATAATTACAATAAGAATAGCCGTCAAAATTAATTTCAAGTCTCTCTCTAAACTAGGAATAAAACTAGCCTTAACTACAAGCCAAA
The DNA here is from genome assembly GCA_030789695.1 of Scilla litardierei. NCBI lineage: Eukaryota > Viridiplantae > Streptophyta > Magnoliopsida > Asparagales > Asparagaceae > Scilla > Scilla litardierei. The sequence continues at coordinate 124,685,140 of CM061134.1, forward strand.
ATCGTCCAGAAATTCCTGACAGATTTGCCCCTGGCGCAGCCAAAAACCCTAATTCACGACACAGTCGGACTGCGTCACTCGGCCGAGTGGAACAAGTCACTCGGCCGAGTGACAGCCCAAAGAAAAACAGAGAAACTGGGAAAATTGGGGATCTGTCGCCCCGTCACACTCGGGCAAGTGGTCTTCTTCTCTCGGCCGAGTAAGCTTTCTTGCTCGACCGAGTGGGTCTTCTCCAAATTTCAGTAAGTCGGACAATTTTCGGGAGAAAATCCATGTCATACTCGGGCGAGTGGGCTTCCTTGCTCGGCCGAGTGAACTTTGTTGCTTGGCCGAGTTATCTTTGAATCCAGGCAATCTAGTATCTGTTTCACTCGGCTGAACACACTCCTTCACTCGGTCGAGTGAACTCTCTGGTCGGCCGAGTGAGCTGTTTCTGGGCTCTTTTCTTCTCCTCCTCGTCTCCTCGTCGATTCTATCGAACTTCTTCCTCTTCCGCCCATCATCTAGCATTGCTAGCTCCTCAATAAGGCCGTGAGCAATGCTCCGGTACGCGTGAAAATCCCTTGATCTCGTTTATGTTTTAGATCGCTCCATATTTCCTGAAATCCGACAAAAACAAGAAATAGTGAAAAGCAACGCGATATCATCGAATAATCGTGAAAAACGCAATATGGGCGATCAAAATGACATGAAATCATGCAGAAAAAAGGTGTAAAATAAGGAGCTATCAAAATCTCACAAGCTTACCTCTTACTCGTCCTCGAGGAAGATGAGTAAAAAGGCGAACCCGACGGGTAAAAATAAGGAAAAAGGAAAAAGAAGATAGAAAAGAAAATGAAGAGGGAGGTGCTAGATCATTTTCTCGGGACGTGGAACTGATTAATCAAATAGCACACGACGAATAAAAACATGCCAAAGATTTTTATCTCGATATCATGATCATATATAAATGCATTCGATATAGAAACCTAAGAATATCAAAACGATATGAAACATGAAATCATTCTAGAATTAGCATCATCTGAGGCATCTAAAGTGATATACATGATCATAGATCGCACACTTTACAATTGATCGCTTTTTATTTGGAGTATAAGAGGTATCACATAATTTGGAGCAATAAGAATAGAAAGAAATGGTATTCATGAAACGCATGCCAAATCTCAATTCGTGGACTTCGTACTACTCCTAGTAATCTCCCTGAGTATAGAAAATTACCTAGCTTAGGTCGTCATGTACAAACAAGTAGTCACTCTCTCACACATCATTGGATCATCTCCTCCAAGCTTATCTATAAGCGTGGTTGCATCAAATAGAACAATACAACTTTTCCACATTTTTGAAGCTCCAAGAAAAATAAAAATAAAAGAGGGAAGAAAGAAAGAAAGAAATGGGATCATGTATGAACTACCCTTTTTTCTTTTGATTTTTTTTATTCTCTCTTTTTTTCTTTTCCTTTTTTCTTTTTTCTTTTGAAATCAATATATACAATAACGATCCCAAATCAAAAGATAGAGAGATATGCAAGTATATTTTTTTCTTCCTTTTTTTGATTTTGGGGTGTAGGCTTTATAGCAAGGGGAAGATGCCAATATAGGATTTGCTAAGGGGAGATTCACCAATGATTTTAAGTATAGAATTGATGTTCAAGATATGTGGAGAAAGAAAAATATGCAACGCTCAGTTCACTCTTTAGAATGTGCATGACAACTTTCCGCTGAGTAATGTAATCTACTTAGTTTGATTTCAGAAAGTAAACTAATCCAGTTATATCAAAATGGCATACATTCAATCAACCTGAAAGTCAAGCGTACAATTTTCATGCAAAAAGAAGTGATAGCAGACATCAAAGCATTACTCCAAATATAGGCAATTAATGCGTGAATCTTGGTGTGTTTTCTATGAAAAGTATACAATATAAATCATCAGCCTCAGCTAATGGTAGAATTTCATTCACATTCATATAATGAAGGCGCAGGTTACTATCTCGAATGTATGACAAAGTATATCATATGATATCTGAAATAAAAATGATGGCATGGCAAGAGAATATGCATATAAAAGTAAATTAGCTCCAGGTCATCGTCATCACAGAAAATTCATTTCTAGCAAAAAGGGATAAAAGAAATAAGGATAAAGGAAAAATAAGAACTACTATACATATGCAGCACACACAAAAAATAAGAAAATGTGATGCATGAGAAAAAAATAAAAAAGTGGGTGAAAATAAGTGTAAAATAAAGAAAGGTGGAAAAATAAAAAAATAAAAATGAAGAAAATAAAAAGTGCGTGAGACACTCACTCCCCCAAGCTAAACTGCACAGTTTCCTCAATGTGCTAAGTGTAGCACAAGGAGAGATATGATATGGGTGGGGCGGGTGAGGATGCATGCATGATAAAGTAAGAAAAAAAAAGAAAATGAGATGGATATGCAAGTGATGCATGCAGAGATCAAGATGGTGCAATATAACTGTCCCAGAGATAACTCCTCTCTCCCAAGATGATATAGACAAATACGAACAAAAAGTGACCAAAATATGTGTGGAGGAGGGGTGCAAAATCAGTAGAAAAGATAGCATCAATCACAGCAGCGGCAAAAATATGGGAGGCATCTAGTGTGTGCCTAAGCTGGTGGTGGAGGCTGTTGTGAAATGGGACGGGCAGCAGCAGGTGGAGGCTGTGACAGTCGCGCAAGAATCTGGTTCAGGCTAGCCTGAATACCAGGGAGTAGAGCGACGCGAAACTGCACAGCGCTAACGGTAGCTGAGAGGGCCCAAAAATCTCCTCTAAGCCCACTAACGGCCCCCTCTAGAGCACGCAGGTGCTGGACAAGGGTGTCAGGGGGAGGAGGGGCAGAGGGTCGAACAGGTGGGATCGGGGCTGCTTAGCACGGCTACCGTAGACTAGTGGTGCCACTACGAGGTGGGGCTGTGGTGCTGTGCTCACTAAAAGATGCTCATCCTCAGTGGAAGGCTGAGACGCAGGAATGCTCTCAGAAGTGTGAGCAGCGGTAGAATCTGAAGCGGTGACGGAGGGTGAGAAGGGCAGAGAGGTCGCTGATACAGAAATGGGGACAGACGTCACGACACTCTCGATGAAGACAGCGACAGCGGAGACGGAAGTGTCGACGACTGGGGAGGTCATGAAATCTACAGAAAATGACTCCCCAGGGGTCGAGAAATATAGAGTGGACAGTGTCTCGGCTGCGGAAACAAGGGAAGGCTCGCCTCTCTCAAGAATAGTGGTGGGGGCGCTCTTAAAACTCACATATGAGATGGGATCAATGGCCAGCGGCATAGAGGTGGTGGTGGTGGTGGACTCAGAAAGTGTGCTTCCGACACTGATAGAAGTGTGTACAGCAGTGTCGGGAGGAGCGGTCAAATCAGGTGCAGGCTGAGGGATCTCTGGGTCCAGAGGTGGAAGGAGGGGCTCCTGCTGAGCGCCCTCAGGCTCTAGCACGTACACAGCTAGGATGAGGAGGTCCATCGCTGGAATCCACACCCCTCCTACGGGTCCAATATGGGTCCGAGCAGGGCTCGGAGCACCATGTAATCTGCGCCAAATGGACCGTGCAGCCAAACCCAGTGGTGCTGACCATGAGGATGCAATATCCTCATGCGGGTCATGACATCAATGGAAAGGGAAGTGGGGCCCGGGGGTCGTAGCAAACCAGCTGGGAGGTCAACCCCGCACATGGGAGCCAGAAGGGTAATCAGACCGTCGCAACAGATAGGCGTCCTGGCGCCGACAGAGATAATGATGTAGTCTACGTACCAACTAGCTATGTCAATCTAAACGACAGGGAGTAAGATGTCTCCACCTACCTTGAAGGCTCTCGCTCTAGTCATCGCGTAGAGCATGTAAAGCTCAGGCGTCGACATCGTCCCCGGCTCATACCTCGCTAGGAAAGTGGTCACCATAAGGCGCTGTGCAATGCGAAGGCATGGGTGGAGGATAGCGAAAGACTTGGCCCGGCTAGGGTCAAAGGCAAAAGGTGATCCCGTGATAAGTGTCCAGAAGGCATGAGTGTCGAATGACGGTGGGGGGATGTGCATGGGACTATAAGCTCGGTCGGGGTTCGGGACCGGGGGCCACTGAAAATAGTCTCAGAGCATGTCGAGGGTAATCTCGCACTCGCGATCCATCAATCGAAATGAGCAACCCCTAGGAGTCCTACGGATAGAACTAAGGACCTCGAGTGTCAGCCGGACGTAGGTGTCCGCCGACACCGACAAAAAATCACACCACCCCACGTTGTCATACAACTGGAGCAGGCCCTCAAATACCCCTAGGCACTCAAAATCTACAATGTGTGCAAACCTGGAGGGGACAATCGAATGATGGGAGATTCTTTCAAATCTGGTGCGGTGTGCGTCATCTCTAAAAGTCATCCCCATCATGTCGAAAGCGAGAACGGCCTGTGCTGGTGGGGGTGGAATGGGTGCGGTAGGAGGCGGAAGTGTGGGTGGTGGTGGGCAAGGTGGCGGGGAGTCTACTCTAGCGGAGGAGGATCCAGGCTCGCTAGTCCTCTTCCGCTTCGAGGCGAGCACCCGCGAACGTGATCTAGTCCGTGGAGGCATGTGTGCCGTGAGACGTGCCTAACAATGTGAAGTGCAATATAAAAGGAGCAAGTGTACCCAAGCACGATGCGAATGCAAGCAGTGGATGTGAGCGGAGAAACGCCTCCTACTAGAAGCTCCAAATATGTCCCTGATTCTCCACCAAGCTAGCTTGAAACACAAATTGACAAATTAGCAATGAATATCAATAAATTTGGGGTAAAATCAAGCGTAATAGATATGTATAGAGTTTAATTTTGATTTAGGGTAGAATAGGGCTTACGAAATGGAGAATTGGAGAAAAGGGGAGAAATAGGGCTAAATGGGGGGTGGCCGGCGGCGAACTAGGCACCAACGGTGGGGTCGGAAGGTAGGGACGACGGTGCAGGGTCGCCGACTCGGGCAGAGGGTGATGCGGCTCGGGCAAACAGAGGGACAGTTCGGGTGAATGGGGGAGAAGTCGAAGGCTCGGGCTGTCGAAATTTTGGATTTGGGAAATTTGGGATTTGGGCCGCGAGCTTTGGGATATATAAGATTAGTCACTCGACCGAACGGCGTGTCCACTCAGCCGAGTGGCTCAATATATAAAATTTTCAAAAATTTTCGTAAAAGTACCGACTTGAGCGAGTATCACTTCCCACTTGGACGAGTAGACCAAAGTCACTCGCCTGAGTGGCAAGGCCACTCAGAGCTTTTCAAGTGCTGAAAGTGTCTGATTCACTCGGGCGAGTGACAAAGTCACTCGGCCGAGTGGCATATAAATGACAGAGAGGGGTTTTTCGAATTTACCTGTTCAGTACCCTACTCGACTGAATAGGGTCTTCACTCAACCGAATGAAAAATTCACTCGGCCGAGTGGGCTGCTATTTTCAGCTCCAACTCTCTGTTTTTGCTCCACTTTCTGATTTTCTTCTCCTCGTCCGTTTCTTTCTTCTCCTGACGCCTGAGCGCATCCCTGGAGCGCTCTCCTTTGCCATGGTCATTCTCCATTTATATGGTTTCCTATTCTCCATCTCCTGCAATGAAAAATATTACCCGTTGTCAGGTTTTTCTTCGACACTTGACTCTAAACACTAATAAAGATCTAAAACAAAAATAAAAGGAAAACTTCAACTAAAAATCAGTTAGAACCGTCGGGTTGCCTCCCAACAAGTGCTCGTTTAAGGTCTTGAGCTCGTCTTGAGCTCGACCCCTTAAGATACGTGTTTAAAGCTCTATGTTCGGCGCATGTGAGATGCACGCGTCAAACTTACCGGGAAGGCCGCTTGGGTTTAGTTGTTGATTTTCATCGGCGTTCCTCGGCTCCCCGTCATCATGGGTAGTAGTAGGGGATGAGTCCCCCAAGCTTGACCTTTTGATATCCTTCTTCTTGGCCGGCGGTGGAGATTTGTTGTCCGGTGGAGCTTTCTTCATATGCTTCGCTGTAGAGAGCTTGCATAGCTCTCTAATCTTGACGACATCAGCGTCGTCCTTTTCCTCATCCATAAAAGGGTCCGACGGGTCTCCCATCATCTCGCCATCTTTAGTAAGTTGGCCCTCTTCGAGGCCGTCATCGTGCTTGGTTCCGATAGCAAATGGCATGGCGTCGTCAATCACTTTGTCGAGGAGGTCCACGTTGTTGGATCTGGATCGTAGCCTAGAGGGGGGTGAATAGGCTAATAAAAATTCGCGTGCAACCCACGAGAAATCCCACACAGTTATAAGCACAGACAGGACAATAAAATAGCCATCACAGAGTACGCACAGATATACCCTGGTTCGGTCGTCCCTACGACCTACTCCAGCCCCCGAAAGCAAATACTAGATAGATGTGTAATCCTGTACAGCTACAATGAGTCAAGATCCCAAATCTACTCTCACCTAGCTCGTACGCACACCACGTGCTCTACACTCTCAATCTAGTCAGATGCTCTCCCTCCGTGACGACTCCCAAAGTTGTCAGGTCCCCAAAAAGTAACACAGAAGGTAAAGTTTGCCCTAACAGAGATCGCTACATCAATACAAAGATAAATAAATAGAGTTTTAGAAATGCCCAGTAATGGTGTGTCGTCTCTGTCAATAGGCGCAGGTCAGATATGTATCTGACGTGACGTAGTTGTCTCCGCAAGTCGTGCAACTCAAGTTGCGGCTCTCCTTACAACATGCGACCTTTGGTACCCGTTTATAATCTTGCATCCTTCTCCTTGATCTCCTTTGATGACGGCACACGAATAGCTTGCACACAAAAGTTCGAAAGAAATCGGCCGTCCTCCTTTCTTTGAGCTGCTGCCTCCCCTTAATATGCGGATGATTGATTGTTGGTCCCTGCAACAAAACACAGATACTAAAAAAACCACTAAAGCAAAAACTGTAGACCTTGGGGATTTCATCTATCACACAAAAGGAATAAACAAATGAACATTAAACTTAGCTTTGTATTAAGATGCCCGGCCTTGGATGCTCTTGGGGATTTTTGCACAGAGCTCTTGAAGATTCCCAACTAACCTAAAAACAAAACGCCACTGGGGATTTTTCGTGCTTGTCAAAAATTGTGGCCGGCTCTTCTCAAACTAACAGGGCTCTTGAAGATCCCAGAGATTAAGTGCGACTCCTCTGAGGTTTTTGTTGCCCCTCAAAATTTTGGCCGGATCCCTCTCAATAATAATCAAGCAAAGAGAGAAAAAAATTCAGCAGCAGGATGATTTTGTGCGTGCTCCTCTAAAAAGAATGAAAGGCTCCCTTAAAAAATGAATGAAGATGAGCACTTAAAAGATTCGGCTGCTTGGGGATGATATATGAAGGGGTGCGGCTCGAAAAAAATAATACTGAATGTGCTCTGCCGCTTCTAATGTTTTTTTGGTGCTAGGGCTTTTTGAATCTTGCGGCTGGGAGATGAAGATTTAGGTCACCAAAGAAAATACTGGCAGCTTCTTTCTCTTCAACAAGATTTCATTTTTTTTGAGAGAAGCCATCTCAACTTTCGGCCAGGCACTCTTGTATTTGGGTTGTAATTTTTATAAAGGGGAGATGTGTTTTTTTTTCGGCCTGTGGGATTTTCAAACCAAGATAAGAATGATGCGGCCCACTTTGCACCTTGGGATTTGATTATAAGAAAATTTTCCCTGTCATTTATTTTTTTTGTGGTTTCAAAAAAAATCAAGAAGAAATTCGGCTTGCATATTGGGATTATCAAAAGGAATATGATTGGGGTTTGGCTCCGATAGATATGAGTCACCTCAAGTTAGGTTCTCCCCATTTCTCCTTTGCACATGATCAAGTCTCCCCATGAATTAATCATAGGTTTTCCATTCCTGAAACACTTAACACACACATTAAAACGTTCACACACGTTTGTTATCATCAAACACGAAGTTCATATATCGTTGCTACCAACAATCTTCCCCTTTTGATGATAACAAACTAAGTATAAGATTTGAGCATCAAAGTAACAAATAGTGTGTGTGTGTGTGTGTGTAAAGGTGTGGCGATAGTGGGTGACATGCAATGATATATAATGATGTCCAAACAATGATGTGTAAAGGTAACAATATGCATGCTCCCCCTATTTATGTGCCTCCCCTATATTCATGCTCCCCCTTAATCAACAATTATATGTCCATGAGCGTTAATATCAAATACCAAATCTTCCCAAATTTTTCTCCCCCTTTGTTATCATCAAAAGTTATACCACGAAGTCAAAATCATATAACATGCAAAAAGAGAGTATTATTAACCATTACCAACAATTGCATGTATACAATCATAGAATAATCAAGTCAAAATCCAATGAAATTAAACAACTACGACTTCAACGCCAACGTGTACGTGCGATGATTAAAATTGAAGCACATAGGGAGAATCATTAAGAAATTCAGCCAGAACCAATCCACATTTTCCAAACAACGTTCTATCACCTAGGATTGATTTTTCCCACCTCATTGAAAATGAGTTCAAGGTACCACACCCCAAAACATAGCCTATAAGGACTCTTAGATGTGGGGGTGGCATTGCTTGATGAGTAAATACACCAACGCTAAAGTTTACCCATAAAGCTAATGTTGGATACTCGTGGGTAATACCGTTGCCAAGGATTGTATCCATTTTCCATACGGAGCAATTATCTTTTGTTTCCACATTTTTAAAAAAAAATACTTATAACAACAATTTCTTTTGCTCAATTTTTATCCATAGCAAGGTATATCATATCCCTTAGATATTCAGTTAAGTTTTCCTCCTACATTCACATTCCATACTTCATAAACGATATCTCCAAATGTGCAACAATAATAATACATGTGGAAGTGAAGTAGGTGGTGTAGAAATCAAGTTATTTTCAGTCATTGAACATGCCATGAATATTCAGAAAGATGAACATGTGCATGTAGCAAAAGTAATAATACACCAATTTCTACATGGATATGAAAATCATTCGTGCATACTTCAATAATGAATCAAAGAGAAAAGATACACATTTAAGCACCATTTTTTTTTCAGTTTTTCAGTTTTTTTTAATGCATGAAGTACTAAAGCAAACATGAGATGCAATCACACAAACAAAAAAAATCATGCACACATAGCAATGCAACTACTAGCACACAAACAAACAAAAATTCACGCACACAAAAATCTATGGAGGTATGCATTAAGTTCAAAGAATGAGATATACCTTCGTGTCGCCGTTTGACTAAGGAGCTAAAAAATAATGAGACATTCAATTTATTGCTCCTCGTCAAATTTCCATCCACCTACAAAAGAGGTGTCGTGTGTGACCTTGGAATCCAACAAGGTCCACTAGTGTTAGTCAACAAAGATTTAGGAACCCATATTTGTTTGAATTTAATATTGGAGTTCCTATATTTGCAATGATACGATGTGTGACCAACACTATCACACATAAAACACTTTGCATAAACATTTTTGGCAATAGAGGGCACATTGTGAAATTTTTTATACTTAGTCTTTTCAACATTTTTAGCGCTAAATCCAAGTCTTCGTCTATTATTGCCATAAAGTTGATTTCCAAGAATAATGTCCAAATTTTGTTTTCCAATGGAAAATCTCTTTAGTGACAATTCTAGGGATGTGACTTTGGATTTCAAGATATCGTTATCATTCACAAGCAAAGTGCATTTACTAATGAAAGCTTGCTTGTTTTCCTCTTCTTTCTTTTCAAAATCCCTCATTTTTCTCTAAGTTCAAGATTTAGCATGTTAATCTTTTCAGAAAGCAATTCATTTTCAACTTCAAGCTTTGTCTTATCTAGCTTATACATGCTAATATCCTTTAATAAAGAGGGACATGAAAGACAATCAGTTTTTTCAGACAAGCTAGCTTTCTCTTTTTTTAACATGGTAATGGTAGATTTGCATGCAACAAGCTCTTATTTAAGATTTTCCATTTCTATAGACCTGTCATACTCAGTTTGTTGCATATCAAAGTTATCATTCCTATAACATTCCACATCAGCTTCTAGCTCATCAATTATATGTTGCATTCCTTTACAGATTTCTAAGAATTCAGCTTTAGTGGGAGATTCTACCTCATTGTGTTTGCCCATCAATGCCATGCAGGAGTGGGCTTCATGTTCCTCATCCTCCCCCTCAGCTTTGCTATCCATGTCCCACGTCAGCACTTTCGTTTTTCCTTTTGCAACTTGAGCTGTGTGTTGTTGTGGGCAATCATTTATGTGGTGCCATTTCTTCCTGCATTTAAAACATTCACTTCTATTAATAGCTTTCTGATCATAGGAATTTCTACCAAAATTAGAATTATTAGAACGAATGAACCTTTTTCCCATCTCAGCTCTTCCTTGATCAGTCTGAATGTATCTCCTGAAGTTTCTGACCATTAGGGCTTGCTCTTCATCAAGATCGTCGTCGTTAGCTTGAAGAGCTAATGGTGTGGAAGCTTTGGTCTTCTCTTCAGGTTTCTCTCTGGCTTCTATACTCTGCAACTCAAGCTCGTGTGACATCAGGTTGCCTATCAAGTCCTCCACTTTCATTGTTGATAAGTCCTTAGCTTCTTGAATAGCGGTGACTTTAGGCCTGAACGAGCTTGGTAGCGCCCTTAAGATCTTTCATACCTATTCATGGCTAGAGTATGGCTTATCGAGGGAACTGGATTTGTAGACGATGTCTGTGAACCTCGCAAACATGTCTTTAACTGATTCTGTTGGTAGCATGCGGAAGCTCTCATATTCAGTGCTCAGCAACGCAAGTCTGGATTCCTTTACTTGCGATGTTCCCTCGTGTGTCACCTCCAGAGTATGCCAGATTTCATGCGCAGTTAGACAATGTGAGATACGATTAAACTCAGATTTATCAAGAGAGCATATAAGCGCATTCATAGCTTTACCATTAAGAGTATAAAGTTTCTTATCAGCTAAATCACACTTGTCTTTAGGCTTAATCATAACAGTGTCTTCGATTTTAATAGTGGGTAAACTATAACCATTTTAAACAATATCCCACACATTATAATTTACAGACACTAAATATATTTTCATTCTAGCCTTCAAATATGCAAAGTCTACACCGTTAAACTTAGGGGGACGGGCTATAGACTGACCTTCAGCAAATGCACAATCAGATATATTCATGGTCATAAAAATTTTAGACTAGATCCTCTAAACTGGCTCTGATACCACTTGTTGGATCTGGATCGTAGCCTAGAGGGGGGTGAATAGGCTAATAAAAATTCTCATGCAACCAACGAGAAATCCCACACAGTTATAAGCACAGACAGGGCAATAAAATAGCAATCACAGAGTACGCACAGATATACCCTGGTTCGGTCATCCACACGACCTACTCCAGCCCCCGAAAGCAAATACTAGATAGATGTGTAATCCTGTACAGCTACAATGAGTCAAGATCCCAAAATCTACTCTCACCTAGCTCGTACACACACCACGTGCTCTACACTCTCAATCTAGTCAGATGCTCTCCCTCCGTGATGACTCCCAAAGTCGTCAGGTCCCCAAAAAGTAACACAGAAGGTAAAGTTTCCCCTAACAGAGATCACTACACCAATACAAAGATAAATAAATAGAGTTTTAGAAATGCTCAGTAATGGTGTGTCGTCTCTGTCAATAGGCACAGGTCAGATATGTATCTGATGTGATGTAGTTGTCTCCGCAAGTCGTGCAACTCAAGTTGCGGCTCTCCTTACAACATGCGGCCTTTGGTACCCGTTTATAATCTTGCATCCTTCTCCTTGATCTCCTTTGATGACGGCACACGAATAACTTGCACACAAAAGTTCAAAAGAAATTGGTCGGCCTCCTTTCTTTGAGCTGCTGCCTCCCCTTAATATGCGGATGATTGACTGTTGGTCCCTGCAACAAAACACAGATATTAAAAAGACCACTAAAGCAAAAACGGTAGACCTTGGGGATTTCGTCTATCACACAAAAGGAATAAACAAATGAACATTAAACTTAGCTTTGTATTAAGATGCCCGGCCTTGGATGCTCTTGGGGATTTTTGCACAGAGCTCTTGAAGATTCCCAACTAACCTAAAAACAAAACGCCACTAGTGATTTTTCGTGCTTGTCAAAAATTGTGGCCGGCTCTTCTCAAACAAACAGGGCTCTTGAAGATCCCAGAGATTAAGTGCGGCTCCTCTGAGGTTTTCATTGCCCCTCAAAATTTTGGCCGGATCCCTCTCAATAATAATCAAGCAAAGAGAAAAAAAAACAATTCGGCAGCAGGTTGATTTGGTGCGTGCTCCTCTAAAAAGAATGAAAGGCTCCCTTAAAAAAATGAATGAAGAGGAGCACTTAAAAAATTCGGCTGCTTGAGGATGATATATGAAGGGGTACGGCTCGAAAAAAATAATACTGAATGTGCTTTGCCGCTTCTAATGTTTTTTTGGTGCTAGGGCTTTTTGAATCTTACGGATGGGAGATGAAGACTTAGGTCACCAAAGAAATACTGGTGGCTTCTTTCTCTTCAAAAAGATTTCAATTTTTTTTGAGAGAAGCCCTCTCAACTTTCGGCCAGGCACTCTTGTATTTAGGTTGCAATTTTTATAAAGGGGAGATGTGTTTTTTTCGGCCTGTGGGATTTTCAAACCAAGATAAGAATGATGCGGCCCACTTTGCACCTTGGGATTTGATTATAAGAAAATTTTCCCTGTCATTTATTTTTTTTGTGGTTTCAAAAAAAATCAAGAAGAAATTCGGCTTGCATATTGGGATTATCAAAAGGAATATGATTGGGGTTTGGCTCCGATAGATATGAGTCACCTCAAGTTAGGTTCTCCCCATTTCTCCTTTGCACATGATCAAGTCTCACCATGAATTAATCACAGGTTTGCCATTCCTGAAACACTTAACACACACATTAAAACATTCACACACATTTGTTATCATCAAACACGAAGTTCATATATCGTTGCTAACAACACACATAGTCCACGTCCTCTTGCCAAGGCATATGCTTCATTGCCTTCGAAATGTGGAGCTCAACTTCAATATTACCGACGTTCAAGGACAAGATTCCTTCTCTCATGTCTACAATCACTCTGGCGGTGGCTAAGAAAGGGCGTCCAAGAATCAGCGACGTATCGCATTCCTTCTTAATATCCATCACCACGAAGTCGCATGGCAAGTAAAGTCTGTCCGGTACTTGTAGCGGTATGTTTTCGGCAATCCCTACCAGCCTAGTGATTCGTCCATCGGCGAGTTATATCTTCATGTCTGTCACCTTTAGGTCGGTCCTCGTATTCAACTTCTTAAACATCGTGAGGACATGAGGCTCACGCTTGCTCCCAAGTCTACCAAAGCTTTTTGAAGTGGGACTCCTCCAAGTGTGCAAGGAATTCGGAAACTACCGAGATCTTTGAACTTGGTCGGCGCTTTCTCCTTCCTAGTAAACCACGTAATTTGTTTGGCGAGCATGATCCTTTCTTTTCGCTTCTTTCCCACGATCAAATCCCTTAGAAACTTTGCATAGGACGAGATTTCAATAATTGCATCCAAGAATGGAATATTCAAGCTCACACCTCGCAAATACTCCAGAAATTTGACGAGCCTCTTCTCAATCCTTGCCTTTGCCAACCGTTGTGGGAATGGTACCGGTGGTATGTAAGTGCGCTCCTCATGTGGCTTCTCTATTTCAGATTTTTCGTCGTCATTGGCGCCTTTGCGCACTCCTCTTCATTGACCGGTTCCTTATCAACCGAAATTTCTTCCCTCGGCTCCTTAGTTTGAATCATGGCAAGGGTAGTGTCCTTTCTGCCTCTTGTAGTTACCGCCACAACCGCATTGATGTGTCCGGTATTGCTTCGTGGGTTTTGTTCCGGTTGGGCCGGCAATTGTTGATTGTTCTTATTAAGCAATGCTAGTTGCTCCGATAATTGTGCCACGACAGTGTTGAGGGAATCTTGTTGGGCCGTCAATCTTGCATTGATCTTCCTTTGTTCGGTTATGAACTCTTCAACCCTTGCTTCATGATCTGACCTTGGCAGTGCTTGCGGAGGATTGGGTGCGCTCCATCCTTGATTGTACCCAGAGGGTCTATATAGCCCCGCTTGTTGCCTCGGTGGGTAGTTTTGTTGTTGAGGTGCTCTTTGTTGATATTGTGGTTGTTGTGGAGGCCGGGCTTGTGGTTGTTGCAGTGGTGGATTCAAGGCTCCATCATTGTTAGTGTATGAAAATCCGGGATGACCCCTTGTAACCGGGTTCACCCAATAACCGGTACTTCCCGCAACATATTGAACTTGCTCCATGGCTCCCTCTCCTTGATCCCCTCCAATAAACATAACATGGGCTTGACCTTGCCAGTCGATCTTGCTTCCTCCCGATGTAGAAACGGTGGGGGCTCCATGCGGTTCACTAACCAACTTTTCTAGTCTCTCCACGACTTTGTGAAGAGAATCGAACTTTGAAGAGAGCTCCGCCACGGCCTTTGCCTCATAAATACTTGCCGGCTTCAAGGATGATGAAGAATGTCACCTTTTGTCGGCGCACTGTTGATTATTCAAGGCCATCTCCTCAAGTAGAGCCGTAGCGTCGTCCGGTGTCTTTGACAAGATAGCTCCAGTAGCGGTTGCATCTATTATTTGCTTTGTGCTTGGTTGCAATCCGTTATAAAAGCTATGCACAAGCTCCCATGGCTCAATGCTATGATGGGGGCATTGATGTTGGAGATCCTTGAAACGCTCCCACGCCTCATATAGAGTTTCTTGAGGGCCTTGCTTGAAGGACATGAGTGCACTTCATATCTTGATAGTCTTGGATGGCAGGTAAAATTTGTTGACAAATGCGCTCACTAGCTCATCCCAAGTAGTGAAGATCCCCTCGGCTTGCGTTCTCAACCAATACAATGCCCTGTCTCGAAGAGTAAAGGGAAGAGGCGCAGTCGAATAGCGTCGGCCGGCACGCCAAGCATCTGGAAAGTGGCACACTTAAACAAGAACAATTGAAGATGGTAGTGCGGGTTTTCTTGTGAGTTTCCATGAAATGGGTCTTGTTGCATCAACACTACAAGTCCATTTTTAAGCTCAAAGTTCTTGTCGGCCGTCAACTCCGGCATGACTATAGAAGAGGTGGTAGAAGTGGTCTTGGGCAGTAGCCTATCTCGGATGGAGACAAGCCTAGCCATACATGTTGCTAGCTCCTCTGGTGTTTCCAGCACGTCCATATGATTTTCCTCTATAGAAAATCTCCTCTCAGCTCTAAGCCTTCTTGCCGTACGCTCGATCTCAGGATCAAATAATATGCCTTCTTGGTGTGCCTTCGATCTCGTGTACATGCACAGAAAAGAGACTCTAGATAAAATTGTCAGCACAATAGAGGAATAAAAGAGTGAAAATAATAAAATAAAAAGAAATAGCTAAGTAAAGAAAATAGAATACCGTCGCCTCCCCGGCAACGGCGTCAAAAACTTGATCGCTTCCAGATATACACCCGGAAAATGACTGTAGTCTTACTGCAAGCGCACGATGAAGTGGCGAGCGAGTATCGAACACAGGGAGGACAAATGACAGTACTCTATCTTGATCACCTAGCTATTGATGGTAGAATGGAAAGGTTTGGATATTAATGTCACTGTCGTTCAAATAAAAAATAGGATTCAATATAATAAAAGCGTCTAGGGCTAAGGAATCCCCACTACGGATCGTCACTTATCCTTGTGGATCTTGGATCTCAATGTTGCAAGGCTTGAATTTAGGTGAACTAGTCGTAACTGAATATAGAACCAAGCTCATGCTCTCGCGCTATTGCCGGTCTATAGCAACCTACATTAGGGCACACTCTCGTGTAAACCCTAACCTAAGCCATGATCGCTCCAAAATGCAACCCAAGAGCACAACCAAAAACTTGATCGGCCACAGATATACACCAGGAGAACGATTGTAGTTTTACCGCAAGCGCACGGCGTAGTGGCGAGCGGGTATCGAACACAAGGAGGTGGTGTCGGTTCCAATGTATCCTAGGTTGGCTTGACTATGAATGTTTTATTGGTGAAGATGGCTATGGTATGATATAATGGAAATGGTGGTGGATGTCGGTGTCAGTGATAAAGAAATCGGTCAAATATCGATTCAAATACAATATAATAAAAGTGTCTAGGGCTAGGGAATTCCCACTACGGATCGTCATACATCATTGTAAATATTGAATCTCAATATTACTAGACTTGAGTTGAGGTGAACTAGTCATAACTGAATAGAGAACCAAGCTCACGCTCTCGCGCTATCGCCGGTCTATAGCAAACCTAGGATAGGGCCCAATCTCTTGCAAACCCTAGCCTAAGCCACTAGCATTAGGATCGACATCATCGTTCAATCGCTCCTCGAGCCCACTCTCGTGCAAACTCGAGTTACGATCTAGGTTGTGATAGTTCGTATTCGTCCAATCTCTTGCAAACGAATATGGGTATAGATTTATAATAAAAATCCTAGCTTTGGTCCAATCTCTTGCAAACCAAATCCAGAGAAACCCAATTGTAAACCTAAATCGAATATCTAGGCCTTCCCATCGATTAGAATCCAATCTCTTGCAAACCCCAATCGATGGAAATCCCTAGCTATCCGTAATAAATCAATCACAACCTAACCTCCTAGCAATTCTAGCAATTTAGAAATTCATTCATCACAAATCTGAAATTAGATCCATAGGGTTCATCCCCATGCCCTAGAACAACAAATCTACTCTAGCATAGCAATAAGGATATAAGAATCAATAAAAACCATAGCTTGCATACAAAAAGATATCAAATCAAAGATTCAAAGAATAAGAACAAAGATACTTAGCTTTGATGAAGAATTCCAATCCAAATACAAGCTTTTTGATCCAAGAGGGGGCCTAGGGCATGGCCTAACCTCTAAAATAATCAATAAGAAAACATCTTGGAACCCTCCTCAATGACGGCTACAAACCCTCTTAAATAGCCCCCAAAAACCCTAGCAAAACTGCCTAAAAAGCCCCTGAAATTCGGGCCCAAAACTGAATCTGCGCGTGCCCAGAAATCTGCGCCAGTTACGACTCGGCCGAGTGGAAATCTCACTCGGTCGAGTGGAAATCTCACTCGGTCGAGTGGACAGCTCACTCGGTCGAGTGGAAATCTCACTCGGTCGAGTGAGCTTTCCTGCAGAAACTCCAGAAAACAGCACTCTGTCAAAACTGTCAAAAACTGTCAAAAACTGGTCACTCGGCCGAGTGGAAAACTCACCCGGTCGAGTGGAAATGTCACTCGGCCGAGTGACACTGACATGCAAATTCCAGCACTGCAGCAGCGACTTGCAAAAATTCCCCAGATTTCATCCGACCTCCGATTTGCGCATTCTTAGCGGCGTTGGAATCGTCATGAAGTCTACTATCCATAAAAAATATGAGAAAAATAATTTACCCACTGGAATGATAGCAGATTTCAAAAGAATGGGAGGATGTCTGAAAATCTGGGCGCTTCGTGTCCTCGGCATCACTCGGCCGAGTGGCAAATGTCACTCGGCCGAGGGGCTTTTGGAACTCGGCCGAGGGGCTTTTGGAACTCGGCCGAGTCGGAGCTCGTAGTCGACTGACGGATTACAGAGAGTTGGACATTTTGGCTTGCCGTCGTCTGGGTGCCACTCGGGCGGACGGAGTCTCCGCACTCGGCCGAGTGGGCGTGCGATGCTCGGCCGAGTGCACGCTGATACATCTCTGTTGCGTGTCCGATCTGGCCGGCCGAGCGGGGTCTCAATGCTCGGCCGAGTGACTCCTTCACTCGGCCGAGTGGCATGCTGAAAATGCCCAATCTCCATCTTTTCGCTTCCTCGTCGCTCCTACGACGTTCTTTCTTCTTCCACTCGTCTTCCATTGCAGAATAACCCTCAAAAGGGCCATGGTTGACACTCCGGAGTGGGTGCAAATCCTTTAAGCTCATTTTTGCTCCCGATCGCTCCATATTTCCTGAAATCCGACAAAAACAAGAAATAGTGAAAAGCATCGCAATATTGTCGAATAATCTTGAAAAACGCAATATGAGCAATCGAAATGGCGTGAAAACATGCGGAAAAAAGGTGTAAAATATGGAGTGATCAAAATCCCCCAAGCTTACCTCTTACTCGTCCTCGAGGAAGACAAGTAGAAGACGAACCCGAAGGGTAAAAATAAGGAAAAAAATGAAAAAGAATACGAAGTGGAAGGGGTCGCTAGATTATTCTCTCAGATCTCAAGCCATAAGCTACACATCACGATAACTTGGGAAATACGAATCACATGCTATAAAGATTTCATATCTTACTTAAACATGGCACTTGCAAGCTTTTCAGATCAACAAAAGGGATTCTCTAAATTCATACAATCAATTCATATCCACATCATGCATTTCATAGAATTTAATATACAATTGTTGGCGATGTACTTTTCAATCAAGAGTCATAACAGAAGCATATAAGAATCACACCAAACATGCAATGGAGAATAGAATAAATCATGGCATTCACATATTTATATCGATTCATAAGAAATCTCCATAACTAAGGTATTGTGCTAAGTTTCAGCATTATCAAACTTCCCCATTCGTGCACCTCTCCACTCTAATGTCGCACTCACTCATATGGTCAAATGAGTTCACCCCCCCAAGCTTAGCTTGAGGCATTGCATCTAAAGGAATATGATAGTGGAAAATGGGATTTTTGCCTTGGTTTTCCCAAGTATTTTGTGGCTCCAATAATGAGATAGAGAAACATTTTTTTGTCTTCTTTTTTTTTCTTTTTGAACTTTTTTGTTTCTCACTTTTCTTTTTGGATTTTTGTAGGAGCTATTTGATTTGTATTTTTGGTTTTTGGCTCCTTTTTGGCTTTTTGGACTTTTTGGAGCAACCTTTTCTTTTGTAGGGATTTTTGGGAAATAGATGCGATATAAGTAGCTTTAGGAGGTGAGCTCAAGTGACATGTAGAGAATAAAAAGATATATGTGGAGAAAGAAATAATGTAACACTCGGTTCACTCTAAGATGTGCACGAACGGTTCAATAAAATAATACTTCAACTAAAACTCATATGTAAGCATGGATATTCTCAATCATCTCAATAAAAAGTGAAGTCAAGCGGTAAAGAGTACTTTCATATCAAGCATGCAACAGAAGGTGAATAAGATAATAAGGCAGATGCTCGCGTTATACAATTGATGCGTGAATCTTGGTGCACTTCCAACAAAAGCATACTAAACACTAATCCATACATTCAGTTTCAACTAATATCATGCATTCATATAGAGAAATCATCAAAAGAATATATAAGCAAGCACATGGAAAGCATGATACTGAAATACTCTAAGTAGCATGGCAAGGAATAATAAGCATCGTGATGGCTGCTAAAGCAATAAGAGATATCATCATAAGGAGTAAATCTAGCAAAAGGAGGAAAAGAAAATAAAGAAATGAAAATTAAAGAGAGGAAAGAAAAGAAAAACAAGTACACACTATGATGCATGAACACACATAAAAGGAAAATAAGATGGAAAAATCAGAAAGATGATGCAAAAATTTTGAAAAATTTAAAAAATCCTAAAATAAAGTAAAAATGCAACTAATGTATCTAAATGGCATGAAAATGCACTCCCCCAAGCTTAAACTTCGCATTGTCCTCAATGTGATCATAATGGAAGAATATGAGGAACAACGATAATAATAAGGGGGGTGAATGAAAAATGATGAAATGAATGACATGAAATCCTAATGCAACTACATGCAAATACAATGATGCATGAGAGCGCCTTCCCCAAGCTTATACCAAACAATCCTATTCAAATGACTTGACCAAAAATGTCTTGGCTTTGCAAAGCGTGATCAAGTCAAACTAATAAGAAAGTAAGGTTTCACTTGAAAGAAATGCTCGAATGTGGTGAGCAAAAGGATGTGACACATCAAAATATGGAGAGGGCAATTAATATATATAATGGGTTCAGGGTGTAAAAAATTTTTGTTGCCGTCATATGAGGTGATATTTATTCAATCAAATCTATACGGTCCTCTCGCTGTCGAGAGAATTCGTGTTTATTCAAATCATAAAAATTTCTACACTACTGGATTGATATCACCTATAGCAAAAGGCGGATCCAGTATCTTTGCCGGTGCAGGCAACTGCTCCAACTGCTCCTTCCGTGGCTCCGCCAAACGCGTGTGTCCACGGACTCCAACAAACTCCAGCAATGCATCCTCCAGCATTCCCACAAGGACTCCACCTGTACCTTGCAGAGAATAGGATGCATCAATTCGTCGCAAAAAAATCACCCTCGTAATAAAAGTATCCCAAAGAGGATCATCTATAGAAATATATGAAATAAATAATGGTAGACGATACTTCCCTGGAAATAATCTAATATCCTCCCGTGCTATGATAGGTGTCTCCATGATGTCCTCTCTAAGCTGCTCAGGTAAATCTAGATCATATGTGTGGACTTCCTCGATAGGCTCGTCAAACTGTGACACGTCCAAGCATACCTCCGGTTCATAATCGTTGTATGCTGCAAAAGGTATGATGTGTCAAAAATATCTGAATCAAAATAAATATCAAATGGAATGCATGATTCAGAAATGGAGTGGGTAAAAATATCTCCCTGAGTAGGAGCAGTAAGCTCTGTGGGATAGTCCTCGACGTCAGTGGAAGGATGAGGTGGCTGCGGGAGCTCTAATGGAGGAGAATAGTGCTCGGGATACTCATGAATGGCTATGTCCTCGTCCCGATGTATGACCTCCTCGATGATAAGCTCTGGCTCCGTATGTAAGGCCTCCTCAAAAACATGCTCGGGCTCCGCATGTGAGGCCTCCTCGTCAATATGCTCTGGCTCGACAGTGTGCTCCTTTACCTTCTCATTGACTATCAATGTGGGCTCTCTCTGGAATGGTGATGTTGGCTGCTCAAGTGTGTCAGCTTGTGGGGATGTATCATATGAAGGGGAATGCCCGCAAGCAATCCAAAAATATAATCTATCCCCCTCAAGACTGACATGGATGTCCTCCTCAATTGTTCCTGCAGCTGAAACACGGTTCATAACAAAATCTGCAAATCGTAGCTCAAATGCATCACCTGCTGTAATGCTCTCTGAACCGGTGAACCTCACTGACTCCAAGAGGCCATCCAATAATCTCTGAAATGCGTCCTCCTCTGGCTGTGCATATGACTCAGTTTCTGCTTCCTTCACTGCCTCTTCGTCCATCCACTCTTCATATGCAATAGATGTATCATAGGAAGTGGGATCGACGACGGCACATTCTGGCTCTGGTAGTAAGTCTGGCGATGCTTCTTGCCCATAAAATGAAGAAGTAGAACTGATATCTTTGGAAATCCCTGCAACCTTAAGCATGAGCATATTCATTTCAAGTACCCTCTTCGTACATTCCAATTGAAGATTGCTCTTATCAAGCCCGGCTTGTATTTCCACCTGGTGTGCATGCATCTCATCAAAAAAGATCCTTTGTCTCTCATCAAGCTCGGGCCAGTGCATTTCCTCAAAAAAGTATTCTCCCATCTGAGCACTCTGATCATAATAGTGTTCTCCCGTCTGAGCACTCTGATCATAATAGTATTCTCCCTTCTGAGCACTCTGATCAAAATCTGTGGTCCACGTAGTATAATCCATAGCACCTGATCAACAAAGATAAACACCTGGAGAAAAGATATCAGTGGCACAAAAGAATATAGATATGATAATAATGGTGGCGGGGGTGAAAATTTCCTTTTGTTAGTTTTTTTTCGTAGTCTAATCAACCTAATTGTGACAAATTGGCACCCAACGGAAAACACCTCCCCGGCAACGGCGCCAAAAACTTGATCGCTCCAAAATGCAACCCAAGAGCACAACCAAAAACTTGATCGGCCACAGATATACACCCGGAGAACGATTGTAGTTTTACCGCAAGCGCACGGCGTAGTGGCGAGCGGGTATCGAACACGAGGAGGTGGTGTCGGTTCCAATGTATCCTAGGTTGGCTTGACTACGAATGTTTTATTGGTGAAGATGGCTATGGTATGATATAATGGAAATGGTGGTGGATGTCGGTGTCGGTGATAAAGAAATCGGTCAAATATCGATTCAAATACAATATAATAAAAGTGTCTAGGGCTAGGGAATTCCCACTACGGATCGTCATACATCATTGTAAATAGTGAATCTCAATATTACTAGACTTGAGTTGAGGTGAACTAGTCGTAACTTAATAGAGAACCAAGCTCATGCTCTCGCGCTATCGCCGGTCTATAGCAAACCTAGGATAGGGCCCAATCTCTTGCAAACCCTAGCCTAAGCCACTAGCATTAGGATCGACATCATCGTTCAATCGCTCCTCGAGCCCACTCTCGTGCAAACTCGAGTTACGATCTAGGTTGTGATAGTTCGTATTCGTCCAATCTCTTGCAAACGAATATGGGTATAGATTTATAATAAAAATCCTAGCTTTGGTCCAATCTCTTGCAAACCAAATCCAGAGAAACCCAATTGTAAACCTAAATCGAATATCTAGGCCTTCCCATCGATTAGAATCCAATCTCTTGCAAACCCCAATCGATGGAAATCCCTAGCTATCTGTAATAAATCAATCACAACCTAACCTCCTAGCAATTCTAGCAATTTAGAAATTCATTCATCACAAATCTGAAATTAGATCCATAGGGTTCATCCCCATGCCCTAGAACAACAAATCTACTCTAGCATAGCAATAAGGATATAAGAATCAATAAAAACCATAGCTTGCATACAAAAAGATATCAAATCAAAGATTCAAAGAATAAGAACAAAGATACTTAGCTTTGATGAAGAATTCCAATCCAAATACAAGCTTTTTGATCCAAGAGGGGGCATAGGGCATGGCCTAACCTCTAAAATAATCAATAAGAAAACATCTTGGAACCCTCCTCAATGACGGCTACAAACCCTCTTAAATAGCCCCCAAAAACCCTAGCAAAACTGCCTAAAAAGCCCCTGAAATTCGGGCCCAAAACTGAATCTGCGCGTGCCCAGAAATCTGCGCCAGTTACAACTCGGCCGAGTGGAAATATCACTCGATCGAGTGGAAATCTCACTCGGTCGAGTGGACAGCTCACTCGGTCGAGTGGAAATCTCACTCGGTCGAGTGAGCTTTCCTGCAGAAACTCCAGAAAACAGCACTCTGTCAAAACTGTCAAAAACTGTCAAAAACTGGTCACTCGGCCGAGTGAAAAACTCACCCGGTCGAGTGGAAATGTCACTCGGCCGAGTGACACTGACATGCAAATTCCAGCACTGCAGCAGTGACTTGCAAAAATTTCCCAGATTTCATCCGACCTCCGATTTGTGCATTCTTGGCAGCGTTGGAATCATCATGAAGTCTACTATCCATAAAAAATATGATAAAAATAATTTACCCATTGGAATGATAGAAGATTTCAAAAGAATGGGAGGATGTCTAAAAATCTGGGCGCTTCGTGTCCTCGGCATCACTCGGCCGAGTGGCAAATGTCACTCGGCCGAGGGGCTTTTGGAACTCAGCCGAGTCGGAGCTCGTAGTCAACTGACGGATTACAGAGAGTTGGACATTTTGGCTTGCCGTCGTCTGGGTGCCACTCGGGCGGACGGAGTCTCCGCACTCGGTCGAGTGGGCGTGCGATGCTCGGTCGAGTGCACGCTGATACATCTCTGTCGTGTGTCCGATCTGGCCGACCGAGCGGGGTCTCAATGCTCGGCCGAGTGACTCCTTCACTCGGCCGAGTGGCATGCTGAAAATGCCCAATCTCCATCTTTTCGCTTCCTCGTCGCTCCTACGACGTTCTTTCTTCTTCCACTCGTCTTCCATTGCAGAATAACCCTCAAAAGGGCCATGGTTGACACTCCGGAGTGGGTGCAAATCCTTTAAGCTCATTTTTGCTCCCGATCGCTCCATATTTCCTGAAATCCGACAAAAACAAGAAATAGTGAAAAGCATCGCAATATTGTCGAATAATCTTGAAAAACGCAATATGAGCAATCGAAATGGCGTGAAAACATGCGGAAAAAAGGTGTAAAATATGGAGTGATCAAGCCACTAGCATGAAGATCGACATCATCATCCAATCGCATCTTGAGCCCACTCTCGTGCAAACTCGAGCTACAATCTAGGTTATGATAGATCGTATTTGTCCAATCTCTTGCAAACGAATATGAGTATAGATCTATAATAAAAATCCTAGCTTTGGTCCAATCTCTTGCAAACCAAATCTAGAGGATCTCGATTATAAACCTAAATCGAATATCTAGGCCTTCCCATCGATTGAAATCCAATCTCTTGCAAACCCCAATCGAAGGAAATTTCTAGCTATCCAAAATAAATCAATCACAACCTAACCGTCTATCAATCCTAGCAAAAATTCAATTCATTCATCACAATTCTAAGATCGAATCCATAGGGTTCATCCCCATGCCATAGAACGAAGAAACTACTCACAATTCATCATAGCAATCTCAGAAATAACGAATAAGATCATAGCACAATTCATGATTGAGAGAGAACAATTCATAAAAACAAGAAATTTAGATAGAAAACTCAAACCAAATTACGCGTCTTTGATCTCCAGCTGAGAATTACAATAAGAATAGCCGTCAAAATTAATTTCAAGTCTCTCTCTAAATTAGGAATAAAACTAGACTTAAATACAAGCCAACATCGTCCAAATATTCCTGACAGATTTGCCCCTGGCGCAGCCAAAAACCCTAATTCGTGACACAGTCGGACTGCGTCACTCAGCCGAGTGGAACATGTCACTCGGCCGAGTGACAAACCCAAAGAAAAACAGAGAAACTGGGAAAATTGGAGGTCTGTCACCCTGTCACCCAAAGAAAAACAGAGAAATAGTGAAAGCAACGCGATATCATCGAATAATCGTGAAAAACGCAATATGGGCGATCGAAATAACATGACATCATGCAGGAAAAAGGTGTAAAATAAGGAGCGATCACACATGTCAGGTTTTGAGCCGGAGTTAGTTGCCGAGGACGACCAGGTTGTTGACGTCACCAGAGGCCAGTCTTGGTCTTAGCTGGAGGTTTCCTCTTAGTTGTTGTTTACTTTCTTAGTAGCTGTTGTTAGGTTGTTCGGTGTGTAGCACCATTACTTGTTTTGGTTTCGGCCATGCTTAGGCCTTCTTTTCAGACTATGTGCTTTTGTTTTATGACTAGATCTCTGAATGTTATTGAATAAAGAATGGATGTTGTTGAATGTTGGTTAATTTTGCATGCTTTCATTTCTACCATTATTATTGTTGTTTCTTTATGCAATGCAAGGATCTGCGAATGGATGAACACACAGACGCTTATCAGACTGTGACTTCACAGCTTCAGTCTGAGCAGACCTCTTCGCATCTCGCCTTCCGTACTTGGGAAGCGGGGCGTGACAGGTTTTTGTGGTGGCCCATGTAGGTCGTTGCACCTGCGAAATATCGAAACAACAATAATAATAAAAACATCCATTGAAACATTCAAAACATTCGAGTCATAAAACTTGAGTCTATTATGAAGGTTTTCCTGGTCTCAGATGGTAGGAAGACTTAGATAGACATCCAGCTTTGATAGTCAGGCACCTTCGTAAGATTTAGTTGTACTCATCTTAGGATGCCTTAGTAGCCTCTCATCCAATCCTAACCATATTAAGAGTCTTTCCTTAGTCGTTCGCTTGGGTCCATCAAGTTTTGGGCTCAGCAGAACGTAATCTTGATCCTCTTAGGACCCTCTCCCTGAGATCTATATTACAGTCTAGTTCATTAGAAAGTCTTAGTGCTAAGTTCCTCTTAATCTTTAGTTGGTCCGGTAATTAGAACCCCTGATTTCTATCTTTTCGTAATCGTTATACTTTTTAGCTATTGACCATAGAATCCCATCGTAGCAAATTCACTAAGTTATTTCTCAGTCTTATTTATGTTTTGAAAATTTAATTCACTTCCTTGCTTCCTTCATGTCGTTCATCATCAACCGTTGAATCTCCCCATTACCATCCTGATCATTCGAAAAATATTTTCAATATTATTTATTTTGAATTCCTCTCACAGTTTAAAATCTTTGAAAACATTTAGCACGAGCTTAGACTTCCTACCTTTCAGTTGACTTAAATTCATTCTTTGGATTTCGAAAACTTTTTGCCGAAATCTTTAAATTATTACTTTATAATATTTTCTAACATATATCTTTCCTACTCATGTAAATATTTTACTTCCTTCATATAATGATTTTTCGATAATCCAATATACCATTTCTTCTCTTACTATATATATTACTCAAACTTATTTCAAACAACTTATTGTACCGACCTTTAAATATTTTTCTATGAAAAAGAACTTCAACTTTTCAAGTATGTCTGTTTTTATATTCTTTCGTCTAATCCCTACTTTGTATTTTAACTTATATCACCTACACTCTATTTTCCTGTATTATTATATCCTTCCTTTCCTTACTTAAATATTCACAATTATATCTCTGTTCCACCTAGCTAAGCTAGCTCCTTATCCTCGCCTCATCTGAACCCGTTCATCCCGATCTTGTTTCGTTACGCTTTTTAATTTCGGTTCCATTGCTATTGCTTAGTCATCCTACTAGTGCGTGTTGTTGCCTATGTCAATCTTAGTTTAGTGGTGGGCCCATCAGTTTTATTGTGATGTCGTCGTGGTGCATGTATATAGGTAGAGTGTGTGGACCCGTGTGAGTGACCCATGCGTACCACTCATGTATTTGGTGTGTGACCCTTAGTATATTAATGATTGTCTCTTGTGTTATATATGCATACTCAGTGTTGTTCATGATATATATGAAGTTGTATGAATGATAGTATTTATAAATATATGTGTGGATAGCTATACCACTTTAGGGATGTCTGTGTATATTAGAATTAGTGTTGGAGTATATCTACTAGTGGAGTATGTAGCTTGAAGGTACTTGTAAATGCATAAAATATTATACTAGTATAGTCAAGTACATGTTAGGTGTAATGATAATAGGTGTACTTATAGTTAAGTGTGCAGGCCTATTATATGATCTATATGATAGCGTGTATGAGCGTGTGCTCGTACGTAGATATGTGTGTACTTAGTCATGGGTAGATATATATACATATTGTGTGTATATATGTGATATACGTATGGTAATAGGGTTATAATTTTTTATAGTATTGCTTGCCTTTACGGGATGTTGTGTGTGTGCATGTATACCATGAGGTACACACGATTATTGTATGTCATAACTATGTATGGATAGGTATATGTAGTAGTATACTAATTATATGTAAATGGCTATGGTGTGTATATATTACATGTATGTGACTATATGGTGTATGCATGTATGGGATAGTGTATTATGATTGTATACGTGTACTGATATTTGTAATATTATTATAGTATGTAAAATGATTGCATTATGGGGTGTTACTTGACTAAATATAAAGTGTGATTGATATTATTGTATGTATATGATAGCATGTGTTTTACCTGTATAGTGTGACGAGTAATATGATTACGTGTGTGTGTGTGTGTGTGTGTGTGTGTGTGTGTGTATAAGAGTGGTGTATTGGTATAAGTATAAATATTGTGTTATGTATATAGAGTATTCTAGTTCTTGTATGGGTCTTTGAGTCTCACTCATGCTTGAGTGGGTATACTCTAAGTATATTGTTATATTTTGTCTGTGGTTTGTGTGTAGTGCTATGAACATAGTAATGGATGATGTGTGTATTGTGATAGGTTTGGTTGTGCATGGTTAAGTTACGCATATGGTTGTGGGTGGCTATACCATTATATAGTTATAGGTGTTGGTCTTGTAGTATAGTTATTTACTAAGGTTTTACGTGTTAGAATGTATATATCTTAGCTAAACTAGGTGTGTAGAATGGGCTAAGTATATAGTGGTATGAGTGGCATGTATGAATGGTATGTTAGCGTGTGTGGGCGTGCACCATGCACGGGTAAGTATGTGCTTAGCTATAGGTGTTTGCGACTATGGTATGTGTGTTGTGTCTTGAATATAATTATAGGAGTGTATGTGATGTGTATAAATAGTGAAGTATCTGCGTGTATTTGAATAACTATATATTGTGTATTTATAGTAGGGGTGGATTTATATTAGATATAGCAAACATGATTTAATATTGTATGGTGTGAGTACATGTGTTGATATGTTTGGTGTTGGATGTACACTAGGAATTATAGGGAGTAGTATATCCATGTTTGTTTTGTGCATAGTTAGTTATCTATACGTGAAGTATTACGATTGTATTCGCTTGTGTAAAAGTATTTTTTTATACAGGTATCTGTACCATGGTTATGTGATAAGTGAGTGATAGTTATATAAGGGAGGTGCGTGACTATATGAATGATTGAAATACGTGTATGAATTTGGCTGTCTATGATAGGTATAAGTATAGAATGTATATATACATGTATGTTTGTAGTATTAATGTTTGATTACCTAGTGCATATATAAGCACTTGTAGTAACTATACATGGTTTTAATTATAGTGTGATGTGATTGGGGTAGTTACTAGAGTGGCTAGATATATTTATAGTTAGAAAGTCCGATGACGGACATTATTCTAAGGTGGGTAGAATGTCACGGTCGCTTTTCGATCGTACGTTTCTCGTGTGCGTACTTTCCTTTCGTACACGTATTTTTAGTTGCCTCTTCATGTATCCCAAAGGTGCGATGTGATATGTCGTTGTGACCCACTGAGATAGTACTTATTTGTGGAATTATTTGTGAACGTCATTTCATGGTTCGTTCTCCCACAAAACAACTTTGTTTGAAGGGGGTGTCGTAACTTTAGACTTCGTCGTTTCATCTTTTTATTTTTAGTTCCGTTTTCAGTTACCCTAGCTCAAGACCGATCATCGTAGTCTCGACCCTCTCGTCGACACGATCGTCTCGGTATTTTTCTTATAATTATCGGACACCGCTAAACCCACTTTTTCTTCTAATCACTTTCTAATCTATGTAGCCTAATTAATTTGAATTTCAAATAATCCTAATTAAATCTATAGGATTTCATACGTATCAAGAGAATATTTCCCTAGCTATAGGTCACACTAGTTACACCCCCCTCCCTCTCACACCTTCTCTCTCCAATCAACCCAATTATACCCCACTTTTCACCCTATATAGCACTTTCCCTTCATATTAACGTCTCACCCCCCAGGGTTTTGCTCACGCAAACTTGCAGCTGCCTTCTCCATTTCATCTCACGGCTCTTCCTTACGCCGTCAACGACCCCCTTGCTCCGGCCACCCTCCTCCACGCCAAAAATCCCTTCCTCCTCCTCCAAAACCCCACGCAACACCTCCACCCTCACACAAAACTGTCAACCGCACCTCACCCTAAACTCACGGCCGGCCACCTCCAGGCCGCTGCCGGCCACCTCCTGCCGTCGGCCACCTCCAGACCGACTCTCCTCTCCACAGCAACACCCCTGGGCCACAAACTAGATCCGACAGCCCCTCAACCAGCCGCGTAAAACCCCAAAACAGCCCCTCCACTCCTAAACCTGTCCTTTTCCCCTCTAGAAACCCAAGCCCAGGCCCTTGTAGCCACCACCGGCCACCCACATCCAGCCATCCTCCTCACCTCGCATCACCATAACACCCCCATCACCCCTAGGCTGCAACCCCAGGCCGGAACACCCTCAAACAGCCGCGAAACCCCTTAAAAATGGCGATTACCCATTAAAAACTGTCGTTCATAGCTCCTAAACCCACGGCCAACCTCCCTTGCTCGCTGCGCCATTGCCACGCACCCCCTCGACGGCAGCCTAGATCCACACGGCTGTCCCCTAGGCCGCAAGATCCTTGCACGGCCTTCCATTGCCGCCGACGTTCGTGTTTCTCGCCGACGTTCGCGCGTCGTGCTGTCATGGTCGCTAGATGTCCACCGTACCATTGCTCGTTGTCGGAGTCCAACCCCTGACGTCGCTACCCGACGTCAGTGTAGCTCTCGTGTCGTGTTGAGGTAAATCTCGAATCGTAGGAACCCACACATCGCATGCTAAACAAGATAAAAGACGTAATCTTTATTGTGTTGGTTAAATCGCTAATCGAACGTTAATATTACGGGACTGTAGGTTGGATCGTGGACTGAGCACATAGGTAGATCTGGACTGTTGATCTGTGATTGCGAAACGTTTCTTTCAGGCAAGTGAAACTTGCAGAGTAAATTGTTAGGCCATGTTTAGGCCATTCTGTGATTTTTTGTAAAAGAGACTAGGCGGTGAAATGATAGTCGTCTAGACGACCATAGTTGATCTAGTTTGATAACGAAACTAGATCCGACACCCTTACCATGTCATTTCATGCATATCACATGTCATATTTACTTTTTATATAACTGTACGCTTTCAATATATGCATGTTATACTATCATGGTGCATGTCGCATATCATTTCATGCATTGAATGTCTTGTAATGAATGTGTCGCACACGTTACTATTGAAATGTAAGCTGCGGCGAGTAGGATTTTGACTCCTACATAATGATTGAGGCTAGGCACCTACATGCTGGGTACAACCCTATGCCTAACACACTTCCTGGCTCGTGATCCAGAAGATGGGCGCCAGTCCATATACACGTGGAGGGGTAGGGTTAAACGATCGCTTGAGCGTAGAAGTGTGCCCGTACAACCACTTCAGCCAAAATATGGAACCCCTATGCACGACGCGAACTCTTGTTTTACTGCTTTTATTGAAATATTGTTTAGTAGCTCTTGCTACGACGTGTCATATCATGCTCATGTTTAAACTACTGCATTTATTAAAATAGCATGCCATGTCTTTAGAACTACTAGTTGCATTCTTTTACTTTTATGTTTCCTAGCACAAAAGTCTACTTTTTCCTTTTGGGAGATTTTTGCTGACATGTGCCCTTTTCTCTTTGGATGTCACATGTCAGGTTTTGAGCCTGAGTTAGTTGTCGAGGACGACCAGGTTGTTGACGTCCAGTTTGAGGATACCAGAGGCCAGTCTTGGTCTCAGCTGGAGGTTTCCTCTTAGTTGTTGTTTACTTTCCTAGTAGCTGATGTTAGGTTGTTCGGTGTGTTTAGTTTCGGCCATGCTTAGGCCTTCTTTTTCAGACTATGTACTTTCCTTTTATGACTACATCTCTGAATGTTATTGAATAAAGAATGGATGTTGTTGAATGTTGGTTAATTTTACCTGCTTTCATTTCTATCATTATTGTTTTTGTTTCTTTATGCAATGCAAGGATCTGCGAATGGATGGACACATAGATGCTTATCAGACTGTGGCTTCACAGCTTCAGTCTGAGCGGACCTCTTCCAGTCTCGCCTTCCGTACTTGGGAAGCGGGGCGTGACAGATTCCACGAAGTTTGCAGAAATTTCTAAACTCCCTTGAGGTATACTCACTTCCATTATCAGATCTCAACACCTTCACGTTCTTTCCGGTTTGTTTCTCCACCATGGTCTTCTCCTCTCTGAACATGTCAAATGTCTGGTCCTTTGACTTCATTAAGTATATCCAGACTTTGTAAGAGTAGTCATCAATGAACAAGATAAAATTCCTAGCTCCCCCCTCTTGACGGCTCTGGGCACGAACCCCACACATCTGTGTGTACATAGTCAAGTGGTCCTTTGCTAGTATGCTTCTCCATGTTGAACTGCACCTTTGTCTTCTTTCCGTACACACAGGATTCGCATAATTCTTCACTCTCATTCGAGGCTTCAATCAGTTTTCTTCTTCAGAGTACATCGAGGGTTTTGTCACATGAATTCCCCCAAGCGATAATGCTATAACTTGGCTGAATCTCCGAGAACTGAGCTCGTAGTGCTTATGTCTACTTCACCTTCAACTGTGGTACCTTCAAGGGCATATAAGTTTCCCACTTTCCTTCCCTGCATCACAACCATGGCTCCTTTGGAGACTCTCAGTTGGTCTTTTTCAAAGACCGACTTACATCCGGCATTGTCCAATACGCCTATAGAGATTAGGCTCTTCCGCAGATCTGGGACATGCCTCACATCGGCAAATGTTCTCAATTTGACGATATGCATCTTTATCTGGATGGTTCCAATACCCGCAGTCTTGCAATCTGCATTGTTCCCCATGAGGATTGAACCTCCATCTTCCTTGGAACGGTATGTAGCAAACCAACTCATATGAGGAGTCATATGGTATGAGCAACCACTATCCATGAGCCATGCTATATTTTCATCACCTGCAATCCCTACAGCAAACATCTCGGTATCTCTACCTTCATCACGGACTTACTCACTATCAAACCCCAAAGATGCCAAACCGGACTCTTTATCGGCATCCTTGCCTTTCTTCCTAACCTTGTTAGGACCCCGGTTCAAAAAATGACACTTCTTCTGGAAAATGAAACATGTGATATTCGCATACCTATCCTGCGAATGTCTCGACTTGGAGCTGTCAGTGTTCTTCTTGAAGCTCCTCTCCTTTCCTATCGACCCCTCACATGTAATGCCTCCTCGCGGTTACTCACTGTTCTCTACCTTGAACCTTGCCACATAGTTGCTCTATGTGAAACGCTGCCTTCACATCTTCCACGGTGAGAGTTGTTCGGTTATAAATCATCGACCGAACGAATTGGTTAAACTCCTCAGGCAATGAACACAACAAGATAAACGCTTGTTGTTCATCCTCAATCTTCACATCCATACCCTACGACTCCAGCACTATTCGGTTCAACTCATCCATGTGATCATTCACCGCTGATCCAGATTTCATCTTGAGAGTATACAGCTGCTGAAGCAAATATAGGCGACTCGTGAAGGATTTCTTCGTATATAGTCCCTCAAGCTTCTTCCACATGTCAGATATCATAGCCTCATCTAAGATGTCCCTCAGAACATTATCTGATAAAGACAACTGAATTGTGCTATAGGCCTTCCACTCCATCTCCGCCTTAGCGGATTCTTTCACCTCCTTATCGATATTCGACACATCAAATACGATCTAGTAACATCCCGTCTGCATCAAAACATTCTTCACCTTTGTCTGCCAGATTCGAAATCATTCTGGTCAGTGAACTTCTCAATGTTCAATGTTGCTAAGGACACCATCTTTTCGCCACTAACTTCCTTTGCAAACAAACCACAAGCTCGGATACCACTTGTTAGGAATAAAACAACACGACGTGGCGAAACACAACGATGCATTGGGATCCAAGCGGAATACCAACCCTAATAAACTGATCAGGAATCTAGGGCTAGCAAAAGAACCTCAATTCACCCAACAATAAACCCTTCGACCTTGCAATAGAAAGTAGCAAACGAATAATAGCAACAATCAAATCAAACATAAACACGAGAGAAATTACCTTGGTTCGGTTGTAAACAACTTACATCCAGCAATCCGAGACGATTCCACGATCAGATAGATCCACCAATCTAATATTACAATCTTGCTTCTGCTCACGTGAGTAATAACTTGGCTAATAGCACAAGCCCTCACAAACTCACTCAAGGAAGAAGAAATCAAAGGATGAATAGATAAGAAAACACTCACCTTCTCAATCAAGAACTCCAAACCCTAATCTCTCTCTAGAATCTCCAAGTTGGTGGCTTTAGCTTCCAAAAGCTCCAGATATCAAAATAGAGGATTGACCTAATATAAAACAATAGATAGAGTTAAGTAGGAACCCCCAAATCCTGAGAAAATCAATCCAGGCCGTCGGCCGCATAGCCTTGCCCTGCGCGTGCTCGACCCGAGTAGGTCCACAGCTCAGTCTGCTCGACCGAGCTGATATGCGCCGCTTCTGTCGCTGGGTTGAGTCGCGTCGACTCAATCGAGGAGCAAAGCTACTCGACCCAAGTAGGTATTCCCTACAGAGCTCTTTCAAACAGCAAACTCTCAGACTTCTAAGACCATTAGAATCCTACTGTAGCTCGACCGAGTAGAAGGCTACTCGACCGAGTAGCATCCAGCTAGACTGAGTAGCAGATCACCCGAGTCCGTAAAATCTTCCCACTACTTAATGTCCCCGCTCTGCTCATGTAGCTCAGTCGAGTAGCTAGTCGTCTCGACCGAGTCGCCTGGGAATCCTTCATATGAGACTTAAATCACAAAAAACAACATGTTCTACAAAGGTGTACCTCGGTTTGAGGAGTAAACCTCCGGTTTGTTGAGATGGTTTGTTATCGATCTCAAGTTTGTTAAGATTATATTTGTGATTGTTAAGGGTTGTTTGTCAACTTACATGATTGTACTATTCTTTGGTGACTATGTAAGTAAGTGTTAACTGAATTGTATTATTCTTACAGGATTGTACTATTCGTTGGTGACTATTCGTTGGTGACTATGTAAGTAAGGGTTGTTTGTCAACTTACAGGATTGTAATATTCTTATAGGATTGTACTATTCTTTCACGTGTGGAAGTGAATAGTAAAATCTCAAGCAGTAATAGCTTTGGTGACTATGTAAGTAAGTGTTAACTGAACCAGTATAAATCGCTTAATGTTTATGATTACTTTTATGATCTGTCTAGAGGATCTTGAGATGGAGAGTAGAAACACTAAAGGGGGTGAAAAGTGTATTATGAAATTTTACAAAAATCCTTTAATTGTTCTGCCTAAGAGTTCAAATAGTGTTACCTAAATGAATCTTAATCAATAATATAACTTGCAAAAAAGAAATAACAAAATAAACAACAGAAGATTAAGTGTTTGCAAGAGTATAAATCAAGCATAGAAAAGATAATCTCTAACCCACATATATAGCATGGTTTAGTCAATCCCTAACCTAGTCAAGTCCCAATGTATCACTTGAGATTTCCACTATCTTCTTCCATCCAGAAAATACTTACACCCTTTTCATGACACCACAACCCGGTGTATGGAACCAAACACTTAAGCAATCCTCGAGCAAACAACAACCTCTCAACCTGAGAAAAACCTTCCTATAAACACAAGTGAGAAATACTTACAATGATGGAGTACAATTTTACATATAGCATTCATTGAAGTGCATATAGTAGTGGTGAGGTTATAAGGAGTTTGATCTCTAAATGATGTTGAAAGACTGAGCTTTGGAGATCACGATTTTGGCCAAAAATAATAATGGAAAAGATTTGAGTACGAGTGAAGAAATAGGGAATTATTAAGAACACTTTACAGCACAAAAACAATTTTCTCTTTCCAAATAATGATTTTTGTTGATATAAAACTTTTGAGAATTCTTCTCTATTTATAGATTAAAAAACATGCTGAACAAAATCCCAAAAATACCCTCAAAATAGTAATAAAAAACTAGCTTGTATTAATCACATTTTGGTCAATTGTAATATTCTAGTCGACTAAAGTAAACTAATTAGTCGCCTAATGGCTTAGCTAATTCAATATTAACCAGTCAGTCAGAAAATTGTTAACTCTCGTTTTGGTATCTACTCGACTAGTGTTCTCGGA
This sequence comes from Scilla litardierei, assembly GCA_030789695.1. Classification (NCBI taxonomy): domain Eukaryota; kingdom Viridiplantae; phylum Streptophyta; class Magnoliopsida; order Asparagales; family Asparagaceae; genus Scilla; species Scilla litardierei. The sequence goes on from CM061134.1 coordinate 124,720,523, forward strand.
TTAGTCGACAAGCCATAGGTTAGTTGACTAATCCTTGAAATATAGTTGAATAGTTTTGACATTCTGACAACTATTGATTTTCATATTATTGTTGACTAGGGAAACTAGTGGTTTACTAGTAGGCTTCAGAAAACTTTTCAAAAAACTTTTCATAAAGCTTTTCAAAGCTTTTCAAAACATTTCAAAACATTTCAAAAAAAAATTTCAAAACTTTTTCAAACTTATTCTATGGTTTTCTAAGTGTGTGTATGCTTCAAGCCTTCAACCAGGCTTTAATATTCTAATCAAAACAAGAATAAAATTATATCATGTTGCAGTGATGCTTCTTTGATGCATACTTGAATTTCTTTCTCCTCGTAGTCATGATTTTTTTGAATTCTATACTTCTTAAGCCTTGATTGAATTCACTTAGCTTTGATTTTCTTTATGCTTTATACCTACATCCATAGTTCATTAGCATATAGTACGTTTGCTCATCATCAAAACCTACATTGTGTAACTCAATATTCAATATTCTCCCTTTTTGATGATGACAAACTTATAATACATAAAATATAAAATCATACTTACTTCCCATATAAAGATTCATATTAGATATATAATCAAATTTAAGGCTCCCTTTGCATCATTGCATGTCAGTAATAAGTATATTTGCATATATGTGTCAATGATTGTGATAAATGAGTGTAGAGAGCAGTCAAGTTACTCAAAAATATAAATATTTTCAATCCATAAAACATATTTTAACAAATTTTATGTCATCTTTAGTTCTCTACCTTTGACAATATCAAAAATGGTGGAATTATTTTTCATTGTGTTATTTATTATAATAGAATATTATAAGTGGCTCATCCAAAATGTGAATTCAAAAATCTTGAGTCTAGGCTTCAAAACATAATATTAAGGTGACTCAATATTTCAAAATTATGCCAATAAATATGTTAATTAATCATATTAATATTTTGAACCAGTTTTATCAAAAATTATATGTATGCAAATAGAATATTCAAAGCAAGCATGTGTATACCACTAAAATGATACCAACTGTGATGGCAACATAGTCAACAATAATTTTTATCATTTTGATCTTATTTGTGAAGGAGTTTTTAGTTCTCATTTTTTATTCAGTTGCACTTTATATTTTTGTGAGCATAATTTATCATTATATCCAATATATCAAAATGTTAATGAGCTTTCCGAAGAATCAAAAAAATGTTAATGAGTGTATCATTGTGTAAGCATATGTTTGCAAGAATGTGACTCCAAGTGTTTAAAGCAAATTTAAATATACTTATTGACTTTTAGCAAGCTTTCCCTGAATTATGCATACTTCTCTTCCATCATTACCAGAATATTAAGCATCGAGTCTTGGAATTTCTTAGGAAAGTAGCATCAATTTTTAATATGTATGAGTACCTAAAAATATTCAAATAACTTGGTACCATATGTTGGATCCTATGATGGAAAGTAGAAACACTTAAAGAGGTATGAATAGTATTTAAGGAATCAAACTCAATCTTTAAAATAACTCAACTGATTTTCTACTTAAAACTCCAATAAGTGTTACCTTAGTTGGGTCTTAATCAACAATGAAGTAATCTTGCAAATATGAGATAAAGAGTAACATCAGAATAATAATAGCTGCAATAATTAACACAAAAGAACCATCAATTCTAACAAATGAAATTTACCCTGGTTCAGACAATTCCTTGATCTACATCTAGCATCCAAGTTCTACTTAGAAAACCCCAATATAAACCTCTAAACGAGAGAATTACAAATGACACAACACTGTGAGGATTTTACAACCATCTCAACACAATGAGAATTTCCAACCACATTAACACAATGAAGATTTCTAATAATCACCTCAACATTTGAGGATTTTACAACCACCTCAACACAATGAGGATTTTTCCCTTCCCCCAACTCAAAGGTGAGAAATAATTATAAAACCTTTTCTTGACAACACAGCTTTCTTATAGCCTTAATTGAAGCTCTTGGTGTAAAGTGAGGCAAATAAAATTAATTTTGATCTCTAATAAGATTGGGAATGAAAGCTTAAGAGATAAAAACTATTTGGCCAAGATATTGTAGAGAAATTCTTAGAGCATAGTCCAAAAGAGCGTATTTCTTTCTTGAGGGTTGAAAGCTTAGAAAACTTGGTTTTTCTCAAAAAAATTGATGAATTAGTTTCATGAATGAATAATTGATCAATTGATATATTTCCATCCAATAAACAACTTAGAAATATTATTATAATGAAGAGATTGGACTGCATGGTTATTATCGTTGACAGCCCCAGATTTGTGTTGATGGAGAGTCCAATCTCACAACAACCATATAATCACGATCTAAAATGAGTGGTCTTTATATGCATCTAGCATTACTATCGTACTTGCGAAATGATCATAGAGTATGACCAAGTCACTACTGTCATGCCCCGCTTCCCAAAAATAAGGAGGCGAAGCGTGACTAAGGCCCGCTTTGGCCGGAGCTGTGAAGCTCGGACCCAATAAGCGTCTGTAGATGTACCATTTTAAAATTTTCAGGTTCTTGCATTTATAAAGTTCGAAACAACAGGAAGTACAGAAGGAAAGTTGCATTCATTAATATAATTTAATATCAAGCGAGTACAAAAGTCTAAAGAGAGGAAAGCCTAAGCATGGCTACAAACTATCGAAAAAGCAACTAAAGTAGTAACCTCTGAAGGTGGCGATCGAAAGGTCCTCAAAGTCTGATCCTCGTCAGGCACGTACTCTGGATCGACGTCCTCGGGCTCCACGTACTCCGGTAAGTCTATCGTGTCCTCGAACTCTGGCTCGACACCTGACGTACAGCACCCAAAAGAACGGAACTGTACGTCAGGTAAAGTCTACAAAAGAGGGTTAGACTCTACTGCAAGTGTATCAACTTTTAAACAATGGTTTACTGGTTGATTAGCATGCTAAGGTTATAACAGAGGAACAAAAGAAAGTAACGCAGCAGGAAAGTAAAATGTGACAAGTAGTAGTCGTAGCATGTGCTACCAACTACGGGACTAACCTACAGGTGTCAAGAAAAGTCGGGACGTGACAGGACAAGACAAGACAGGACAAGTGAGACACGAAAGGGTTCACGCCTTACGGTTCGAGGGGGATCAGACCCTCTTGCCGTGCGCACGCTCAACCCAACTCCAAACCTCAAGAATGACAAGACAAGACAAGCACGACAAGGGATCACTCGATCTAGCTTGGCGAGTGCCCTATTGCCCTCTGGGCTGTGTATCACGACAAGGGATCACCCACTCGCTGGTGAGTGCCCTATTGCCCTCTGGGCTGTGTATCAGTACAAGGGATCACTCTCTCTAGCTTGGAGAGTGCCATATTGCCCGCAGGCTGTGTATCAGTACAAGGGATCACCCACTCACTGGTGAGTGCCCTATTGCCTGCAGGCTGTGCAAGACGAGACGGGACGTGACAAGACGGGAAGGGTTATTCTAGGGTGTCCACACACACGCACACACATGATAGCCCTACAATGTCAAAAGTTGTTATTGTCAAGCTCAGACATCGTCGTCAAGTCTGAGCCGTCATGGGTCGTCCCAGACGCTATCATTTCTCGTCCGGTACTCTTTGTTCACAGTTATCAGTTATAACCAACTAAGGCCTAAGCACGGCCGAAAGTGCAAGTGGGATACACTTGCCTGCGGTGGCGAGTGTGTCGTCCGTCCGGGCGTCTCGTCCAGGCGTCTCGTCCGCGGTAGTCCGTCTGAAATAGGGTCACGTCGACGGTGTCAGACCTCATTTTCAATAAATCCTATTTAGGTTCGTTTCTAGGTTATTGGGGCTACCCTAATTGTCAGAGTCACGATTTGATTTTTTTTGCCATATTCGACGATTCTATCCTATGTGCACAGTCAAAAAGTTCATTTGTCGATATTCTAGATTTGCACAACGTTTTAAAAGAGCGAAAAGTAAATTTAATTCCAATTTGTCGATTTTTAGTTTAGGGTTCGATTCGCTACGGTGGGGGTTTCTACGAGTTATGGGGGAACCAACCTGAATGATGATTAACCATGAATCTGGCGTCGGGTCTGGAAACAGTGGCGGTGCTCGTGTCCCCGACTGCGGGTAGCGCAGTGGAGGTCATCTCGGGATCGCCTCAGGATTGTGACGGCTGCGGGTAGCGCAGTGGAGATGTCACGGCTACGGGTATGGTGTCGAGATTGCTTCGGTTGTGGGTAGCGCAACGAAACGTCTCAGGCAACGATAACGGTAATGGATCACGATGCTGGAAAGATCGTGAGCCCTGCGGCGTCTACGTTGTCTCAACTACGGGTAGCGTAGTGAGACTCGTCTGGGCAGCGAGCACGGTCAGTCTGACGGCAAAAACAACGGTCAACAGAAGTGACCGCGCATTTGGAAGGTGTCGGAACAAGGTAGTCGCGGCGGGCGGAAGAAATAGCAGCAGTCTTTCGGGCTGTTGCTCCCGCTGCTCTTCACTCGGATCGGCCACCGGCGGTCGGGGGCTCAGTGCAGTGGCCACAAGCGACACAGTGGCGGCGGGGGAGCGCTAGAAAGGTGATGCGTGATCTGCGGGGTCACGGCGACAGGGGAACCATGAGAGCGGCGCTCGGGCTGCGCACTACACGGAAATTGGGGCGGCGGCCGTTGGGGAAGCTGCGGCGGCAGTCTGCGCTAGATCGCGGCGGCGGAAAGAGGGATGCTGCGATCACGGTGGCATGGAACATCGCAGCGGCGGCATTCGGGGCTTGGGAACGTCGGAGCGGCGTCGTGCGGAGGCACTGAGTGACGATCGTGGGTCAGGATCACGACGGTGCCTTGCCGTGGGATGCAAGGGATGAGCCGGCGTTGGGGTCCGCTGCTCCTGAGCGGCGACGACGGAAAATCGCGGCAGCAGCTCGAGGAGCTGTTGTCGCTGCTTCCGTTACTGGGAATGCTGCCGGATCTGGCGGTCTCCGGTGTCGTGGGCGGCTGAGCGAGGGGTTGCGGCGGCCGTGGACGGCGCAGGCGGTCGGGGAAACCGCGAGGGCGGCAGCGCGGGCGGGTTCATGCAGATGGGGGCCGTGGAGCGAAGGGGGAAGGCGCGGCGGTCGGAATTTCGACGGTGGCTGAGAGAGCTGACGGCCGGTGGAGATGGGTCCGCTGCCGTGAGATGGAGGGAGGGTGAGTCGTATGAGAGGGAAGGAGAAATTTTTGTGCGGGGCAGAAAAATTGTGACTGCTGAAGGAAACAAAACCCTAGCCTATGTGATAACGTGTGTAGTTGGTAGGGATTGTTAAATAATAAATTTGGGAGGAGCACCGTGCGGCTGAGATCACTTGGGTTAGCCTTGGGTCAGTTCAAAAAATGATAACATGTGCTAAATAGCCATAGGATTATAGGTTGAAGGGGTGAGATATAGAGATAGAGAATGTAGAAAGGGAGAAAAGTTTAGAGAACAATAGAGGGAACAGACTTGGGAAGATACGCATGATGATTTTTAGGGATATATCAGATTTGGCTATCGATTTGAAATTTGAACTGGTTGGGGAGATCGACGGTCGAGGTTTATCCGAGTGATATCTCGCAATCCGGGCATCAGAAAAATAATTCGAAAATACCGGGGCGATCGTGGAGATGAGACGCACAAATCTACAAAGCCTGATCATGCGTAACACCTACCAAGAATTTACGTAAAATTGGGAACGGTGTTTTTGAGTCAAATGACTAAAACGCCCCTATTATTCAAAGTCGTTTTGCGAGAAAACGAGCCATGAAACGACGTTCCCAAAATTACAATAAAATCATACACTCCCAAACAATCACAACGGCATATCACATCGCATATGTCGGAGCTCAGAAATAGCCAAATAAAATACGTGCACGATAAAGCACGTGCACACAGGAAAATCATAAGGTCAGAAAGCATCAAAAACATAAATTTTAAAACGACATTAAAAAATTTCATATTCAAAAATTTATCACATAGATTTTTAAACATAAAAAACATTTTTAAAATTTATCTCATAACTTTAAAAACATTTTTAAAAGTATTTAAAAAGCATTTCATGTGTTTAAAGAAATCGCAGGCTGGATCGTAACACAGACCATGCTCTGATACCACTGTTGGGATTTTTGGGACCCTTAGGGCACAAAAACTCTATGCCCGTCCTAAGTCGAACGGAACATAGACAGAAAAGCAGCGAAAAATAAACATGTTAATCTAATTAACATTTAACCCTAAGGTCCAAGACCCTAATCCAAGATCTATGCCGACTTGGGATGGGTCTGACCATCCCAAGAAGGATCTAGCCTACAGCGATTAAAGTAAACTAATGCTTAAACACATACCCGGAATCTCAACCCTGGCGCAGGCGAGATGTTCTGCACCGTCTTCCGAGCCTCTCCCCGTCCCACGCCGAGCGGCTCCTCGAACCGCTCCTCGAACCGCTCCGCATCCCGAGGCGATCAATCCCGTGTCGCCGAGCCAACCACGCGCCGAAGAAAGTTTCACGCGAGTGAAACCTCCGCCTACATTTCGGATCCGAATCCGAACTCCTTCGCGGCTTTGCTAGAGCCCTCAGGAGCAAGGCAAAAATTTATAGGGAGAGGAGAAATATTAATTTAAGCTTAGATCCGAGCGTGCTCCAACATTTACGAGAGCTGCTCAGATCTAGAGCTTGGGACGAGTTTTGAGGAAGAGAGCAGACCCCTATATATAGAGGCGGCTGACTGATTTGGGTTGAATATTGCGTATTTAACCCCTCATCTAGCAATATTTTGTGTGTAGATGATGCTTAATTGGTCTCTAGTACATTCGTATTTTGTATATCATGATTTACTAAAGTAAATCACTTGATTTGTACACAAAGTATGAATTTTACTAAGTATTTTTGCATTATTATATTTTTTATAGCTTCGTCTCGATCTCACGATTCCAACGACTATTTATTTGTATTTTTCTGAGATCTGTGCTAATTACTGTGTATTTTTGAATGCAGAATACCAATTAAAATGGAGAAATACGCTTAAAATACGAAAATACGGGCCACGTGGCTAAACGTGGCCGCTCATTCTTCATCCAGCAGTCGAGATTACTTGAATCGCGCGGGCGACGTGGCATTAATCCCCACCGTTGCGCCTCGATCCAACGGCGCGAAGGGAACTCGGATCTGTGCAGCAGAGCGGCGACGTGGCGACGTCTCGACTGCCCGATTTAAATCAGAAGGTCTCATATGACCCCGCGAGTCGAAAGCAGCAGCGCGAATCTTGAAGCGGAACGAGCGGGCGAGATCTTATGAAGCTTAGATCGGGCGGTCAGTATTAACCCCGACGCGGAGTCGGATGCGAACGAAGCAGCCGCACGAATCTTGGAAGCCACGCGTCGCTCCCTCAGACGATCCCGCTTGGATGAGCGGCTCACAAATGCGCCGGTGTATGATGGACGGCTGAGATCTCGATCCGCTTGCGGGTCGGGTATAAACGGGAAGCGGGTGCGGATTTTGAACCCGTTAAGCACCCCAAACCCGCAATGCTTATTATTTAAGCGTATTCTAGGGTTTTTGGGCGTATTATTGGCGTATTGGAGCATCTAGGAGCCGAATCTTCTCTCTGAAAAATTCTGTAAATTTCCAGAGGCTATTCTTCAGTTTTCCAGAGAGTTTGGAGTCTTAGCTTGGAGTTTTGGTGATATTTTCTTAAACTCATACCCCGTATTTTGGTGTTTTCTAGCGTATTTTGCTATAAAGTTGATGTATTTTTCTATGAAAGTTGTTTATTATTGCATGATGAGTAGCTAAATCCTATTTGTGCATGATATGGAGTAGTTAGGGGATGTGATTCGTGTTATTTTGGTTGAATATTGTTGTTCTTCATCGTAAAAGTCGCTAAAATTGTATGTTTTTGCTATTTAATCCTCTTTTCGTCTTCCAAAAGAAGCGAATACGTTGATGATCACCCCACAAGGGTGAGATTTGATCTCTACAAAAGAGAGCTTCATACCATATTCGTATAACTATAGTTTTAGCGACGTTTTTATTCATATTGTGCTTGAACCCCCAAAAGGGTATTTTCCGACGAATCGCTCCCAAAAGGAGGATTTGTTGAGTTATATTTAATCAACCAAAATACACGAATCGCTGATCCTAACGAACCCATATCATGTGCATGTTTCTCATATATTTTCATACACGACTCTTTCGTTGTTCGCTTTGATTACGTATTCACGACACACTTTCACACCATCATCACTTTCATTATTAGAGTGGTTAGTTTCTTTCCGTCAGATTTCTATTTGATTTGTGCTGTGGTTTCAACAGATTTTCTCCCGAGGATTCGACATCTAGACTCCCAGATTTTACTACTTGTACGGACTCTTGCGCTTGAGAGAAGCACCTTTTTGGTCCCACCAAGTTTTTGGCGCCGTTGCCGGGGAGAACGGTTTGTTACTACGGTTTACTTCATTCAGAGGACCTTCGGTGAGATCTTTCTACTTTATTGTATATAAACTTTTGTTTGCTTTTATTTAAAAAAAAGATATTTGTGCTATTTTATGTGGCATAGGACTCCTAGGACACATAGGTTGACTCAACGTTTTGATATGGCTAATAATAATATGGATGAAAATTTTAGCAACAACAACGAAAATAATGTGCAACCTGGAGTGCCTAGGACTTTAAAAGATTTACTCAGACCCACTAGGACTAGCACTGCTTCATGCTTTGTTTTACCTAACGATGCAAACTTTGCTTCCTTTCAGGTTCTAGCTTTCAATTTTAAACCTGGGGTGATCCAACTCTTACCCACCTTTCATGGGTTAGACAAGGAAAATCCATATCTTCATATTAAAGGATTTGAGTAGGTATGCTTGACATGCTTTGATGGGAAAACTAGAGAGGACACGGTATATCTTAAACTGTTCCCATTTTCATTAAAAGACAAAGCTAAAAATTGGTTGAATGCATTGCCATCACGTTCTATTACTACATGGATTGATTTGCAGGCTGAATTTCTAAAGAAGTTTTTTCCTATTCACAGGACACAGGGACTAAAGCGGTAGATCATGAACTTTTCTCAGAAAAGCGAGGAGACATTCTACCAGGCGTTTGAAAGGTTCAATGAGCTGTTGCTTGCACGCCCACACAATGGCTTTGACAAAAGCAGGATTATTGGCTTCTTCTACGATGGACTGCAACCGCAGATGAAGCAATTTGTAGAGATGATGTGCAATGGAGGATTCTTTGATAAAGAGCCAGATGAAGCTTGGACGTACCTGGAGGAGATAGCAGAAAATGCGCAGACATGGGACACTACTTTAGACTACGAGAGAGGAGGCTACTCTGCACCATCCCAGCCTACACGAGGAGTGGTATTCAATTTGAAGCAAGAGGATGCGTTGGAGGCAAAGATGGAGGCCATGATCTCAAACAAGCTTCATGCCATGAATTTGAAAGAGGCCAAGGCAGTTGAGATAGAGCATATTTGCGCACTTTGCGACGTTGGTGGCCACGACACTAGTGCTTGTCCTACACTCCCAGCTTTGAAGAGCATGCTAGGCAATCCAACGGGGGTGAATCAAGTGTCATCAAACTACCAGAGCTTCAATTCCAACAACAAGGGGTGGCGCAACAATCCTAATTTAAATTGGGGCCCCAATCAGCAGACTCAGCAGCAGCAGGCTCCCCCTCAGTTCCGACAACCTCAATACAACAGCAACAACTATCAAGGTGGGAACCAGAGGAGGGACCATAAGCCGATGCAAAAACAGCAGATGCAACCATTTGGCGATGCACTTCAGCAGCTTATTCAGTTGAAACAAGCTCAGATGCAGCAGCAGCAGGCTCAATTTCAGGCTCAGCAGACTCAGAATCAGCAAATGAGTGAGAGCTTGGCGAGGCTTACAGCGCCATTAGAAAAAGGTAAGCTTCCATCTCAGTCAATTCCAAATCCTAATATGGGATCATCTTCTTCTGCAGGTAATAATATGAAGCCTTGCCAAGCTGTGTCCACTTTGAGAAGTGGAAAAGAGATTCAGAAGCCTGATCCACCAAGTAGACAAGCTGAGCAGGAAGAGGGAATTCAGATCCAAGAAGAGGGAATTAAAGAACAAGAGGAGGTGCAGGAAGAGAGCACGGACGTGGGTGTGAGAAAAAGCGTCATTAAAGAGAAGGAACCCGCAGCATATGTACCTACAGCACCCTACCCTCATCGGCTACTTCAGAAAAGCAAAGATAAGTATCAAACTGAGATTCGAGAAATTTTTCAGAAGTGCCAGATCAATATTCCATTGCTTGATGCTATTAATCAAATACCTGCATATGCTAAATTTTTGAAAGACTTGTGCACTGTTAAAAGAAAATTAAATGTGAAAAAGAAAGCATTTTTGACTGAACAGGTTAGCTCTATTGTGCAACAAAATACACCACCTAAATTTAGAGACCCTGGATCACCCACCATCACTTGCACCATTGGCACTAAAAAGATTGGAAATGCTTTATTGGATTTAGGTTCTAGTGTCAATATCTTGCCATATCCTATTTTTGTGTAGCTTGGGTTAGGACAGCTAAAGCCTACATCTGTTATATTGCAACTAGCTGATAGATCTATTAAAGTTCCAAAGGGATGCATTGAGGATGTCCTCGTTCAGGTGGACAAATTTTATTACCCTGCAGACTTTATAGTTCTAGACATCCAAGGACCCCAAACTGCCAATGCTACTCCTATCATCCTAAGTAGACCATTCCTAGCGACATGCAATGCTTTAATAAATTGTAGGGATGGTCAACTGAAAATTACTTTTGGCAACATGACTTTGGATTTGAATATTTTTAATACATGCAAGTTGCCACATGTGGATGATGAGATTGAGAGGGTGCATATGATTGATTCATTGGTGGATGATTATATTTGTTCTGAATTTTGTGATGATGCTTCTATTGTTGAGACTATTATTGGTGATTCTAATGACATATCTTTTGTGCAGGAGAACGTGAAGGAGCTGAACGCAGTATGGAAGCCTAGGTTCGAGGCTTTGCCACCTAATGCATCAATTCAAATTTCATCTGAGGTGGAGGATCCAAAGCCCGAATTAAAGCCACTTCATGAATATCTCAAGTATGCCTTCCTAGGAAACGAAAACAGCTTCCCTATGGTAATATCTTCCAAACTCTCTTTAGAACATGAAAACTCTTTACTTGATGTGCTAAGAAAACATAGAGGTGCTATTGGTTGGTCCATTGCTGACATAAAAGGTATTAGCCCTATTGTATGCATGCATCACATTTACTTGGAGGATGACGCCAAACCCACTAGAGAAATGCAACGTATGTTAAATCCAACATTAAAAGAAGTGGTGAAAGGTGATGTTTTAAAATTATTGGATACAGGCATTATATATCCTATTTCTGACAGCAAGTGGGTTAGCCCTACACAGGTTGTTCCTAAAAAGTCTGGGCTCACTGTTGTTAAAAATGAAAATAATGAGCTTATACCAGTTAGAGCCACCACAGGTTGGAGGATGTGCATAGACTATAGGAAATTGAACTCCCGGACTAGAAAAGATCATTTCCCTCTTCCATTTCTTGACCAAATTTTAGAGAGGGTAGCTGGACATGAGTACTATTGCTTTCTAGACGATTATTCAGGTTATTATCAGATTGAGATTGCACCTGAGGACCAGGAAAAGACCACATTTACATGTCCCTTTGGTACTTTTGCTTTTAAAAGAATGCCGTTTGGTTTATGTAATGCTCCAGCTACTTTTCAGCGATGCATGCTCAGTATTTTTGATGATATGGTTGAGAAAATTGTTGAGGTATTTATGGATGATTTTTCAGTATATGGTAGCTCTTTTCATGATTGTTTAGCTAACTTGGCTCTTGTTCTTGACAGGTGCATTGAAAAGAACCTCCTATTGAATTGGGAGAAGTGTCATTTTATGACCACAGAGGGACTTGTCCTTGGTCACCTAGATTCTAAAGATGGTATACAGGTAGACAGAGCCAAGGTAGCAGTAATTGAGAAGCTACCAAGTCCTAAATGCGTGAAGGACATCAGATCATTTTTGGGACATGCAGGATTCTATAGGCGATTCATTAAAGATTTTAGCGCCATATCTCGCCCTCTTTGCAACTTACTTACTTTAAATGTGGATTTTATTTGGACACCTGAGTGTCAAATTTCTTTTGAAACTTTAAGGAAGTTGCTGATTTCTGCTCCCATTTTGCAGGTACCAGACTGGTCCCTACCATTTGAAATAATGTGTGACGCAAGCAATTACCCAGTTGGTGCAGTCCTAGGCCAAAGAAAAGATTAAGTTCCAGTGGTGATTTACTACGCTAGCAAGACATTAAATGACGCTCAGAGGAACTATACGACCACAGAGAAGGAGTTGCTGGCTGTAGTATTCGCGTTGGAAAAATTCAGGAGCTATATTCTGGGATAACCTATTTTGATTTATACTGATCACTCTGCTTTAAAATATTTATTATCTAAAAAGATGCTAAGCCTCGATTGATACGATGGATTTTATTGTTGCAGGAGTTCAATGTCATAATCAAGCGTATTTTGCCATTTTCTTAAACTCATAATCAAGCGTATATCACGAAAGGCCTAATGTCATAATCAAGGACAAGAAAGGCGTGGAGAATCTAGTAGCTGACCACTTATCACGATTGACAGTAGGCCTTGATTCAGCAGATGTGCCTTTGAAGGACTCCTTTCCTGACGAGCATCTTTTTAGCGTTTCCACCTCTCCATGGTATACTGATATAGTAAATTATCTCGTGACTGGTAAGACCCCTGACACTTGGTCTCTTCAAGACTTTAAAAGGTTCAAGTATGAGGTAAAATATTTCTTCTTTGATGATCCGTACCTCTATAAATATTGTAGTGACCAAATTATTAGGAGATGCATTCTTGACCATGAAATAACCAGTGTGATACAATTTTGCCATGATGGAGTGTGTGGTGGACATTTTTCTGCGAACAAAACTGTGGCAAAAATCTCGCAATTTGGCTTTTATTGGCCAACTATGTTTACAGATACATTTCATTATTGCAAGACTTGTGCTGCATGCCAACAATTAGGGGGTATTACTAAATGTAACATGATGCCTTTAAACCCCATTTTAGAAATTGAAATATTTGATTGTTGGGGCATAGACTTCATGGGACCTTTCCCACCTTCATTTGGATATGCTTATATTTTGGTTTGTATTGATTATGTTTCTAAATGGGTGGAAGCTATTCCTTGCAGGTCGAACGACACTACCGTTGTGCTTTAGTTCCTTAAAGAGAACATTTTCTCTAGATTTGGAGTGCCTAAGGCCTTGATCAGTGATGGAGGGTCTCATTTTTGCAACCGCATGTTCGCTACTTTAATGAAGAGGTTTGGGGTCACGTATAAAGTTTCTACGCCATATCACCCCCAAACCAACAGTCAAGCAGAGTTGGCAAATAGAGAGATCAAAGGAATTCTACAGAAAACGGTGAATCCATCAAGAAAAGATTGGAGTCTGTGCTTACCTAAAGCATTGTGGGCTTACATGACGTCCTACAAAACAATTTTGGGGATGTCACCTTACCGTCTAGTTTTTGGGAAGTCTTGTCACTTACCTGTTGAATTGGAACATAGATCTTATTGGGCTATAAAGAAAATGAATTTTGATACTGCTTCATCTTTTTCTTCTCGCAGGTTACAATTGCTAGAGCTAGAGGAGCTGAGGAGAAATGCATATGACAACGCTAAAATATCGAAAGAAAGGATGAAATCTGTCCACGACATGATGATCCTACGGAGGGAGTTCACCCCAGGCCAAAAAGTACTGATATACAATTCCAGGCTACACATCTTTCCTGGGAAGCTTCGCTCTAGGTGGTATGGACCTTTCGTCGTCAAAGAAGTTTTCCCACATGGCGTTGTGCTCTTACTAAATGAAAAGGATGGAAGCAAGTTCAAGGTGAATGGCCAGAGATTGAAGCATTTTCACGAGCCTTGGACCAAGGAAGCGAGCACCATGGATCTCACAGACCCACCTTCGGGTGGGGACTAATCAGGTGTGTTCTTTCCATGATTCCCTCTTCCTAACATTGAGGACAATGTCTATTTTAAGTTGGGGGGAGGGAAATAACTTTTAGGATTTTTATTTTATTTTCTTTTTATTTTTCTTTTTCTTTTATGGTTTTCCCTTTTTAGTTCCCTTTTTGCATTGAAAAAAAATTTTGAGTTAAAAAAAATATCACCAAAGTCTATCTTTACCTAGAAATGACCCTCATGTGATGAAATTTCTCGAAATATACTCCCCACCGTACACATATGATTTATTTTTCCCCCACCACTATTGTTCAACATTTCAGTCTCATTTTACATGAATTTGAGTGCTTGTGGTGAATTTCTTTTTATACATCTCAATGGTAAGATTAATCGGTGACTTAATGAATCTAGAAATTATGGATTAGCAAGTGGTATGCTTTCATTGGAACACACCAAAGTTCATGCACCAATAATTCATAAATTACCTGGAGCATTGTTCTTTATCTCGTATTCATTGCCATTTACATGCTTGGTGTGATTTTGGGTAGAAAAACGTACCACGTCATTTGAAATGATTAGGATACCCATTCTTGTGAAAAATTAAAGAAGAGGAAGTTATCTTGCCACGTTGTTTATGCACACACAAAAGAAGAAAAAATGAGATGAATGAGGAAGAAAAAAATGAATAAATGTGCTATTAAAGAAATAACTTGGTTGGCTCGAGTAGTACAGTCCGAGGGGCCCTTCTTGGCCTAATGCCCTATTATCGTCTGATTTGGGAGCCATTGACCGGAACCTCAATTATTTGATGGAGCGATCCAAGTTATATACTTTTCCGCGAATGTTGCTTGATGCGCGTTACGCGGAACTATGGAAAAAAGCGAAAGAAAATAGAGAATAAGTGTGCATGATTAGCAAGGTAAGAGAACTTCCAAAGCTTAACGAAAACACAAGATGTGGTGTGATTTCCTATGAATGAAAATTGACGTATGTATGTCTTGATACCATCCTATTTTTTTGATGCTTGCCTTGCAAGAAAAATCTACGCTCCTAGTTAAAATATTTGATTGAACGGTGTTGACCATTGACTTTGTATACTATGAGCCATGAAGTAATGGATAATGAATTTAAGTCTATTTTATAACCATTTGAGATACTTGACATTCATTTTTGAAAACCCACAAGTACCATTACTTGATGAGCTTGAAATTTTGATATTAGTGTGTGGTTATCTCTTTTGTCGTTGTAGTATGGTGATGAATGATTTGAGATCTGATAAGGTGATCTAGGTGTATTATTAATCGCTCCTTTTTGCTAGAGACTAGCAAAACGCTAGTTGGGGGGTGTGATTTGGGTTGAATATTGCGTATTTAACCCCTCATCTAGCAATATTTTGTGTGTAGATGATGCTTAATTGGTCTCTAGTACATTCGTATTTTGTATATCATGATTTACTAGAGCAAATCACTTGATTTGTACATAAAGTATGAATTTTACTGAGTATTTTTGCATTCTTATATTATTCTTAGCTTCGTCTCAATCTCACGATTCCAACGACTATTTATTTGTATTTTTCTGAGATCTGTGCTAATTACTGTGTATTTTTGAATGCAGAATACCAATTAAAATGGAGAAATACGCTTAAAATACGAAAATACGGGCCACGTGGCTAAATCGTGGCCGCTCATTCTTCATCCAGCGGTCGAGATTACTTGAATCACGCGGGCGACGTGGCATTCATCCCCACCGTTGCGCCTCGATCCAACGGCGCGAAGGGAACTCGGATCTGTGCAGCAGAGCGGCGACGTGGCGACGTCTCGACTGCCCGATTCGAATCGGACGGTCGCAAATGACCCCGCGAGTCGAAAGCAGCAGCGCGAATCTTGAAGCGGAACGAGCGGGTGAGATCTTATGAAGCTTAGATCGGGCGGTCAGTATTAACCTTGACGCGGAGTCGGATGCGAACGAAGCAGCCGCACGAATCTTGGAAGCCACGCGTCGCTCCCTCAGACGATCCCGCTTGGATGAGCGGCTCACAAATGCACCGGTGTGCAATGGACGGCTGAGATCTCGATCCGCTCGCGGGTCGGGTATAAACAGGAAGCGGGTGCGGATTTTGAACCCGTTAAGCACCCCAAACCCGCAATGCTTATTATTTAAGCGTATTCTAGGGTTTTTGGGCGTATTATTGGCGTATTGGAGCATCTAGGAGCCGAATCTTCTCTCTGAAAAATTCTGTAAATTTCCAGAGTCTATTCTTCAGTTTTCCAAAGAGTTTGGAGTCTTAGCTTGGAGTTTTGGTAATATTTTCTTAAACTCATACCCCGTATTTTGGTGTTTTCTAGCGTATTTTGCTATAAATTAAGTTGATGTATTTTTCTATGGAAGTTGTTTATTATTGCATGATGAGTAGCTAAATCCTATTTGTGCATGATATGGAGTAGTTAGGGGATGTGATTCATGTTATTTTGGTTGAATATTGTTGTTCTTCATCGTAAAAGTCGCTAAAATTGTATGTTTTTGCTATTTAATCCTCTTTTCGTCTTCCAAAAGAAGCGAATACGTTGATGATCACCCCACAAGGGTGAGATTTGATCTCTCCAAAAGAGAGCTTCATACCATATTCGTATAACTATAGTTTTAGCGACGTTTTTATTCATATTGTGCTTGAACCCCCAAAAGGGTATTTTCCGACGAATCGCTTCCAAAAGGAGGATTTGTTGAGTTATATTTAATCAACCAAAATACATGAATCGCTGATCCTAACGAACACATATCATGTGCATGTTTCTCATATATTTTCATACACGACTCTTTTGTTGTTCGCTTTGATTACGTATTCACGACACACTTTCACACCATCATCACTTTCATTATTAGAGTGGTTAGTTTCTTTCCGTCAGATTTCTGTTTGATTTGTGCTGTGGTTTCAACAGATTTTCTCCCGAGGATTCGACATCTGGACTCCCAGATTTTACTACTTGTACGGACTCTTGCGCTTGAGAGAATCACCTTTTTGGTCCCACCACTGGCTGCTCCCCTTCCCTCAAAATCCGATGTGGGACTAATTTAGAGTTAATTAAATTCAATTTAGTTTGCCTTCACAAAGTGCAAACTTCCATGAATTTTAACTCCCTCACCGTTGAACTTCAGGATTGATACAACCTATCAATTCAAAGGGTATTCAACGGTGAACACATAGGAAAAAACCGTTCGTCAATCGGAGTTCGTTTGACCCTCCAATTGACCGCTCAAAGTTCAGCCTATGGCTAGTTTTTCACAAAAACTGAGCCGTCAAAACTGCCCAAGAAAACTAGGGTTCTGCACCCTGAGGTGGGGCCCAGCCTGTGGGCCCCACCAGCCAAAAGAAGCTGACTGGGCGCCTGCCAGACTTGGGCACGGATGCTCAAGCCTGGCGCGGGCGCCCAGGCGCCAGGCGCCCAGTCGCCAGCCTGGCGCCTGGCGCCTGGAGCCTGGCGGGCGCCTGGGCCGGGCCGGGCGCCTGGCCCAGAATGCCTGGGTGCCCAGTGACGTGCATTTATATTTCATACATTCACGCACGTTTCTCCGTATTTTTCCGCCGTCTCTTATTTGTTTTCGTGTATTTTCCCGTTTTCTTTCACTTTTCTTTGTTTTTCCATGATTGCAGGGGATTGACCACGTAGGGGACATTTTACGATGATATCCCAAGTCCCCGGAGCAACGGGAGAAGTCACGCATGATCCAGGGGGTCAAACGGCGAAGTATTCATCTTTCAGCCCCTCACCCGGTCGGTTGGTCATCTCCAACCGATCGGGTGATGCACGCGTGCACCAATCGGTCTCTGCCGCAGCTCATAACGAAGTCACCCGACCGGTTCACAGACCGGTTCAGCGGGAGCTATTCTCTGTTTTCTCGAAGCAAAGCGCCAACCGATCGGGTGACTCTCACCCGATCGGTTTATCTGTAGCTGAGAAAGATGAGCTGAAGACACGGACGTCGAACCAGACGATTCACCCGACCGCTCCAAGATCCAACCGGTCGCTCAAGAACTCACCCGATCGGTTCATGTGATCGGGTGAAAACTCGCCGTTTTCTGATATTTATTTGTAACGGATCAACCGATCGGTTGACTTGTCAACCGATCGGTTGATGCGACGGCCTATATATAGAACCCCTAGGGTTCCAGAAACGGGAGTTGCTGTTTTTCTACTGTTTTATTTCCTTGTGACGGCTGTAATTGTTACTCTTTTGTAAGTTTTCATATCTTTCTAAAATTTTAGTATTGTCTTTATTACTCTATTACTTCCGCATTGCAATTGTCCGATTATGATTCCAACGGTTAAATTTCATTTAGATTGTTTTTTCATGAATTTTTGTGAGTAGTTCCCAAATCTGGGATTTTGGTGGAAACCCCTTCGGGGGCTCTTCCCGATGCGTCCATAGGGTTAGGAAATCGATAGGGAGTAGGAATCTAACGGTTACGCTGGGCGTTTCATTGTCATCGGCGGGAAAAAGACCGCCTTTGACCGTCGGGCCAAGGGGGAATAAACTTGGCGGTTGACTCCCTAGCCATAGCTCACGCCTTTAGCGTAGACGCCAAATCCTAACACGCGGGAGCGGCAGGATGAGACGTTGGGAGATATCGTTGCGGACTTAGTGCTCCCGGGATCGATCAGTGTTAATGGACACGGGAGTGCCCACTGATCGAATCCGGGAAGTCCGGTGTATCATCCTGGGCACCGACCGGAATATCGGGCCCATGGGACGCCGGTACCACTTTCAGAGGCAACGTCACACCATTAGACCCTAATCCCGATCGCTATCCATACCCGTAGGCCGTATCGGCGAGAGTCTCTCGTCGGGTTGGAAACCAAAGTCCCGGGTTTACTTTCTTTTCGTTCATACGCTTTTATTTTCTTTCGTGACAACCAACCACCGATTCGGGCTAGCTCGCCCCTCGGGGTGATTTAGGTCCTACCTGACCCAAGCACAACCTCGCCTCCCTGAGTTCGATATTCCCGCACCCTACACTAACCGTGAAACTTGCGGTAAACGACACCGCGCCGCCGCGCCGCAAGCGGGGCGCCGGTCAAGTTTATGGCGCCGTTGCCGGGGAGGCAACGTGCTTGTTATTTTAGGATCTCATGAACCCTCATGTCTAGCTCACATCCCTACCTCGCGATAATTTTCGCATTCTCCTTTTTCTTTTTCTTTTTCTTATTTTTATTTCTTATTTTATCTGTCTCTTTCCCACTTGTCGCTTCACGGGTATTTGTTGTTTTTCATGCACAGGAGTTCAAGGAGTCTTGACGACTTGATCCCCCTCGATCCAGAGATTAACGCCACCCTTAGGCGCTTGGACGCCGAGAAGCGGAGAAGGGAAGATCCCGAATCCATGGAGGAGAACACCCCACCTCAGAAGTCTCTGCTGGAATACTCGATGCCATCTATCGAGTCCACTTCCGCCATCCGTCCTCCAGCTATCACGGCCCAAAGCTTTGAGCTAAAGCCGTCATTGGTGACGTGGATCCAGCAGGATCAGTTTGCGGGTGCACCCATGGAGAGCCCGATCGAGCATCTAGACTCCTTCTTGGAGAAGTGTGACACCTTCCGGATCAATGGTGTCACGACAGAGGCTATCCGTCTGAAGCTGTTCCCCTTCTCTTTACGAGACAAAGCCAAGCAATGGCTAAGGGGGAAGGACCCCAACACTTTCAACACCTGGGAGAAGCTCTCCAACGCTTTTCTGACAAAGTTCTTTCCTCCGGGGAAGACCATGAAGTTGAGGAGTGAGATCTCCTCCTTCTCCCAGGCCAGCCACGAGTCCTTGCATGAAGCTTGGACGAGATATAAAGAGATGCAAAGAAGATGCCCTCACCATGAGCTTCCGAAGTGGCAGATTATCAATCTGTTCTACAATGGGTTGAGGGATGACCTGAAATCTTCTATGGATGCTGCGGCTGGGGGTTCGAAGCGAGGAAGATGCCGGGAATATTCTGGAAAATATGGCATCCAACAATGAGCGGTGGTGTGACGAGAGAGCCACACCAAGAACTGGGGGTATACACAGAGTCGAGGACGTCGACAAACTTTCAAGCAAGTTTGACTTGCTTTCGACCCAGATCTCCGCACTGATGGTAGGAGCCGGTGGGGCCGATACACAGCAGATTTCAGCAGTAGAGTCCGGATTCTTCGGGGAATTCGACGGTGGTGACATCTCACCACCGTTGGATCAGGCGAGCGCACTATTTTACAACCCTACGGGAAATGCGCCGTACCCACCAAGGACAAATTCCAACCCGGCCTACTCTCCCAACAACCGGAACCACCCGAATTTCAGTTACCGGCCACCATTTCAGCCCTCACCACCTCAGCAGCCGCAGCAACAAGCATATCAGCCAGCTAGGCCACAGCAGAGTCAGTTTCAGCAGCAACCATCTCAGCAACAATCCTACGCCCCCAGGAACCAGCAGCCGTTCCAGCAGCAGCAGCAGTATGGCCAACAGAGGGCCGTCTCTCCGGTTGAGTCTCTCTTGACTCAATATATTACCAACCAGGAGAGGATCAACCAGAAGCTGGAAATGGGTCAGCGGACCCTCACGGACCAAGTAACCCAGCTGGGGTTACAAGTGGCGAACCTTGCAAGGTCACAAAACCAATTACCGCCACAACCGGAGGTGAACCCGAGGGGAGTAACCCAGACATCGGCACTCTTACACGAGCACGCAAATGTGTCCGCTATCGTTCTGAGAAGCGGGACACAAATTCCTACTAGAGTGCCCCCTAGCAACCCGGAAGCACCGTCGGTCGTTGAGAAACCGATCGAAAAATCAAACGACTCCGGTGCTTCGTCATCAAATCCTATGACTCCGGAGGGAGTCTCTGAAGAAGAGAAAGAGAAGAAGGAGGAAGAGAGCCCTAAAGTGTATAAACCCGTTGTGCCATTTCCCCAACGGTTGGCTCAGGCAAAAATTGATGAGAAATATGGCAAGTTCTTCGCCATGGTCAAGGACCTGAGTTTGCAGATCCCCTTCCTAGAAGCAATCGAAACAATCCCCTCCTATGCAAAATTCTTGAAAGATTTGGTGACTAGAGGGTCCAGAAAGGAGAAAGTAGTGTTGACGGCGGAGTGTAGCGCTCTTATCCAGAGGGAAAATCCGCCGAAACTTAAAGACCCGGGGAGCTTTTCCATTCCTTGCACGATCGGAGCAGTGAAGATTCATCGTGCACTCGTCGATCTCGGAGCGAGTGTTAGCTTGATGCCCTTGTCGATGTACAAGAGAATAGGAATGGGTGATTTGGAGCCCACCGGGATGACCCTGCAACTAGCTGACCGGTCGGTAAAATATCTGGTGGGAGTTGTGGATGACCTTCCCGTGAATGTGAGAGGGGTGCATGTGCCTGTGGACTTTGTGGTCATGGACATGCCCGAAGACGCACACACCCCCATTATCCTGGGACGGCCTTTCATGGCCACTGCTGGCGTTCTAATAAATGTGAAGAACAGAAAACTATCTTTGAACGTCGGCGGATAGAAAGTTGAGTTTGACCTGGGATTATCTATGAAGCACCCCGATCCTCCTGATGACCTCCGGTGCAATTTGCTTGAGATAGAAGAAGAAAAAGCTGTAGAGGAGAGCTCATGGGAGATTCTCCTGAGAAACCCCCCCGATGACTTGGGGGATTTAGAAGATGAAGAAGGCCCCGAAGACAAAGAAGCGGCTGGAAAACCAAGTGCAGCAAGAACGACCCCTCCCAGGTTCCCCAAGACTCCTCCTGCGAGGAGAACGGGGAAAGAGCTCACGGACCTCACTAAAGACGAGGTCCGGATCCTGAAGAAGATGGCGGGAAGCGCCAACACCAAGGAAAAGCCCCCGGATCTCAAGAACAAAGGGAGGGTAGTCGAGCAAGTATTTTTCCAGCCGTTGACTACTCCAAGCGCCTTCAGCTCCAACAAGGAAGAGATGCCGAAGTTTGGGCATCACCCGTATCAGCCACCATGAGCATCTCTTGCGGGCGTCGAGCCAACGACGTTAAACAAGTGCGCTTCATGGGAGGCAACCCATGTTCTAAACTTTTTCCCACTTTTTAGCGTTAATTTTTACTTTATTTTATCTATTTTTATAAATAAAATCAGCCGCGAGAACATCCGTTCGGGGACTTAAGCAAATTTCTTGGTTTTTGCAGGAAACAGGCCCCAACCGATCGGGTGACAACTCACCCGATCGGTTGGGATGTATCAGATACATGCCGAGATCTGTCCCCATATGACCCGATCGGTTGAGTAATGAAGAGACCGGGTGGCAGACCGGGTGAGCTGGGGAGAACTCTCGGGAAATTTTGGGGAATATCAACCGATCGGTTGAGTTTGAGCACGATCGGTTGACCTGACCGGGTGAGCAGCCCTAAGTTCTCGGGAAATTGAGTGGAGCGGCCAACCGATCGGTTGAAAAGTCACCCGATCGGTTCGCCTGTAGCATTTCTTCGGCAAGATTTTCGACCTAACCGTCAACCGATCGGGTGACAAGTCACCCGATCGGTTCGACTTAAAATCCTATATAACCACCCCCGACACCCGTTCGTTTTCTCCCTCGCCCGATCGCCCGAACCTCTGCCGTTTCGTCTCCCGTCGTGCGCCTTCCTGCTTTCTTCCCCGAGATCAGCCTCGATCTTCTTCTCCAACCATTTCCCTACCCATCCACCATCATTTCTCTCCATTCCCCCGTCATCTCCCTACACACAAACCCTAGATTTCCCCCATTCCCCCCCCCCCCCCCGCTTCGGAACTTGTTGAAGAGATCGCTGCGGTTTCACATCGTGCTCCAATCGGGCAGCATCGGGGCATCCACGTGCAACTATCTTCATCTCATTTTGGGTAACCTCGCTCCTTTGCTTAATTTTAATCTTTTCCCAAATATTCTGTTTGCTTGTTGGTCGTATTTTGTGTTTGTGTTGAATTCGTTGTACTTTCACACACCTACGCGCGCAAACAACACCTACACAATGCCTCCCCGCCGTATTAAACCCACCGATGCTAGCTCTTCGAACCCTAGGCCCACCCGTCGTACCCGTCGCACACAGCCCACCACCTCTAACCCATCCACCACACCACGCACCACTTCCCCACCTCCCGGTTACGATCCCGAATATGGGATGCAATTCCAATCCGATGACCATGCCGACCGATTCACGGCCATGGTCCTCCTTGCTGGTCAGGGTGGTCAGATAACCCAGGAATCCGTCGACCGTGACCTCCCCTTCCTTCAAAGCTTCGTTCGCCACATCTGCGAAGACCCACCCGACGTCTCCGAGCTCCACATTCCACCCCCCACGACCCCTGGTCCACAGCACAGGCCCCCGTCACCACCCCCAGAGGGTGGTGCCCCTGCTTAATTTTCCTCTCCCACTTTTGCCCCCCCCCCTCGTATTTGAGCCCATCTGTCTTTTCGGGGCCCAGCTTTGTCTCTGTCGGAGGGAGGGGACTATTTGCGTGTTGCTTTCTGACTTCACCTCTCTTTTGTTTTTGACTCCCCCCTTGCACATCTCTGCATTTCATTGATCATATCATTTCGCTTGCACTCTCTGGTCTAGCTTGGGGGACGTCTGTTTTGGTGTGCTGTCGTGTTTTGTTTGTTTTTCTCATTTTTTGTGTGTGTTTGTTTTTCACTTTTTGAGTGTCGTGTCGTGTAATTTTATTTTATTTTTATTTTCGTATTTTTTGATTTTGATTTTGATCTTTCTTTCTTTTTCGGTTTCATCTATGTGTTTTCCTCGTTTTCATTTCTTTTCGTGTCTGTGCGTATCCCCCCCATCTTCATTGCCCTCCCGTACTCACTCTTATTGCATTGAGGGCAATGCAAGTTTCAGCTTGGGGGAGTCGCACTTCGTGCGCCATTTGTGTTGTTTTTCTACGTTATTTGAGTCGTTTTCCATCGTGTTTTTCTTTTTTTCTTTTTCCTTCTTTCTTTAGCTCTTTCTCCTAGAAATGAATCCTATGATGAATCGCCACAAAGTCACACACACCTAGCATTGCATCGATAATCACACTCACTAACCCTAGGATTTCGAGTCCTCTTGCCTTTCACGCATCGTGGGTCCACTTAGCTTTTTGTGAGTCGTGTGTCGTGACTAGCATTTGGTGTGCTTCTGCTTTGTGGTTTTACTTTATATACCTGTTCAGGAATGACCCCTAGATTATCATGTTTCGATATTGAATATGCGGTATTTGCTTCTAATGTCTGCTTCTATATGCATGCTATTTATATCGTATACTTCAATTCGCATGCGTCGGGATTCCACAACTAAGGACTAGGATAACCCATTTAGCCTAAGCTCTATTTAGCAAGAATAGTCTCCTTTGCCCGAGTGTTTAGATTTCGACTTCTTTTTTGTTTTACTTGGTGCAAATCCCCTCGTCGTGTACCGTTCTCCCACTTGGGAGAGTACACATGTGTATAGCCAATATCCCAAAAATCCAAAAAAAAGGAGAAAAGAAAAGAAAAACCCAAAAAGAAAAGAAAAGAAAAAGATTGTATAGCCAAAAAGCCAAAAAAATATGCAAATACCCAAAACCCAAAAAAATTCCCGTGTGAATATTTTCATACTTGCCAAGAATAAAGGGAAGGCGAGAATTTGCACCGAGTGTTCTTCTCCACATCATCTCAACCCCCGTCGTTATCGAAAACACTTGGCTTGGGAACTTTTTAGCTAGTATCTAGGCTATAGTGGCGTGATTTCCTTAACCCTAGTTGTGGAGTCCCCGATGCATGATACGCTTCTATTCTCTCTATTCTCATGCATGCTTGAACTTATATTCGCCGCTTAATTCAATTCGATTCGATATTTGGGTCATATCATGGATTTGTGTATATCGAGCCTCGTAGCACATCGTAGAAAGCATCACCATTTGCTAGCACACGACCACGCTCACTCGCGCTTCACTGCGTGGACCCACGACACTTATTTGGACTCGCTTTCCTAGGTTTAGTGGTGTGATTTGGCGTTTGCTTGCTAGGTGAGTGGTTTTTGATTTTGTTGGCTCTGATGGGCGATCTAGGGTTTAGAGTTTTCTTTTTCTTTCTTCCTCTCTAGTTTCCCCTTCCGAGCTCCTACTCTCACTCGTCTTCCTCGAGGACGAGGAAGAGTTCAGCTTGGGGGATTTTGACGTGCGTTTATATTTCATACATTCACGCATGTTTTCTTTCGTGTTTCTCCGTATTTTTCCGCCGTCTCTTATTTGTTTTCGTGTATTTTCCCGTTTTCTTTCACTTTTCTTTGTTTTTCCATGATTGCAGGGGATTGACCACGTAGGGGATGTTTTACGATGATATCCCAAGTCCCCGGAGCAACGGGAGAAGTCACGCGTGATCCAGGGGGTCAAACGGCGAAGTATTCATCTTTCAGCCCATCACCCGGTCGGTTGGTCATCTCCAACCGATCGGGTGATGCACGCGTGCACCAATCGGTCTCTGCCGCAGCTCACAACGAAGTCACCCGACCGGTTCACAGACCGGTTCAGCGGGGGCTATTCTCTGTTTTCTCGAAGCAAAGCGCCAACCGATCGGGTGACTCTCATCCGATCGGTTCATCTGTAGCTGAGAAAGATGAGCTGAAGACACGGACGTCGAACCGGCCGATTCACCCGACCGCTCCAAGATCCAACCGGTCGCTCAAGAACTCACCCGATCGGTTCATGTGATCGGGTGAAAACTCGCCGTTTTCTGATATTTATTTGTAACGGATCAACCGATCGGTTGACTTGTCAACCGATCGGTTGATGCGACGGCCTATATATAGAACCCCTAGGGTTCCAGAAACGGGAGTTGCTGTTTTTCTACTGTTTTATTTCCTTGTGACGGCTGTAATTGTTACTCTTTTGTAAGTTTTCAGATCTTTCTAAAATTTTAGTATTGTCTTTATTACTCTATTACTTCCGCATTGCAATTGTCCGATTATGATTCCAACGGTTAAATTTCATTTAGATTGCTTTTTCATGAATTTTTGTGAGTAGTTCCAAAATCTAGGATTTTGGTGGAAACCCCTTCGGGGGCTCTTCCCGATGCGTCCATAGGGTTAGGAAATCGATAGGGAGTAGGAATCTAACGGTTACGCGGGGCGTTTCATTGTCATCGGTGGGAAAAAGACCGCCTTTGACCGTCAGGCCAAGGGGGAATAAACTTGGCGGTTGACTCCCTAGCCATAGCTCACGCCTTTAGCGTAGACGCCAAATCCTAGCACGCGGGAGCGGCAGGATGAGACGTTGGGAGATATCGTTGCGGACTTAGTGCTCCCGGGATCGATCAGTGTTAATGGACACGGGAGTGCCCACTGATCGAATCCGGGAAGTCCGGTGTATCATCCTGGGCACCGACCGGAATATCGGGCCCATGGGACGCCGGTACCACTTTCAGAGGCAACGTCACACCATTAGACCCTAATCCCGATCGCTATCCATACCCGTAGGCCGTATCGGCGAGAGTCTCTCGTCGGGTTGGAAACCAAAGTCCCGGGTTTACTTTCTTTTCGTTCATACGCTTTTATTTTCTTTCGTGACAACCAACCACCGATTCGGGCTAGCTCGCCCCTCGGGGTGATTTAGGTCCTACCTGACCCAAGCACAACCTCGCCTCCCTGAGTTCGATATTCCCGCACCCTACACTAACCGTGAAACTTGCGGTAAACGACACCGCAACGCCGCGACGCAAGCGGGGCGCCGGTCACCCAGCGCCCAGGCGCCCTGGGCCGCCTGGGCCCAGGCCCAGGCACACAGCGCCTGGGCCTGCGCCCAGGCGCCTGGGCCTGGGCCTGGGCCGGGCACCCAGGCCCAGGCGGGCTTAGGCGCCCAGGCCCAGGCGGGCCTTGGCTCTGGTGGGGTTGGCCAGCAGTCTAGGCCAGACCCAGTTTGGGTTGGGTCTGCCTGATCTGGCCTGATCTACTCTTAGATCTGTTTTGGGCATAACTTGGGCATTTGGCGTCCGATTTGGACGCCGTTTGAACCTGGGCGTAGACCGGGACATTCCCGTCTTACCCGTGAACTTTTCCTTGCGTTTATTTTATTAAATATTGTTTTAAACAATTTAAAACACATTTAATCTCTTTTGCATCAAATGCAAAATAGTCCCTATCTAGGCTTAAATTATCATTTGCATCAAATACAAATGATCTGAGGGCATATTTCCCTACAGATAAGTCTCCCGAGGAGGCTATAGATCTGTTGGAGCACATGGCGGCCAACACCCAGCAGTGGACCGATGAGCGGACCGTTGTGACCTGGACTCCCGAGGTCAAGGTCGCCACTCACTTGGATTCTCATATTGAGACCTTGTGCAAGCAAGTGGCCCACATCGAGCAGCGCCTGGACTCCATCCCAGTGGCACCCAGCACCTCCTATCATCCCGGGGAAGAATATGTATATCCGAGATATATTCCTATTGAGGGTCACTACGAGGGTGCTGAGACATCTGAGACCGTGCAGTACGTCCAGGGAGAGGGACGAAACCAATGGCAACATCCTGCTGCTAGAAATCACCCGGGGTTCTCATATGGAAACCCAAGCGGAGGGCTGTAACCTCTGCAGTTTCAGAGACCACCACCTCCTCCTCAGCAGTAGCAGAGCCAGCAGCAAGGCAGCTTTAGTCCAGCTGGGCCCTTCAGGCCGCTGGGATATCAGTTCAACCGGCTGCCTCAGCAGAATTATGTGCCGGCTCCTCCAAAGTTTAATCTCGAATCTACACTTGAGACCTTCATGAGCGGCCAGATTCGCTTCAATCAGGATACATCGAATCAATTTAAGAATATTAATTCTTTGCTCAATGAACTGAAGGGGAAGATTTCACAGTTGCTGAAGAACCAGGAGAGATTACCTTCCCAGCCGGAGACTAACCCCAGAGCTCAAGCCAACGCCGTGGTTTCAGTGACCACACAAGGAGGACGGGTTACTGACCCAGTTATGGTTCCGGTGTTTAGCAAGGAGAAGACTCCCACTGAAGAAGCTGCTCATGACAGTGATAGAGTTGAGGCCATTGAAGAGCCTATCACTATTGAAGAGAAGGCGGATGCACCTCCCGTCACGCCTGCTACCACGCCGCCACCCGTTGATGCATCTAAGGGCAAAGCCTCCAGACCCCCTCCTCCATACCCTCATAGGGTAGCCCAAGCCAAATTGGAGAAGAAGTACTCCAAGTTTATGGAGTTACTGAAAGGGATTCAGCTGAATATCCCATTTATTGATGCCATCACCGAGATCCCAACGTATGCAAAGTTTCTGAAGGATCTCATTACGGGAAAGAGGAAGATGGAAGAGATCAAGCTGTTGGAGGATTCTACCTCCATTATCAAAAATGACCTCCCCCAGAAGCTACTGGATCCGAGGAGCTTCATAGTGCCATGTTCCATCGTCGGCATGCCAATCAGTAGAGCGTTAATTGACTTGGGGGCTAGCATCAGTTTGATGACCCTCTCCATCTTCAGAAGACTCCAGACGGGAAGTGAGTTGGAACCGACGTGCATGTCCATCCAGCTCGTCGATCATTCCATCACTTACCCGGTCGGAATAGCGAGGGACGTCATCCTCCAGATACCTCCAGGCCTATGTATCCCAGTCGATTTTATTATTATGGACATGCCGGAGGGAGGAAGCTCTCAACTCATACTCGGCCGCCCCTTCATTGCGACGACCGGAGTTCTTATAGACGTCCGGGAAGGGACCCTTTCCCTCAATGTGGGGAATATTGAAGCTGAGTTCCGGCTACAAAGGCCGATGAAGGAGAAAGCTTATGAAGAAGGGGCCAGTTGTCTGGAGCTTCTTGAAGAGGAAGCGATTGAGGATTTTACTGCTGAAGGGGTCATGAAGGACCCAATTAAAGAAATAATCGACGACGACGGTGACCCAACCTACAACAAAGCGGTCGCCGCGTACATCCAAGTATTGGATGAGGAGTTCTACTCCAATCGTCAAATCGTCAGGCACTGGAGACCATATCTTATGCTGAGAAGAATGTTGGAGTAGGCGGAAATCAAACGCCGCTGGTTTGCACCACCCTGAAGATGGACACGCGACCACCATGCGCGCCAAATGAGCATTGATATATCATATGGAGTCGAGCTCATAACTGAAAACGAGCACTTATTGGGAGGCAACCCAATTCCGTAGATTTTGGATTTTCTTTCTTATTTTCTTATTTTTATTTTTATTTCGTGATTTTAGGTAAAATTGCAAAAATCATAAAAATTTGACGAGTTTGTGTTCTGTGTAGGACGGACAATTGGGGGTATGCATATAGACATTATAAACGAAAGGAAGCCGGAGGAAATCAACTGAATCGAAGATTTGAGAAGGAAAACAAGGGAAAAGAAGAGAAAAAGAGACACATGAAACCCAGACCGAGCAGCTCAGCTGCTCGGTTGAGTCAAGTAGAAACGGAAAAAGGAGATACTTAAGCGTGGCCCGAGTAGGTTCATGCTCGGTCCGAGTAGAAATTGACACGGACCGAGCAGACCGCTACTCGATCGAGTTTTACAGGGATGAGATTTGAGCGAAAAAAACGTCACTCTGTCGACCCGGGCGGAACATTATTGACTCGGCCCGAGTAGGACATGACGCGGACCGAGCATCTTACTGCTCGATCGAGTCGTACGGTGTTGAAACTTGGGAAGAAAACGTCACTCTGTCGACCCAGACAGAATATTATTGGCTCAGACCGAGCAGGAAATGACCCGGAGGGAGTATTTCAAAATTTTTACTTTAACCGGGTCGAGCAGCCTAGCTGCTCGGACCGAGTTGAGTCGTCATTTCGTTTAAATTCTTTTGCATTAACCCAGTCGAGCAGCATAGCTGCTCGGACCGAGTCGGGTCAGGTTCGTTCATTTTAATCCCTCCGTTAAATAATCTTTTTACCTTTAAATTTTTTTTACCCACCCCCGAAAACTTATCACCGAGCTACCTTACCCTCCCTCTACTCGTTCGACCCACCGTCCTCCGCTGCCATTCCCCTCCGTCACTGTCGCCGCCGCACTCCGGTCAGCCACCCCTCCCCTCTCTCCCCTATTTCTTCTCTCTTTATTTCCCCCCTCCCCTCTTTCCCCCTCACTCTCTCCGCCCTACTAGACCACCGGCACCGCCGACGGCGCCGCCGCTGCCGACGGCGCCGCCGCCCTCACACACATCCCCCCTCTCTGATTTACCCTTTCCCCTCTCCCGTCAGCTCCCTCACCCCAAACCCCCCTCTCTTCGCCCTAATAGCCGACGGCTACGTCGACGGCGGCCGCGCCGCCAACGGCGCCAGCCACCACCCCCCTCCCCTTACCCCCCCCTCCGTTAAACCCCCTTCACCGTCGCCACCCCCCCCCCCCCCCCGCCTCCCTCTTCACGGCGATCACCGATCCCCCCGTCGTGCTTCGTGCCCTAGGGCACAGAACGAGCAGCCCAGCTGCTCGTTCAGAAATCCCCCCATATGTGCCCTAGGGCATAGACCGAGCACCTAGGTGCTCGGTCACACCCCCCGAGTCATGCCCTAGGGCACGCTCGTTCAGCCCCCCGAGTCGATCTACTCGTTCACACGACTCGCACTGAGTCACAGCCACTGCACAACTTGGACCGAGTAGCACTCTGCTCAGTCCGAGTCACAGTTTTTCCTGCATTCCACGCATTTTTAATCGATTATCTGACGTTTTGCCCATTTCAAATTGCAGGTCCTCTCCACTGACGTCAGTAGCAGTAGCGTGGACTAGCTTGGGGGATAATTTGCGCGTCCGCATCATCCGCACCCACGGTACACTCGTTCCCTGATATCTTTTCATACCGTATCATATTACCACACTCGTCACTATGGTCCGCACACGCGGATCGATGACCCTTCCCATACGTGGGAAGTGACCGTCTTCTGGCGCTTCCTCGTCCCATCCACAACGCCGTGCACGCCTCACTCCCACATCTCCACTACCGACACCACACCCTCCACCACAGCTCCGGCTGTCACCACCACCATTCCCACCGCCACCACACCTGTCACCATAGCACCATCTACCGTCGCCCCTTCTTCGCCTCCACACCCCGCACCCCCCTCGATGACCCCACCATGCACATCCCTACACACGGCATCACTTTTCGCGATGGTTCTCACATAGCGCGATACTCTAGGATCCACCAGCTCTGCCTTGTGCCTACCGTCTTCATTGAAGTGCCAGCTCTTAGGTCACTAGGCATCCTCCAGGGAGTGCACTGCCTTTATCGAGCGATCGGTTTCGACCGATTCCTCGGTGTCCACGCCTCCACTTACACATGCCTATCCCTCGAGGGTCTTAGCTCCCTTGCTTTCACCACAACAGGTGACAGCATCACCTTTCGACTCCTGGATCACGATTACACTGTCACTTTTGATATGATCTGGGATTATTTTCACTTTCCCGCCGTCCCTGATCCTAAGGTAGCTTTTTCACCTACCTTTGACCTCACCGATTTTGCTGCGCGCACCTTTTGGGAGCGCATTTATGGCCTACCTGAGTATCGCCCTAGCCGAGCGAAGGCATCGTGCATAGTGCACCCTTGCCTTCGCTACGCCCAGAGGCACCTAGCATGCACACTCTTCTGCAGACTGGAGGTCGGGACTATGTCCCTTCTTGAGCTTACCCATCTTTGGGGTATGACCCAACCTCTTAGATTCCACCCAGATGGCTCTGTGAGACCATTCATGCTCTCTGACGCAGCCCACTGGCTGTGTCAGCGCCTCTACCAGACGGCCACCACATTCCATTCCACGGATATCTGTTGCAGTGGTTTCTTTACTATCTTTGCTAGGATGCTAGGTATCTCCATCCCAGCTGACTTGCACCGCCCACCTGGCCCAACACGCCTTACCATTGGCGTGCTCGAGCACATGCATATCCTCCGTCCTTATGGTGCTCGTCACTGGCGTTACCTAGTAGGTACCGGCCACGATCCCCACATGGTCCTCCCAGCCCCTTACCTGACTCATATCCCCGCCGTCCAGCTTGACTGGATGATTCCTCTGGTTTTCCCACTCCCTCGCATTCACGATCTCGAGCCCCCTGGAGCTCCGGTTGAGGCACCTGCTGATGACCCGGACCCACTCTCCTCGGAGTTCGAGCTTCTCGACATAGCTGCTCTTGTCGCCGGCTTCCATGTTCCTCCAGCTCACCCATCTTCAGGAGCCGACCCATCCACCGCTGTATCTTCCGTCTCTACCGTCGTCGAGTCCTCGAGGACTGACCTAACTTCCTTCCCCGAGACTCAGATCTCTTCTACCGCTATATCGGTGCCGGAGGGCACCGATTTACCTTTTTCTGACCACATTATAGATTTAGATGCTCCTTCGCATGACCCTGTCCCCACTCTATCCCCTCTTTCGGAGCTTATAGCTTCAGCTCCTCTCGCTGGCACCACCTCCTCCTCACCCGTGGCCATTTTCACGGAGTCTGTCTCGACGTCTGTCCACACCTCTGTGTCGACGACAGCTCTATTTTCCGCCACCCCAGATTTACTGACTAGCTCACCCTCGCCTACCTTCCACGCCCGGCACGGTGCCTCAGTTGCACCGGGCCACTTCTCGTGAGTGGTGACTTACCGACATCCCCACCGTCCCCCATCCGACTCTAGCACTTTGGCCTCTCGCTTGACCGCTCTTGAGGAGTTGACTTCCCACTTACAGCGGGATTTCGATGCCTTTCTAGTCGAGACTAGGACACATAGATCGAGAGTTGAGTCAGATCTTTCTTCCATTATTGACTTGCTGAGACAGCGTGGCCCACCCACTACCATACTTGCTCACGCTCCTCCCCCCCAGGTCGGACACTGTGGCACACTCCGCACCACTTAGTGCTTCACTGCCTCAGGCTTCTGCAGAGCCTGTTTCTTCTACCTCTGAGTCATCGGTCACAGTCGATCCAGTCTCTTCTCTCGTATTATATACTTCTGAGCCCTCCACCTCCGACATAGACCTCACCTCCAGCTCTCCTCCAGAGTCACAGCCTGACCTTCCACCCACCACCCCGCGTCCATAGCAGAGGGACCCATCACCACCCCCAGAGGGCGGTGCCTCTGCTTGATGTAGTCCGTCCCATCTTTTGCCTCCCCCATATATTTTGTGCCCATCTATCTTTTCGGGGCCCGACTTTTGCATAGCTAGGGGGAGGATACACCCATGCATCATTTCATACATTGCATTGCATCATATCATATTTTTATTTTTATTTTTCTTTTATTACATAGCTTTTATTTTATTTCCCCACCCACACCACCCCTTTAGCATCATCTCCCGCTGACGAGCATTTTCTTAGCAGTGAGGACACTGCTAGGTTTAGCTTTGGGGATGAGCGCTCCCGCTTTATTTTTATTTTTTATTTTCACATTTTCCTCCCTTATTTTCAGTTTTTATTTTACTTTTTCACCATTTTCCAGCCTCGTTTTATTTTTTTTCATTTTGCATAATATTTTCTGTTTTTCCCCATGCATGCATATCTTTTTTATTTATTTTCCCTTTTTCCATGTCTCTTTTTATTTTTGCTAAGGATGGTCCACATGATGATATCTCTCTAGGCTTTATTAGTTTTTTGCAATGCTCATCTCTTTGGCATGCTATTAGAGTTAATTTCAGTTTTATTATCTATATGCATGCTCTTCTTTTGATGATCTGTTTGAATTAATACCTAAAATGAATTGAAAATCAATAGCATGAACTAGTATTTAGTATGATTTATGTTGGGAAACACACCCAGGTTCACGCATCACTAGAACACTTGGAGCACCTGCTTTTCTTATCATATTCACTTCTGTTTGCATGCCTGCTGATATCTTGATTATTACCGCATGCCATTTTCAGTATTCATTTAGAGAAGTGAAAACATTCATGCTATATATGAGTTTAGTTAGGGTTTTATTTTATCAAACTGATGTGCACCATCTTATGAGTGAACCGAGAGTCCCATTATTTTCCTTCTCCACTTATCTATTTATATCTCTACATATCAGTTGGTTACACCCCCTTAGCTACTTCTCCGCATCTCACTTCCCAAGTATAAAAAGAAAAAGTATAGCTTCTAAATGAGAAAAAAATGAAAAAGAAAAGAAAAAAGGGAAGGAAGAAGAAAGAAAATTAATAAATACTGTTTTGTGTTATTTCATTAGAAGCTATCAATTATTCTGGGTAGAAAAATTAAATTCCATATCATTTCCATTGATGTGACGCCTCAAGCTAAGCTTGGGGGGTAAACCAACTGATCATACGATTGAGCTTGACAGTAGAGTGGAGACGGTGCATATTGGGGAGATTTTATAAAACCCAAACTTTACGAATTACTTTAGTTTTGGAGATTTTTCATGTATCTAATTGAATATCTGAATGGCATGATCTTTCCTATTCTTTATTGCATGTTGTGTGAATCTTCTGTGCTCCATGTGTATCTGTGATTGAAAAGGGCGTTGCCAACTCTTTTATACTAGACTCTAGGGATTGCATGAGATTGATATGATTTGACGGTGTTATTTCAGTATATCCCTATTCTTTGCCTGTATTGCATGCCATATAATTCATAAAGCTAGAAATTACCAATAGCATGTATGTTTAGCACTCAGAGCATCGTGATAGACTTTTTAAGCCTGAGATCTGACCGATCGTCCTTAGCACTTTCCTCTTACCTCTCTCTTTTTGTTTTTCATTCCTCTTTATTTTCATTTTCTTATTTTCGTTTTGTTTTCCTCCCAGCGTACCGATTATTCGTCTTCCTCGAGGACGAGTAAGAGGTAAGCTTGGGGGATTTTGATGTGTCCATATTTTCTATCTTTTTCACATCATTATCTCATTGCATTGCATGTCATTTTCGCTCCCAAATCCCACTTTTTACTACAATTCTGCATTTCTGACGATATTTTCGAGTTTCGTAGTGTTTCGTGAATTTTCAGGGATTTTGGAGCGAATCGGACCCCCACTTAGGTATGGACACATCCGATGTGCCTATGAGCTCGTTGGCGAGGCTCTGGAGGAGTTTGCCGCATTCCCGGAGCCATTGGAGGAGAGAAGAGGGAGAGAGAGCAGAGAGAGAAGCTCCAGGCTCAGACCCAGCATTTCCCAGAAAATGCTCGGTCCGAGCAGCTCGTCTGCTTCTGCTCAGACCGAGCCGTATCAATTGTAGCGGAGGTCGAATAGGGCTGACCCGGACCGAGCAGCTTATCTGCTCGGTCAAGTAGCCCCAGATTTCACAGCCCGAGCAGCACCCGAGCAGCTGACCGAGTAGGTCCTACTCGGTCCGGATCAAATTCTCCAAGCAGCCGAGCAGCAAGCTACATGGGCCGGATTACTGACCAAGCAGCAGCTGCTCGGACCGAGTAGCCTACTCGGTCGGCGACACCAAGGGCATTTCTGGAAAGATTTGAACGAGCGCGCATCGCGCGATTTTGGCAGCGACTGAAGCTCGCGATATGGGAATGGCTGTATGGACTTCGATTAGTTTTTGTTAGGAATTTTTTGGAGCGGATCGGTGAGCGATTTTTGTAGGATTTTTGGATTTAATTCTTGTAGCGATTTTTTGGATTAAACAGTGAAGATTATCGTTCTTGTTCCGGTTTACGCTTGCTATTGAGATTGGGATTTTTCTCTGGATCTATTTTTTATCTACTCTCGCTGTAAGTTTATTCAAGCCCTAATCTCTCAATTGCTAAGATGTTTTCTTCTGTGAAATTGATGATTTTGTGCGTTTCTTTTGCGATGTCTAAGTAGATCTAATCTCTGGTTGATGGGTTAGCCCTAGGATTTTAGGGGGAAAATGTAGATCTGGATCCCCACGTTGAGTTAGGAATTTAGGGTTGTATTTCGGTTGATCCTACCAAATCCGTAGATAACCCGTACTGAGATCATGCCCACGGTCTGTGGAATTGATGCGATTAAGGGGTATCTAGGGATTCGAATAGGGAAATCGGTGGATCAAATCAAGGCACGTGACCATGCCCGGCTCGCACCTTGAGGGGATCCATCGACGAACTATACCACTACGGTGACGGCTACCGCCATTGCGTCAACGAGAGCCATCGAAATACCCCGCAATTCTAACCCACGAGAGTGGTACGAATTGGCGGATTAATTCCCTAGCCCTAATGCAATGTGAGGATCCTATCCAACATCAACCCCCAATGATCCTAGTGGCGATCCCTAAAGCCCTAGTCCTTTTTATTGATATTACAACCACATCAACCAACCCAAAACAGTTCCCCCGACAGCTACCTTACTTCCATACATAGAAATAGACTGAGAATATTATAGACACTATCACCGTCCTTGTGGGATCCGACTATCTTTTATACTATAACTCGACACCGTCAGCTAGCGGATTGAGCCCGGAATCGTAGCCTGGGGGCCATATTACGCCTGGCAATTGTGACACCGCCAGGTGGAACCTAGGTGTAGGTTACGGGTGCGTCAGATAACAGGTTTCGTGATGACCATTTTAGAGGATACATGGATGTGTACTCTAAGGTACATCATCAGCCATATGTAAGGAGTGGGTAAGTCCACTTTTATCTCTCAAATACTCTTAAGAGACCTAAAATCTCATTATCCTAATGATGATAGTATATCATCTTAAATTCGTTTGAGGAAGTGAGAAGAGTCAATGTCCACGTGAATGGAGATGATCTCATAATCATTTTTCCCTTTTGAATGGGACAAGGAAAGTTTCACCCTTTTTAAAGAATCTTCAGGTTCATCTGGTTAATGATGTCTTGCATCATCAATCCAGGGTGACATCGTTCCAAAGTTGGTCGATTTTGGACACTTCTGGTGTTCCAAATTAATTCATCTTTTTGAATTTATGTGGGACTTTTGAAAGTCCATTAAAAATGCTCAAGTTAATTTTGTCCGGTAATAGGTAAACTGTGTTCAACCTGTGAAGGATTACATCTTCACATTGACTATTATGCGGATCATTATGGAACAAAGCTTCAGGCTTCATTGATTTCTTGGTCATTAGTGATTTCGTTTTGACGAATATCCATCGAAACTTTATAAGTTTCAGAGAGTAAATGGCATCCTCATTTTAGGAATATTCAGGATAACAAATCATTCACATACAGTAAAATCAAATGCATAAAAAGCATGAAATTCATCAATAAGAAATATTGTGATAATGCATTAAAACACATATATAATGCAAGAAATTACTTTTGATAATTATGTTATGGCAACAAGTTTTATAATGTGATGTGTGCTCGAGGAATAACGAGGTAGACAAATGCTAGTTTTGTACCAATATTTTCTAGTGAACTAGCATTGTCAGTTGGACGTATGTTATAAGTTATCGAGAGAAGTTCTTTGTATTTGCTCTGTCATTAGTTGGCAGGCAAGCATCTCAAATTATTTTGTGAATTTTCCTTCACAGTTTGCTGCATCAGAATCGCGTCTTTCTCGTGGAAAGAAGTGTAAGTTATTTCTAATATACGCATCTGAGAGACATCCTCACCTTGACGCTACAGGTATGGGGTGAAGTATAATAGTACTGAATTAAATTCAGCAATGGACTTGAAGTCCTGGTGTCTCATAAATTCTCTTACTCATAACAGTCTTTTGGAAGTATAACATCTTTATGATGTTTATACATTTCATATAAGGCCGCCCATACCATTGTTTGGGTCCTCAACAGTGAGGTAATCTGATTTCAGAGGTTTGTCCATGTGGCGGTGGATGGCTTTTGCCATTGCTATTCCTATTCGAACTTTGTCACGTCTTCCCTTTCCTTAATTTGTATAAGACCTTGTTTTTATTCTTCCACTTTTCCACTGTTGTATAGCTTTAGACTTTGGAATGTCCATTTAAGTACTCAAGTATGGCTTTAATGCCATTTTTCTTTCTTTTGAGTATGCTATACAAACATTAAAGATTTCGTTTAAACGAATATCCTTAGAAACTTTGTAAGTTTCTTTAGGTATTTGTGGGAGAAGATACATAGGTCAGTTGAGCAACTACGTGAGTGCGAATATATTTCTCACTTAATTCATGACTTCGGGGTGGTCTTTATTATGTGCAAGGTCAGATATAAGAATATTGCCTTGTAGTGAGATAACTTTTAAAGAGTTAGTGGTGTTATGACATCTTGGTTAGGTGTCCATATTGGTCCAGTTAGACCATAGATTTTCAGGATTTATTTACCGTGTGTTGCTCATCCTTAAGATGACATAAGTGATTGTTCGCATGATCCCAACGTTTTATTATTTTTGGGAATAAGGGGTATTGTCGTATTATTTGAACTTCAGGTTCATTTTTGCCATTTTGAACAATTATATGTATGCCATAAACATAGTTACAATTAGCTCTATGAACAAATATGCATGGAATAAGTTCATCACATGCATAATCACAGAGACATAAGGAAATGTGTGTGGATCGGCTAGTCACCCTCAAGCAAAGTACAAAGTCCAAAAGTCCATAGTTACAGTCCATACATAAAAATAGGAAAAGTACAACTTCAGAAAACTATGAAGGTTCCTTAGACGATGTTTTCATGGAAGTGCCACAAATACACCATCCCCTCCGTATGGAAAGCAACGCCGGTCTCTGGTCTTGAACATTTACATTTATTCCTCACTACATTTTTCACTCAAAAGAAAAGAAATGCAGGAAAAAAAAGAGGGTGAAAAACCTAGCCGATCCAAAAAGCCACAGATTTCCATCACATGCATTTATATTTACATCACATGCAGTTATTAACAACCACACAGTTATAATGTATCACATATTAATGTAAACATCACATGCATGTAGTATGTATAATCGCAAATAAATTCATTCAAATAAATTCATGCTACGGGCAATGAAAATATGCAACATCACATGCATTTATAATGGAATAAAATATTTTTGTTTAATAATTATTGGACCACTGGTCAACGTCATACACAGTTAGGTTAGCTGGCTAACGACAGAGCGGTCGCAGGATCTTCCTAATTATTAAACGTAGAAAATAATTAAAAAATCCAATAAAAGATGCGATGATGATTTATGCATATAATTAATCAGGATTAAAGAAGAGGAAATCTTAATTAATATCTGAAAAATTGAATTTGATTAAAAAAATTTTGGGGGAAAACCCCTAGTTAGGGTTTGTGGAGGAGATCGATCGTGCGAGCCCGTGCCGGCGGCTAGGTTTTACGCCGCAGGGGCCGCCGCTTCGGGTGGCTAGGGTTTGTGCCGTGGGGGCCGTCGCTTCGGGCGGCTAGGGTTTGTGTCGTGGGGGCTGCCGCTTCGGGCGGCTAGGGTTTGCGTCGCGGGGGCCGCCGCTTCGGGCGGCTAGGGTTCGCACTGTGGGGGGCACCGCTTTGGGCGGCTAGGTAGCCCGGGCTGCCGCTTCGGGCGACAGCGGCTCAGACTGCCGCTGCGGGCGACAGTGTCAGTTACCGCTCAGGGTGGCAGCGACACAGGCTGCGGCTCCAGGCGGCAACGACACAGGCTGTCGCTCTGGGCGGCAGCATCGGCTGTAGCGCGGGGCGATAGCGGAACAGGCTGCTGCTCCGGGCGGTAGCACAGGCTACCGTGCGGGGCGACAGCGGTACAGGCTGCCGCTCCGGGCGGCATCGCCAGCTGCCACACGGGGTGGCACGTCGTCGCTTCAGGCGGCGTTGTAGATTGCAAAGTGGGGTTTTCGTGCGTGCGTATGGCTGCAGGCTGCATGGCGACGAAGAAACCCGTTTAGGGTTTGAAAAATTGGGGAAGAAGATCATAAAACAGGATTTTTATAAAAACTATTTTTAGTCTTCAAAGCAGCGTTCTATCACGTAAAAATTTGATTTTAACGTAAAATCTATGGATTTTAGTCCAAGAATGATTTGAAAACGCTTTTTTGATGAAGATCTACATTAAAAATGTAATCTTTCATCTAGATCTAAATAAAAGAAATAGATCTAATTGAGGAGAATTATAGATCTATAATCATGCGCATGAAAATTTAGATCTAGGGTATGTAAATGTTTACCTCTAGATCCTACCCGCTGGATTTAGCGAAGTTTGGTGAAGGAAGCCCTTTCCACGTCCTCACGATTCGTCTGTCGACAGGGATTCGGCTCAGCTGACGAGTGTGCTGATAACGTGTTGTGAGCAAGGTTGACGGCTAGGAAACCCCTAACCTCATATATATAATAAACAATATTGGTGGATACCCATTAGGCCCATTAGGCCCATCTCATAACAAAAACATATTTAATTGAATTATTTAGTAGATGAGAAAACCCCAATGTTAAATTAGAAATTACAATAGTCTTGTTGAGAGCATTCGATTTTAATTTTGCTTTTTCATATTGATGTCTTAGAAAGGCATAATTTGATAGGTTATATACTTAAAAATATGACTTGATGATTTACACATAGAAAACCTCCTCCTCATTTTATGACTCCCATGTCTAATTGAGTAGCGCAAATTTTGCATACAGTTGAAATCTTTATAACTTAGTTTTTTTCAACTATATCATGCCCATTATGTTTAAAGGTCGCTTAAGAATTATTCAAATCTCTATATCATTTTAAAAGTGTAGAGTTCTTATGTACTAACGCGATGGTCGTCAGCTGTGATAAAGTCATTAGTATTACTACAAAGTGATGAACTTTTGTTAACCATGTGTGGCAGAGAAACTTATATAACCTTATCGGTAGAGGTCAAAAGTATGTATGCCTTTCTCTGACTGAATACGAAATGTACGGGAATAGACTTAACTAATACGTTATGGTTTATTGGTATATGTTAAGGTCATAAAGGTATTACGGGCAAAAAACCATAATCAGAAATTACACGGAGTTGTAATTGACAGAGTTTGTCTGCCTTCTATCGAGTGAGATAACTTATTGGCGATGGTCAAGGATATCATATTCATGATAATTAGATCCTAATTCTCATAATAAGATTAAATCAATAATTTTTGTTTATTTTTTTAGAT
This sequence comes from Scilla litardierei, assembly GCA_030789695.1. Lineage (NCBI taxonomy): Eukaryota > Viridiplantae > Streptophyta > Magnoliopsida > Asparagales > Asparagaceae > Scilla > Scilla litardierei. Next base: position 124,761,444 of record CM061134.1, read on the forward strand.
TGAATTAATGGGTTAAAATAATTTAATAAAACCCAATCTATTTTTTTAGAACATCTGCTTTACGTCATGAATTTAATGGTTTTTGTGAATAGAACTTTTTGTGACATGTGGATGAACCACTAAAACCCCTTAAGTTTAGCCGATATTAGGTGTTTTGGAGATTTAGAATATGAAGAACAAAATGAACGGTTCCGATCTTTCGGAAAAAAATATAGGAAGATGAAGTTTTAAAAGGTAACGTATTTGGCAAGCCTATATGTCATATGATTCCCGTTATTCTTTGTTAAATTATAATGTTTAAAATGGTTTTTATAAAGAAGTTTTACATATTACATAATTTGAGAATTATTCGAAATTGTTAATAAACATAAATTTTAATTTTGCTTCTAAATCAAAGACACGTGATGCATGTTATTTTTTACTAATGTTGTATATGTTATATTAACCATGCCTTCGTTCCTTCAAGATTAGTATTTATTTAATTTTAATAACATACTGCTTGACCAAGGGGGCATATTTGCGTAATACACCCAAAGTGAAATAAAAGATATGAAAATGAGAATAATAGGTCTCATATGACGTATGTAAGATCTTTCACATCTATAATTACATGTATTTTATATCATAAAGAGCATATGGACAAATGCATATGCCAGTATGACACTTTGTTTTATGTGAAGAAGAATGCATTATATCATCGTATATGAAGAGATCTCTCATAAGCCATATGATACCCATTTTTCCCATGAAAACATGCATATATTAATACATGTCACCGAACAAAAAAAGGCATACAATACACATTTTTCTTCATGAAAACATGCATATATTATGGATAAATTTTCGAAATAGCCAAAAATTATAAATAATCCTAAAAATCGACCAAATTCAAACATATTTACCAAAATTGACCAACTTTGCTACATCAACGACCTTGTGGGCGATTTGGTGCTGACTGGGCAGAGTTGAATTTGGCAGGGGTTTCCAACCCTGGCCAAATTTGAATCACATGTGTTTTTTTAAATGGCCGGGCTTGCTAACCCCAGCCAAATTGCAACTTTTGAATTCACTGGGTTGCTAATCCCAGAAAATTTGTATGGTGTTATTGAATATTGTAGGATTGAAATGTACACCCTAAAGGGGGGTGAATAGGGTGATCGACAAATTAAAAAATTACGTGCAATACACAGGCAAATAAAATCACAGAAAGTGCAACAATCACAGATAACACCAGATGTACCCTGGTTCGATCGAACCTCGACCTACTCCAGCAACCCCCAAAGTCCATTAATAGATCAATCGGTCTCAACACGCCTACAGACACTCAGAACTTGCAAATCCCATGCTCCATGCTCACAAGCTCTATAGACTCACAAATCCCATGCTCGATTGAACTAACCTAACTAGCTGGAATCTATCTCAATCTACACCCCCGTGAATCAAGAATACCAAAACTACGCCCCGTAGCTCTCTCATCATAAAAATAATATAAAAGTAATACAAAGATCAAATCGCACTACACCACAAAAAATATTAATATAAAATTTCAGAGTGCTCTGTTTATGGCATCGATATATCATTGTCGATCTGCTCATAGACAGCTCCACAATGGCTCTGACCGTTCGTCAATCGAAGATCTACGCTGAAAGATATGGGTCCTCAAACTTTCAGGGGCCTTTTTGCAATTTTTGATTTGTCGGAAACTTTTGTGCAAAATTCACATTTGCTCTGCCCTCTCTGTGGATGCACCATACCCGCTCTACAATCAATTTCTTGGGACTTCGTCTTTCGTGCACAGATGTAGTGTCCCTAGATGTTGCTTCTCTTTATGGTTCCCTTCACACTAAAAACAATAAAAAACAATGCAAACCCTTTAATCAAAAGCATTGTTTGCTCCCTGATACGTGGAGATCCCATTGTTGGAGATATTGCAGTGCACTGTGGGAAATCAAATTCCTGCAAACAAAAGAAAGTTAAAAACAATTCAATTAATCCTATCTCCCTCACATTATTTGTAGTCTTTTGAGAGATGGTCTAGGGTTCTGTGCACGAGTCATGGAGAGAGGGTTGGCCTCATATTTATAGGATTGAGAGAGAGAAAACGTAGCGTATTAGTTATTTACAATTTTACCCCCAAGCTTCTATATCACATATTTAAGTCGTTTTAGGCTCGTTTTCAAATCTAAAAATTCATGTGACTTCCTCGTTGTCTCTCCCATAATCCATGGTCGTAGCTGATATTTTATAACGTCGTGAAAATGACCAAATTACCCGTTTATGCCCAAAGTGCTTTTTATCTCCAAAATGACCAAAATGCCCTTTTGATTTTCCGAACTCTTTTCAACCTGAAAACACTTAACAAACACATTAAAATAATTCATGAAGGTTTGGTAGCATCAAACAAGAAATCCTAGACCGTTGTTTCCAACAATCTCCCCTTTTTGATGAGGACAAACCGTAATTAAGATTTAATCGATAAAAGCTCAGAAACATATCATCGTGTGTTGTGTTTATGAAGTGTCAGCATGCATGTCAACGAGATATATTAATATGCAAATAGCTTCCCCTATTGGCATGCTTCCACTGTCAATAAACTCCTCCTATCGATATGCATCAGCATGAATCAAATCTTAACACTTCTCCCCCTTTTGTTATCATCAAAAGACCACACAAGAAAAAAGTACCATATGCCATATAGAACATAAAATATTATTAAATATGACATACGTTTACATTATAAAAATCACGAATAGTCAATCAATATCATGTAATTCATAACTATGGTTACAACATCTTCGTGCTCGTGTGATGATCAAAAGTTAAGGTCATATGGATAAGTAATCATGAAATTCAACCGTTTATGCCAACTATCCACATTTGTATGTGCTTTTACCAGGATTGTGTTTTCCCACCTCATGAAACATGAGTTCAATATACCAACACCCATACATAGCCTAGAAGGACTCTTAGACGAGGGGTGGCATTGCTTGATGGACATAACAACAACACTAATAGATACGAATTTATAGCATAAGTTGGATGCCCTGGGCTGTATCATAGCCATGGACCGTATCCATTTTTCATACGACGCTCGTTTCTTATTCTTTTCATAAGATTTTTATTTTTCTTTTCAACATAAATCTATTTTTTATGAGCTTTGTTTTTCATCCAAGGCATAACACTACATTTCTCATCAAGTAACTACTTTGCATTTTTAAAAAAATCCACCTTCAACCACTTTCCATTATTCATGAAAACAACACCATATAAGCCATAACAATTAATACCATGAAAATGTAAGGTGAAGATGTAGAAATCTAGTTATTCGTTATTGAACATGTCTTAACTATTTATAAAGTCAATCATGCAAACGTAGTCAAGAAAATTATACTAGAATTCTATACATAATACGATTTTCATTCAAAGTGGCTTTTTCCTATGAACAAAAGAAAGATATTCATTAACCTCAATATTTATAATTTTTTCCTTTTTCTATTTCTCTAGCACACCACAGAAAATCACACAAAGAAAAAAACAAACCCACGAAATGAAAAGGCACACAAAAATGAGAAACTGTACCAAAATATTCTATGAAGGTACACGATAAACTTAAACAAGAAATCATACCTTCGCGTCCCCGTTTGGCCAAGAAACTCCATTGATATCCAAATTCAAAACCATGGTTCCTTGTCCAATCATCTAACATACCTACACGAAAGATGTTATGTGTGATCTAGTAACCCATATAGGTCCACCAATGTTATTAAAAGTGCCTTTAGGAACCCAAATTTGTTTAAACTTTTTGTTCTTGTTCCTATTCCAACAGTGATTAAAAGTATGTCCAATTTTATCACATCCAAAGCATTTAGGAAAGACACTTTTTTCCTTACCAAAAAGATTGATCTCATGTTCAATTTTTCCAACCCCAATTCCGTTTCTACTGTTTGCAAATAATTGATTATAAGAAGCATCTTCAAAGACTTATCGTTATTTCCCAAAAAAATGAAAAAGCACACAAAAATGAGAAAACCACACCAAAATATTATATGCATGTATACGATCAGCTCAAATAAGAAATCATACCTTCGCATCACCGTTTGGCCAAGAAACTCCATTGATATCGAATCAAAACCATGGTTCCTTGTCCATTCATCTAACGTACCTACATGAAAGATGTTATGTGTACCTAGTAACCCATCTAGGTCCACCAATGTTAGTAAAAGTGGCTTTAGGAACCCAAATTTGTTAAAACTTTTTGTTCTTGTTCCTATTCCAACAGTGATTAAAAGTATGTCCACTTTTACTACATCCAATGCATTTAGGAAAGACACTTTTTCCCTTACCAAAAATATTGTTCTCATGTTCAATTTTTCCAAAACCAAGTCACTTTCTACTGTTTGCAAATAGTTGATTATTAAGAAGCATCTTCTAAGACTTATCGCTAATTACAAACTTTTTCACGCATGTTTCAAGTTCTTGGACTTTAGATTTTAGGAAAAAATTCTCATTTACAATCATAGAACAACGGGTTACAAACCTATCATCTTTTTCTTTTATGTTTTTATTTAAGGCATCACAATCTTTTTCAAGCTTTTCTTTTTCAGTTCTTAGACCATGCAATTCTTTTTCTAAAATCAAGCAATTTTCACAAGACTTTTTAAGCAATTGTTTCTTTTCTTCTTAATGTCTTGATTTTGGCTTCTAAATTTTCAATTTCTTCAGTCATGGGATCGCATAGTCTGGCTAAATGTTTATAAGATAGTTCAGGTACCTCATCGCTTGAATCATCAGTGCTAGAATCTGTGTGTGCCATTCAACAAATTCTTGCTACATGGTTTTCATTATACTCACTGTCATCATCCCATGTAGTAACTAACGAAGTCTTCTTTTCATCTGTTTTGCCTTTCTTCCGCAATAGGCAATCAGCTTTGATATGTCTGGATTTCTTGCAATTTTGACAAATAATTTCATTATTAGAGTTATCAGAAATATTCTTTGACATATGGGCATCACGTTTATTTAAAAGAAATTTTCTCCCATTTCTCTTCTTCTTTTTGCATAGGTTTTTTTACATCACTTGAAGCATGATCATCTAAGAAATATCTTCTTCTGATGCCATCTCTAGAGTCCTTTATATTTCCAGTGCAGAAGAGCAATGAGAAATATAGTTAAATATTTTTCTTTCCATAACACGAAATAAAATATTCATTGCTTTACCATTCAGAGCACACAAATTTTTATCATCTAAATACCATTTACTTTCATTCTTAGAAATTTCAGTATATCTATTTTCAATAATATGCCAAGTATCAAAATCCACAGATAACAAATAAGCTTTCATTCTAGCCTTCCAATAAATATAATCATGTTTGCTAAACATAGGAGGTCTATCAATAGAGTGTCCCTCAGCAAAAGCAACATCTGAAATGCACATGGCTGTGTGTGCGACCCTACCCTCTAGGCCTAAAACTGGTCAACTTATGCTCTACTACCACTTGTAGGATCGAAATGTACACCCTAGAGGGGGTGAATAGGGTGATCGACAAATTAAAAATTACATGCAACACACAGGCATATAAAATCATAGAAAGTGCAACGAATTACAGATAACACCAGATGTACCCTGGTTCGGTCAGCAACCCCCAAAGTCCACTAATAGATCAATCAGTCTCAATATGCCTACAGACACGCAGAACTCGCAAAATCCCATGCTCCACGCTCACAAGCTCTAGAGACTCATAAATCCCATGCTCGACTGAACTAACCTAACTAGCTAGACTCTGTCTCAATCCATGCCACGTGAATCAAGAATTCCAGAACTATGCCATGTAGCTCTCTCACCGCAAAAATAATATAAAAGTAATACAAGGATCAAATTGCACTACACCACAAAAATATTAATATAAAAGTTCAGAGTGCTCAGCTTGTAGCATTGATATGTCCTCGTTGATCTGCTTGTAAACAGCTCCGTAATGGCTCTGACTGTTCGTCAATCGGATGTCTATGCTGAAAGACAAGGGTCCTCAAACTTTCAATGGCCTTTTCGTAATTTTTGATTCGTCGGAAACTTTTGTGCAAAATTCACATCTGCACTGCCCTTTTTGTGGATGCACCGTACCTGCTCTACAATCAGTTTCCTGGGACTTCGTCTTTCGTCCAAAGATGTAGTGTCCCTATATGTTGCTTCTCTTTGTGGTTCCCTTCACACTAAAAAACAATGAAAAACAATGAAAATCCTTTAATTAAAAGCATTGTTTGTACCCGGATGCATGGAGATCCCATTGTTGGAGATATTGTCGTGCACTGTGGGACATCAAAGTCCTGCAAACAAAAGCAAGTTAAAAACAATTCAATCTCTCTCTCTCTCTCTCTCTCTCTCTCTCTCTCTCTCTCTCTCTCTCTCTCTCTCTCTCTCTCTCTCTCTCTCTCTCTCTCTCTCTCTCTCTCTGTGTGTGTGTGTGTGTGTGTGTGTGTGTGTGTGTGTGTGTGTGTGTGTAGCCGCCTACAATCTTTTGAGAGATGGTCTAGGATTCTGTGCATGAGTCATGGAGGGTGGTCGGCCTCCTATTTATAGGATTGAGAGAGAAAAAACCTAGCATATTAGTTATTTACACTTTTATCCCCAAGCTTCTATATCACATTTTTAAGTCGTTTTAGGCTCGTTTTCAAATCTAAAAATTCATGTGACTTCCTCGTTGTCTTCCACATAATTCATGGTCATAGTTGATATTTTATAATGTCGTGAAAATGACCAAATTACCCGTTTATGTCCAAAGTGACTTTTATCTCCAAAATGACCAAAATGCCCGTTTGATTTTCCGAACTCTTTTCAACCTTAAAACACTTAACAAACACATTAAAATAATTCATGAAGATTTGGTTTCATCAAACAAGAAATCATAGACCGTTGTTTCCAACAAATATGACTTGATCAAAATATTTTGTTATTATTTTTTAGGTTTTGGCACCGAAAATATTGTCGAAAAATTATTTAAAGATTACTATAAATGTAGAAAATAACATGTTTTGAGGCTAAAATTGTTTAAAATTATTTTAATACCATTACATACATTAATAACTTTAGCATCAAAACATGCTATTCTATGGTCTGAAAAATCTGACAAAAACTATTTTCATTAGTCTTCTAATATTTCAAAATTTATGTTAATCTTTTTTAAAAAATGGAACCTTTTTTTGAAGCTGAACGTGAAAAATAATAATAATATATTTGACCAAGGCATACCCCCATACAAATTTTCCAGATTGGTTGCCCCGACTAATTCAAAAGGATTTAACTACATTTTAGCATGGGTTGTCAACCCCGGCCAAATCGAATGTCTGCCCAATCAGTGTTGAATCACCCCTAGCCCTGATGTGACAAAAGTTTGTCGATTTTGGCATGAGCAGATCTATGTGTAGCTTAACCCTAATTGGGTCTGCGTCCTGGGTTAATTTTTGATTTGCCTTTGATTCCGTCGTTAATCTAGTCATTGCTCCTGATCATGGAGTTTTAATGTAACTCCAAGCACATGGTGTAGTTGTAGCTTACGGGTCGAATGTAGGGAGGCAGTGGTTGAGTACTGATCAATTCAGGATTGTGATTAGCTACGCTGGTCCTTTTTAGATTACGAGTTATACTAAGGATGTATTAATACGAAACAATGTTAGGGCTAAGTATCCCTGCTATTGCAAATTAATCGTATAATTGATCTAACTTCTCAATTTATTGACTTAAAGCCTTCGGTGAGAACTAAATCCCAATCCTCGTTGTCGCCATGTCTTGTGGGAGAACATGGATCAAATTCTGGATCTCTAAATTAGGGCTCCGATGTCTCGTCGGTAACCCTAATTGAATAGCTCTAATTAGTCTAGGTCTGGTGTCTCATCGTAACCCTAATTAATAGAAAATTAATCTAACATCGATATGCATCAACCAAACCCCGATTTCGCATTGGTGATTAGGGTTATATAGCAATTCAAAGATCAAATTAATAATAGGCACATCCAAGACTAAACCCTAGCAATAATTCAACAAATAAATATTGGGGGCGATCAATCTAACGAATAATCTAAAATAGGGTTCAACTACGCCCTAAGCAAAAAAGACTACTCACAAGACGTGGTAATAGAAATCAAACAATTCATAGAAATATGCATAAACATCAAAGAGAAAGAGTTGAGAGAAGTTTACTAATATTGAAGAATAAAAATCAAGTCTTTGACACAAAAGAGAAAGCAATAAAAATCTCAGAGAACTCCAAGAGTAGCCACCAATAATGCAGAATAAAACCTAAGGAAAAACGTGCTAAACTAATTACAAGTTGGAATTTAAATACCCCTCAAAAACCCTAGAAAATTCCGGGTCTAAAATCTAGACTTTTGGATGCACAGCCGTGTCGCTAAGTCGCACGACCGTGCGAGCACTATGCATGAATAGGCCTAGTCTTCTGTTTGTGTTGCATGGCCATGCTGCCTGGCACACGGCCGTGTCGTCTCCTACAGCAGAATTCTTCAAGTTACTGTTTGACTTGCATGACCATGCAGATGACTGCACGGCCATGCTGCTTTAGCTTAAAATTAGCTGAAGGTCGGATACGCCCACACGGCCATGCCGGTCACTACACGACCAAGTTGTCCTGTCTTCTCCCCAATTCTTCTTGATTTCTTCTATGTGCTTCACCGCTTCTTCTCCTTTGCTTCTCCAGTCGCTTCCTTGCATCGTTTTGCACACTTTATCCTTGAAAGACATAAATACTCCCCAAAGAGTGAAATGACCTAAAATAAACGAAGAATGCATGGAGAACGGGAATAAAACATAAAAATCATTCGACGAAACGATATGAAATTTATGTAAAATATGTGCTAGACAAAATCCCCCCAAGCTAAACGCTTGCTTATCCTCAAGCAAGACAAGAGAAATACATGGAAAACGGGGAGAGATTGTATAAGCGACCAAAGATCATCCTCTCATATCAACCACGCATGCATAACATATATACGACTAATTCAGAGTTCAATTCAAGCAAGCATCACTCTATCGATTGTTCATGGCATATAAATAAAAAGATATCTCTAACATGATTTCGAAACCAATGTACACATCTATGAAGAAGGGCAAGTCCGTGAAAAATGCTTCTACTTGGCTTAGACAAATAAAGCTACAATCAATGTTTTGCGCATGTCTAAGGTTAAAACTCAATAGTGTATCTTAGAATCTCAGCACTCAAGGGTTTGGCTACATCAAAGCTAGGTTTTCCCAAAATTGTGGAGGATAGATATGTTCGATGTTCTTTTCAACATTACACACACACACACACACACACACACACACACACACACACACACACACACACACACACACACACACACGAGACTTAGGTGATCCGTATTGCGGGCTTTAGGCCAATGGTGCTGTTCGACCCCCGGATACATGCCCCGGGGGTAAGATGTAGCTTTACCGCAAATGCATGGTTAAGTGGCAAGCGGGTATCGAATCACAGGGAGAACTAATGATGACACTCTACTTTAATTACTAAGCTATGGAGTGGAAAATCTTTTGGGAATGGTTGGTGTCACAATCGTTCGAGTATCAATGCAAATTAATTATAATAAAGATGTCTAGGGCTAGGGAATCCCCGCTATGGATTTTCAAGTCATCAATGTGAGTTATGAACTACCATACAATTAAACTTGGTTTAAGGTGAACTTGCAGCATCTAATTGGAGAACCGTGCATGCTTTCGCGCTACGCAAGTCTATAGCAATCTAAACTAGAACCTCACTGTCGCGCAAGCCTAGTCCAGACCACTAGCATTAAGATCGGCAATTATGTCCAATCCCAAATCAAGTTCACTGTCGCGCAACTTGAGTTTGGATCTAGATCGTGATAGTTCGTACTCGTTCACCGTCATGCAACGAATATACTTATAGGAGAACAATAAAAATTCTAGCTTTGGTCGTTGTTGTGCACCAAATCTAGGAAATTTCTATTGTAATCCTAAATCGAATATCTAGGGCTTTCCTTAGATCAAGATCCTCTGTCGAGCTCTCAAGATCCAAGAGAAATCTCTATCTATCCGTAGTAAATTGATCAAGATCTAACCTTTCTAACAAGCCTAGTATCATAGCAATTCAATAAATCTCACAAATCAAACATTAGATCCATAGGGTTCATCCCTTTTGCCCTAGAGCAAAGGAACTACTCATAAAATCATATTAGAAATCAATATGAAAGCAAGATTAACAATAGAATTCATCATGCAATAAAGATTCAATAAGAGATATAGCATAAAAATCAAAACTTGCAAGAGATCAAGACAAACCAATGTTGCAAGGAAGCTTCAAATAGAAAATTAAGATCAAGTCTTCAATATCTCGCCAATCCAAAAGCTTAACTAAAATTAAAGCTCAAGAAAAATTATTCTAAGAAGTCTATATGGTCTCCCCTGGGGCTGGAGACAAAACTGGGCATAAATACATGCCCAAAAGAACCAAAAAATCCAGACCAAACTGCCCCTGCGTCGCCAGAAATCCTAGTTTTCATGACTGGCTGTCAGCGCTACTTGGTCGAGTGAGAATCTCACTCGGCTGAGTGAGAAGTCTACTCGATCGAGTACGACAGTCTGCAGATCACTCAAAAAATAGAGAAGTCACCTTGGATTTCTTCAAAATCTTTGCCTTCACTCGGACGAGTGGAGTTCTTACTCGGACGAGTGGAAGTTACCACTCGGCCTGAGTACATAATGGTACTCAGGCTGGCAGATATCGTCGTATCAGCTTTACTCGACCGAGTAAGCTATTTCACTCGGGTGAGTGAGCTGCGTCACTTAGCCGAGTGGCCTGTTTCTGAACTCCTTCTCCTCCTTGCTTCCTCGTTGATTCTTTTGACGTCCTTCTTCTTCCACTCATCCTCCAGCGTCGTTAGCTCTCCGATATGATCATGGGCGACGCTTCGGCACGCCTGCAAGTCATCTAGGCTCCAAATTTCTTCCAATTGCTCCATATCTCCTGAAATCAGACGAAAACAAAGAAATAGTGAAAAGCATCGAAACATCGTCGAATAATTGTGAAAATCGTGATATCAGCAATCGAAATGGCATGCAAATATGCAGAAATAAAGTGTAAAATATGAGCCTATCAAAATCCCCCAAGCTTATCTCTTACTCGTCCTCGAGGAAGATGAGTAAAGAGAGGAACTTGGCGAATAAAAATAAGGAAAAAGGAATGAAAGTAAAAGAAGTTGAAGAGGCGAAGGTGCTAGATCATTCTCTCAGAACTCAGAGTTGCATACTCAAATAGCACGAATAATGAATATAAACATGCTAAAGCTTTTCACTTCGATATCATTTCATATATGTGCTTTTGATAGAAAAACTAAGAACATCGAAAATCATATTAAATATGAAATCATTTTAGAATCAACATCGTCTAAGGCATATAAAATGATATACATAATCATAGATCACACACTTTTCAAGTATTCGCTTTCTAATTGGAGTATAAGAGATATCACACATTTCAAGGAAATATGAATAGAAAAGGATGGTTTTCATGAATTTCATGCCCATTTTCAATTCATAGACGTCGTTATACTTTAAGTAATCTCCCTAAGTATCAAAATTACCTAGCTTAAGTTGTCAAGCACATATAGGTAGTCACTCTCTCTCACGTCATTGGATCCCCTCTCCCAAGCTTATCTATAAGCATGGTGGCATCAAATATATAAATACGACTTTTCCCATATATTTGTGGCTCCAAATGAATAAGAGGAAGATAAGGAGGAAAGAGGAAAGAAGGGATTGTGTATATACAATGGAATTTTCTTTTTGTTTCTCTTTTCTCTTTTTCTCCCTATTTTTTCTTTTTTTTTATACACAAGAACAATCCCAAATAAGATAGAAATATATATTTTTTTCTTTGAGATTTTGGGATTCATGGAGCTTATTCTTTTCAGCATGGGAAAGATGCAAATATAGGATTCACATATGGGAGATTCACCAATGACTATAAGTATAGGAATGATGTTCAAGATTTATGGAGAAAGAAATATATATAACGCTCAGTTCACTCTTTGTATGTGCAAAACTACTTCAGCAGGGTAAGGTAATTGACGTGTGTTTATATTTTATATATTCACGCATGTCTTCTTTGTGTTTTTCCGTTATTTCCTGCCGTCTCGTATCCATTTTCTTGTGTTTTCTAGTTTTCTTTCACTTCTCCGTGTTTTTGTGTGTTTGTAGGAGATGGCCAGCGTAGGGGACATATAATGAAGATATCATGAGTCCCCGGAGCAATGGGAGGAGTCACGTGCGATCCAGGGGTCAAACGACAAAGATTGCCATCTTTTAGCCCCCACCCGATTGGTTAGACACAGCCAACTGATCGGGTGATGCACGCGTGTCTGACCCAGACGCAAGCTGAAGTGAAGTGCAGCATCAACCGACTAGTTCGACGACCGGTTCATCCCATCAGAGTTCTCGGGAAGTTGGAGCTGAATTCCAACCAATCGGGTGACATTCACTCGATCGGTTCATCTGTAGCGAATTTTTCAAACGACGACCCGTAGAGCTCACCCGACGGCTCGCTGACCGTGCCAAGTCGACAGAAGTCTCTGTTCTTTTGGCAATAATTCCAACCGATCGGTTGATTACTCAACCGATTGGTTCACCTGATGACCGCAAGATCCAAACGACGAGCTGCTTGCGCCAACCGACCGGGTCAAGTGAGCGGGTGAAGTTTCTGAAGCCCGCAGCCGAAGCATCAAGCAGCTCACCCAATCGGTTGATACTTCAACCGATCGAGTGACGTCTTTTTTTATATATAGTTGCCCTATGTTTTCAGAAACTGGAGCTGTGTATTTTTCCTGTTTTTTCTCCATTTGTGACGGCTGGAATTTTATTGTTACTTGTAAGTTCTCTGATCTTTGTCAAACCTTAATATAGTCTTAATAGCATTCTACTACTTCATTTCAATTGCCTGATCATGATTTCTACGGTCGATTTTCATTTAGATCGCTTTTTAGCTATAATGTGTGAGTAGTTCCCAAATCTGGGATTTTGGTGGAAACCCCTTCGTAGGTTCTCCATAATGCATCCATAGGACTAGGAAATCGATAGGGAATAGGAATTTAGAGGTTACGAGGGGTGTTTCATTGTCATCGATGGGAAAAAGACCGCCTTTGACAGTTGGGCCAAGGGGGAATAAACTTGGCGGTTGACTCCCTAGCCGTAGCTCACGCCCTTAGCGTAGGCATCGAATCCTAGCGCGTGGGAACGGTAGGATGAGATGTTAGGAGTTATCGTTGTGAGCTTAGTGCTTTCAAAGTCAGTCAGTGTTAATGGACATAGGAATGCCCACTGACTGAAACCGGGTAGTCCGACGTATCATCCTAGGCACCGACCGGAATATCGGGCCCATGGGACGCTGGTATCACTCTTAGAGGCAACGTCTCACCACTAAACCCTAATTTCGATCGTTGTCCTATCCGCCGGTCGTAATAGTGAGAACACATGATAGGGTGGAAACTGTAGTCCTAGGTTTTCTTTATTATTGTTTATCCCTCGTATCTTTATTCCGTGACAAGCCATCAATCGATTCGGGCTAGCTCACCCATAGGGTGAACCGGTTCCTCTCTGACACAAGCACAACCACGCCTCCCTGTGTTCAACCCCCAAGCCACACTACAACACAGTGCGCTTGCGGTATAAATATTTAAATTTGGTATCCCCAATCTTATTGCGCACTTGCATGCTCACATCTAGGGGATGTCAAGCTTTATGGCGCCGTTGCCGGGGAGGCAACGTGCTTGTTATTTTAGGACCTTTTGAACCCTTAAGTCTAGCTCATATCCCTATCTCACGATAATTTTCGCATTCTACTTTTTCATTTTTATTTTCTACTTTTTATTTTCTATTTTTATCTGTTTCTATCCCACACTTGCTTCACGGGTGTTTGTTGCTTTTCATGTGCAGGAATACAAGGAGTCTTGACGACTTGATTCCTATTGATCCGGAGATAAACGTCACCCTGAGGCATCTAAACGTAGAGAGGTGAAGAAGAGAAGAGTCTGAAGCCATGGGGAAGAATACCCCACCGCATAAGTCCCTGCTGGAGTACTCGATGCCATCCATCGGGTCCACCTCCTCCATCCAACCTCCTGTTATTACGGTACTGAGCTTCGAGCTTAAGCCGTCTTTAATGACGTGGATCCAGCAGGATCAATTCTCTGGGGCACCCTTGGAGATCCATATTGAACATCTGGACTCCTTCCTAGAGAAGTGTGACACCTTCCGGATTAATGGTGTCCCAACTGAGGCAATCCGACTAAAGCTATTCCCCTTCTCTCTGCGGGATAAGGCCAAGCAGTGGCTTAGGGGAAAGGACCCGAACACCTTCAACACTTGGGAGAAGCTCTCGATGCCTTCTTGACTAAGTTCTTTCCTCCGGGGAAGACCATGAGTCTGAGGAGTGAGATCTCCTCCTTCTCCCAAGCCAGCCACGTGTCCCTGCACGAAGCTTGGACTAGATATAAAGAGATGCAGCGAAGATGCCCTCATCACGAGCTTCCAAAGTGGCAGATTATACATCTGTTCTATAACGGGCTGAGGGATGACTTGAAGTCTTCGATGGATGCCACGGTTGGGGGGTCCTTTATGTCCAGAAGTGAAGAAGATGCCGGCAACATATTAGAGAATATGTCATCGAACAATGAGCGGTGGTGCGATGAGCGTGCCATGCCCAGATCTGGAGGAATTCACAGAGTCGATGATGTCGACAAGTTGTCTAGCAAATTTGATTTACTATCGACCCAGATCTCAGCGCTCATGGTAGGAGCTGGTGGTGCCGGCACCAAACATGTATCGGCAGTGGAAGCGGAAGTCCTGGGAGACTTCGAGGGTGGTGACATTTCACCACCGGTGGATCAAGCTAGTGCGCTTTTCTTCAACCTGATGGGTAATATGCCATATCCACCGAGGACTAGCTTGAATCTGGTTTATTCTCCCAATAACCAGAACCACCTAAATCTTAGCTATCGGGCACCCTATCAGCAGCAGCAGCAGCAAAAACAACAAGTATATCAGCAACCCATGCAGCAGCAGCAACAAGTATTCCAGCCGCCTAGGAAACAACAGAAACAGTATCAGCAGCAACAGTATCAGCAGTATCCCCCTAGGAACCAGCAGCCCATGCAGCAGCAGCAGCAGCCATATGGCCAGCAGCGGGTTATCTCCCCGATTGAGTCTCTCTTGACCCAATACATTACCAACCAGGAGAAGATCAACTTGAAGCTGGAGATGGGGCAGAGGGCTCTCACTGACTAAGTAACCCAGCTGGGGTTGCAGGTGGCGAACCTTCAAAGGTCGCAAAATCAATTGCCACCACAACCGGAAGTTAACCCGAGGGGGTCGAACCAGACTTTGGCACTAACGCATGATCATGCGAATGTGTCCGCTATCGTCTTGAGAAGTGGGACACAAATTCCTACAAGAGTCCCCGCCAAGGAACCTGAAGCTCTGTTGGTTGTAGAGCAACCAATTGAAAAATCAAAGGACGACGGAGCTTCGTCACCAAAGACTACGACTCCGGAGGGAGTCCCTGAAGAGGAGAAGAAGAAGGACGAGGAGGGGGGCATAAGAGCGTTTAAGCCTGTTGTGCCTATTCCACAACGACTTGCCCGAGCAAAGATAGATGAAAAGTACGGCAAGTTCTTCGCTATGGTAAAGGATTTGAGCTTGCAGATTGTAACGGTACGTTTTCGTTGTACCTTGTTCGTGCACGTGCTTTTGGCCGTGCACGTGTTTATTTTAGACTTTATTTAATTGTGAACACTTTTGTGTGATATGCCGTTGTGAACGTCTCTGAGAGTATTAAATAGTGGCACTATCTTGAAACGACACTTCTCGAGTCGTTTTTCCACAATTTAAACTTACTCGATGAGACGTGACGATTCTCGCTCTTGACGGGATATGTTTCTATTTTTAGTTTCATCGTCCGACATTGAAATTGAGATCCGTCTTCTTAGTTAGCTCACTTTCGTCATCACGATCACCCCGATATTTATTTTATAATTTTTGGAGTTTATTTGACCACTTTTATATTTTTAACAAGTTTTATATTATTTTTAATAATTAATTTATAAATTATTTTCGGCCAAATAAAATTTATTTGAGTTTTAAATGTTTTAAAGAATTTTTGAGCCAATTTCCAGCTCATTTGGACCAAGTCAAATCCTTGGGTGAGTTGGAGAAGTTGAATTTCAAATTTTAAATTATTTTAAACTTCTAATCCTATTAGATTTAGCCCTAGACCAAGTCAACCCATCTACACTATATAAACAACCCCTAGGAAGACCTATTTTCGCAAGAAATTAGTCCTAGCCTCTTCCAAACTCGAAATTGGACGTTGCGACGATTCGTCGCAACGTTGCGACGTTCAGTCCCCGCACCGACCGAGAAACCCACCGCAAATCTCCCGCTCCGACCACTAGCCGCTCCGCACCCAACCCCGCTCCGCATCGCAGCGCATCGCCCCACTCCGTTCCCTCAGTCTGACCGAGGGCTTGGCCGCACCCCCGCTCGCATCCCCGCTCCGCACAGCACTCCGCATCGACCCCTGCCCCGTTCGCTTGCCTCCGCTCGTACCTGACCGATCAGGCCGCCCGCACCGACCGACGATTGCAACGCTGCAACGTTGCAACGTCGCAGCCTCGCATCCAAGCGCACGACCGACCCAATCCCCCTCTCTGACCGAAGGAGGCCCCCGCACCCGCTGCTGCGACCGACCCAAACGATGTGCAGCGCCGTTCCTAGCGTCTGACCGAGAGGATCTCCCGCATTGGCCGTGTACGACCGAGAGCCACTCGTCGCAACCCCGCATCCGTCGCACCACTTGCCTCCGTGGGCCCCCCAAGTTCTCCAGAGGTATGGTGGGTCCCCCAAAGGTCCCTAGGACTACTGTGGGCCCCATCTAGGTGTGTTCTCATTGACGACTTGCCGCGTACGACGTCGTCGCACGTCGTAGCCCGTCGTCGCACGTGCTAGCTTTGGAATCTGGAATCGTCGCCCGGGTTGATTGCTCTTAAATTTCCAGCGAGGAATCTAATTGGAATCTGGACTTGGAGCGCGATCTTTTATTCCAACCCCCGGCGTCGCTACCCGACGCCGGTGTAGCTTTCGCGTCGTGTTGAGGTAACGTTTTGCACCCCTAGGACCCCCAACCCAATTGCACGCTAACCAAGACTAAAAATCAGTATTTTAAAGTATTTTAAATGTTTTAGAAATCACTAATCAAGATTAATAAAACGGATGTAGGCCGGTGGACTTGTGCACGTAGGAATCGTGACTTTGGACTCGTTGGACGGTGTTTTCTTGACGTGATAGTTGCAGGCAAGTGAAACTTGCCAACTCTTGTGTAGGGCCATGTTTTTAGGCCACTTCCTTGTTTTCAACGTAAAAGAGACTAGTCAGTGAAATGATAGCTGGCTAGACGCCTACTTGATCTAGTTTGACAACGAAACTAGATCCGTCACCTAATTGATCTAGCTTGACAACGAAGCTAGATCCACCCCTTAAACTTGTTGTTCATGCATAC
Organism: Scilla litardierei; assembly: GCA_030789695.1. NCBI lineage: Eukaryota > Viridiplantae > Streptophyta > Magnoliopsida > Asparagales > Asparagaceae > Scilla > Scilla litardierei. The sequence continues at coordinate 124,779,032 of CM061134.1, forward strand.
TAAACTGTCACGTTTACTTTTTACCTGTACGCTTTACTACTTGCCATGTCATGTCATCCATGCATTGAATGTCGCATTAGTAGCACACGCTACAATACTTGTACTCGTACTACTTGTCCGGCTAGGTGCACGCCTACGCCATACTTGTTTAAAACACTTCCTGGCTCGTGGTCCAGAAGCGGGCCTCATGTGTTGGCTAAAAACCAATGCCCGATACACGTGGAGGGGTAGGGATAAACGGTCACTTGAGCTTAGGAGTTGGCCCGCGCAGCCACTCTAGCCAAAAGACGGAATCTCTGTGCACGAGGTGCTTACTTTACTTGTCTTGTACTTGTCTTGCGAATGTCATGCCATGCTCGTACTTTACTTTACTTTACTTTACCTGTTGCACCCATTACTTTAACTGCCATGTCATTGCATCATGCTAGAACTACTAGGTTGCTTTACTTTCACCTACTTTTAGTTTCCTTGCACAAGTCTTCCAGACTTGTTGACATGTGCCCCTTGCTCTTTTGGGTGTCACATGTTAGACCCTGAGCCAGAGACAGTTGTTAAGGACGAGGTGTTTGCTGACGCTGAGCCTGAGCCTACGTTCGTCGAGGAGTTCGAGGACACCGGAGACCAGTCTTAGAGACTGATTTTACTTGCTTTTGCTTTAGGTTGCTGTTAGTTGTCGGTGCTTGCACCATTTCTTTGTTTTCGTACTTGTACTTTTGTTGGCCATGCTGGGCCTCTTTTAGACTCTTTTATTTTAGCCTGGTGGCTTTCCTGCGATGTTGAGATTTATTATTATGGATATTCTGAGATGTTTCTTTGTCTCTTTTCGTTATTATTATCTTTGTTTCGTTTCGCGTTGCAAGGACCTGCAGTTTAAAGTGATTGACGCTTATCGGACTTAAGCTTTGTAGCTTCAAGTCTGAGCGGACCTTCTTACGCTTCGCCTCCACGTTTTTGGGAAGCGGGGCGTGACAGGTTTTGTTGGTGGCCCATGCAGGTCCCTTCTTGCGATTGCGAACTAACGGAACAACGATAATAAACGGAATATCCATTACATAAATTGCAACATCCAAGTCATTAAGCTTTGAGTCTAATTTGTTTGTTCGTTTTCTATGTCATTAGATGGCTGGACGACGACAGACCCGATCTGGCAGTGGGCCCAATCGTGCTGAGGAGCCGGATAGAGAGCCCACCAATGCTGAGATCATAAGGATGATGCATCAGATGATGCAGGTGCAGCAGGGCATGCTCCAGAACACTCAGAGTGCTCCTCGCTTCGAGCCAGGAGCGAAGCAGTTTCGGGAGCTAGGCCCGACGTACTTTGATGGATCTGAAGGACCGTTGGCTGCAGAGGAGTGGATCAGAAACACCGAGGATAATCTGAAGATGTCGAAGGTCAACCCGGCTGGATGGGTTGATCTGGCAAAGAGGCAGCTTAAGGATAATGCCCGAAATTGGTGGGATGCAGAGGAGGAGTTGCTGGTGAGCCCTATACCTTGGGCTACTTTCAAGTCCAGATTCGATGAGGAGTACTTTCCGAAGGCTGCTAGGAGGGAGATGTTGCATCGCTTCATTGAGCTGAAGCAGGGGAGTCTGTCGGTGGACCAGTACCACCAGGAGTTTACTAGATTGAGCCGCTTCGCACCGAAGATGGTAGAGGATGCTGAGGAGAAGGCCCAGAAGTTTCTGCAGGGTCTTTCTCTAGACTTGCAGAGTCTGGTGTCTACGTCGGACATGGAGTCTTATCAGAAGTTGTTGGTAGCTGCTCGGAGACAGGAGAGGATTGCGAGGCAGAAGAGAGGACTGATTTCTGGAGCTGGGAAGAGGCTTATGGAGCAGGTCAGAGGAGTGGCTAGGCCTGGGACTAGGCCTAATCAGACGGTGCAGTTCAAGAAGCCAGGTGTGCCTCCTGAGGAGACTTGCTATTTCTGTGGCAAGACCGGGCATGTCAAGGATCAGTGTAGGAAGATGTTGGGTCAGTGCCTGATTTGTGGAGACCCTACTCATGCTATGAAGGAGTGCCCGAGATCTAAGCTACCTTAGAAGGATCCAGTCGCCGCACAGCCGTTGCAGCAGAGAGCACCTGTACATGCAGGTCGTGGAGCACCTCTCGCTCCTCAGAAGAAGGCTTTTCAGCAGGCCAAGCAGCCGAGGAGGCAGGCTTACCTGATGACGGCAGTGGAGAGCAAGGCTGTGAATGAGGTTATCGCAGGTAACTCTCAAACTAGTTGTTTCCTTCCTTAGATAGTTTGATTGATTGCTTATGTTTGTTGATTGCATATGATTGTTTGTTAGAATAGGGTTTGATTGTTAGATTGTTGTTAGGTGTGATTTTGGTTTGCACATTTCCTGCACGAGTCCTCTTTGACTCAGGTGCATCGATGTGCATTATTTCTCGGAGCTTCGTGGAGAAGCATTCCTTGACGACTTCCCCTCTTCCCAAGAGTTGGAACATCGTTACGGGAAATGGCGTGATCTCGGTGCATCGTGGGTGCACTTCTTGCCCTTTGGTGGTTTGTGGACATGAGTTTTACGCTGACTTTATTGTCCACAACATCATCAACTACGATGCCATGCTCGGAATGGATTGGCTTGTGAGCTTCTATGCTACGATCGATTGTCAGAGGAAGAAGGTGGTGTTCGAGATTCCCGGACATCCGGTGTTCGAGTTCAGTTGTGGTAGCAGTTCGCTTGGCCCTGTCAGGTTTCGGGCCAAACCGGTGGAGCTTGTTGATATGCAGATGGAGCAGGATAGACCAGCCGTGGTACGTGAATTCGACGACGTCTTCCCTGAGGAGATGTCTGGACTGCCACCCGATCGAGCTCTCGAGTTTTCGATCGATCTTATACCGGGAGCGCAGCCTATTTCGAAGGCACCGTATCGGATGGCTCCAGCAGAGTTGGAGGAGTTACGTAGGTAGCTGGACGAGCTTTTGCAGAAAGGATACATCAATCCCAGTGTGTCTCCGTGGGGAACACTGGTGTTGCTGGTAAAGAAGAAGGATGGCTCACGTCGCATGTGTGTGGATTACCGGGAGCTGAATGCTGTGACTATCAAGAATAAATATCCCTTGCCACGGATAGATGACATCTTTGATCAGCTCGGAGGATCGAGGGTGTTCTCTAAATTGGATTTGAGGAGTGGCTACCATCAGCTTAAGGTGAAGAAGGACGACATCCCGAAGACAGCTTTCAGGACGAAGTATGGTCACTACGAGTTCGTGGTTATGCCATTTGGTGTAACCAATGCGCCCGCAGTTTTTATGAACCTGATGAATTTGATCTTCTACGACTTTCTAGAAAAGTTTGTCGTTACCTTTATTGACGACATCCTGATCTATTCAAAGTCGGAGGAAGAGCATGCCTCGCACTTGAGGACAGTGTTGGAGATCTTGAGGAAGCATCGTTTGTATGCTAAGTATTCCAAGTGCGAGTTTTGGCTGGATAGAGTTGCCTTTCTCGGGCATGTAGTGTCTGGTGATGGGATTTCTGTGGACCCCGAGAAGATAGTGGCTATCAGTGAGTGGCCGGTTCCGCAGTCGGCGTCAGAGATTCGGAGTTTCCTTGGACTTGCAGGCTATTACCGACGTTTCATTAAGGACTTTTCTCGGATTGCTGAACCGATGACCAGACTGACGCGGAAGGATGTACCTTATGTTTGGTCTGATGATTGCGAGAAGGCTTTTGGTATTCTGAAGGAGAGGTTGACGACTGCCCCTGTACTTGCTGTGCCTGATCGGAGTGGAGGATTCGAGATCTTTTGCGATGCTTCTGGCAAGGGTCTTGGATGTGTGTTGCATCAGCATGGGCATATGGTTGTGTATGCTTCTCGTCAGCTTAAGGCTCATGAGAAGAATTACCCGACACATGATTTGGAGTTGGCTGCCGTCGTGTTTGTGCTGAAGATTTGGAGGCACTTCCTGCTGAGTGAGAAGGTGAAGATCTTCACCGATCACAAAAGCTTGAAGTATATCTTTACGCAGAAGGAGCTCAACATGCGACAGCGTCGATGGTTGGAGCTCATGGCAGACTATGAGATTGACTTGCAGTACCACCCTGGCAAGGTGAATGTGGTTCCGGACGCGCTGAGCAGACTTCCAGCGGTGATGATGTTGACCTCACAGTGGAGATTGCAGCAGGATTTTTGCGAGACCGGTATCGAGATCATTCTTCCTAGAGAGACTTCTTCGATGATGAGCATGCAGATACAATCGACGATCGTGGATAGGATCAAGGCTGGTCAGGCTGGAGATGCTAAGCTGGTGAAGATTCGGGAGCAGGTGGAAGCCGGTCTGCGGACTGACTTCTTGATTCACGAGGATGGTTCGCTGAGATTTGGAGCCAGGTTGTGTGTGCCAGCTGGAGATATCAGAGAGGAATTATTGGTGGAGGCACACAGTTCGCCGTATTCTGTGCATCCTGGTGGGACCAAGATGTACAAGGATCTTCGTCTGAACTTTTGGTGGCATGGAATGAAGAGGAGTGTGGCTCGGAGTGTAGCCAAGTGTTTGGTTTGCCAACAAGTAAAGGCGGAGCATCAGCGTACGGCAGGGTTGCTACAACCGCTTCCGATTCCGGAGTGGAAGTGGCAGCACATCACTATGGATTTCGTGACTGGACTACCTCGGAGTCCGAAGCAGAACGACGCGATTTGGGTGATCATAGACCGATTGACCAAATCTGTGCACTTTATTCCTTTCCGAGTAGGACAGTCTACCGAGACGCTAGCGAGGAGATACATGGAGGTAAATTCGTTTACTCTCCGTTTCTATTTCCTTTTAATAGTTTAGATAGTGATGTAACGTGAATCGTGCAGGAGATCGTACGACTTCATGGAGTCCCCGTGAGTATCGTGTCGGACAAAGACACGAGATTCACATCTCAGTTTTGGCAGAGTCTGCAGAAGAGCTTGGGTACGAGTCTGAGTTTCAGAACGGCGTACCACCCGCAGACGGATGGCCAGTCCGAGAGGACGATTCAGATATTGGAGGATATGTTGCGAGCTTGCATGCTGGACTTTAAGGGATCTTGGGAGGATCATCTCCATCACGTTGAGTTTGCCTACAATAACAGCTACCAGGCGAGTATTGGAATGGCGCCTTTCGCCGCGCTATATGGAAAGAAATGTCGATCGCCACTGAGCTGGGATGACATAGGAGATCGGGAGCTGTTAGGACGAAAGATGATCGTGGAAGCCGTGGATGTTGTGAGGAATATTCGAGAGAAGCTGAGGATTGCGCAGGACCGTTTCAAGCATTGGGCAAATGCTAAACGGAGGCCTTTGGAGTTTCAGCCTGGCGATCATGTCTTCCTGAAGATTTCTCCGAACCGCGGAGTTATTCGATTCGGGAAGAGAGGCAAGCTGAGTCCGAGGTTCATTGGACCGTTCGATGTTCTAGAGAGAGTTGGAGATGTGGCTTATCGCTTGGCGTTGCCACCGTCGCTTGTGGGAGTTCACGACGTATTTCACGTATCTCAGTTACGTCGATACGTTAGTGATCCCTCTCACGCTGTGGATTTCTCAGAGATTACGGTTCGTTCGGATCTGTCTTATGATCAGCAGCCCGTTGAGATTCTGGATCATCGACAGAAGCAGCTGAGGAATAAGACCGTCGACTTGGTTCGAGTGCAGTGGTGTCACGGTTCCCCTGGTGAGTCCACCTGGGAGCGTGAAGATGAGATGAGAGAGCGTTTCACGCACCTTTTCCTGAGCAGTGCTTGATGTTGATTCCGAGGGCGGAATCATTTCTAAGGTGGGGAGGATGTAACGGTACGTTTTCGTTGTACCTTGTTCGTGCACGTGCTTTTGGCCGTGCACGTGTTTATTTTAGACTTTATTTAATTGTGAACACTTTTGTGAGATATGCTGTTGTGAACGTCTCTGAGAGTATTAAATAGTGGCACTATCTTGAAACGACACTTCTCGAGTCGTTTTTCCACAATTTAAACTTACTCGATGAGACGTGACGATTCTCGCTCTTGACGGGAGACGTTTCTATTTTTAGTTTCGTCGTCCGACATCGAAATTGAGATCCGTCTTCTTAGTTAGCTCACTTTCGTCATCACGATCACCCTGATATTTATTTTATAATTTTTGGAGTTTATTTGACCACTTTTATATTTTTAACAAGTTTTATATTATTTTTAATAATTTATTTATAAATTATTTTCGGCCAAATAAAATTTATTTGAGTTTTAAATGTTTTAAAGAATTTTTGAGCCAATTTCCAGCTCATTTGGACCAAGTCAAATCCTTGGGTGAGTTGGAGAAGTTGAATTTCAAATTTTAAATTATTTTAAACTTCTAATCCTATTAGATTTAGCCCTAGACCAAGTCAACCCATCTACACTATATAAACAACCCCTAGGAAGACCTATTTTCGCAAGAAATTAGCCCTAGCCTCTTCCAAACTCGAAATTGGACGTTGCGACGATTCGTCGCAACGTTGCGACGTTCAGTCCCCGCACCGACCGAGAAAACCACCGCAAATCTCCCGCTACGACCGCTAGCCCCTTCGCACCCAACCCCGCTCCGCATCGCAGCGCATCGCCCCGCTCCGTTCCCTCGGTCTGACCGAGGGCTTGGCCGCACCCCCGCTCGCATCCCCGCTCCGCACAGCGCTCCGCATCGACCCCCGCCCCGTTCGCTTGCCTCCGCTCGCGCCTGACCGATCGGGTCGCCCGCACCGACCGACGATTGCAACGCTACAACATTGTAACGTCGCAGCCTCGCATCCAAGCGCACAACCGAACCGATCCCCCGCTCTGACCGAAGGAGGCCCCCGCACCCGCTGCTGCGACCGACCCAAACGCTGTGCAGCGCCGTTCCTAGCGTCTGACCGAGAGGATCTCCCGCATTGGCCGTATACGACCGAGAGCCACTCGTCGCAACCCCGCATCCATCGCACCACTTGCCTCCGTGGGCCCCCCAAGTTCTCCAGAGGTATGGTGGGTCCCCCAAAGGTCCCTAGGACTACTGTGGGCCCCACCTAGGTGCATTCTCATTGACGACTTGCCGCGTACGACGTCGTCGCACGTCGTATCCCGTCGTCGCACGTGCTAGCTTTGGAATCTGGAATCGTCGCCCGGGTTGATTGCTCTGAAATTTCCAGCGAGGAATCTAATTGGAATCTGGACTTGGAGCGCGATCTTTTATTCCAACCCCCGGCGTCGCTACCCGACGTCGGTGTAGCTTTCGCGTCGTGTTGAGGTAACGTTTTGCACCCCTAGGACCCCCAACCCAATTGCACGCTAACCAAGACTAAAAATCAGTATTTTAAAGTATTTTAAATGTTTTAGAAATCACTAATCAAGATTAATAAAACGGATGTAGGCCGGTGGACTTGTGCACGTAGGAATCGTGACTTTGGACTCGTTGGACGGTGTTTTCTTGACGTGATAGTTGCAGGCAAGTGAAACTTGCCAACTCTTGTGTAGGGCCATGTTTTTAGGCCACTTCCTTGTTTTCAACGTAAAAGAGACTAGTCAGTGAAATGATAGCTGGCTAGACGCCTACTTGATCTAGTTTGACAACGAAACTAGATCTGTCACCTAATTGATCTAGCTTGACAACGAAGCTAGATCCACCCCTTAAACTTGTTGTTCATGCATACTAAATTGTCACGTTTACTTTTTACCTGTACGCTTTACTACTTGCCATGTCATGTCATCCATGCATTGAATGTCGCATTAGTAGCACACGCTACAATACTTGTACTCGTACTACTTGTCCGGTTAGGTGCACCCCTACGTCATACTTGTTTAAAACACTTCCTGGCTCGTGGTCCAGAAGCGGGCCTCATGTGTTGGCTAAAAACCAATGCCCGATACACGTGGAGGGGTAGGGATAAACGGTCACTTGAGCTTAGGAGTTGGCCCGCGCAGCCACTCTAGCCAAAAGACGGAATCTCTGTGCACGAGGTGCTTACTTTACTTGTCTTGTACTTGTCTTGCGAATGTCATGCCATGCTCGTACTTTACTTTACTTTACTTTACCTGTTGCACCCATTACTTTAACTGCCATGTCATTGCATCATGCTAGAACTGCTAGGTTGCTTTACTTTCACCTACTTTTAGTTTCCTTGCACAAGTCTTCCAGACTTGCTGACATGTGCCCCTTGCTCTTTTGGGTGTCACATGTTAGACCCTGAGCCAGAGACAGTTGCTGAGGACAAGGTGTTTGCTGACGCTGAGCCTGAGCCTACGTTCGTCGAGGAGTTCGAGGACACCGGAGACCAGTCTTAGAGACTGATTTTACTTGCTTTTGCTTTAGGTTGCTGTTAGTTGTCGGTGCTTGCACCATTTCTTTGTTTTCGTACTTGTACTTTTGTTGGCCATGCTGGGCCTCTTTTAGACTCTTTTATTTTAGCCTGGTGGCTTTCCTGCGATGTTGAGATTTATTATTATGGATATTCTGAGATGTTTCTTTGTCTCTTTTCGTTATTATTATCTTTGTTTCGTTTCGCGTTGCAAGGACCTGCAGTTTAAAGTGATTGACGCTTATCGGACTTAAGCTTTGTAGCTTCAAGTCTGAGCGGACCTTCTCACGCTTCGCCTCCACGTTTTTGGGAAGCGGGGCGTGACACAGATCCCGTTCCTCGATGCCATTGAGACAATTCCCTCCGACGCGAAATTTTTAAAGGATTTGGTGACGAGAGGGTCCAGGAAGGAAAAGTTCGTTCTAACGGCGGAATGCAGCGCTCTCATTCAGAGAGCGAATCCGCCCAAGCTAAAAGATCCGGGAAGCTTCTCCATTCCTTGTTCAATTGAGGAAGTGAAGATCCATCGGACGATCGTGGATTTGGGAGCGAGCGTCAGTCTAATGCCCCTGTCACTATACAGGAGGATAGGGATGGGAGACCTAGAGCCCACAGGTATGACCCTTCAACTAGCTGATAGATCGGTCAAATACCCGGTGGGAATTGTAGACGACCTACCTGTTGACGTCAGTGGAGTGCAAGTGCCGGTTTACTTCGTTGTGATGGACATGCCCAAAGACACTCATACACCCATCATCCTTGGATGGTCTTTCATGGCCACCGCCGGCGTGCTAATAGACATGAAGAAAGGGAAGCTTTCCCTTAATGTTGGCGACGAAAAGGTCGAGTTTGACTTGGGGTTATCTATGAAGCACCCCCAGATGAACCTGTTTGCAATATGCTGGACAATGAGGAGGAAAGAGCTGTGGAAGCTGGGGCCTGGGAAATTCTCTCAAGGAATCTCCCCGACAGCTTGGAGGACCTTGAAGAACATGTCGGTCTGAAGAAAGAAGATGTTGCTGGAGAAGCGGTTGTCCCACATACAACCCCTCCCGGATTCCAAAAAGCTCCTCCGACGAGAAGAAAAGGGAAAGAGCCCATGGGGCTTACCGGTGATGAGATTCGGATCTTGAAAAGAGTGGCGGTAGACGCCAATATAAGGGAGAAGCCTCAGGATACCATCAATAGAGGGAGGATCGTCGAGCAAGTCTACTTGGCACTGCCGACGACACCAAAGGCCACCAATTCAGAATCTGAAGGGATGCCAAACTTTGGGCATCACCCCCGTCCTCCTTGAAAATCATCTACGGGCATCGAGCAAACGACGTTAAATAAAAGCGCTTCATGGGAGGCAACCCATGTTCTAAACCTTCATCTTTGTCTTTAGGATTATTTTTAGGTTTATTTTTCTTATTTTGTTGAATAAATTCAGCCACGGGAACTTTTGTTGAAGGACTTAGGCTATTTTTGGACTTTTGCAGGAAACAAGCCCCCAACCGATCGGTTGATCCCTCAACCGATCGAGTGGGACGTATCAGAAAGTGGCATATATCTGTTCATCTACGAACCGGTCGGGTGAAGCAAACCAAGACCAGGTGGCAGACCGTGTGAGAAGAGCAGAAGTCTCAGAAAATTTGGGATTTAATCAACCGATCGGTTGATAGAAGCTATAGTCATGTGACGGATCGGGTGAGCTGCACAGAAGTCTCGGGAAAATCATGAAGAGGCCAACCGATCGGTTGAATTCCCAACCGATCGGTTCGCCTGTAGCCTCTTTTCAGCAAATTTTTCGAAATAATAACCAACCGATCGGGTGAAAACTCACCCGATCAGTTCACCCAAAACCTTATAAATACCCCCAGATTCGCCCGACTCATTTCCTTCACCCGACTGCGAATTTCATCCGCCGTTTCGACTTCTCCACTCCCCAACCGGCCTCGTTCTTCCCTCAACCGACCACCAATCCCCCTAAATCGATCTCTCCACTCTCTCTACCTCTCTCTCCATCGATTCCTCTCTCAATCTATTTCATCCAAACCCTAATTTTCGCCCAACTCCCCCCAATTTCGAAAAAATTGTTGAAGAGACATGCCGCGGCTTCACACTCCCACTCAGTGCGCTGCGTTGGGTGATCTATGAGCAAGGATTGTCTTCCCTACTGGGTAACTTCACTCCTTAGCTCTACTTTCATATTTGCCCTATTACTATATTTTTGCTCAAATTGCCATTGATTGTGTGCATTCGTCATATCTTGCATTCACTCACATACACACACTATCATGGCCAAGAATAAAGATAAGGGTAAAGCCATCATGTGTGAGGAGGGGTCGTCTCGCAAGAGACGAAAGACCACACGTTCACCACGTTCACGCCCTCCTCCTATACAGCCCCAACCCCAACCAATCATCCCTCATGAGGACCCAATGATGAGCCCGCGTGGCCACCGTTTTTTGAGTCAAGAACAAAAAGATTTTTATCATAGACTCGATGCACGGGGACACCTATCCACCAAATTTGCCCATGCCTAAACGCTTATCGATCTCGGTGTGTTCACCGAGGTCGAGACTCTCTTCGCCAATTTAGGATGGATAGCTTTCCTAAACGCCACCGCGGTATCCTACCCCTCCCTCACACTCGAATTTCTATCCTCCCTTGTATGTGAGTCGGGGTCGATCGTCGTTTTCCGCGTCTGTAACAAAACCATCCGCACCCACCTGAATAATATTAATAACATCTTCGGTTTCTCCATTCTTGGGGACGATGCTATCCGTCACTCCGGATACCACCGTGATTTCGACTTCAATCAATTTTGGTTTTGCCTTACCCTACACACCCACTATCCTCGAGGTAAGGCCAAGGCCTCCTCCATCATTCACCCAGTTTTCCGTCTGGCCCACCGAATCATATCTTGCACAATCTTCCCCAGGGATGAGTCCGGGACCGTGACTATCCCTGATCTTTTTATTTTGTGGGCCATGACATTCGATTTCATTCGCGGTGATGACGGGATAGCCTTCGAGGCCCCTCGCATTCCCATTCATGCCGGTGATTGGCTTATCCATAAATTGCTTGACATTAGCCACGTCGGCAAGGGCAAGTTCTGTTGCGGTGGCCTCATTACTATCATAGCTTCATATCCCCAGTTCAATATCCACATCCCCCGAGATTTACCTTCTGCCGCAAGACATAGACATCTAGATCTTGATGTCCTGTGGCACATACACATGATCAAGCCCCGCCCCGACGGTCGTTTCACTTTTTACTACGGACACCCCCTGCTCCCTATACCATTCTGCCCAACCCCGCTCGCATGACTATCGTTCTAGTGGTAGATTGGACATTTCCTCACGATCCTGAGTTTCTAGGGGGGTTACGTCTTCCATTCCTTCCCCAGGGCGCACCCAGACCACCGTCCCATGTCGTCCACTTAAGGGAGCAGGATATCCCTACGTCCCGAGGAGACTCTGGGGCTGGCCCTAGTAGGGTCATCCTGGCTTCTGTCCCCATCACCACCGTCACCACCTCTCCGGTCCGTATGACCACTACCTCCACCTTTCGTCGAGCCACCTTTGCTCGCCTCGGTCTCGAGGCTGAGTTAGCTGCATTGCGCACTGGCGCATCCTCTTCAGCCTCCTCAGTCCCATCCTCTTCCATCTTCACTCACCCACGTTTCCTCGCACTTGAGAGGAACGTGGCCACCATCCTCCGCATTCTCACTCACGTTCACGGACCACCTCCACCCACACCTCCACCCTCACCACCACCTTCACCCCCTCGACGATCTTCACCTCCACCTACACATTCTTCACCTCTCCCCCCCCCCCACATTCATCACATCATCCATCACCCCCTAGGCGACCATCCCCTCCCACCACCACTTCCATTCCCTCCACTTCCCCTCCACTCACGACCACTGCCGTTGCCCCCACAGATCCTTCACCATTCACTTCCATCACCCCATACGCGCGTCGTAAGAAATTGCAGTTACGATCGCGTTCACTTCCCCCACCATCCTCTCCACCACCTACCCACGTACCCCCACCATCCACCACCGCATTGGTCGCCATTTCACTACCACTCACCATCATTACCACCTCACCACCCATCGTTCACACCTCCTCCGCACCCACCCATCCATCACCTCGACCCCTTTCCCCACTTATCCGCACACCCATCACCTCTCCCGTCCACTCCCCCACATCCCCCACATCTTCCACCGAGGAGGACGAGGATAGTTCCTCTCCTGCGTTTGATTTCTTTTTCTTTTCCAATCTTCCCCCTCGCATATTTCTGTAATTTCATGATCATATCATTTCGCTAGCATTGTCATGTCTAGCTTGGGGGAGGTCAATTTTTCTGTATGCTGTCGTGTGATATTTTTATGGTGTGCTTGTTTATATATGTTGTGTGGTGTGATTTTCTATCTTTTATTTTCTGTTTATATGTCATGTGGTGTGATTTTCTTTATTTTTCAGTTTCGTATGTGTGTTTTTCTTGTTTTTCATTTCTTTTCATGTCGGTGCGCATTTCCCCCCATTTTCATTGCCCTCCCGTATTTACTCATATTGCATTGAGGGTAATGCAAGTTTCAGCTTGGGGGAGTCACACTTCATGCGTCATTTGCGTCTTTTTCGTCGTTTTTTTGAGTCGTTTTCATCGTGTTTTTATTTTTTCTTCTTTTTTATCTCTTTCTCCTAGAGATGACCCCATATTATGAATTGCCACTAAATCACACACACCCCATATTATGAATTGCCACTAAATCACACACACACCTAGCATAGCTTCGATAATCACTTTCACTAACCCTAGGAAGCCGAGTCCTCTTGCATTTCATGCATCGTGGGTCCACTTAGCTTTTATGTGAGTCATGTGTCATGCTTAGCTGTTTAGTGTGCTTCTACTTTGTGATTTTGATTTATATACCTGTCCTGGGATGACCCCTATATTATCATGCTTCGATTTGAATATGCGGTATTTGCTTCTCATGTCTGCTTCCATATGCATGCACATATATATATATAGTATGCTTCATTTCGCATGTGTCTGGATTCCACAACTAGGACTAGGATAACCCATTTAGCTTATGCTCTGATTAGCGAAAAAATCTCCTTTGCCCAAGTGTTTAGAATCCGATTTCATTTTTATTTTACTTGGGGCAAATCCCCTCGTCGTGTACTGTTCTCCCACTTGGGAGAGTACACATGTATATATCCCAAAAATCCAAAAATCCAAAAAAAGAAGAGAAAAGAAAACCCCAAAAAGAAAGGAAAAGAGAAAAGAAAGAAAAAGATATGTATATGCCAAAAATAAAAAAAATACATATATCCAAAACCCAAAAAAAATTCCAGTGTGAATATTTTCCTACCTACCGAGAATAAAGGGAAGGCGAGAATTTGCACCGAGTATTCTACTCCACATCATCCCAACCCCCATCGTTTTCGAAAACACTTGGAATAGGGACTTTCTAGATATTATCTAGGTAATAGTGAGGTGATTTCCTAGTTCCTAGCTGTGGAGTCCCTGATGCATGATATGTTTATATTCTTATACTCTTCTCATGCATGCTTGAGCTACTATTCGTCGCTTATTCTAAATCGAGTCGAAATTTGGGTCTTTTCTTGGATTTGAGTATATAGAGCTTATTGCACAATGTAGATAGCGACACCGTCTGCTAGTACACGACCACACTCACTCGCGCTTCACCGCATGGGACCACGACACTTGTTTGGACTCGTATTCCTTGGTTTAGTGTTGTGATTTGTCGCTTGCTTGCTTGGTGTGACGTTTTTGATTTTGCTGGCCCTGACGGGCGATTTAGGATTTCGATTTTTCTTTCTCTCTATTTTCTCCCTTCGAGCTCCTATTCTCACTCGTCTTCCTCGAGGACGAGGAAGGGTTCAGCTTGGGGGATTTTGACGTGTGTTTATATTTTATATATTCACGCACGTCTTCTTTGTGTTTTTTCCGTTATTTCTAGCCGTCCCGTATCCATTTTCTCGTGTTTTCTAGTTTTCTTTCACTTCTCCGTGTTTTTGTGTGTTTGCAGGAGATTGCCATCGTAGGAGACATATAACAAAGATATCATGAGTCCTCGGAGCAACGGGAGTAGTCACGCACGATCCAGGGGTCAAACGACGGAGATTGCCATCTTTCAGCCCCCACCCGATCGGTTGGACACAGCCAACCGATTGGGTGATGCACGCGTGTCCGACCCGGATGCAAACTGAAGAGAAGTGCAGCATCGACCGACCGGTTCAACGACCGATTCATCCCCTCAGAGTTCTCGGGAATTTGGAGCTGAATTCCAACCGATCGGGTGACATTCACCCGATCGGTTCATCTGTGGCGAATTTTCCGAACGACGACCCAGAGAGCTCACCCGACGGCTCGCTGACCATGCCAAGTCGACAAAAGTCTCTGTTCTTTTGGGCGATAATTCCAACCGATTGGTTGATTACTCAACCGATCGGTTCACCTGATGACCGCAAGATCCAAACGACGAGCCGCTTGCGCCAACCGACCGGGTCAAGCGAGCGGGTGAAGTTTCTGAAGCCCGCAGCCGAAGCATCAAGTAGCTCACCTGATCGGTTGATCGGTTGATACTTCAACCGATCGGGTGACGTCCATTTTTATATATAGTTACCCTAGGTTTTCAGAAACGGGAGCTGTGTATTTTTCCTGTTTTTTCTCCATTTGTGACGGCTGGAATTTTATTGTTACTTGTAAGTTCTCTGATCTTTGTCAAACCTTAATATAGTCTTAATAGCATTGCTACTACTTCATTTCAATTGCCTGATCATGATTTCTACGGTCGATTTTCATTTAGATCGATTTTTAGCTATAATGTGTGAGTAGTTCCCAAATCTGGGATTTTAGTGGAAACCCCTTCGTGGGTTCTCCATAATGCGTCCATAGGACTAGGAAATCGATAGGAAATAGGAATTTAGAGGTTACACAGGGTGTTTCATTGTCATCGGCGAGAAAAAGACTGCCTTTGACCGTTGGGCCAAGGGGGAATAAACTTGGCGATTGACTCCCTAGCCGTAGCTCACGCCCTTAGCGTAGGCATCAAATCCTAGCCCGTGGGAACGGCAGGATGAGATGTTGGGAGTTATCGTTGCGAGCATAGTGCTCCCGGAGTCAGTCAGTGTTAATGGACATGGGAATGCCCACTGACCTAAACCGGGTAGTCCGGCGTATCATCCTGGGCACCGACCGGAATATCAGGCCCATGGGACACTGGTATCACTCTTAGAGGCAACGTCTCACCACTAAACCCTAATTCCGATCGTTGTCATATCCGACGGTCGTAATAGTGAGAACACATGATAGGGTGGAAACCGAAATCCTAGGTTTTCTTTATTATTGTTTATCCCTCGTATCTTTATTCCGTGACAAACCATCAATCGATTCGGGCTAGCTCACCCATAGGGTGAACCAGTTCCTCTCTGACACAAGCACAACCACGCCTCCCTGTGTTCGACCCCAAGCCACACTACAACACCGTGCGCTTGCGGTATAAATATTTAAATCCGGTATCCCCAATCTTATTGCACACTTGCATGCTCACATCCTGGGGACGTCAGTAATCTACTCAGTTTGATGACAAAAAGTAAACTAATCTAATCATATCAAATGGAAATCATTCATTCAACCTGGAAGTTCAATACACATTTCATGCAAAAATAAGTGATAATAGAGATGCAAAACAGTACTCCAAGTATATGCAATCAATACGTGAAGCTTAGTGTGTTTTCTACGAAAAGTATACAATAATAATTCCCAGACTCTGTTAACACTAAAATTTCATTAATAATCACATAATAAACGAGGTAAGTTCTTTTTCTCAAATGCATAACAATATATCGCATATGATATCAGAAATAAAAACGATAGCATGGCAAGAGAATACGTGCATAAGAGGAAAGCAAACTCCAATATATAGTCGTCATAGGGAATTCATTTCTAACAGAGAAAGTAAAAGAAATGAGGATGAAAATAAAAAACTAACTATACATATGCAAGTCACTCCAAAAGTAGGAAATCGTGATGCATGGCAATAATAAAATGAAAAAGTGAGTGAAAATCAGTGAAAAATAAAGAAAGGTGAAAAATAAAGATAAAAAATGAAGAAAATAATCAGTGCGTGTGTACACTCACTCCCCTAAGCTAAACATCACATTGCCCTCAATGTGCTAAGTGTGGCACTAGGACGCATAAGATGGGGGTTGGTGGGTGTGGATGCATGCATGATGCAAAATAAAAGGAAAATAAAGAAAGAAAAATATGTCATGGTATATGCGGATGATGAATGTAACAAGCATGCAAATGATGGATGCAAAATGAACTATATATTGATGCAACATGGTGGAGATATACATATGGTGCAAAATTGGTCCCCCCAAGCTGTGTGAAAGCGGGGCCCCCAAACAGACAGATGGGCACAAAATATATGGGGGTGGACATAGGAACACTAGCCATCAAGCAGGAGTGTACCCTCTGAGGGTGGTGAGGGATCCCACAGCAGAGGACCAGGAGGAGGGGCGGGTGCTGGTGTGATTGGAGGTGGACGATTTCGACTAACGAGATCGAGAATGATTGGCAGGTCCTGCTCAACAGACTGCTGAGTGGTCCCACCTCCCTGACCTATGAGGAGGAGCATAGCAACGAATTGGTCTTCCTGATCGTTGTCTCTAAATACGAAATCATACGTCCTCTGTATGCGGGGTGGGAGTGTGGGAGGTGGATCGATAGGAGGCGGGGAGTCTGCCCTAGGTGAAGAAGGACCGGGGTCACAGTCCTATTCTGCCTAGAAGAGGGCTGCCTCGAACTAGATCTAGTGCGGCATGGAGGCATGGGTGCTGTGAGATGCAAAAATGACAAAAGTGCTCTGAATAAATTAAGTAGCGAGTGTACCAAGCACGGCGCGGCTCTACGTGACGGATGAGCAAGAAACACCTCCCCTACGGTTCCAATTCAATGTGGGATCTCCTCCAAGCTATCCTTAGGCACAAAGACAAAGATTAGCAACGAATATCAGAAATCTTGGGGCAAATCAAAGACAATAGGCTATAAATAGGGTTTAATTTTGCATGGTGGAAGAATAGGGCTCACGAAATGAATATGGGAAGAAAGGGGTTAAAATAGGGCAAAATGGGAGGGGGATCGACGACGAGAGGTGATTGGTGTGGCAGCAGACGGTGGTCCGGCATCGGCGGGGTTGGTCTTGGGCGAGTCGGGAAGTTGGGCGGGCGAGTGGGATGGAAGAGTTGTGAATTTGGGAATTTGGGGATTTAAAAATCCCAAGTTGCTGATTCCAATGTTACAAGGACGATTTTGCCTAAGTCACTCAGCCGAGTGACGTGCGTGACTCGGTCGAGTAGCTCGACGAAACAATCAAAGGTTGTAGTCGAATGGGGTATGACTCGACCGAGTCGTACTCGTCACTGGGTGAGTGGCAAGTTCTCTTTGGTCGAGTGAGGATTGGAAATAGAGTGTGTGTTTTTGATAGCTCTGTTGCAGTCTATTACTCGGGCGAGTAGAACTAGTCACTCGGTCGAGTGGACTAAGTACTCGGCCGAGTATATAGGCTCTGCAGAGTATAAATTTAAGGCTTCAGACATAGAACTCACTCGGTCGAGTAAAAAAGTCACTCGGCCGAGTGGCAAATAATTTCTAGAGATTGGCTTTTAGAGACTTCCATGTCAGTGTGTCACTCGGGCGAGTGGCTTCTCCACTCGGCCGAGTGACTATATCACTCGGCCGAGTAGGTTGTTTGCTTCAGCTCCCTACTCTCTGTTTTCTTCCAGCTGATGTTTCTTCCTCTCCCTTGGTTTCTTCCTTCCTTATGCATTCAAGCACGTCCCTGGAGCTTATCTTCATTGCCATGGCTACCCTCCAATGATTTGTACTCCTATCATCTTCTTCCTGCAATGAAAAACATAGCCCGTCGTCAGATTTTTTCCTAAGACTCCTGACTCTCTAAACTAATGAAGATCTTAAACAAAAATGAAAATTCAAATTCGACTAAGATCAAAAACCGTCGGGTTGCCTCCCGATAAGTACTCGTTTAAGGTCTTGAGCTCGACCCCTTAAGATTTAGCGATTAGTGCACGACGTTTGGCACATAGGAGATGTGCATGTCAAACTTCCCAGGAAGGCCATGAGGATTCAAATGTAGCGCTAGTTTTGCATTGGCTTCCTTCAGGTGTGCCCCCTTTCTAATGGTGTTGAAGGATGACTCCCCCAAGCTTGCATTCTTGGTATCTCTCTTCATTCCCGACGATTGAGGTATGTTTGCTGGTGGCGCTTTCTCCCTTCACTTCACCATAGAGAGCTTGCAGAGCTCTCTAATCCTTATAACATCAGCGTCGTTCTTTTCTTCATCAGAAAGCTTGGTCACTTCCTCGATGAGAGGATCTAGCGGTTCTCCAATTTGGGCGCCTTCTTTAAAAATTGGCTCTCCATCAATGCTATCCGGGTGCCAAGCTCTAGTGGCATATAGCACGGCTTCATCAATGACCTCATCAAGTAGGTGTGACGAACTTTGAGTCGAAGCCTCTCCTAGATAGATACTTTTCACTTCATCGATAGGATCTCCTGTGGAGTAGTGCTTTAGTCTTTGTCCGTTAACTTTAAATGATCTTCCACCGTTTCCTTCTATCTCAAAAGCTCCTCCTGGATGCATGTGGCAGAGGCTGAATGGCCCCGACCACAGTGATCTCAGCTTCCTGGGAAAGAGTCGAAGTCTCGAGTTGTATAGTAAGACCTAATCTCCAACCTTGAATTGCCTCACGGTAATGTGGGCGTCGTGGTAGAGTTTGGTTCTTTCTTTATAGATTCTAGAGCTCTCATAGGCGTCCCTCCTAATCTCATCGAGCTCATTTATGTCCAGAAGACACCATACCGATGTGCTCTTGTAATCATAATTTAGAGTTTTGATAGCTCAATAAGTTCGGTGCTCCAACTCCACATGCAAATGGCATGCTTTCCCATATACTAGCATGTATGGGGTGGTGCCAATGGGGTTCAAAAAGCCGTACGATATGCCCATAGTGCATCGTCAACTTCATGGACCAATCCTTTCTTGACCTATCCACCGTCTTCTCTAGGATTTTCTTGATTTCCCAATTCGACATTTCCACTTGCCCACTTGTTTGAGGGTGATAAGACAAACCAACTCTATGATGCACTCCGTACTTCTTTAGCCTGGCTTCGAACTAGCTCTCTATGAAATGACTACCTCCATCGAGTATCAATGTTCTTGGTACCCCAAAGCGGGAAAATATGTTTTACTTGAAGAACTTGGAAGCCACTCTCGTGTCGTTGGTTGGAGTATCAATAGCTTCCACCTATTTCGAAACATAGTCGACGACCAATAATATATATTTGTTTCCTTTGCTAGATTGAAAGGGTCCCATAAAATCTACTCCCCAATAATCAAATAGCTCAATCTCCAAGATATGTTTCATCGGCATCTCATTCTGCTTGGATATGTTTCCCGTCCTTTGGCATCTATCACACTTTTTGACGAACTTATGTGTGTCCTTGAACATAGTGGGCCAAAAGAATCCACATTGCAATATCTTTCCGGTGGTCTTGGAAGCAACCACATGTCTTCCGCAAGGCATGTCATGGCAATGAGAGATAATGGAAGTAGCATCTTCTTTCGAAACACGTCTCCGTATAATCCCATCCTTGCATACCTTGAAGAGGTATGGGTCTTCCCTAAAATATCTCCGGACTTCATGCATGAATCTCCTCTTTTGTTGCATGGCCATGCCATGCGGTTTAATACTGCATGCCAAATAATTCACAAAATCTGCATACCAAGGTACCTCCACAGGTCGGATGGCGAAGAGCTTCTCGTCGGTAAATGTCTCATCAATAGGTAAGCTTTCATCCTTCCCCTTGCGGATTAGCCTTGATAAGTGATCCGCCATAAGATTGTTCGTGTGCTTTTTGTCCTGGATCTCCAAGTCAAACTCTTGTAGAAGTAGAATTCATCTTATTAGTCTAGGCTTGGCCTCCTTTTTGCTCAATAGGTACTTCAATGCTACGTGATCCGTATGTGCAATCACCTTTGATCCAAGAAGGTAAGAACGGAACTTCTCCATAGAATAGACCACAGCCAAGAGTTCCTTTTCGGTGGTGGTGTAATTTTTTTGCACCTCATCCAAAGTCTTGCTTGCATAATATATCGCATGAAGCTTTTTATCTTTTCTTTGTGATCGCGTCCGGATATACACCCGAAAAATGACTTGTAGTCTTACCACAAGCGACGGTGTAGCGACGAGCAGGTATCGAACACAGGGAAGACAAATGACAGTATCTTACTTTGATTACCTAGCTATCAAGAGAGTAAGAGTGATTTTGGTGTAATCGTCACAATCGTTCAAATAGCAAGAAATATCAATATAATAAAGCGTCTAGGGATATGAAATCCCCACCACGGACCGTCTCTCATCCTTGTGAATCATAAATTTCATTGTTGCTAAGCTTGAATATAGGTGAACTAGTCGCAACTTAATGTAGAACCAAGCTCACGCTCTCGCGCTATTGCCGGTCTATAGCAAACCTAGAATAGAGCCCACTCTCGTGCAAACTCTATCCTAAGCCGCTAGCGTGAAGAACGACATCATTGTCCAATCGCATCTCGAGCCCACTCTCGTGCAAACTCGAGCTACGATCTAGGTTATGATAGTTCTTATTCGTCCAATCTCTAGCAAATGAATATTAGTATAGATTTATAATTAAAAATCCTAGCTTTGATCCAATCTCTTGCAAACCAAATCTATAGAATCCTAATTATTAATCTAAATCGAATATCTAAGCCTTCCTATCAATTGGGATCCAATCTCTTGCAAATCCCAATCGATATGAATTCCTAGCTACTCGTAATATATCAATCACAACCTAACCATTATCAATTTTTGCAACAAATCTACAAATTCATCACAATTCAAAGATCGGGTCCATAGGGTTCATCCATATGCCCTAGAACGACGGAACTACTCACTAATCATCATGAAAACCTCAGAAATAACAATAATTATCATGGCACAATTCATTGCAAAGAAGAAACAATTCATAAAAATGCGTTTTTTAACAAGAAAGAACAAACCAATGACGTTGCCAATGATCTCCAGCTGAGATTTTTCCAAAGAATAGCCGTCAAAAACCTAAAAGAACTCTCTAAAAAATAATTCAAGTCTCTCCTAAAACTAGGGTAAAAACAGGGCTTAAATACAAGCCAAAATCGTCCAAAAAATCGTGACAAAACTGCCCCTGCGCAGCCCAGAATTCGCATTCCTAGCAGCAGTCGGAGAGGGTCACTCGGCCAAGTGACCCTTGTAACTCGCCCGAGTGACAAACCCTATAAAAAACAGTAACTACGGGGTTTTCAGGGATCCGTCTCTCGGGGTGACTCAGCCGAGCAGTCTTCTTTATTCGGCCGAGTAGCAATCGTGTTCGTCCGAGTGAGCTTTCTCAGATTTTCCAGTAACTTCGGCTCTTTTCTGTCTGATTTCTCTGTACCACTCGGGTGAGTGAACTTTCTTACTCGGCCGAATGAATTCCTTGCTCGGCCGAGTGAACGTCTGAAATCTTCGGTGCGTATCTGTTCTACTCAGGCAAGTGTGATCCTTCACTCGGCCGAATGACCAGTCTTGGTCGGCCGAGTGAGGTGCTCCTGAGCTCATTCCTTCTCTTTTTCGCCTCCTCGTCGCTCCTATCGATTCCCTTCTTCTTCCGCTCATCCTTTATCGCTGATAACTCCTCGAATAAGTCGTGGGTGACACTCCGAAGTGCGTGAAACTCCTTTGATCTCAATTTCGCTCCATATCTCCTTAAATACGACAAAAACAAGAAATAGTGAAAAGCATCACAATATTGTCAAAAAATTGTGAAAAACGCAATATGGGCGATCAAAACATCATGAAAACATGTAGAAAAAAGGTGTAAAATATGGAGTGATCAAAATCCCCCAAGCTTACCTCTTACTCGTCCTCGAGGAAGACAAGTAAAAGGTGAACCCGATGGAAAAAAAATAAAGAAAAAGGGGAAAAGAAATAAAAAATGGATAAGGAAAGAAAACAAAGAGAGAGGCGCTAGATCATTTTCTCAGGACGTGGGTTTTGCTTACTCATATAGCATACGGCGAATATAAAACACATACCAAAGATTTTTATCTCGATATCATAACATATAGGGATGCATCCAAAATAGAAACCCAAGAATATCAAAATAGTATGAAATACAGAATCATTCTAGAATAACATCGTCTGAAGCATCTAAAGCGGTATACATAATCATAGACCACACACTTTTCAATTGAATTCTTTCTATTTGGAGTATCATAGATATCACACACTATGAAACAATAAGAATAGAAAGGTATGGTTTTCATGAAATGCATGCTAAGTTTCAATTCCTGGATTTCGTAAAACTTTTAGTAATATCGTCGAGTATAGAAAATTACCTAGCTTAGGTTGTCATGCACAATCAAGTAGTCACACTCTCTCACATCATTGGATCCCCTCCCCCAAGCTTATCTATAAGCGTGGTGGCATAAGATAAATCAATAAGCTTATTCCCCATTTTTGAAGCTCCAAAAAAATAAAATATAAGAGGGGAGAAAGAGAGAAAGAGTATAAGATGGGATCATATATGAACTTCTTTTCTCTTTTCTTTTCTTCTTTCTTCTTTTTTTATTCTCTTTTTTTAACAATAATATATACAACTGTGATCCCAAATCAAAAGATAAAAAGATATACATGTATTTTTGTTTCTTTTTTATGTTAGGGGTATTGGAGCATGAATTTTTGTAGCGGGGGAAAATGCCAATATAAGATTTGTTAAAGGGAGATTCACCAATGATTTTATGTATAGAAATAATGCTCAAGATATGTGGAGAAAGAAATATATGTAACACTCGGTTCACTCTATAAAATGTGCACGACAACTTTCAGCAGAGTAATGTAATCTACTCAGTTTAATCTCAGAAAGTAAACTAGTCCAGTTATATCAACCTAGCATACATTCAATCAACCTGAAAGTGAAGCGTACAATTTTCATGCAATAAGAAGTGATATAAGAAAGGAAAGCAGTACTCCAGATATAAGCAATCAATGTATGAAGCTTGGTGTGTTTTCTATGAAGAGTATACAGTAAAAATCATCAGACTCAGCTAATAAAAGGATTTCATCCATATTCATACATGAAAGTGTGGGTTACTATCTCAAATGCATAGCAAGACATAGCATATAATATCTGAAATAAAAACTATGGCATGACAAGATAATATGCATATAGAGATAAGCTAACACCACGTCATCATCATCACAGAAAATTCATCTCTAGCAAAAAGGATAAAAGAAGTAAGGATAAAAGGAAAATAAGAACTAATGTACAATGCAGCATACATAAAAAGGTAAGAAAAACGTGATGCATGAAGAAAAAATGAAAAAGTGGGTGAAAATAAGTGTAGAAACAAAGAAAAGTGGGAAAATGAAAATAAAAGGCGACAAAAATAGAAAATGCGTGAGAACTCACTCCCCCAAGCTAAAGTACATAGTGTCCTCAATGTGCAAAGTGTGGCACACTGAGAGACAAGAAATGGGATGGGCGGGTGAGGATGCATGCATGATGAAAAAAATAAAAATAATAATAATGTGATGGGAATGCAAGTGATGCATGCAGAGATCAAAATAGTACCAGATAGATGTCCCCAAAAATACTCCCTCACTCCCAAAAAGATAAAGACAGATATGAACAAAGAGTGATCAAAACGTGTGAGGAGGAGGGGTGCAAAATCAGCAGGCTCAAAATATCGAGAATATCGACAGTAAAAATATGGAAGGCATCTAGTGTGTGCCTAAGGGTGTGGGGGTGCACCAGCACCGTCCTGTGGCAGAGGTGGTGGTCGTGGAGGCTGCTGGGTGGGTGAGGGTGGCGAAGGCAGTCATGCAAGGATCTGGCTCAGGCAACCCTGAATACCAGGCAGTAAGGTGACCTGCCTCTGCACGGCACTGACAGTAGTGGAGAGAGCCCTAAAATCTCCTCTAAGTCCACTAACTGTCCCCTCTAGAGCACGGAAGTGCTGAAATAGGGTGTTAGGGGGAGGTGGAGAGGAGGGACTAACAGATGAAGCGCGGGGCTGTCTCGCACGGCTACAGTAAAGGATAGGTGCGACTGTGGGGTGGTGCGGTGGTGATGTGCTTACTAAGTGACGCTCAGCCTCTGTGGGAGGTCGAGACGCAGGAATGGTCGAAGAGGATGGAGCAGCAGCAGAAGCAGAAGTGGTGGGAAACGACGAGGCAGGCAGAGAGGTCAGTGACACAGACGTGGGGACAGACATCACGACGCTCTCGGAAAATACAGCGGCAGTGGAGATAGTAGGGTCGACGACTGGGGAGGTCGTGAAGTGCGAAGGAAATGACTCCCCAGGGGTCGAGAACAATAGAGAAGAAAGGGTCTCCACCGCAGAGGCAAAAGAAGGCTCGCCGCTCTCAACTATGGTGGGGGGATGCTCGGGGCTCGCTACAGAAATGGGATCTATGGACATGGCCACAGTGGTGGTGGTGTAGGTGGACTCAGCTAAAGTGCTCCCGGCACTAATAGAAGTGTGGACAGATGTGCCGGAAGGTGCAGACAGATCAGGTGCAGGTTGAGAGATCACGAGGTCAAGGGGTGGTAGGAGGGGCTCCTGCTGAGCACCCTCAGGCTCAAGCACGTATGCGGCAGGGATGAGGAGATCCATCGCTGGAATCCACTCCCCGTCCGCGGGTCCAATATGTGTCCGAGCAGGGCTCGGCAGAATCATATAATCGGCACTGTGGGGACCGTGCAGCCACACCCAGTGGCGCTGACCATGAGGACGAAGCATCCTCATCTGGGCCATAACATCTATGGAAAGAGAAGTGGGGCCCGGGGGTCTCAGCAAGCCAGCTGGGAGGTCAACTCCGTACAAAAGGGCCAAGAGGGTAATCAGACCGCCGCAACAGATAGGCGTCCGAGCGCCGATAGAAATAATGAGGTGGTCGATGTACCAACTGGCGATATCAATCTCTATGGCGGGGACCAAAACGTCGTCTCCATCATAGACCCTAGAACGTTCATCGTTTAGAGCATGTAGAGCTCTGACGTCGACAACGTCCCGGGCTCGTACCTCGTAAGAAAAGTGGTCGCCATAAGGTTCTGTGCAATGCGGAGGCACGGGTGGAGGACGGCAGAGGCCTTGGCCCGACTAGGGTCAAAGGCAAGGGGAGATCCTGTGATCCGTGTCCAAAAAGTGTGGGTGTCGAATGACGGGGGTGGGATGTGCGTGGGGCAGTAAGCTCGGTCTAGGCCCGGGACGACGGGCCACTGGAAGAATACTCAGAGCATGTCAAGAGTGACCTCGCACTCCTGATCCATCAGACGAAAGGAGCATCCTCTAGTGGTCCGGCCAATAGAGCTAAGGACCTCTAGTGTCGGACGGATGTAAGTTGTCCGTCGACACCGACAAGAAATCACGCCACCCCATGTTGTCATACAACTGGAGTAGCCCCTCTAGTACCCCTAGGCACTCGAGGTCAGCAAGGTGTGCAAACCTAGTGGGTACGATCGAGCGATGGAAGATACGCTTAAATCTGGCATGCTGGGCGTCGTCTCTGAACGTGATCCACATCGCATCGAACACGGGGGCAGGCTGTGCAAGTGGTGGAATGGATGCGGTAGGAGACGGCTGTGTGGGTGGTGGTGGGCTAGGTGGAGGGGAGTCCGCCCTAGTGTAAGAGGAGCCAGGATCACCTGAATTCTTTCGCTTGGAAGCGGGCTCCCGTGCGCGTGGCCTAAGTGGTGGGGGCATGTAGCCCGTGAGACATGCCCACCCAAATGAAATGCGAAGTGCTACAAGATAGAACTAGTATATCTGAGAATGACACGATAGCAAGAAGTGAAGAGTGCGAAGTATCGCCTCCTCCGCGGAGCTTTAAAGCGTCATGTATCTCCCCCAAGCTCTCCCAAGCTATCCTGAAAAACAAACAATCAAATCAGCTAATGATAATCAATATACATGGGGAAGATAGGGGATAGTATATATATATATAGGAATTAATTTCAAAATTGGGCGTAGGGGGCATACGATTTGGAGAAATGGAGGAGAAATGAGAGATTTGGGCGAAATGGGGGAAGAACGGTGAACGGGCGGCGGCGCCGGTGGTGACCGACGGCGGGGAGCGTCGACGACAAGGGGGTGGCGGTCAACGACGGCAATGGGCGACGTTCGGGCGAGGAAGAGCGGCGTTCAGGCGGAGGAAATACAAAAAGGCTCGGGTGCTGGGAAGAAAATTTGGGATTTTTGCGGTTCCAAAAATCGCGCAGCGCCCGATGGCATATATAAGGATGGGCGACTCAGCTGAGTAACGTGTTCACTTAGCCGAATGGCACTTCGTTGAAAAAATTTCGAAATCTCCCAATACTTATGACTCGACCGAGTAAATTTTCTCATTCGGTCGAATGAACAAGTTCCACTCGGCCGAGTAGCAAGGCCAATCAGCGGTTTTGAAACGTGTAGAGTATCAGATTCACTCGGCCGAGTGACATAGTCATTTAGTCAAGTGGCAATAAACACTGTAAATCACATAAAATAACAGAGAGTGGGTCTGTAGGATCTTCCCTGATCGGTACTCTACTCGGCCGAGTAGAGTCTTCACTCGGCCGAATGAAAAGTTCATTCGGCCGAGTGGCTAGCTGTTTTTAGCCTCGGCTCTCTGTTTTTGCTCCATTCTCTATTTTTCTAGTCCCCGTCAGTTTCTTCCTCTTCCTAAGGCATGAGCGCATTCCTGAAGTGCTCTCCCTTGCCATGGTCATCCTCCATATGAATGATTTCTCGTTCTCCATCTCCTGTCATGAAAAGTAGAGCCGAGTTGTCACGATTTTTATTGAATCTAGACTCTAAACACTAAGAAAAATCTAAAAAAATAATTCAACTAAAAATAATCTAAACCCATCGGGTTGCCTCCCGACAAGCGCTCGTTTAAGGTCTTGAGCTCGACCCCTTAAGATATTCGTTTAGTGCTCGATATTCGGCGCATGTGAGATGCGCCCGTCAAATTTGCCGGGAAGGCCACTTGGATTTGGTTGTTGATGCTCGTGGGCATTCTTCGGCTTCTCCTCATCATGGGTAGTGTTGGGGGATAAGTCCCCCAAGCTTGTGCTTGTACCATTCTTTTTCTTCACCGGTGATGCCGATCTCTTATCCGGCGGAGCTTTCTTCAAATTGTTGGTCGTTGAGAGCTTACATAGCTCCCTAATTCTCGCGACATCAGCGTCGTCTTCTTTGTCATCACCCATAGAGCCATCCGGAGGGTCTTCCAACTTTTCTCCATTGCTAGAAGATTGGCCTTCTTCAAAGCCATCATCGTGTAGGGCGCCAATAGAGTGTGGAATAGCTTCATCGATCACCTCATCAAGGAGGTCCACGTAGTCGACATCCTCTTGGTAGGGCATATGATTCATGGCTTTAGGAATATGGAGCTCAACCTCGATATTTCTGACATTCAAAGATAAAGTACCCTCTCTCACGTCGACTATCACGCCGGTGGTGGTTAAGAAGGGGCGTCCATGTATATGTGATGTATCGCCCTCCTCCTTGATGTCCATAATGACGAAGTCGCACGGCAAGAAAATTCCTCCCGGTACTTGGAGCGGTATGTTCTCCGAATTCCCACCGGCCTAGTAACCCGATCATCCGCTAG
The DNA here is from genome assembly GCA_030789695.1 of Scilla litardierei. NCBI lineage: Eukaryota > Viridiplantae > Streptophyta > Magnoliopsida > Asparagales > Asparagaceae > Scilla > Scilla litardierei. The sequence goes on from CM061134.1 coordinate 124,807,029, forward strand.
TTGTATTCTCATATCCGTCGGCTTTAAGTTGGTCCCCATATTCAATTTCTTAAACATGCTTAGGGGCATTAGGCTCACACTTGCTCCCAAATCTACCAAATCCTTTTGTAGCGGGACTCCTCCAAGTGTGCAAGGAATGCGGAAGCTTCCGAGATCTTTGAATTTCGTAGGCTCCTTCTCCCTCCGGGTGAACCAAGTTCCTTACTCGGTAAGCATTATCTTCTCCTTTCTTTTCTTCCCCGAAATTAAGTCCTTCAAGAACTTGGCATATGACAGGATCTCTAAAATGGCATCCAAGAAAGGTATGTTGAGGCTTACTCCTCGCAAGTACTCAAGGAATTTGGCGAGTTGCTTCTCAATCTTAGCTCTAGCCAACCGTTGTGGAAAGGGCACCGGTGGCATATATGTGCGCTCCTCATTTGGCTTCTTAATTTCAGATTTTCCACCTTCTTGCGGCTCTTTTGGGCTCTCCTCCTCAATAGCCGGATCTTTGTCATCGAAAATTTCCTCCACATGCACCTTGGTTTGAACCATGGCGGGAGTAATGTCCTTCCCGCCCCTAGTAGTAACCGCCACCACCGCATTGATGTGGCAGGTATTGCTCTGTGGATTAGGCTCCGGTTGAGCCGGTAATTGTTGAGTATTTTTATTGAGCAACGTAAGTTGCTCCGCTAGTTGACCTACGACAGTATTGAGAGAGTCTTGTTGAGCAATCAATCTAGCGTTTATCTTCTTTTGCTCCACCATGAATTCCTCCACCCTAGCTTCATGATCCGATCTCGGTTGTGCTTGTGGTGGGTTTGGAGCTCTCCACCCTTGATTATAACCTGGCGGCCTATATGGTCCCGCTTGTTGCCTAGGCAGGTAGCTTTGTTGTGGTGGCCCTCTCGGTTGGTATTGAGGTTGTGGAGGTGGGGGCCGAGCTTGAGGTTGTTGCGGTGGCGGTGGGTTCAAAGCTCCATCATTATTTGCATATGAAAAGCCTGGATAATTTCTCGCGGCCGGGTTGGCCCAATAACCGGTGTTCCCCGCAACATATTGGATTTTCTCTAAAGCACCTTCTCCATGCTCTCCTCCAACGAACATAGCTTAAGATTGGTCTTGCCAATCGCTCATATTGCCTCCCGGCGTAGATGTGGCGGGAGTTCCATGCGGCTCGGTGATCAATTTCTCCAATCTCTCCACGACCTTGTGGAGAGATTCAAACTTCGTGGAAAGCTCTGCTACTGCCTTGGCCTCGTATATGCTTGTTGGCTTTAAGGAGGATGTAGAATGTCCTCGCTCGTCGCCCCATTGTCGGTTATTCGAGGCCATCTCCTCTAGTAGTGTCGTAGCTTCATCCGGTGTCTTAGATAGAATGGCTCCATTGGCGGTTGCATCTATGATTTGCTTGGTTCCCGGTTGGAGTCCATTGTAAAAGCTATGTACCAGCTCCCATGCGTCATTTCTATGATGGGGGAATTGATGTTGGAGATCTTTAAAGCGCTCCCATGCCTCGTATAGAGTCTCCTGTGGTCCTTGCTTGAAGGACATGAGTGCGCTCCTTATCTTCACTATCTTGGATGGCGGGTAGAATTTATCAACAAAGGCACTCGCCAACTCATCCCATGTAGTAAAGATCCCCTCCGCTTGTGTCCTCAACCAATATAATGCTTTGTCTCTGAGAGTGAATGGGAAGAGGCGCAATCGGATAGCATCGATCGGTACACCGGGCATCTAAAAGGTGGCGCACTTGGACAAGAATGATTGAAGGTGGTAGTGTGGATTCTCGTGGGAGTTCCCATGAAATGGGTCATGTTGCATTAGAACCACAAGTCCCGTTTTGAGCTCGAAATTCTTATCCGCCGTCAACTCTGGCATCGCAATGGATGAAGTAGTAGAAGTGGTCTTAGGCCGAAGCCTATCTCTGATAGATATTATTCTAGCCATGTGTGCCGCTAATTCTTCCGGTGTCTCCCGTCGGTTCATACAATCTTCCACTATAGCAAGCCTTTTCTTGGCTCTAAGCCTCCTTTCGGTACGCTCGATCTCCGGATCAAATAATAGATCTTCTTGATGCTCCGTAGATCTCGTGTACATGCACAGGAAAATAGAGCTTTGATGGAATTGTTAGCACGATAGAGGAATAAAAAATAAAAAAAGAAAAAAGAAATATGTAAGTAAGAAAAATAAAATACCGTCGCCTCCCCAGCAACGGCGCCAAAAACTTGATCGCGTCCAGATGTACACCCGAAAAACGACTTGTAGTCTTACCGCAAGTGCACGGTGTAGCAGCGAGTGGGTATCGAACACAGGGAGGATAAATGACAGTATCTTACTTTGATTACCTAGCTATCAGGAGAGTAAGAGTGATTTTGGTGTAATCGTCGCAATCGTTCAAATAGCAAGAAATATCAATATAATAAAGCGTCTAGAGATAGGAAATCCCCACCACGGACCGTCTCTCATCCTTGTGAATCATAAATTTCATTGTTGTTGAGCTTGAATATAGGTGACCTAGTCGCAACTTAATGTAGAACCAAGCTCACGCTCTCGCGCTATTGCCGGTCTATAGCAAACCTAGAATAAAGCCCACTCTCGTGCAACTCTACCCTAAGCCGCTAGCGTGAAGAACGACATCATTTTCCAATCGTATCTCGAGCCCACTCTTGTGCAAACTCGAGCTACGATTTAGGTTATGATAGTTCTTATTCATCCAATCTCTTGCAAACGAATATTTGTATAGATTTATAATTAAAAATCCTAGCTTTGGTCCAATCTCTTGCAAACCAAATCTAGAGAATCCCAATTATTAATCTAAATCGAATATCTAGGCCTTCCTATCAATTGGGATCCAATCTCTTGCAAATCCCAATCGATATGAATTCCTAGCTACTCGTAATATATCAATCACAACCTAACCATTATTAATTTTAGCAACAAATCTACAAATTCATCACAATTCAAAGATCGGGTCCATAAGGAATTGGTCGTTGACATGGTCGAAATAGAGGAGCCGTTCAAGTACACTTGGGAGCAAAGTGGGCATTGAGTATTGTTCTTGTGTTGATGAGCCCGAAGAAGAGGCAAGCGAGGTGGAGTTTATACACACGCTATCATGGATCTCGAGCTTCCCTCTCCTTTGGTAGTTTCTATGGATATATCACTTCCTCCAACCGATCGATATTGAATGCAAACCACATTATATTTGACAATCCAGGGAGTTTTCTCACACATTCATCATACTTTTCATTCCGTATTTTATATTGATGATTATGCGTGGAGGTTGTTTTTTGGGAATGTGTCCACATCTCTCTCTTACATAACTCGTCTCCTTCCTTTTATATGTACACACTTTGAGGAGACGCTTGGGGTTGTGTACATGGCCGCCATTGCCACGTTTGGCCGAGAAGCATTGGTAGAGAAAATAAAAGGAGCATTGGAACAATTTCTACCTCCGATGGAAATTTTGGATCCACCGTTTGCCACGGTGTGTTATTTCCTTAATTAGTGTACATAATGTCTTTGACACGACCGTGTCGATTTCGACATGGTCATGTCGTTCACTCCAGAAACTTTGATGCGGCCGCATCATTCTTTCACACGACGGTGTCACCCTCTATTTCCTCTGCCTCCTGCAGAGGAATTTCGACGCGCCCATGTCGTTTTTGACATGCCCGCGTCGTTGCTTCTCCTTTTCACTTGTTTTGCGGGTTTGGGCTTCTTCATCTTGACCCGTTTGGGTTCTTTTTCAACCCAACTCGTGGTTGCTATATCTTGAGCTTATCCCCCTCATTTCGACCATTCTTTCTTCCATTCTTCATCATTTAGGGTTAGAGCTTGGGGAGCACAAAGAAGCAAGGAGGAGCACTTGGTTGGGGCTTTTGTTTTCCTTAGAGAAATCTTGGTGAACTCTTTCCCTTTCTTTGTGTATTTGGATTTGGATATTTGTAACATATTGGATGATGTGTTTAGAAATAAAAATCTATCTTTTATTGTTATGAGTAGCTAGATCTTCTTCTTGTGTGGTTGTGTGGTGATATTTGGTTGTTGTGTTTTGGATTTCAATTCTTGCATATTTTCATGATTATGTGGATGGAACTTTGAGATCATGATTGTTGATGGAAACCTAGTGGGTAACCCATAGAGAGGAACTATCGTAGTCGACCCTCTCTTCCATGCTCAAAGTATTTCTCTTTGTTTTACACACTACATTTATTGCACCCCACTTGTTCGATGAAATTCCACATCCACCGATTGCACTTTTCTTAGCCAGAAAGACAATTGAGTTATCCTCGGATTGAACCCATATGCTTAGCAACCTCATTCACACACACCACACAAGCTTCCTTGCCTATTTGCCTCTCCGATTCTCGAATCCTAGGATGTTGGTTTGGTAGATGGTCTCACCCACATTTTCACACCCGACCATCCATCGTAGCTTAGTTGGTTGTTAACCGTCGTTATCTCTCCTTTATCGATTGAATTTGCAATTGTAGAACGACTTGTTCCCGTGATACGACCCGGTCTCACCGGTTATAAATTTTATATTGCATTGATGCTCCTACACTTGGAAGTGGAAGGCGCGATTCCTACGTGCGTTTTTCGGTTCAATCAATTGGTAATGGTGCTAGTTGGGGGGTGTGATTCTGAGTATAAATTACATATTCCCCCCCCATTTCTGCGCATTTTATGTGTATATCATGTTTATATCGGCTTTGATATGTGCGTATTCATGATATTGTGTATGATTAAAGCCTATTCTCTTTATATATATAAAATGCGATTTTTATGGCCTAATCTTAACTTCTCTTATTTTTCAGGTACTCCTGTGAACTTTCTGGATTTTCTGGAATTTTTCCAGGATTTTTTTTGGAGCTTGGAGCTATTTTGGGAATTTTCTAGCCAAGGAAGCAATTCTGGAATTTAAAAAAGGAAAAAAATGAGGATTTGTGGGCCGGCCCGCCCACCCGGCCCACAGCGCGGAAATCAGCAGCCCGCATTTGTGGGCTGCTACAATGCTCCGCCCCAAGCGGGGCGGGTGATTTGTTTCACGGGCCGGCCCGCCTGGCAGGCCCGCCCCTCTCATTGCAGGGGGCACGCGCAGAGCGCGTGCCACCCAGCAGGCAGGCGGGGCACGCGCCCCCGTGCCCCGCCCCACAGATGCATGTGCATGCACCCAGCGCCTGCGGGTCGGGCGCACCCAGCGCCCGACCCGCAAGGATCTTTTGACTTATGGGCTTGTTTTGAGCCGGTTTTTGGGCACAGAATCCGACCCGAATGCCCTAAAACAGACCCGCAATGCTGGGAATGTTTTTTAGGCGAATTTGGGGATGTTTTCGGCCCCAATCTTCTTTCTCTTTGAAATTTCAAGGGCTTGGAGGCCATGGGGGATGCTAAGGGCTTAAAGGAGGTGCTTAAGTGAGAGGAAAGCTTTATTGTTTGAGAGATTGGTGATATATTTCTTCTCCTTCTTGTGTATCTTTGCATTTTTCTTTTGTATTTGAATGAGATGTTGTTTTTGTATAAAAATTACATCTTTGTCATTATGAATGAGTAATGTTAATTGGTGTTGGTTGTGATTCATGGTGATGTGTTGTTGATCTTTGTTTTAAGTATTCCTTGCATATTTCCATGATATGTTGGATGAATCATTATGGCACATTTTTATTGGTTAAGTCCCAATAGGGCATACTTTGAGAGAAGCCCATGTTCCTACTATTTTGATTAGTGCTATGATGATGCATCCATACTTATTGCAAATTATTGTGTTCATGAACGTTAAATTCACCGATTGAGCATGCCCTAAGCGGAGGCCCAATTGAGTTATATTTGGGATATTTGAGCTTGATTGACACCGATCATAGTGAACCCACAACCTATGCTCTTCTCCTAGCTATCCTAAATCCCTATTTGGTTCTCTAACTCTAGCTATCTTAGGTTAGGATTGTAGATTTACCACACATTTTACCACTACTATTCTCTTAGTGTGGTGGTTGTATCATGCTTTTACTTCTGTTATCGATCACACTTGCGAGTGTAGAGCGACTTATCCCTGTGATCCGACCCTGGGCTCATCAGGAATTACTACTTGACGACCTCATATCCTTGGAAGTAGTGCGCATCTTTTTACGCCCGTAAAGTTTTTGGGATAGAGAAACTGTATCCTTCTTCTTGCGCACCATCAAATCCTTCCGAAACTTTCCAAATGATGGAATCTCGGCGAGGGCATCATGGAATGGGATGTTAAGTGAAGTTACTTGAGGAGCTCTGCAAACTTCACATATTTCTCCTCAAGCTTCACCTTCGCTAATTGATTAGAAGTGAATATTGCATACTATAACCCCTAACTAACTGCATTTGGTGCATAGATTAGACTTATTATAGCTTCATTATGTGAATAATGTGAATTTCATTAGGATTTGGAGCTTATTCTTTATTTATATGTAAAATGCTATTTTTATTGCTCTCTTATGCTTTCTTATATTTTTCATGTGTAGTTGATATTCTCACGATTCCAACATCTATTTTTGCATATTTTTAGGAATACATAAGCATCCTCAACAATTTTAGAACAAAGCATATGAAGAAAGAGAGCATGAATTCAGCCTACACACGATCATGTGTCACACTCCACTTGGTCATGTGGAATGTAATACACGCAGCCCATGCAGAAGTAATATACACAATCATTTATATGACTGTGTGGTGAACAAACTAAAGAGCAAAGCAGTTCATACACGGTCGTGTCAAGCTTTGACACAACTCTGTCAGGCCAATTTCAAAAGCTACATTGTCTCAGGACTTCTGAGCACTATAGCAACACGGTCATGCCTGTTCGACACGACTGTATGAAACAGAGGTCTACACGAACGTTTCACGATCGTATTATGGTCATGTTGGTCGAGCTGATGCCGATATGCATCGAGTTTTTGGGCGAGATTTGAGCTGTGTTTTTAACCCATTTGTACCTAAGATTTGGAGAATGAGCCCGACCATTGGATGTGAATCGTGTGGACGAGATTGATGAAAGTTTAAGGGCTTATATAAGGGGATTGCAATTAGGGCAAGACAAGCTCTCTTAGTTTTTCAGCTTCCTATTTATTTTCTAGATTAGGTTTTTGAGCTGGAGGAAGGTGTGCAGATGAGCTGAGGATCTAGGGCAGAGTTTAAGCCTCAATTGGTTGATAGATTCCTAATTCTTCTCTTGATTTCGTTTATTTGTACCTCCCTTTGTATTGAACTCTAATCAATGTCAATGAGGTTTTATGTTTTTAATCCCATGAGTAGTTTATCTCTATTATGTGTGTGTGATGTGATGAATTTAGGAATTATTCCCTCCATGCTTCCATTCATGTCCATACTATTTGATGCTTAAATCATTGAGTTAGTGTTACCTATATTTGTGTTGCAATGCATTACCCGTCGAGGGGTTCGATGAGGCTAGAATGCCGTAAGGCATCTTCTAAGTGTTATAGCACTACCCGTGAGGGGTCCTATTAGGATGACATGCTGCGAGGCGTTGTCTACATGCACTTACATGACCCGTCGAGGGATCCGATAATGGCATGTCGTGAGGCATTCCCTAAGTGCATAAGGCCCGTCAAGGGGGCCTAGACAGAGTTAGGGTGGTGTGCTGTGAGGTACTACCTAGAAATTAGAATATAGAACCCATAACCCAATGATTACCTATGACACGAATATTATCATGCTTGATTGACATATCTTCCAATCCCCATACCTTGGCATGGATGCAGGATTGAGTCATCCGATATTGTTAGCCCACAAGGCGCGACATCGAGAATGGAATGCATAGTAGGCCATAGCACTAATGAAGTCATGTTGTGCCCTGCGAAGCTACTGCACATGTACTAGAGGGGGGTGAATAGTACTTTAAAATAATCAAGAGTGTTATTCCTAATTATTGTGCAAGCATACAAACAACAATGCGGAATAGACTACAATCGACAAGAATTAACAAACGCAAACAAATGATATAACGGGTTCGGATCCACCCAAGTCTCCCCGACTTGTTCCCGGTGATCCTACGTCCCAACCACCCGGATCCCCTCCGGATACTTGAGTTAGAAACCACTAACCCAAGATTTAGCACTATGAAATTCTTGTAGAAAACCTCTACAAGACCAAATCATACACAATGAAAATGTGACTCCCACAACCCGGGATCACACACTTCTCTCACAACCAAGAGAATAATTCAAATATCAAATGCGATGAAATAATGAAACACTTACCACAAAATCCTATGCCTTGAGTATACTTACCAAATTAGGGCAAAGAGGGATTTTGAGGAAGAAGATGTCACCAAACCCTAGCTCCAAGAAGTTGACCAGCAATGGAAGTCTAGGGTGGAGTTGGTGACCTTGATTCAAGCTCCTTGGCTTGGAAGGCTCACAATGGAGAGAATCTCTCTTGAGGAATTTGGCTCAAAGAGTGAAGGAGAGATTCTTGGTGAGAAGAGAGAGCTTGGAAATAGCTTGAGAAAACTCCTCTCTTAGGTCTGAAATAACTTTGATAATGGACCTCTTACCTTGCCTCAAACGAATCAGGTTTGTATTTATAGAGGCAAGAAAAATCGTGCTCAAAAGATTCCCAACGGTCATATTTCTGAAGCAGTTAGTCGGTCTAAGAAGGATCACTGACCGACTTGATTCACATCTAGTCGATCGGTGAATCAACATGAACCGACTAACAGATCGACAGCCAAAAGAGAAGGTTCAGACAAGAAGGAACTAGTCGGTCTAAGAAGACTTGCCAACCGACTAGTTTCACAACTAGTCGGTCGGTGAGTGTTCTTTGACCGACTAAGAGTCGAAATCGAATAGGCTGAATACAAGTATAGCTAGTCGGTTTAAGAACAACTTCCAACCGACTAGTTTCTCAACTAGTCGGTCGATCGATGTGCTTTGACCGACTAACTGTAAACAGTAAGATAGGCTGTACAGAGGCAATGATAACTAGTCGGTTTGAGAAGGATTCCTAACCGACTAGATCATCATCTAGTCGGTCGGTGAACCTTCTTTGACTGACTAATTGATCAACAGGGAATGAGCTGAAATGAGCAAGGACATCTAGTCGGTTCATGTAGAGTTGTCGACCGACTAGATCGTCATCTAGTCGGTTGGTACTTCTACATGTACCAACTAAGATGCACTAGAAGCCGAGGGAAGAAGCGATAAGCTTCGGGAAAGTTTCTAATGGCTTCTATGATAATGCTAGCTCTAAGATATGAGCAAAATGAAGATTATAATGTAAGTCATACTCAAGCCTTAACATTCTATTCTATGAAGCTAGATGACAAAAGATAAAACATGACGAACCGTCTTCAAAGCTTCAATCTTCACTCTTGACTTCATTAATACTCCTTGAGCTTCAACGAAGCTTCAGGCACATGATCACACGTATTGAGAAGTCTTGAGACGTCGCTTTTGATGTATGTAGTATTTTGGCGACGATCTCCATAACTGCGCTCACAGAGAGTTAGTACACGATATTTATGTTTGCTCATCATCCAAAACCAAATCCGGGGAATCAATACTCAACATTCTCCCCCTTTTTGGTGATGACGAACCAACATAAATAATAATCAATAATAATGATTCAAATGAAATTTACTTACTCCCCCTGCATTGATGACACGTTAGTTCTGTATTCAATAATAATCATACGCATCAAGCAGGCGAGGGAAATATAAAATATGAATCCTATTATTGAAATTTAGGATCTAAATCCATTTTATATCTTAACTCCCCCTGAATCTAACATATCAAATTAGATTCATGGTAAATTGCTTTGAATTATCAATTAGCACATTGTCATTATTAATTCTCTCCCCCTTTGGCATTAGCAAAAAGAGCGGGAGGAGATCAACGACAAGATTACAATGGCTAAAAAATAAAAGCATGAGAGTCTAAGAATACGACCACAGTCTAAATGACACCAAAGTGAAATACCAAAGAAAATCAAAGCGTTCCATCGTGACCATAGTCGAAAATCGAAAAACGAAATCATCAAACCATAGGCGAAAATCGAAAAACGAAATCACCAAACCATAGGCGAAAATCGAAAAACGAAATCATCAAACCATAGGCGAAAATCGAAAAACGAAATCATCAAACCATAGGCGAAAATCGAAAAACGAAATCATCAAACCATAGGCGAAAAACGAAATCACCAAAACTTAAATTAATTTCACATATTGAGTTATGGAATATACTATCCAATATCAACATTCTTGATGAATTAAGTGCATGAAAAACAATTCTATGTTTCCATAGAAATAATTTCTTACCACAATTGCTTTGGTACCCATAAAATGAAATTAAGCTTATGGTACCAAGCAATGAAGGGTCAACGGAAACTAACCCTTCGAAAACCAAGTCCACGAGGACCGTGATTTCCCAACATAATCATCATTCAAAATAATGTCATTAATATACGATTGCACATACATATCCTTAGCATGCATGCTTGTGTTCTTCGGACCCCAAATAGTGTATGTCTTGGGAGTCCTAATCCTATTGGGAGCATGCATACGTTGTTGATGTCTATGTGATGCATGTCGTGGATAAGCATATGACATATGATGAAATGGTGCATGATGATAATTATTCATATGAGAATGTGAATGAACATATGCATGTGGTGGAACACGTGCATGAGTGTGTCTCACATGGTGTGCATGTGCTCGTGGATGTGGAGCATAAAAGTCATCATATGTGCGAACATGTGGAGTAGGATGTGTGTTCCTACGTGGTACGGTATACATGTAAGCATGACCCTTTTTTGGAGGTCCACCCAAAGTGGGTTTCTTTCCAAATGGGGGTGTGTACCTAGTGGAAGCAACATTGGTAGAAGAACTACCCATGAAGTGTTTACTCCCACTAGTAGAAGCATCGGACGTTGGCCTAACAAAGGTGGCGGACAATTTGGATGAATCTCCCATCTTATACCCCAAGCCAATGTGATGATTGGCTGGAAGTAAGTCATTTAGGATATTATCCAAATGGCCCTTACCTTTATTGAATTCATTGATTCGGCCTAATGTGCACTCATACTTCTCGGTGAGAGAATGCAAAGAAGCATCCAAGGTGGACACATGCGATGCGAGTGCACAAACACGTGACTTGAGATTCTTATTCTCAATACTCAAAGTTGAGTTTTGAGACGTCAAATCCGCTATCACATGTTCATTCGAATCATCAATATGAACATGCTCAAGTTGAGATTTGAGATTTACAATCTCATTTCTCAACCCTTCAACAACGGTGTCGTTGTTGACGATGATAGGTTTAGGCGAGGTTTGAAGACTAGTTAGTTCATTTTTAGTCTTAATAAATCTATTAGCCAATTTAGAAAACTTACCCCAAAGTTGTTCGTTGGCCAATCTAAGTTCATCCATGGTTACCTCACCGCCTTCATCCTCGCTTTCCTCGCTTTCATCGCTTTCATCGGAGGAAGTCTCTTGAACATGCTCTTCTCTTCCCATGAAGTACATGTGTCTTTTCTCCGCTTTTTCATCATCCGACTCTCCACTTGAGGAGTCCTCGTCGGAGTCGGCGAATGTACCGACAAGTCCTTTCTTGTACTTTCTCGACTTGTCGTACTTGGATGCCTTCCACTTCTCCTTGTGTTTGTTTAGAGGACAATCCGGCTTGATGTGTCCTGGCTTGTTGCATTTATAACACACGGGAGTGTAGACATTAGTTGAAATAAATTTTGATTTATTCTTCAACTTACCTTTTCGAAAGAATCGGTCGAACTCCTTTGCCATACGGGCAATGGATTCTAAGTCTAATTCTTCTTCCGATTCTTCATCATCGGTAGATGAAGCGGCCTTGTACGCAATCGCCTTTTTCTTTGGCTCGTCTTGCTTCAAGTTCGCCTTCATCTTCTCCTTCATCTTGATCTTACTTTCTTTGCGTACCTCGTAAGACAACAAGGTACCCATTAGTTGTACAACAGTGTACTTATTCATATCGTTACCTTCCTCGATGGCGAAGGTACGCTTTCCCAACAAGAAGGAAGTCTGTCAATAATCTTCGCGACTTTCTCCTTTTGGGTGTAGATCTTCCCAAGAGCTTCCAATTCGTTGGATATGTCCACGAAACGAGCATAGTAGTCCTTCATAGTTTCACCCTGTTCCATGTGAAACAACTCGAATTCTTTGTTAGCGACAACAAGTTTAGAATCTTTTACCGTGCTTGTTCCTTCGTGCAAGATGAGGAGTTAGTTCCATACTTGATATGCACTCTTACATGTGCATATCTTGTTGAAGTCTTCGAGCTCGAACGCACATTGCAAGGCATTCATTGCCTTGGCATTATTTACCTCCGCGACGACCTTCGCGGTAGTCCACTTCGCGAAATCTTCTTCGGTGGGCTCGACATACTCCGTCATCGTGGCTCTCCAAAGTGAAGTGCTCCGGAGGAAGGTTTCCATCTGGCATTTCCAGTACCCATAGTTGGTACTGTTGAAGTGAGGAGGCCTGACAGAGGATTGTCCTTCCATAACTGAAGAGATCCTTGACGATCCTTGAAGATGTTGTAGTCGTTGTTTGTCATAGCTTTGAACTCTGGCTCTGATACCAATTGTTGTGCCCTGCGAAGCTACTGCACATGTACTAGAGGGGGGGTGAATAGTACTTTAAAATAATCAAGAGTGTTATTCCTAATTATTGTGCAAGCATACAAACAACAATGCGGAATAAACTACAATCGACAAGAATTAACAAACGCAAACAAATGATATAACGGGTTCGGATCCACCCAAGTCTCCCCGACTTGTTCCCGGTGATCCTACGTCCCAACCACCCGGATCCCCTCCGGATACTTGAGTTAGAAACCACTAACCCAAGATTTAGCACTATGAAATTCTTGTAGAAAACCTCTACAAGACCAAATCATACACAATGAAAATGTGACTCCCACAACCCGGGATCACACACTTCTTTCACAACCGAGAGAACAATTCAAATATCAAATGCGATGAAATAATGAAACACTTACCACAAAATCCTATGCCTTGAGTATACTTACCAAATTAGGGCAAAGAGGGATTTTGAGGAAGAAGATGTCACCAAACCCTAGCTCCAAGAAGTTGACCAGCAATGGAAGTCTAGGGTGGAATTGGTGACCTTGATTCAAGCTCCTTGGCTTGGAAGGCTCACAATGGAGAGAATCTCTCTTGAGGAATTTGGCTCAAAGAGTGAAGGAGAGATTCTTGGTGAGAAGAGAGAGCTTGGAAATAGCTTGAGAAAACTCTGAGCTCATCAGGATATATTGCATTAATAACTCCTATACTTGGGAGTGTGCATCATTTTGCATGCGCCAAGCTTTTGGCGCCATTTCCAGGGACAACGGTTCTAGAATTTTGCAATTTTCAATTAGCTTAGAGGATTCAGTGAGATCCTCCCATCTTTTGTGTAAATATTCTTTGTATATCCATCTTTTAATTTCTCATTTATAATGGCAACGTTTTCAAATTTTCTTGGCTATGACACTGAGGTAATCCAATTCCTATCAACTTTTCGTGGTATGGATGCGAAAATCCCTTCTTTACATATAAAGAAATTTGAAGAATTTTGCCTATGTTATATTGATGGGAACACGTGTGCTAAAATGATTTATTTTGAACTATTTCCCTTTTCCTTGGAAGGTAGTGGTAGAAAGTGGTTTGATGCTTTATCTTCTAGGCGTGTTTCTTCTTGGCCTGCATTATGCGCTATTTTCTTCACAAAATTTTCTCCCTCGCACGGGACCAGGATATTGAAGTTTAAGATCATGAACTTCACTTAATTAAATGGCGAAAAATTTTATAAGGCTTGGAATCGCTTTATAGGAGTTTTGCTGGATTGTCCACACCAAAAGGTGGAACTCTTCCAACATTTCTTTGAAGGATTGGAGCCAGAGTCCCAATTGTTTATGGAGATGTTAGACGATGGCAAGTTCATGGACAAGAATACAGATGAAGCCTGGAAATATCTGGAGTCTTTAGACGAGGATGTTCAGACTTCGGATGAGACTCCTGGTAGAGATTTGAGGCAACTATTAGAACCTTTGCATGGTGGCCAACATGTGATTGGTGATGATGACGCAGTCCCCCAGGTACAGGACCTCCAGGATGTCAAAGATCTCACCACGATGACTACTTGCGAATCAATAGACCCATGTCAAGAGGAGAATGAAGAGCATAATGACGATGTGGATGAACATGATGGGGTAGTCATGAGTGAAGTAGGGGATGGAGTTTACTCTTTCCAAGTTGACATGGGAGATGAACTAAGTGAAGGAGAGACTTCAGAGGAGGACTTGGATGAGCCCTTAGAGTCTAATTTTAGTTGTCCACCTTTACCCCAACACGATGATGAAGTTAATGTGTAGGATGAGGAAATGAATGAAGTGGTAATTGAGATCCTTGGATGGATTGCTGAGAATTTACTTTTTCCTAGTGCTAAAGAGGATGTGAGTGAGGAAGAGAATGAATCAATAACCATGATGGAACCCGACCTCCACCCTCCTACAATTACATCCCAACAACCAATACCCCCTTTCCCAGAGGATGACCAACTCAATCTTGCACTTGCATTTAATTTCACTGATAGTTTTATTGACAATATTATTGGTAATATTGATGATCTTTCCTTTGTGCAGGAACGTAAGATGGGTGAGGAGGAGCACCAAACCCAATCTCTTGAAACCTTCCATGAAGTTTTCCAAACTTTTCATCATTCTTTATATTCATATTTTTCTTTTGATGATTATACTTGGGAAATCTTCATTTTAGGTAAAGTGTCCCCATTGATTTCTAACACAATCCGTCTCTCCCATAATGCAGGAACACACTTCAAGGAGATGCTGGAGATTGTGTTACATAGCACCAATTCTCGGTGTAGAGGTGGAGCATTGATTGTGAGGGCACTCGATGAGGAGTGCAAAGAGCTGATCGAGCAGTTGCCACCTCCACTGAAGATCTTGGATCTGTCGTTTGATCATGTTGTGTCCTCTCTAGTAGCATGTATATAATCAATAACTATTTTAATTTTTATCATTTTATTAGTATGCTTTTATTTCTCGCATGCATTTTTAATAATCGACTACCATTTCTTACATTGAGGACAATGTAAATCATTAAGTTGGGGGAGGGTGTAGAGTTTTGGTTTCTATCATGCATGCTTATATATAAATAGAAAAAATTTCAAAAATTTTTAATTTTGCTTATATAGACATATATAGTTAGAATAAATGAGAGAGTTACTATCTTTTCACCAAATTCTTTTCTATGCCCATGTAGTGAATATTCCATACACTTTGATGGAACACGCATATTCATCGATTTCATCATGTAATGCTTAAGCATGCTTTACCCTTGCTTGGAATCACAAGTTATCATAGTTTCTTATGGATTTAGTGCATGTGTTCATAATTGTTGCCTCATGAAGCTAATGTTTAGTGTGATGCATTTTCATGTCGTGTATGCACTTATAATGTTATAATCATGTGGATTAAGTCCAAACCAATAGGGTCATTGGCCACATACATTCACAAGCTCATTTTTAGTGAATGATTGGGTGTTTTACTCATACATATCTCATTTTAAAAAGAAAATAAGAAAAAAAACAAATAAGAAAAAATGATGAATAAAATGCACCGTTCTTCAACCTTCATTTAGTAGTTGGGTGCTCGTGCCTCAAGAAGTATCGAGGATTCACGTCGAAAATGAAGCATGGAGGAGTGCATAATAGAAATAAACTTAAAAGGATTTGAATCGTTAAGTCCAAGGGGTCCTTCTTGGCCCAATACCCTAAGACCGTCTGGCCTAGGAGCTATTGACCCAAAGCTCACTAAATGAATCCGTTTAAGTTCAAAAAAATGAGACATAAGAATAAGGGTGAATATGTGATGAGTAAGCTCAAATTCATAAGCCTTTGATTAGTAAGTGTTGTGTTGGCCATATCTTATAGGATTTAGTTCTTTAATACACTTGATTGCCCACATATGTACTCAATTGCATGTAATGGATTTGCATTCTCTACATGTGTGGATTAGGGAGACATTATGAATTTTTGCATCGGTCATGAAAACCCTTGAGATTTGTGGAACTATGTTGGGTGATGTTACCCTTAGTGTATTCTATGGTCAATGAAATAAATATGGTGTGTGAGATCTATTTTTGGAATGTTCGCTCACTTTACTAGGGACTAGCAAAGAGCTAGTTGGAGTGTGATTAAGAGTGAATATTGCATATTATAACCCCTATTTAACTACATTTGGTGCATAGATCAGGCTTATTATAGCTTCATTATGTGACTAATGTGAATATCATTAGGATTTGAAGATTATTCTTTATTTATGTACAAAATGCTATTTTTATTGCTCTCTAGCACTTTCTTATAATTTTCATGTGTAGATGATATTCCCACGATTCCAACATATATTTTTGCATATTTTTAAGACTTCGAAAGTCTCCTCTACAATTTTCAGAAGAAAACAGATGAAGAAAGAGAGCAGGAATTCAGCCCATACACGATCGTGTGTCACACTCCATACGGTCTGTGGAGTGTAACACACGCAGCCCATGCAAAAGCAGCATATACATTCATTTATACGACCGTGTGGTGAATAAACTAAAGAGCAAAGCAGTTCATATACGGTTGGGTCATGCTTTGACACGATCATGACAGGCCAATTACATAAGCTACAGTGTCTCGAGACTTCTACGCACTGTAACCACCGTGTGAAACAAAGGTCTACACGACAGTGTCATGGTCGTATTGCAGTCGAGTTGGTCGAGCTGATGTGAATCTGCATCGAGTTTTGGGGCAAGATTTGAGCTTGGGTTGTAACTCATTTGGACATGAGATTTGGAGAATAAGCTCGACCATTGGAGGCAAATTGTGTGGACAAGTTTGATGTAAGGTTAAGGGCTTATATAAGGGGATTGTAATTAGTGCAAGAGGAGCTCTCTTTGTTTTTCATCTTCTTTTTTATTTTCTATATTAGAGTTTTAAGCTAGAGGAATGTATGTGACTGAGCTGAGGATCTAGGGCAGAGTGTGATCCTCAATTGGGTGATAGATTACTAATTCTTCTCTTGATTTTGATTATTTGTATCTCTCTTTGTATTGAACTCTAATCAATGTCAATGAAGTTTTATGTTTTTAATCCCATGAGTAGTTAATCTCTATTGTGTGTGTCTATGTGATGTGATGAATTTCGGGATTATTCCATCCATGCTTCCATTCATGTCCACACTATTTGATGCTTAAATCATTGAGTTAGGGTTATGTATATTTGTATTGCAATACATTACCCGTCAAGGGGTTCAATGAGGTTGGAATGCCATGAGGCATTTCCTAAGTGTTATAGCACTACCTGTGAGGGGTCCTAATAGGATGATGTGCCACGAGGCGTTGTCTATGTGCGCCTACATGACCCGTCAAGGGATCCGAGAATGGCATGCTGATTTGGGGTAAATATTACATATTTAACTCCCCCCTAATTAGTGCCATTTTGTGTGTATATGACGCTTACTTGATCTCTAATACGATCGTATTTAGAATACTCTTATTTATTAGAGATTATCCTTATTTTATGCACAAAATACGAATTTATTGAGTATTTCTGTCATTCTCATATTTTTCATGTGTAGATCTTGATCTCACGATTTCAACGGCTATTTATTTATATTTATCTGATATATGTGCTAATTTCTGTGAATTTTTGAATGTAGAATACCATTTAATTGAAGAAATACGGCCAAAATACACCGTACAATATGGCGCCATATGCCCGCCTCTCAGTGCTGGAGCCACGTTGTGCAATCGAGCCCGTCCCTGCCTCATCCAACGGTGCTTAGCAGCGAATGACGCGGCCTTCTCCTGGCCGTAGATCTTCAATCAGACGGATGACATCAGCTAACAGAACTGAAGTGGAGAGCACGTTCACGGGGCCATGTGGCATGATCTGGGAAACCAACCACGTGATTCAACGACACAGATCAAATATGAAGGCAACTCAGATTTGCCTTCGCGGTAGTGGATTTGGGCACGGGAGCGAGCGAAGCATACGGGCCCGGAACACGTGGCAGAAGCAGGAGCGATCCTGCTTCTATCCTACGGTGGAGATTTGCATCGGTTAGGATTTTGGATTGAAGCAGGCTTGAGTGAAGTTTTCGAATCCGTATCTGCCACTATTTAAGTGGGGCATTTGGGGAAATTTTCGTATGTATTCGGGGCTGTATTCAGTCTGTTCTTGAGTGTATTGTGAGCATATTGAGAGGTCTCTTGTCCGTATTTTTGCGTGAGTTTCTGTGGGGCTTTGGAGATAGAGGATAGAGGCTCTTGCTGGAGGAGATCTAAGTATCACGCCCCGCTTCCCATTATACTTGGGAGCAAGAACACGAGCGGGTCCGCATGTGCTTAAAACAAGGATGTTGTACTTTTATTTTCTTTTCTCCTTGGTTTAAGCACAATAAGCATCTGTGAGAAACTATCGTAGATTCTTGCATGCATACTCAAAGTAACCCAGATAATCATTTATTTACAATCTCAATGTCTCAGAATGATTTACAACAATGAAGGAAATGAAAAGAGGGTCTTAAGGCCCATACAACACAAATATATAAAAATAATACAGCGATGCAGCTAATGCACATTGTTCCTCATCTGGGGATCTCAGCGTCAAGGCACTCGTGGTCAATCTGCTCAGTCTCCAAGCAGATGATGGGTTTAGAGGGACCCTTAGGGCACATTTCTATGCCCGTCCTATGTCGGCCGGATGATAGAGGCAAAAAGAAAAGCAGTGGAAAAGAAATCGTTAAACTATTTAAGGAAAGGCCCTAAGGTATCAAGACCCTACCCAGGATCTCTACTATCTTGAGGTGGGTCTGATTACCCCAAGATAGATCTAAGCTACTGCAATATAATAAATGAAATGCTTAATTAAACTACATACCCAGAACCTTGCTTGCATCGGCAAGGTGTACTGAACCGCGTCCCGAGCCGCTCTCTGTCCCGAGTTGAACCGCTTCCCGAACCGTACCACGTCCCGAGGCCAGCAACCCCCTTGTCGCTGAGCCAACCACGTGCCGAAGAAAGTATCACTTGAGTGGATCCTTTGTCAAGACTTCGGATCCGATCCGAGCCCCTTTCGTGGCTTTGCTAGAGCCCTTCAGGAGCAAGGGAGAAATATAGAGAGAAGAGAATATTTATTTTAAGCTTAGATCCGAGCGTGCTCCAAACTTTTGGGAGCTGCTCAGATCTAGAGCTTGGGAAGATTTATGATGAGGGAGGCAGGCCCCGATTTTATAGGCGGCTAACCCCTCCCCTTTACTCCACTTCTGATGTAGGACTAAAGATTTGGAGTTAAATAATTCAAGTTAGTTTGCCTTAATGAAAGGCCAAACTTCAATGAATTTTAACTCCATCACCGTTGAGCTTCGCATGTAATACAACCTATCAAATCGAAGAGCGCTGAACGGTGAACGCATAAGACAAAACGACGAGTCATTCCAAGTCTGTTTGACCCCTCAAACGTATGTCCAAAGTTGAGCCCAAAAGAAATGTCTACTGAAAATTCCAGTCGTCATAAACAAAACAGCCTGGGGTTCAAAACCCCTGGTGTGGGGCCCATCGTGTGGGCCCCACTACTTTGGTGTGCCCAGCTGGGCAGGCCCCAGCCAAGCTGGGCGCCTGGCACCTAGCCTAGGTGCAGGTGCCCAGGCTTGGGCCTGGCGCCCAGGCCTAGCCCGGCGCCCAGGGCGCACCAGCCTGGGCCTGGGCACCCCAGGCCCAGCGCCTGGGCCTGGACGCCCGGGCCCGGCTCAGCCTGTGCTGACCCATGCCCACTTTGGGCATGGGTAAAGCCTTTTATTTGTTATTTTGGGTTTCTTGGCTCAATATGAGTCTGAATTTGACGCCGTTCGAACATGGATTTTGACCGGAACGATCCCGTCATCCAGGTAACCTTTTCTATACGTTTAAAAAATTAAATATGCACGTAAATAATTTACGACGCATTAAATTTCCCTTTGCATCAAATGCAAAAATATCCACATCTATTGTATAAAATCATTTGCATCAAATACAAATGATCTGAGGGCTTACATCCCCCAACATCTCCCACTAGCACTCAGGATCATTTATCCCGAATGCAGGACCTAACTGTAAACTCTTTGCAGTTTTCTATCTCTTGCATCAAATGCATATTCTCCCTAATTTCTACCTATTACTTGATGAAGGTCGCGCTCTGTGTGAGACCCTACAGCCTGACCCTACTACAGGTGGGGCTCGAAGCCCCAGACGGCAGTAACCGTGAGCAGCAGGTGACGTCCATATTTCAGCTTCATACTTATGTGGTTAACTCATTGACGTGAGTGTTGTCGGGACCACCCTGACTGTGTCCGTGATGAATACCACAGTTTTAGTCTCTTCGTCAAAACTATGCCATTATTTTCAAGCCTAGGGTACGGTCAAACTGTCAACCACAATAGCTCGAAACCAGTTAGTCTCCATCGATCTTTAGTCAAATAATGTTGGACTTCTTCCAAAATACTCTGGCCAAAGTTTTCACTAAAGATCGAACTAACACTACGACACTAACTCTTATTGACCAGGGAGAGACGAATCATATCTTGGCCATTACTCTCCTCGCACGCTTCAAATGTCACCGAACCAAAGACCTTTCGACAAGCCAAGCCTCGAAGCTAGGTCAGTGATCTAAGTGACACCGTTAACGTATAGGTTCGTACAATGACCTCAAGTCAAAAGACCAACTTGCCTATCATCACTAAGAGTTATCATTGACAGATAGGTCAATCATAACCATATGGTAACTCTTGTTGGGTCGTTCAGTGAACTCATTCTCCAATGAGCACCTGTGTCTCGTCTTCGACTTCGCCAAGTCAAATGATAATGAGATCATTGTCACCGCTTACACGGTGAAGACTAATACACAATGGTATATCCAATGTTTCGATATCCGTTTCTCGAAACATCTACGATCATGAACGTTTCTAGACTTATGCAACTAACGGTCAAGCACTTCTCCATGATCGAGATCCTCATCTCGATACATGTTTGACCTTGCATTAAGTCACAGGAAGTTACTTAAGTTTCTAATGATTGCAAACATTTCTATTAACTTAGATAAATACTTACCAAACAGCTTACTGTTATTTCAAACAAGAAGTTTGTATAGATACACATGGATGAATTTGCCTCGAGGGCATACCCATCTCCCAACAGTAGACTCCTCAGCGAACTCTGTCTCAAAACCTAACATATATTTCACGAGATAGACAAGGAAATATATGTCAGCGATGGTCGCTCGACAAGATTTAAAATGTTAGGAAAATGGACCCTCTGTAAGATAATATAGTAATATAAGTATAGTTTTGCAAAGCTTTGAAGATGAGTAACACAATATGATCATATTAAGGAAAAGTATGGCAGCATAAGAAAACGTGCAAGCATGGAAAAGTGTAATACACAAAGTGAAGTGTAGTGAGCATGGCTAAGTGTGGTGTACAGAGTAAAGTGTAGTAAGCATGGCAGGTACATATAATCATGGTAAGAGAGGAGCTAGCAAGTTACACAATTTATGATAGCAGTAGCAAAAGTAAAATGGTGTGTCATTCAATCTCTTAATCTAGTGACAAGCCCAATGTCCGAGGGCGGAAAAAACTACAATTACACCTAAACCAATGGGAGCTACCCGTGGTTTTGTACTTACCGACCCCATCCGGGCGACGATCAAATTTATCTGTCGGGTGAAATCCAGCACTCCGACCTCTACTACAATGGACTACCCCACTCAACGTGTCATTGTGTATCTGTACAGTTCACTGTATGTCGTATACCCAATATTCCGTAAATGCCCCGAGGGCCCAATAGTCCGTATATGCCCAAGGCCCAATGTCACAATTTATTAGGGTGAACAAACCAGAGATAAGGTGACACAATTAATAGGCCACATGCAATAAGAGCATTCTATGTATATTTTTAAAATGGCCAAAAACACTGATAATTCACATTATGCTGTGAACATCATAGTTAACGACATTGATGGTGAAAGCAAATTAAAATATTTAATTGAAACATATCACAAGGTATTGAATCGCTTCAAATGTTATTTTATCAACATGATTATGATTATAAGAGGTTGGCATTAACAACTTGGTAGTTTCAGTATCTTTAAAAGTTATAGCTGATAAATACTTGTATGTTCAAGGCGGTTTTGTTGACCAGGCGATCGTGACGAGATGCGTGATTTATCTGTGACGTCAGATTCACGATATCAAGCTAAAAGATTCTAAACCAATTAAATAATATAAAATTTAACTTATAATATACACTGTTTCACATTATATAATATATATAAAGTTATGTATAACATATATATTATACACATATATATATAAGTATATTTATAATATAATACATATATATAATCATCAGTTACTGTTTGCATATAACTCTCTACGTATATAATATAAAAACTTTCGTTTTGATCGCGTCCGGATATATACCCAAAAAACGACTTGTAGTTTTACCGCAAGTGCACGGTGTAGCGGCGAGCGGGTATCGAACACAGGGAGGACAAATGACAATATCTCACTTTAATTACCTAGCTATCAAGAGAGTAAGAGTGATTTTGGTGCAATCGTCACAATAGTTCAAGTAGCAAGAAATATCAATATAATAAAGCGTCTAGGGATAGAAAATCCCCATTACGGACCGTCTCTCATCCTTGTGAATCATAAATTTCATTGTTGCTAAGTTTGAATATAGGTGAACTAGTCGCAACTAAATGTAGAACCATGCTCACGCTCTCGCGCTTTTGCCGGTCTATAGCAAACCTAGGATAGGGCCCAATCTCGTGCAAGCCCTAGCCTAAGACGCTAGCGTGAAGAACGACATCATTGTCCAATCGCGTCTCGAGCCCACTCTCGTGCAAACTCGAGCTACGATCTAGGTTATGATAGTTCTTATTCGTCCAATCTCTTGCAAACGAATATTAATCTCTTGCAAACGAATATTAGTATAGATTTATAATTAAAAAATCCTAGCTTTGGTCCAATCTCTTGCAAACCAAATCTAGACAAATTCAATTATCAATCTAAATCGAATATCTAGGCCTTCCTATCAATTGGGATCCAATCTCTTGCAAATCCCAATCGATATGAATTCCTAGCTACTCGTAATATATCAATCACAACCTAACCATTATCAATTCTAGCAACAAATCTACAAATTCATCACAATTCAAAGATCGGGTCCATAGGGTTCATCCCTACGCCCTAGAATGACGGAACTACTCACTAATCATCATGAAAATCTCAGAAATAACAATAATAATCACGGCACAATTCATTGCAAAGAAGAAACAGTTCATAAAAATGAGTTTTTTAATAAGAAAGAACAAACCAATGACGTAGCCAATGATCTCCAACTGAGATTTCTCCAAAGAATAGCCGTCAAAAACCTAAAAGAACTCTCTAAAATATAATTCAAGTCTCTCCTAAAACTAGGGTAAAAACAGGGCTTAAATACAAGCCAAAATCGTCTAAAAATCGTGACAAAACTGCCCCTGCGCAGCCCAAAATTTACATTCCTAGCAGCAGTCGGAGAGGGTCACTCAGCCGAGTGACCCTTGTCACTCGCCTGAGTGACAAACCCTGTAAAAAATAGTAACTTCGAGGTTCTCAGGGGTCCGTCTCTCGGGGTGACTCGGCCGAGCAGTCTTCTTCATTCGGCCGAGTAGCAATCATGTTCGGCCGAGTGAGCTTTCTCAGATTTTCCAGTAACTTCGGCTCTTTTCTGTCTGATTTCTCTGTTCCACTCCGACGAGTGAGCTTTCCTACTCGGTCGAATGGAATTCCTTGCTCGGTTGAGTGAACGTCTGAAATCTTCGGTGCGTATCCATTCTACTCGGGCAAGTGTGATCCTTCACTCGGCCGAATGACCAGTCTTGGTCGGCCGAGTGAGATGCTCCTGAGCTCCTTTCTTCTCCTTTTCGCCTCCTCGTCGCTCCTATCAATTTCCTTCCTCTTCCGATCATCCTCTATCGCTGATAAGTTATCAAATAAGTCGTGAGTGACACTTCGAAGTGCGTGGAACTCCTTTGATCTCAATTTCGCTCCAAATCGCTCCATATCTCCTGCAATACGACAAAAACAAGAAATATTGAAAAGCATCGCAATATTGTCGAATAATCGTGAAAAACACAATATGGGCGATCAAAACGTCATGAAAACATGCAGAAAAAAAGGTGTAAAATATGGAGTGATCAAAATCCCCCAAGCTTAGCTCTTACTCGTCCTCGAGGAAGATGAGTAAAAGGTGAACCCGATGGAAAAAAAGAGAAAAGGGAAAAAGGGAAAAAGAAATAGAAAATGGATAAGGAAAGAAAACAAAGAGGGGGCACTAGATCATTTTCTCAGGACGTGGGTTTTGCTTACTCATATAGCATACGGCGAATATAAAACACATGACAATGACTTTTATCTCGATATCATAATCATATGGATGCATTCAAAATAGGAACCTGAGAATAGCAAAATAGTATGAAATATGGAATCATTCTAGAATTAACATCGTCTGAAGCATCTAAAGCGGTATACATAATCATAGACCACACACTTTTCAATTGAATGCTTTCTATTTGGAGTATAAGAGATATCACACAATATGAAACAATAAGAATAAAAAGGTATGGCTTTCATGAAATGCATGCTAAGTTTCAATTCCTGGATTTCGTAAAACTTTTAGTAATCTCACCGAGTATAGAAAATTATCTAACTTAGGTTGTCATGCACAATCAAGTAGCCACTCTCTCTCTCATCATTGGATCCTCTCCCCCAAGCTTATCTATAAGCGTGGTGGCATAAGATAAATCAATAAGCTTATTCCCCATTTTTGAAGCTCCAAAGAAAAATAAAAATAAAAGAGGGGAGAAAGAGATAAAGAGTATGAGATGGGATCATATATGAACTTCTTTTCTCTTTTCTTTTCTTTTTCTCTTTTTTTTGCAATCATATATACAACTGTGATCCCAAATCAAAAGAAAGAGAGATATACATGTATTTTTTTTCTTTTTGATTTTGGGGGTATTGGAGCATGGATTTTTGTAGCGGGGGAAAATTCCAATATATGATTCGCTAAAGGGAGATTCACCAATGATTTTAAGTATAGAAATAATGCTCAAGATATGTGGAGAAAGAAATATATGTAACACTCGGTTCACTCTATAGAATGTGCACGACAACTTTCAGCAGAGTAATGTAATCTACTCAGTTTAATCTCAGAAAGTAAACTAATCCAATTATATCAACCTAGCATACATTCAATCAACCTGAAAGTGAAGCGTACAATTTTCATGCAATAAGAAGTGATATAAGAATAAGAAAGCAGTACTCCAGATATAAGCAATCAATGCGTGAAGCTTGGTGTGTTTTCTATGAAGAGTATACAGTAAAAGTTATCAGACTAAGCTAATAAAAGAATTTCATCCATATCCATACATGAAAGTGCGGGTTACTATCTCAAATGCATAGCAAGACATAGCATATGATATCTGCAATAAAAACTATGGCATGACAAGATAATATGCATATAGAGACAAGCTAACACCACGTCATCATCATCACAGAAAATTCATCTCTAGCAAAAAGGATAAAAGAAGTAAGGATAAAAGAAAATAAAAACTACAGTATATATGCAGCACACATAAAAAGTAAGAAAAACATGATGCATGAAAAAATAAAAAAGTGGGTGAAAATAAGTGTAAAAACAAAGAAAAGGTGGGATAAAAATAAAAAGTGCGTGAGAACTCACTCCCCCAAGCTAAAGTGCACAGTGTCCTTAATGTGCAAAGTGTGGCACACTGAGAGATAAGAAATGGGAGGGGCGAGTGAGGATGCATGTATGATGAAAATAGCAAATAGGAAAAAAGAAAAAGAAACGTGATGTTAATGCGAGTGATGCATGCAGAGATCAAAATAATACCAGATAGGTGTCCCCAAAAATACTCCCTTACTCCCAAAAGGATATAGACAAATATGAACAAAAAGTGCTCAAAACGTGTGTGGAGGAGGGGTGCAAAGTCAGCAGATCCAAAATATCCAGAATATCGACAGCAAGAATATGGAAGGAATCCAGTGTGTGCCTAAGGGGGTGGGGGTGCACCAGCACCGTCTCGTGACGGATGTAGTGGTCGAGGTGGACGCTGGGTGGGTGTGGGTGGCGGAGGCAGTCGTGCAAGGATCTGGCTCAGGCAAGCCTGAATACCATGCAGTAAAGCGGCATGCCTCTGCACAGCACTGACAGTAGCGGAGAGAGCCCTAAAATCTCCTCTAAGCCCACTAACTGCCCCCTCTAGAGCACGGAGGTGCTGAACTAGGGTGTCGGGGGGGAGGTGGAGAGGAGGGACGAACAGATCAAGCGTGGGGCTGTCTTGCACAGCTACTGTAAAGGATAGGTGCGATAGTGGGGTGGTGCGGTGGTGCTGTGCTCACTAAGTGACGATCAACCTCTGTGGGAGGCCGAGACGCAGGAATGGTCGAAGAGGATGGAGCAGCAGCAGAAGCAGAAGTGGTGGCAAACGACGAGGCAGGCAGAGAGGTCTGTGACACAGACGTGGGGACAGACATCACGACGCTCTCAAAAAATACAGCAGCTGTGGAGACAGTAAGGTCGATGACTGGGGAGGTCGATAAGTGCGAAGGAAATGACTCCCCAGGGTTCGAGAACAACAATGAGGAAAGGGTATCCACCGCGGAGGCGAAAGAAGGCTCGCCACTCTCAACTATTGTCTGGGGACGCTCGGGGCTAGCAGCAGAAATGGGATCTGTCGACATGGGCACAGTGGTGGTGGTGTGGTGGATAGACTCAGCTAAAGTGCTCCCGGCACTGATAAAAGTGTGGACAGAGGTGCCTGGAGGTGCAGACAAAGCAGGTGCAGGCTGAGGGATCACGGGGTCAAGGGGTGGGAGAAGGGGCTCCTGCTGAGCACCCTCAGGCTCAAGCACGTACGCGGCAGGGATAAGAGATCCATCGCTAGAATCCACTCCCCGCCCGCCGATCCAATATGCGCCCGAGCAGGGCTCGACAGAATCATATAATCGGTGCTATGGGGACCGTGCAGCCACACCCAGACCCAGTGGCACTGACCATGAGGACAAAGCATCCTCATCCAGGCCATAACATCTATGAAAAGTGAGGTGGGGCCCGGGGGTCTAAGCAAACCAGCAGGGAGGTCAACTCCGCACAAAAGGGCCAAGAGGGTAATCAGACCGTCGCAGCAAATAGGCGTCCGAGTGCCGACAGAAATAATGAGGCGGTCGATGTACCAACTGGCGATATTAATCTCTATGGCAGGGACCAGAACGTCACCTCCATCAAAGACCCTGGAACGTGTCATCGCATAGAGCATGTAGAGCTCTGGCGTCGACAACGTCACAGGCTCGTACCTCGCAAGAAAAGTGGTCGCCATAAGGCGTTGTGCAATGCAGAGGCACGGGTAGAGGACGGCAGACGCCTTGGCCTGACTAGGGTCAAAGGCAAGGGGTGATCCTGTGATCTGCGTTCAAAAAGTGTGGGTGTCAAATGACGGGGGTGGGATGTGCGTGGGGCTGTAAGCTCGGTCTGGGTCCGGGACGGCGGGCCACTGGAAGAATGCTCAGAGCATGTCAAGAGTGACCTCGCACTCCTGATCCATCAGGCAAAAGGAGCATCCTCTAGGGGTCCGGTCAATAGAGTTAAGGACCTCTAGTGTCGGGCAGATATAAGTGTCTGCCGACACCAACAAGAAATCATGCCACCCCACGTTGTCATACAACTGGAGTAGCCCCTCTAGTACCCCTAGGCACTCGAGGTCAGCAAGGTGTGCAAACCTAGTGGGTACGATCGAGCGATGGGAGATACGCTCAAATCTGGCGTGCTGGGTGTCGTCTCTGAACGTAATCCCCATCGCATTGAACGCAGGGGCAGGCTATGCAGGTGGTGGAATGGGTGCAGCAGGAGGCGGATGTGTAGGTGGTGGTGGGCTAGGTGGAGGGGAATCTACCCTAGCGGAAGAGGAGCCAGGATCACCTGACTTCTTCCGCTTGGAAGTGGGCTCCGCGTGCGTGGCCTAAGGCGTGGCGGCATGTGTACCGCGAGAAGTGCCCACCCAAATGAAAATGTGACGCGCTATAAAATGGAACGAGTATACCTGAGCACGCCGCGAGAGCAAAAAGTGAAGAGTGTGAAGTATCGCCTCCTCCGCGGAGCTCTAAAGCATCATGTATCTCCCCCAAGCTCCCCCAAGCTGACCTGAAACACAGATAATCAAATCAGTGATGTATAATCAATATATATGGGGGAAGATGGGGTATAGCAGATATATATAGGAATTAATTTTAAAAATGGGCTTAGAGGCTCACGGATTGGAGGAAAATGGAGAAAAAACGAGAATTTTGGGCAAAATTGGGGTCTGCGGCTGCGGGAGAGGCAGGGCTGGCGGTGAAACGTCAGCGGGGAACGTCGGCGACCGGTGAGGGGTCGGGCAGTTCGGACGAGGAGGAAGCGGTTCGAGCGCTGGGAGTTGAAGCGGTAGCGGGCGAGTTCGAAGGAGTTTTGGAAATTTGGGGGTTTCGGGTTGGGTGTCGTGCCCGCTGAGTATATAAGGATGCAGCGACTCGGCCGAGTGACGCGTTCACTCGGCTGAGTGCCACCATGTAAAAAATTTCGAAATTCTCCCATATGTTACGACTCGGCCGAGTAGCTTTTTCCATTCGGCTGAATGGACAAGTTCCACTCGGCCGAGTGGCAAGGCCACTCAGCGATTTTTAGAGCGTGGAGGGTATCAGATTCACTCCGTCGAATAACAAAGTCATTCAGCCGAGTGGTAATAAACACTGTAAATCATAGAAAATAACAGAGAGTTGGTCTGTAGGATCTTCCCTAATCAGTACTCTACTCGGCCGAGTAGAGTCTTCGCTCGGCCGAGTGACATGTATACTTGGCCGAGTGGCTTCCTGTTTTCTGCAACGGCTCTCTGTTTTCGTGCCACTCTCTGTTTTTCTTCTCCCATTCAGTTTCTTCCTTCTCCTGGGGCCTGAGCGCATTCCTGGAGAGCTCTCCTTTGACTTTGTCATCCTCCATGTAAATGATCTCTCGTTCTCCATCTCCTGTCATGAAAAATAGAGCCCGTTGTCACGATTTTTATTGACTCTAGACTCTAAACACTAAAAAAAGATCTAAAACAAAAATAGAACTCAACTAAAAACAATGTAAAACCATCGGGTTGCCTCCCGACAAGCGCTCGTTTAAGGTCTTGAGCTCGACCCATTAAGATATTCATTTAGTGCTCAATGTTTGGCGCATGCGAGATGCGCCCGTCAAATTTGCCGAGAAGGCCACTTGGATTTGGTTGTTGATGCTCATAGGCTTTCCTCGGCTTCCCCTCCTCATGGGTAGTGTTGGGGGGTAAGTCCCCCAAGCTTGAGCTTGTGCAATTCTTTTTCTTCACCGGTGATGCCGATCTCTTATCCGGCGGAGCTTTCTTCAAATTGTTGGTCGTGGAGAGCTTGCATAGCTCCCTAATTCTCGTGACATCAGCGTCGTCCTCTTTGTCATCACCCATAGAGTCATCCGGAGGGTCTTCCAACTTTTCTCCATTGCTAGAAGACTGGCCTTCTTAATGGCCGTCATCGTGTAAGGCTCCGATAGAATGTGGTATAGCTTCATCGATCACCTCATCAAGGAGGTCCACATAATCCACTTCATCTTGGTATGGCATATGCTTCATTGCTTTGGGAATATGGAACTCAACCTCGATGTTTCCGACATCAAAGATAAAGTGCCCTCTCTCACGTCGACTATCACGTCGGCGGTGGCTAAGAAGGGGCGTCCAAGTATAAGTGAAGTATCGTCCTCCTCCTTGATGTACATAATGACGAAGTCGCACGACAAGCAAATTCCTCCCGGTACTTGGAGCGGTATGTTCTCCGCAATTCCCACCGGCCTAGGAACCCGACCATCTGCCAGTTGTATTCTCATATATGTAGGCTTCAAGTCGGTCCCCGTATTCAATTTCTCAAACATACTTAGGGGCATTAGGCTCACACTTGCTCCCAAATCTACCAAAGCCTTTTGTAGTGGAACTCCTCTAAGTGTACATGGTATGCGGAAACTTCCGGGATCTTTGAATTTTGTTGGCTCCTTCTCCCTCTGGGTGAACCAAGTTCCTTGCTCGGCAAGCATTATCTTCTTCTTTCTTTTCCTCCCCGAAATTAAGTCCTTCAAGAACTTGGCATATGACGGGATCTCTACAATGGCTTCCAAGAAAGGTATGTTGAGGCTTACTCCTCGCAAGTACTCAAGGAATTTGGCTAGTCGCTTCTCAATCTTAGCTCTTGTCAACCGTTGTGGAAAGGGTTTGGCTTCTTAATTGCAGAATTTCCACCTTCTTGTGGCTCTTTTGGGCTCTCCTCTTCAATAGCCGGCTCCTTGTCATCCAAAATTTCTTCCACTGGCTCCTTGGTTTGAACCATGGCGGGAGTAGTGTCTTTCCTGCCCCTAGTAGTAACCGCCACCACCGCATTGATGTGGCCGGTATTGCTCCATGGATTAGGCTCCGGTTAAGCCGACAATTATTGAATATTTTTATTGAGCAACGTAAGTTGCTCCGCTAGTTGACCCACGACGGTATTGAGAGAGTCTTGTTGAGCAATCAGTCTAGCGTTTATCTTCTTTTGCTCCACCATGAATTCCTCCACCCTAGCTTCATGATTCGATCTCGGTTGTGCTTGTGATGGGTTTGGAGCTCTCCACCCTTTATTATAGCCCGGTGGCCTATATGGTCCCGCTTGTTGCCTAGGCGGGTAACTTTGTTATGGTGGCCCTCTCGGTTAATATTGAGGTTGTGGAGGTGGAGGCCGAGCTTGAGGTTGTTGCGGTGGTGGTGGGTTCAAAGCTCCATCATTATTTGCGTATGAAAAGCTCGGATGATTTCTCGCGGCCGGGTTGGCCCAATAACCAGTGTTACCCGCAACATATTGCACTTGCTCTATGGCTCCTTCTCCTTGCTCTCCTCCAATGAACATAGCTTGAGATTGGTCTTGCCAATCGCTCATATTACCTCCTGGTGTAGATGTAGCGAGAGTTCCATGCGGCTCGGTGATCAATTTCTCTAACTTCTCCACGACCTTGTGGAGAGAGTCAAACTTCGTAGAAAGTTCCGCTACGACCTTGGCCTCGTATATGCTTGTCGGCTTCACGGAGGATGTAGAATGTCCTCGCTCATCGCCCCATTGTTGGTTATTAGAGGCCATCTCCTCTAATAGAGCCGTAGCTTCATCCGGTGTCTTCGATAGAATGACTCCATTGGTGGTTGCATCTATAATTTGCTTGGTGCCCGGTTGGAGACCATTGTAAAAGCTATGTACTAGCTCCCATGCTTTGATGCTATGATGGGGGCATTGATGTTGGAGATCTTTAAAGCTCTCCCATGCCTCGAATAGAGTCTCTTGTGGTCCTTGTTTGAAGGACATGAGTGCGCTCCTTATCTTCACTGTCTTGGATGGTGGGTAGAATTTATCAACAAAGGCACTGCCAACTCATCCCATGTAGTAAAGATCCCCTCCGCTTGCGTCCTCAACCAATATAATGCTTTGTCTCTGAGAGTGAATGGAAAGAGGCGCAACCGGATTGCATCGACCAGTACATCGGGCATTTGAAAGGTGGCGCACTTGGACAAGAATGACTGAAGGTGGTAGTGTGGATTCTCATGGGAGTTCCCATGAAATGGGTCTTGTTGCATTAGAACCACAAGTCCCGTTTTGAGCTCGAAATTCTTGTCCGCCGCCAACTCTGGCATCGCAATGGATAAAGTAGTAGAAGTAGTCTTAGGCCGAAGCCTATCTCTGATAGATATTATTCTAGCCATGTGTGCCGCTAATTCTTCCGGTGTCTCCCGTCGGTTCATACAATCGTCCTCTATAGCAAGTCTCTTCTCGGCTCTAAGCCTCCTTTTAGCACGTTCGATCTCCGGATCAAATAATAGATCTTCTTGATGCTCCGTGGATCTCGTGTACATGCAGAGAAAAATAGAGCTTTGATGGAATTGTTAGCACGATAGAGGAATAAAAAGATAGAAATAATAAAACAAAAAGAAATAACTAAGTAAATAAAATAAAATACCGTCGCCTCCCAGGCAACGGCGCCAAAAACTTGATCGCGCCCGGATATATGCCCGAAAAACGACTTGTACTTTTACCGTAAGTGCACAGTGTAGCGGCGAGCGGGTATCGAACACAGGGAGGACAAATGACAGTATCTCACTTTAATTACCTAGCTATCAAGAGAGTAAGAGTAATTTTTGTGCAATCGTCACAATCGTACAAGTAGCAAGAAATATCAATATAATAAAGCATTTAGGGATAGGAAATCCCAACTCTAGACCGTCTCTCATCCTTGTGAATCATAAATTTCATTGTTTCTTTGAATATAGGTGAACTAGTCTCAACTAAATGTAGAACCATGCTCACGCTCTCGCGCTTTTGCCGGTCTATAGCAAACCTAGGATAGGGCCCACTCTCGTGCAAACCTTAGCCTAAGACGCTAGCGTGAAGAACGACATCATTGTCCAATCGCGTCTCGAGCCCACTCTCGTGCAAACTCGAGCTACGATCTAGGTTATGATAGTCTTATTCATCCAATCTCTTGCAAACGAATATTATTATAGATTTATAATTAAAAAATTCTAGCTTTGGTCCAATCTCTTGCAAACCAAATCTAGAGAGATTCAATTATCAATCTAAATAGAA
The DNA here is from genome assembly GCA_030789695.1 of Scilla litardierei. NCBI lineage: Eukaryota > Viridiplantae > Streptophyta > Magnoliopsida > Asparagales > Asparagaceae > Scilla > Scilla litardierei. The sequence goes on from CM061134.1 coordinate 124,839,836, forward strand.
TATCTAGGCCTTCCTATCAATTGGGATCCAATCTCTTGCAAATCCCAATCGATATGAATTCCTAGCTACTCGTAAAATATCAATCACAACCTAACCATTATCAATTCTAGCAACAAATCTATAAATTCATCACAATTCAAAGATCGGGTCCATAGGGTTCATCCCTATGCCCTAGAACGACAGAACTACTCACTAATCATCATGAAAATCTCAGAAATAACAATAATAATCACGGCACAATTCATTGCAAAGAAGAAAAAATTCATAAAAATGAGTTTTTTAATAAGAAAGAACAAACCAATGACGTAGCCAATGATCTCCAGCTGAGATTTCTCCAAAGAATAGCCGTCAAAAACCTAAAAGAACTCTCTAAAATATAATTCAAGTCTCTCCTAAAACTAGGGTAAAAACAGGGCTTAAATACAAGCCAGAATCGTCCAAAAAATCGTGACAAAACTGCCCCTGCGCAGCCCAGAATTCGCATTCCTAGCAACAGTCGGAGAGGGTCACTCGGCCGAGTGACCCTTGTCATTCGCCCGAGTGACAAACCCTGTAAAAAACAGTAACTTCGGGGTTCTCAGGGGTCCGTCTCTCGGGGTGACTCGGTCGAGCAGTCTTCTTCATTCGGTCGAGTAGCAATCATGTTCGGCCGAGTGAGCTTTCTCTTATTTTCCAGTAAATTCGGCTCTTTTCTGTCTGATTTCTCTGTACCACTCGGGCGAGTGAGCTATCTTACTCAGCCGAATGGAATTCCTTGCTCGGCAGAGTGAACGTCTGAAATCTTCGGTGTGTATCCGTTCTATTCGGGTGAGTGTGATCCTTCACTCGGCCAAATGACCAGTCTTGGTCAGCCGGGTGAGGTGCTCCTGTGCTCCTTTCTTCTCCTTTTCACCTTCTCGTCGCTCCTATCGATTTCCTTCCTCTTTCGATCATCCTCTATCACTGATAAGTCATCAAATAAGCCGTGGGCGACACTCCGAAGTGCGTGGAACTCCTTTGATCTCAATTTCGCTCCAAATTGCTCCATATCTCCTGAAATACGACAGAAACAAGAGATAGTGAAAAGCATCGCAATATTGTCGAATAATCGTGAAAAACGCAATATGGGCGATCAAAACGTCATGAAAACATGCAGAAAAAAGGTGTAAAATATGGAGTGATCACGTTTATAAGATAAAAGCTTACATATAAAACTCTCAGTTCGCTTAGCTTCGTTACTGTCTTTGGCGTTGCAGGTGAGCCACTGCGACTGCAAACAGAGAAGCGTCCGGTGGTGGTGAGCTCAGGGCAGCGTCGACTACGCACGTAGGATCTTGGCTTCATTGTTGCATTTGTCGGGGTACTGGGCTATCGAGTTGCGTGGGGTTCGAGAAGAGACAGGGTGAGAGGAGCTCGGGGAGAGAGATGATCGGAGGTTGGGATCTTAGGGAGGTGGCGGTGAGTCTGAGGGGATGGTCGGAGTTTCGGCAAAGGAACAGGGTGCCGCGAGTTGAGCGGTAGAGGGAGGAATGTAGGGGATGAACTGTGGTAACGCACGGCGATGGTGACGCCGGTGATGGCAGGAGGTGGAGTTGGTTGCTTTGGGGTTGTCGTCGGAGTGTGTAGGGGAGAAGGGAGAGGGAGGGGGAAGAAGGAGGTTGGAGGAAGCTGTGGGCTGGTCAGCGTTTGCAGGAGCTGTCGAAGAGGCTGAGAGAGTGGCGATGCGGGTTGAGGGGGGGTCGAGGTGGTTGTGGTTGAGGAGGTAGTCGCGATGGGGAGGAAGACAGAGGAGAGGGTGCAGTGGCGTTGTTGGTCGGAGGAGGGTTCACTGGCCATCGGGGTTGGAGGAAGGTGGGGGACGGTGGAGTTGCGGTGGTTTGGGCGGTCGTCAGGGTCATCGGGTTGTGGTTGTGGCTGAGAAGGTGATGGCCACGGGTTCAAGGGTTTAATGAGAGAGGAGGCTGCAGCTTAGTTGAGGTTGAGGAGAAGTTTTGCATCTATGATTGAGGGAAGAGGGAAGGGATGCTGCCATTAGAGTTTAGGGTTTTTATGAAGGAGCGGGGTTTGAGGGGAGACTTGTGGGTTGAGGAAAGAAGAAGATCAAATAGGGTTTGATATAAGCAAGGGATGTTGCGGCTGAGATTTCTATCTTCCCTTTTCGTTTATTTGTTAAGAAGCAGCATTAAGGTGGTTGGTTGCGAGATATGGGAAGATAAAAGTGGGGATTTGTTGCAGAAAATCATGGAGATAGAAATTGGATCTGCAACAATATGATAAGAAAATATAGGTTGAGATTTGATTAGGGTATCAATTTGGTTAGGATTTATTAGGATAATAGATAATCATGTTTGTTAAGATATTTGTATATTATTACAATTTAAATTAGATTTGTTAATATTTTAAATTTGATTAAGATATTTATTAGGATTTAAATCTGATTTAGAAATCTAACTAATTAAGATATTTGATTATGGAAATCTATTTGGTTAAGATATTTAAAGAATCAATCTGATTAAGATAGTGAGATAATTCATAATTTGGTTAAGATATTTAAAGTTAAGATTTGGAGATATGCTAGAATCATTTGTTAGGATTCGCTAGATTATTGGGTCAAGATTTGATTAGAAAAAATCGATTTGATTAAGATTAGATTAGGAGAAATCAATTTAGTTAAGATAATCTAATTATTACGGTTTTGCCCCTGCAATCAACGTCAACCAAAAATTATAAAGAAGATATCCACGCGATCGTGAAGTTGTGAGGATCACGAATACGGGTCCAATCGCGCGTTCGAGCTATGAAAAAATAAACAAATAAAATCATATAGTAATTACTCAAATAAATCACTACTAATAAAATACGTACGAAATATGTACGATAGAAACAGACCGTTACATCCTACCCACCTTATTAGAATTCCGCCCTCGGAATTTAATAAAACACATGGGGGTGTAATGACCGCGAGAATCAAATGAAGCAATTACGGGGAGGATTCAGGGTATGAGATATGATGACGTGGTCGTTTTGGTGGGAGGTATCGTGAATCAAGAGCAAGGAAAATCGGAAGGTGAATATGACGAGGAAAATGGGTCAGTGAATCAACAAAGCTGAATTTAAGGTCGTCGACGTAAGAATATAATGTCGAAGATAGCTTCAAGATCGAGGGTGAACTCATTGGGTCAACTATTGTTTAGAAACCCTAAGATTAGGATTTTCTAATGAACAAGGATGGGATAGAGAATTCAAGGAAAGGTGTTCTTAAGAATCAAGATTGTAATCTTATCTATGTTGTTTTAGAGTATTTTGCACGAGCATGACCTGCATGGGCCAGCACTAAAACCTGTCATGACATGCTTCCTATTATACTTAGGAGCGAGAACGCTAGCAGGTCCGCATGTGCTTAAAACAAGGATGTGGTACTTTTATTTTCTTTCCTCCTTGGTTTAAACACAATAAGCGTCTGTGAGGAACCATCGCAGATTCTTGCATGCATACTCAAAGCAACCCAGATAATCATTTATTTACAATCTCAATGTCTCAGAATGATTTACAACAATGAAGGAAATAAAAAGAGGGTCTTAAGGCCCATACAACACAAATATATAAAAATAATACAGCGATGCAGTGAAAGCACATTGTTCCTCAACAGGGGATCTCAGCGTCAAGGCACTCTTGGTCAATCTGCTCAGTCTCCAAGTAGACTCCTCAGCAAACTCTATCTCAAAACCTAACGTATATTTTACAAGATAGAAATATATATCAGCGAGGGTCGCTCGGTAAGATTTAAAATGTTAGGAAAATGGACCCTCGGCAAGATAATATAGTAATATAAGTATAGTTTTGCAAAGCTTTGAAGATGAGTAACACAATATGATCACATTAAGGAAAAGTATGGCAGCGTAAGAAAACGTACGAGCATGGAAAAGTGTGGTGCAAAAATTGAAGTGTAGTGAGCATGTCTAAGTGTGGTGTACAGAGTAAAGTCTAGTAAGCATGGCAGGTACATATAATCATGGTAAGAGAGGAGCTAGCAAGTTACACAATTTATGATAGCAGTAGCAAAAGTAAAATGGTGTGTCATTCAATCTCTTAATCTAGTGACAAGCCCAATGTCCGAAGGCAGAAGAAACTACAATTACACCCAAACCAATGGGAGCTACCTGTGGTTTTATACTTACCGATCACATCCGGGCGACGGTCAAATTTATATATGGGGTGAAATCTGGCATTCCGACCTCCACTACAATGGACTACCCCACCAACGTGTCATTGTGTATCTGTACAGTTCAATGTATGCCGTATGGCCAATATTCCATGAATGCCCCAAGGCCCCAATAGTCCGTATATGCCCCCAAGGCCCAATGTCACAATTTATTAAGGTGAACAAACCAGAGATAATGTGACACAATTAATGGGCCACATGCAATAAGAGCATTCTATGTATATTTTTTAAATGACCAAAACATTGATAATTCACATTATGCTGTGAACATTATAGTTAACAACATTGATGGTGAAAGCAAATCAAAACATTTAATTAAACATATCACAACGTATTGAATCGCTTCAAATGTTATTTTATCAATATGATTATGGTTATAAGAGTTTGTCCTTAACAACTTGGTAGTTTCAGTAACTTTAAAAGTTATAGATGATAAATACTTGCTTGTTCAAGGCGGTTTTGTTGTCTAGGCGATCGTGACAACAGGCTGATTTATCAGCGACGTCAGATTTGCGATATCAAGCTAAAAGATGGTAAACCAATTAAATAATATAATATGTAACTTATCATATACATCGTTCCACATTATATAATATATATAATGTTATGTATAACATGTATACTATACATATATATATAGCAAAAATGTACCTAAGAACGTGCGCAGGTAGAATTACCTGCGCACGCCCCCACTGTTCGGCATTTCCAAGTATTTTTTTTAAATTTTTTTTGCAGTAGGTAGATATACTTGTTATGAAGCTCCCCACAAAATTTCAGGTCAATCCAACACCGTTTGAGCCTCCGTTCATCGATTTCAAAAACTTTGTGCAAAACTGTCCAAAAATCATTGATTTCAAAAACGTTGCGCAAAACTGTCCGGATTTTGGACAGTTTTGCGCAACGTTTTTGAAATCGATGAACGGAGGCTCAAATGGTGTTTGATTGACCTGAAATTTTGTGGGGAGCTTCATAACAAGTATATCTACCTACTGCAAAAAAATTCAAAAAAAATACTTGGAAATGCCGAACAGCGGGGGTGTTCGCTGGTATCTATGCCTGCGCACGTGCGCAGGCACATTTGCCCCATATATATAAGTATATCTATAATATAATATATATATATATATAATCATAAGTTAGTGTTTGCATATAAAAACTTACATATATAAAATAACTCTCTACGTATATAATATAAAAGCTTTCATATAAAACTCTCAGTTCGCTTAGCTTCGTTACTGTCATTAGTGTTGCAGGTGGGCCATGGCGACTACAGCGACAAACAGGGGAGCGTTCGGTGGTGGTGAGTCAGGGCGACGTCGACTGCACGCGTAGGATCTTGGCTTCACTGTTGCGTTTATTGGGATCTGGGCTGCCGAGTTGTGTGGGGTTTGAGAAGAGACAAGGTGAGAGGAGTTCGGGGAGAGAGATGATCGGAGGGTGAGGGAGAAATGAGGTCAGGAGCTTGGGGAGGTGGCGGTGAGTCTGAGGGGATGATCGGAGATTTGGCAGATGAACGGGGGGCGCGAGTTGAGCGGTAGATGGAGGAAGGTAGGGGAGGAACTGTGGTGATGCACGGCGATGGTGACGCCGGTGATGGCATGAGGTGGAGTTGGTTGCTTGGGGGTTGTCGTCGGAGTGTGTAGGGGAGAAGGGAGAGGGAGGGGGAAGAAGGAGGTCGGAGGAAGCTGTGGGCTGGTCAACGTTTGTAGGAGCTGCCGAAGAGGCTGAGAGAGCGGCGATGCGGATTGAGGGGGGTCGAGGAGGCTACGGCGGAGGAGGTAGCTGCGAGGGGGAGGCAGACTATAGGGAGGGTGCGGTGGCATTGTTGGTCGGAGGAGGGTTCACTGGCCATCGGGGTTGGTGGAAGGTGGCGAGACGGTGGAGTTGTGGTGGTTTGGGCGATCGTCGAGGTCGTCGGGTTGTGGTGGCGGCTGAGAAGGTGATGACCACGGGTTCAAGGGTTTAATGAGAGAGGAGGCAGTGGCTTAGTTGAGGTTGAGGAGAAGTGTTGCATCTATGATTGAGGGAAGAGGGAGAAGGGATGCTGCCATTTGAGTTTATGGTTTTTATGAAGGAGCGGGGTTTGAGGGGAGACTCGTGGGTTGAGGAAAGAAGAAGATCAAATAGGGTTTGATATAAGCAGGGGATGTTGCGGCTGAGATTTCTATCTTCCCTTTTCGTTT